>CM016564.1:10493336-11197428 GCA_003412495.2 Echium plantagineum | reverse complement strand
GGTTCCTGCAATGTTATTCTTTTCAGATTTTGAGTATTCACAAGACATTTGAACATACTACGACATATGAATAAATAAATTTAATTTGGATAATGTAGAAGAGCTAGGGGTTTCATTGCATCCTGTGAAACACAGACAAATTATCCAAATATTACAGTTTGCTATTTTTTTCAGAATTGAGCAAATATTTTTTGGCATCTGAGCATAACCTATCAAATTCAAGATATGATAGTTTTTGACAGTAGGTCACCCCTGAATAAGCGCAACTGCTACTAATAATTTAAATTAATTTGAATTTAAGCTGACTGCCAGTAACATACATTATCATCGTCAAGCTACGGCTAATAAAATCAGCAGCTTTTCGCCCAAGATCATTTAGTAAAGGCGTAAGTGCCATTGATAAAACAACAACAATTATCAAGAGCTTGTTGAGCTCTAGTGGTAGCACCCCAAGCCTGAAATAAGGAAAAAACTTCAATCCGAGTAAGTGGCAGAGTCGATGAATGTGTAGAAATAAAGTTTAAAAGCAACTGACCTGTTTGCCAAAGAAAAAACTACAATCCAAATTCACCTCCCTGTGACAAAAGCAACCCTATGCGAACACTTTCTTGTAGGGTTAATCCAACCAAGGGCCTATGGCGGAGATATTAATGTCTTTATGACGATCAACCCTCCCAACAATGAAAGTACATTTGGCCATTCTTGGAATAGAAGCTGCACACAGAGGAAGAGATATCGAGAATGTTACTGATGAACATGTTCTCAGACAGAAACAAAGACTATATATTGCGAAAAGAGATATCTCAACTTTTCAGTTTCAAACAATAAAAAATATAAATCATATGACACATATTTATGCCATGACACTTGATGACCAAAGAACAGCATGAAGTTTAAAAGGAAATACCTGCATGTCAATAGAAGTCCCAGTAGTCACGAAAAACAATCCAAGAAGCAAACCTCTAAATGGCCTTATATCAGCTTCAATCTGTGTTCGAAAATTAGTTTCTGCAAGTAGAGCGCCTGCTAGAAAAGCTCCAAGCTGCATATATGAAAATCAAGATATTATACATGAAGATAATGATATATTTACGTTGCAGTATTTTGAAACAAGCGAAAGATAAGATAAACCGTGTCACTGAAGCCCAACTTCTGGGTTATGAGTGAGGTTCCTGAAACTGTCAGGAGGCAGAGGGCTACAAAAGCTTCCGAGCTTCTGGTTTCTGCTACAAACCTAATGCAGTATAATATTCATAATGTACCATTGTATAGCATAAGGTCTTTAAAACTGACTCACAGTAAAAAAAGGGAAAAAAAAACGGACCTCAAAAAATTCGCCTCCATAGATATTTTCCTCCAAAAGAGAGTAGACCTAGGCCAAGTAAAGCCTTCAAACTTTCTTGCACAAGCATTGGCCAGATACTTGCTTCCACTGTATTCTGCATATAACTTTTTCAAGTGATAATAATTGCAAAACAATTTCATCATAGAACTACGAAAAAAGGAGGAAATGGCTAACAAATCAAACATGTCAATGATAGTATTTTAAGGCAATACTAGAACCCTCGCCTACCTGACTTTCTAAAACCGGAAGTATGACTAAAAGAGGGACAACAGCAATATCCTGCAAAAAGGGGAAGTTAACATATAAATTGCACGATGATGTCCATTGTACGTAACTGTATTGAAGAGAAGTAATGAGAGTTGATACAACTTAAGATGAAAACAAAAAACCTGCAATAGAAGTATCCCCAATGTCGCGGAGCCAAATCTCGTTGGCAGCTCACCCTTTTCTGCAAGAATCTGTGTGCACACTACATAAGCATGATACTTGGAATAGGTTCATTTGGCTACAATAATGAATTCTCATTTTGGTCTGGAAAATAGAAATTTAATTTCCATCATGTGAAAAATGGGGAACAAAAGATCCCGCGAAACTAAGGAGTTACTGTTTGAGTTTGGTCTTCATTACACAGCTGAGCTGCCCTAAGCAATGAGATATGGTTCAAGAACTACTACAATAATTTAAAAATGTGTACGCAATGTGACTAATTGAGAACATACATTTGTATCATAATCAGAGATCTTGTACCTGCAATACAAAAGCTGAAGAAGATAACGATAAAGCCGCACCAATCACCACAGCCTCGTCTATACTTCTGATGTTCACCTGCATGTCAGTTATAACATTAGGGAAGGAGTAACAAGAAATTCCTAAAATATATAACATAAAAAATGAAGCATGTTTATCAAAATAATGAAACATGTTTATTATTGTTTCAGTAAATTTGAATATAACCCTTTCTAGTGTACATGAAATATAACAAAGTTCTGCAAAATTGTTCAACAGTTCTATATGACCTGCTAAAAGTTATGTACCAAATCAGGTCTTGAGTGAAACAGGAACATCAGAATCCTTGTTCCAATAGCATCATTAGGAGGTAGTTCAAATGCCGTGAAAGCAAGAGTACATAATACAACCTGAGGAAAAGATATTAGAAATTAGAAGGAAAAGGAAAAATACATATGGATTTATCAGAGTATCCATTGTTATACAGCTACCGGATTGATACTTCCAAGCGCATCTTAGAGTAAAAGGGAGTGACACGATCTTAAAACGGGACACTTGACGAAGTTCTTGCATGGTTATCAAGACAAGAAGGTGCACTCACGTTCTCGTAGAAACCTATTAATTCTTTCAGCCATAAGTGTTTACAAGAATACCTGAGTCAATCCCATGCCAAAAGCAAACTTTGCAAGTGCTTTCAGACGTGCAAGTGAAAGCTCCAAACCCATTTCAAAAAGCTGCAACACACAGACATAGAACTTGTATTGAAAACATCTAAAAACAATAACATCGAAATGCCTCCCACCACCTTCAATGTTGTTATGTGTAGTCGTGTAGACTGAAAAAGAGGAGCTGCCAAATTCGTATCAGTGAGTGACTGTACACTTGGTTATCTATAGTAAGGAATATTTTCATGCCATGGACTAATCTAGATTATGGACAAAATAAATCAAGCTAACAAAAGAAACAATACTAATATAGCTTTTCCTAATCTTTGTAAGATATGTTATCAGTTGGTGTTTTTTTAATGAGTGACAGCGGAAGTACTAGAGCACAAACAATCTATAATAAAGCACATTTCAGTACATCCATTATCCCCTTACTGTTGTTGATTCTTTCTACATTCAAGTACGTGACTCGCAACAGTTCTAGAAGAAAGAAAACCAACATACATCATCATACATCAACATACATCCATTATCACAATTGATCGATTATGAAGATAGGTACCTAGACCTCATCAAAACATACATCAAAGAATACGATCATAGGAGATGTTCAAAAGAAAATTCATTAGAACTTTTTTGCAGCAGATAAGGTTGCAAATCTAAGGATACAGATTCTACATCATTCCAACTTTTAAAAACTGGAAGAGATGAGGAAGAGGGGAAGAAATTGTGAAGCTTACCAGGAACAGGATTCCCCATTCAGATAGAACTTTAACATCTGTAAGATTTCTAATTAGACCAAACTGATTAAGCACGACTCCAGCAAAGAAGAAACCAAGTATCTGCATCCAATAAGGCAATTAGCACAAAAATTCGTCTTCAAAATTTTGGGGCAATCAAAATTTTCTGGTTCTATAAATGGGGGAAAAGAATGACCTTAGTTCTTAGATCGTGAGCGAAGAAGCACACATGATTTCAATGTTAGAAGTTCTATGCTGATAAAACTAAACTCCATTTCAGTTATATAATCAACGTCTATCACTATGCTAACAGAAAAACAACCTGGAGTGCAAAACTATATAACTTCAAGTCAAGGAAATAAAATTTACCGGGCTTGCTTTGAGGACTCTGAAGAAAGGAACTACCAATACAGTCACTGCCAGGAATGTCAGAGTGTCCAGCCCCAAATCATTGATGACATCGACAGCACTGGCGATATCAACTGATGCATATGCGTGAACCCAATTTCTCTGAGTACGTACATTGTTTGTCGATGACCCTTTTCCGCTGAAGAATAATGGTGACCTTATAGGTCTATTTCGTCTAATAGAATTGCTAAGTTGTATTCTATGATCTAGAGGCAATGATGGCAACTGCACCAGCTCGCTACGAGTATAATATTTATTAGGAAAATTTCTACTACATGGGCATTGAGGAAAAGAAAGAACCTTTGCAGAGCTGGCCTGGTATACAATGCGCGAATGCTGCAAAAAAACATAGAACAGTCGAATTAAAAAGTAAAACATTGAAGAGACAATAGATTTGATAACATCTAACACTCTAACCACTTGATAAAGTCTCTCAGGGTGTAATATTATTCTTCTAATGGACTACAACTCTACAACTATTGAGTACATTTCAAATAAATCAGATCGTGTTGCATTACATTAGATTTTAATGTCAAACGACGAGGCATATCATTAACATGCCTCAATGCCTTTGAAGAGGCTCCCCTAACCAGGGTAGGGGAGGTTCGGATAGTGCACAACCTTTATGGGTGAAGTCATTCGTCACAAATGGCCTAGATAATGGACAATTTTGTAATAGCAGACAATTAAAATGCAAGAAATCAACATCCTTTGACTCTAATACTCATTGATAAACTTAAACTATAATCTAAAAGCTTCAATAAACACAAATACCTAAAGACAATCCAAATCATTGCACAAAACAAGAACCTCAAACAATTTAACTATGTCCTTAACAACAACATACTGAATAATTTCTCCTACTCTGAGCATTAGGACACATAATATTCGAGTTGCCAAGAAAAGGGCATGCATAATGAAGAGAAAGAATTTTCGAAAAGTGGCATAATCTGTTTGTTACCTTAAATGGACTAAGAGAGCAACCAACAAAGTCCAACATAGTAATTTTCATTAAGCAACAACATATGATTATAGGAATGAAATATTGAAAGATGATCAAGAAAAGCAACTTTAGCAATGAAATAAGTGCCAATTTATAGATAATAAATTATTGGATTTATTTGTTTGGATATTGTGATTTTAGAAGCATAAATTATGGTAGTTTTGAGAGGGAAAGAGGAAGAGGATGACAAATATCCACATTTCTGACTTTAAATGTATTTTTGTGACTCACAACAAACTAAAATGTTCTCTTTCAACTGTGTTTTAGATTCTATTGCTGACTGGTTTTGTAGATCTACGTGGAAGATTAGATTTGGATTTTCAGTCATAAAATGTAGAAATATAGAGGGAGATATTTTATTGATAATAATTGTTGTTGTCATATAATACACAAACCTATATTTATAGGTAAAATATAACCTAAACCTAATGCTTATGTGGGTTTATGGGCTAGCCACCCATACCCTAACAACCTAACCCTAGTTTATATTATATGGGCTTATGGCTAGCCACCCATAACCCTAACACCCTCCCTCAAACTCATGGTAATTTTCTAGAATTTCCATGAGTTTGTAATACAAAATTAATAAGTAATAAAAAAATATAAGTTGGATCAAGCCGGATCCGTGATCAATGCGTAGCGGAATCGCCAGAATATGCCTATTGCCAATCAATAACAGCCAGGAACGCCATCCTTTTCGAACCTGTCAGATCAGTGTGTGTCGGATTCGCCAGACTACGCGTAATTTGTCATCAATAACTGCCAGGAACGCCAACCTTTTCGAACCTAGTGCGTGTCGCTAACAACTGTATCATCCCGATACATAACTACTGCATCATCCCGATGCGTAACTGCAACATCATCCCGATGTCTGACTAAAGTATCATCCCGATACATAACTACAACATCACCCCGATGCCTGACTAAAGTATCATCCTGATACATAACTACAGCATCACCCCGATGCCTGACTAAAGTATCATCCTGATACATAACTGCAACATCATCCCGATGCCTGACTACAACATCATCCCGATGTCTGACTAAAGTAAGATCTCGATACATTATATATTAGATGATAAGAAAAAGACCTCATGGTTACTAACGTGTGAGAGGGTAGTAACCTGACATTCAGTTAAGAGCAAAAATAATGCTCTTAACAAAACCGACCTAGCTCTTAAAAATAAAATTGAAAAAAATCAAATCCCGCCGGTGAGTATTACATAGTAGAAAACCCACCGGCAGGACAGCGGAATGTGTATTTAGGCCTCAAGAATCGATAGGCTCGGATACCATGTAGAAATATAGAGGGAGATATTTTATTGATAATAATTGTTGTTATATTATATGGGCTTATGGGCTAGCCACCCATAACCCTAACATAAAACTACTTCGAAAATCAATAATAAGTAGCAACACATTATTACACAATTGGAGCAAAATGTGATCACGCTCACATTATTACACAATAACACAAAGATGTCCGGAGAACCTGTGATTGAGTTGCCAACATAAATCTAAGTTATACAAACAGAGTGAAAAAAAATATATATTATGTTTTAGATCCCACCCACGGTAACTTTGTAGGCTGCCTACGTATCTCGCCCTAGCATAAAAAAGTCTAAGTAAATATGTTCATACAAAGTTTTGTTCAATATCGACAAAGGTATCTAGTCATCTGTTGCAGTTCAGCTCATTTTCCCTCCCCGTAGCACCTTCATCTTGTTATCAAATTCGAGAAGAGTCCCTTTGTGTCTTGAATCCTCCTTCAATCGAGTTGATGACGATCATTTGTCGCTTGAATCTTTCTTGAATCGCGGTTGATGATGATCCGTTGAAAGCCGCAGTATTATTCCAACTAAAAGCTACCTATCCTAAAGCTAAGGGGAGAATCAGATCGTCGTAGTTCATCTACCTACACTAAAGAACCTACTTATGTACAGAGGCTCTTGTGTAAATGAGTAATTTCCCTCCAGTGTCCTTTCAGATCCTGTCGAAGGAACACACTTTATTTATTCACTTGTATATATTACTTGATTTGGATTATTATTAGAATATGAGCATAATACAGATCAGAGAAGTGCAGAATGGTAGTAAGCTCACCATGAGAAGCCTCTCGCTTTGTTGTTTGTTCAACACCATTGCGGTTTTGGACATTGTGAACGTTGTGAACCTATCGCACCGAACGAAATGGTTGGACGAATCTACTCCCCAGTGAACCTAAACTGTTGCAAATTGTGTTTCATGAATTGATGTCCCATCAACATAACTGTTGTCCATCTGTCTTCACTGTGCGGCTCGAAACACTTCTCCAAGAAATCTCTTGCAATTGGCGACACACAATCTGGTATTTCTGGTGAGATAAGAAAGTTTAAGTCAATCACGTCAACAACAACTATTGCCCCAGGCAGGTTGTCCGGTTAGCATCTCCAATACAACACAACCAAGTGACCAAATATCGGAAGGAGGCTCATGAACTCCATACGCAATAGACTCAGGGCCGCATAGTCGAGACCACCCCTGTGTAATCTCCCCCTTCCAGGTGTAGTCATCACCTTCTCCCCTACTTTCTTGGCATTACCAAAATCCGCAATCTTGAGTACAAGCCGATTCACACATCCAGGTACCTCCTTCTGTGGGAACACGAGAATATTATCCGGCTTCAAATCGCAATGTACGATCCCTTTGTTGTGAGCAGAAGCAAGACCGTGAAGCAACATGGCAACATACCAAGCCGCGTCCCATTCTTGAAACCTTCCCCCCTCTCTTCCATAAACCCTTTCAAGGTACCTCCATAAGCATATTCCATCACCACATTATACACGCTTTAACCACATTCAATGCTTAGGGTATGCCCGAAACATTGAACAATAAAAGGACTCCCAAGAAGTTCATCCAAGAACAGCTTTTCCACCTTTAAACAGTTAGTAGCCGAAGAGTGAATCGCTGATTTTATAGCGACGAGAGATGATAACAAGACTGAATTACGATCATTAGAAGCACATGGTGCTCCAAGAAAAACATTGCCATTAGCACCCGCACCTAAAAATCTAATTTTGGTAAACTCCATGGATATGATGAAAAACAAGAAAGAAAATTATAATATGAACGAAAGAAGTGATTCCAAGGAATGCATATATTTATAGATGCATATTCTATCCAAGTTAGGATTCTAATAATCCAACCTTGTGTTGAACTATAATACTACATGATATAGTTTTCATGCTTTTAGTTTAAAACAGCTCACTCAACATGCTTGTAGTTTAAGTTTCAAACAAATTAGGAAGTGAACATACTCAACATTTAACATGTGCAAATTAATATACCAAGAATTACAACACATTATAGTTAACAACTCCTTAATTTTTACCATAAACTAGTACTCCACGTGCTATACATATGAGTGTATGACAATATATGCTAGTAATTATTTTTATTGAAAATTTAATATGATTATCTATAAGTAAAGAGTAATCATACTAAATAAAGTACTTGAAATAAAATTAATCATTACTACATTCTTTTTCGCCTGAAAAATTACTAGTAAATTAGCCTTATTAATTTGAGAAAATTGTTAAAATAGTTATCGAAAGTGGGTTCAGGTTGTCTTTTGGTCCTCGTAAGTACAAAAGTTGCAATTCGGTCCAAATATTGGCCAACAGTTGCAGATTGGTCCAAAATTTAATCAAAGCGTTAATTTTTAACGCTCCAATGGCGATTGTATTTCACTTCTAAGCTAATTCTACTATTGCCGTTCTAACTTATTAATTACGCATGTAACTCAGGAGGCGCGTGGGCCGTTAACATTATATAGCATCGTTAAATTTTGGACCAATCTGTGCCAATATCGTGGACTGATTTACAATTTTTGTACTTTCGGGGACCAAAAGGCAACCTGAATCCACTTTCGAGGACCATTTTAGCAATTTGCTCTTATTAATTCCCCTTGCATTGACAACCCATCTTTGAATAACTAAATTCATTGCATATGCTATCATTATTGGACCTAGTTAGGATTCTAATATTCCAACTTTGTGTTGGATATGGTTTGCACGAATTATTTTTTGTTTCAAACTTTTCCTTTATTTTTGTAAATTAGCAATGAGTATATAAATTTAATGATATTACAAATACGAATATAAAAATTACTAACTAATAAACCGTTCAAATAAGTATGATGCGCTTAGTCTTTCATCAAATAATTTCAGTGGTCATCTACCAATATAACTCTTCAATCTTGTTAATTTGCAAAATCTTGATCTTTCATCAAATAATCTCAATGGTGATGTAGGTGTGGATGTCTTTTCAAACATGAAGCAAGGTAGGTTCCTCACTCTTTCTCATAATAAGTTGTCTTTGGTCAATTGGTCTCAAAAAATAACTCCATCACTTTTCTTGAATGAATCTATTACTCCCACTGTCCCTAAATGATTGGTATATTTTGACTTTACATGGTCAAACCTTAACAATTTTGATCAATAATTCTCATTAACCGATAAGAAATAATATAGTCATATGATATCTTATTAGACTCGTCTTATTATATATATTTTTGAACTATCAACTCTTTTTAATTTTTTCATATGTAGAATGAAATCGTGTTTTGTTGACCATTAAAAGTCAAAATATACCAATCATTTAGAGACGGAGAAAATATAATACTTGAGTTGGCCTCTTGCAACATAATAAAGTTACATCTTTTACCCAAGTGTACTTGGATATTTGGATATTTCCATGAACAATATTCATGAAATTCCAAGTTGGTTATGGACTTATGGTCCAAGTGGAAAAATTCCATAACTCGTGTTGGAGAAGTTCAATTCCAAAAGTTGAGCATCTTGACTTGCCATCAAACTTGTTTCAAGGGCAATTCCCACATGTATTATATTATGAATGTTCATATCGAACAACCAATTTTCCGGAATGATCCTATCTTCAACAACAGGTTTACGGGATCCATATCAGAGTGTATCTAATCCACTACAAGAAAAATAGCTTTTTGTTACGCCAGCGAATAAGTAACAAAAGCCCCAAAAATCGTAACGAGTGGCTTTTTGTTACGATTTGTTAGGCTTTTGTTACAATTTTTGGGGCGTGGCAAATACCGCCATGGTAAATGCAATCGTTACGCCTAAAAATCGAAACGAAAGTCTTTTTATACGCTCCGTAACAAATGCTTTTTTTTGTTACGATTGTACCTCGATGTCCTCGTGCGTAGCAAAAGCTTTTCGTTTGTTACGCTATCCACACGCGTAATAAAAGACATTTGCCCTCCGAATGTTAGTTCAATTTTGAAAATTTAAAATAAAAAAATGGGCAAAGTTTCACAATATTAAATACAAATTAATCGATTAATTCAATATACATTGAGATCATGTATGATAATATTGGACAAATGACAATCTATAAGCTTTTCAATAGGGAAAATGTGGAAGTAGATGCTCCAGATCGAGGATGTTGTCAAGCTTGATTAAGCATTAGTATCATAGCTTGAGTGATGTAACTTGTTGCACTGTGAAGTAACAGTACTAGGATGGAGTACCAGCGTATGTTGGCTTAGGGAATTTTGTAGGCAGATTAGGCAATGCAGTTTCGAAATGAAGTGCCCGGCTTGCTTGTTTGATTGAAGGCCGCGCTTCGCTATTTGGATGAGCACACCAGAGGCCAACAACAAGCAAACAATCCATTTCTTGTTCATTGAAATCTGAAGCTAGTTTATGGTCAGCAGCTTCAAGAAGCTTTCCATTGCCGTAGAGGCTCCAAACATACTCTACTAAGTTCACTTGCGTTTCTTCAGCCTTGACGTCAATTGGTTTCCTCCCACATGCTATCTCTAGTGCCACAATGCCAAAACTATATACATCCGTTTCCTTGTTTGCCTTCCCTGTGATCACTGATTCGGGAGCCATGTATCCCATTGTACCTGTCATTAGCGGAGCCAAGAATTATACATTAGGGAGCGAGAATGTATACATGCATTATTATGTGGCGACTTATTAAGATTGATATATACAATGAGCCGATAGGGCATGCCTAGCAGCGCCACTTCCCTCTGTGATTACCTGCCAAGACTGTGGTTTGTGAGGTTTTATCATGGTCCACAAATCTAGCCAACCCGAAATCTCCAAGCTTTGCATTAAAGCTGATATCTAGCATTATGTTGCTTGATTTGATGTCTCTATGCACCACACATTGTTCCCATTCTTCATGTAGGTAAAGCAATGCTGAAGCTAAACCTTGAGCAATCTTGTACCTCACCCCCCATGGCAATACACGTTGTTCGTCTTTGAAAAGATGAGTATCCAAGCTTCCATTTGGCATGAACTCATAAACAAGGAGGAGGTCCTTTTTATCATGGCACCATCCGATCAATTGTACCAAATTTCTGTGCCTCAATTTACCGATGATCTTCACTTCAGATGCGTACTCTTTTAGACCCTGACTAGATCCTCTGGATACTCTCTTCACTGCTACATGTGAGTTAAGATCTTTCAAATATCCTTTGTAGACTCCCCCGAAACCACCCTCCCCAAGTTTCTCGTGCTCTGAAAATCGGTTTGTGGCTTTAGATAGCACACTATGTGAAAACCTCTTTGGTCCTCCACCATTGTTGAATTCATCAGAGATATCAAACATTGCATCAAACTCACTTTCCCTTCGCTTATTCTTCTTCTTTGTCATATACAAAAACAAAGACGCCACTAGCACCAGAACAAAAATCAAACCTCCAATAATCAATCCAACGACCAATCCAATCTTGCTTTTCCTGGTGGACCGCAGAGGGATCTCCCCCGAAGCATTAGTGATGTTCTGATCAATATTTTCCAGAGTGGTCGAGTTGAAATTCCATGAGGTGATGCTTTGCCGAGCTGTAGCATTTCCAGTGGAAGCCGAAAAGCCAAAAGTCACAAATTCT
This sequence comes from Echium plantagineum, assembly GCA_003412495.2. Lineage (NCBI taxonomy): Eukaryota > Viridiplantae > Streptophyta > Magnoliopsida > Boraginales > Boraginaceae > Echium > Echium plantagineum. The sequence continues at coordinate 11,185,625 of CM016564.1, read as the reverse complement.
GGCAAATAATCTCTCAAATCAACTATATAATAAAGGTTCTGTTGAATAGTTGTATTATTAGATATAAAACCAGTAAAGACAACACTCAAATTGTGGGTAAGAGAATTATAAGTAATCCATGCATCAGTCTCCTTACCTTCCCTTATATTACTAAACCAAGAAGTATTTATGACTGATACCACAGAATTAATATCAATTCCAACATGACTTCCTTGAGGATCAAAAAGGTTCTGGATTGCATCAAATTCGACTGCAACGAATAAATTATCCGTGGAATTAAGCATCTGATCATCAGTGGTTAAGCCAAAACTTGCACCTTTAGTTGCCTTATCTGGAATCCTGGAACCAACAGGTGCAAGGAAGAAAGCCATCCCATCTCCATAGATCGATTCGTTCCGTGAATCAATAACAAAAGAGAAATGAGTAGAGAAATCTGTGAGGTTCCCTGATTCTTTATCCCAAAGATGTAAAGGCTCTGAATATGTAGCTCTTGCGATGCTTGCATATGTTGTTGTGAGTTTTATAACATTTTCTCTTGCGTAAGCTCTCTCATATGTTATGTTTCCATCATTTCCATTGAAACTAGTGAAGCTAAATGATAATGCAACAACTAAAGGATATGTTCTTAGTACAAACAAAACACTAAAAGTTGCAATGAATTTGCATTGTTTTATATAAAATTCAAGAAAGCCTGGAACCATATTTGGGTGAAGTATTGTAAGTAATCTTTCAAAACTTAAAGACCACTTTGGGTAATTTGAATGATAGTTTTGTTTGCCTATAACTGCAAAAATGTCTGAAGAAATAATAAAAAATTAAGTTTCTTTAGGTTGACTCTCAAGAAAGATAGTCAACTAAGGTCTGCGAAGTACTATTAAACACTGGCCTACTGGTTGAACCCGGCAGTTGATAAACTAACATTGGACTTGTTTATGCCACGTTTCATTTTTTTGTTTTTTTTTTTTTTTGTTGATAAGTAATAGTACGAATTCAATTACATATCAAAAGGGTTGGATTCAATATTGACACGTCTACCATTATCCACATTACTAGCAACTAGTTGCAATTGCCCGTCAATTGACGGGCCTGATACTATTCTTTTAAATGCGGGTCTAATTAATATAAATTTGATATTTTCGACAAAAATGCTGTTGCTGGTAAAGCTTGTCAACATAATTATGAAAACAACACTGGCTCTAGGGCTGTAAATGAACATGAAGGTTCGAACTGATCCAATGTGGAGACAGGGCATGTTTGTTATACCCTTCATGACTCGTTTGGGAATAACCAATTCGTGGGGCGGTTGGAGTATCACAGGAGGGACTGTAACGAATCCAGGTATTTGGAGTTATAAGTGTGTAGTTGGAGCACATATTGTTTTTTTCGACTTATGCTTTTTGGCAGCTATCTGGCATTGGGTATAATCGGCTCTGGTATTACATTGCGACTAACACATTTGTAGTATGGCTACAGTTAATAAATCCCCATGAGACGTTTTTTCTAATGTTTATGTTTAAATTTTTTTAGTCGATTTCTAATGTTTCTAAATATATTGTACTTCCGTCTAATTTTCAGTTAAGTCACGTTAATTGGGTCACGTGACACTTACTGAGGAGGCATCTCAGTCATGCTTAAAATTTATGAAGACAAATATTAATTAGACAAAAGTAGCGACTAAGAAACATTTGAAAATATAAGTGATTGGTGATGATCCTTTAGAACATAAATGATTGGCGAAGGGCATAATAATTAAATTTAAGTGTGTCAATCCGTTATAGAGTCGTAAAATTTTGTTATTGAACCGCTTCAAATATTGCTATATATAGCTCGATTTAGAACCGAGACAATCCGATATAGAGCTATAAAATTGAATAAATATAACTTTTATAAAAAATAAAATAATAATCGAGAAAATTACTTGTCTAGTCAACTATTATGTTGGGTCAAATGGTAGTTTAAATTCCGAATAAATTTTGATGTGTGAATCCTGAACCGTGTTCCGCGGCCTTGCTAACTGCTTTTAAGAATTTAGTAGATTAGTCAATTGTTTTTTGTACGAATGTTCTATTATTGTCTCTACTTGTGATCTTTTTGGCAATCCAGCTAGAGAACTGATAATGACTAGTGAGAAACTACATTACCAAAATTCATAAATTATACTAAAATTATAGTAGTATTTCACAAATACTAAATTGCATGTCAAACAAAATAACTTTGCAAAAGGAAGGAAATGAAGTTTGAGGATCCACTATCGCAGAAGAGTATATTTAACATACTTCCTCTCTCACTTTATGTTTGAGGCTACTTTTACGATGTTTTAATAATTATTTTGTGAAATTTGTAGGCGTTTAAATCGTTTCTAACACCACTTTGTTATTCATTAGAGAAGGTGAATAAGAATAATGCCAATTTTATAACCTTTTTTCGAGTATAAGCAATTACAAAAAGTTATAACTACTACAATATAATATGAAACAAGAAATACAAGACAATAATAATATGGAAATTAAAGAGTGCAAGGATAAAAAAATGATCAGTGATTTTAGCGAGCTTCGGTTCATCTATTACTGGACCTTTGACTTTCCAACCTCATGATTTGGGAAGAAAACTCTCATAAATTCGATACAAACAATCAATTTAATTTCTAGCTACTCCAAACTAGAAACTCAAAACTCCACTTTAGGATTTGAGCAAATTCAAGTTCAACCTCACCTTGAATTCCTTCTAACGAAACACTAGAAACCTCTAACACCCTTACTAGATTTCACCTTCAAAAAGATGGAAAACACTCTTGAACTATGATGTATGCAAGAGTGATTGGAATGACTTTTTTCTTAAGAGTGTTGAAGATTAGTGTTTTTCAAACATGACAGAAAGTTGTGTTTAAAATGGGTGCAATATAGGTGTGTCAGAAATAAGCTGAAAATCACTTAATCGAGACCTATCATCGAGAGCTCAAGCTTACAAGGAGGTTTTACAATGCTTAATCAACGGTCTACAAAGTACAACTATCTTCAAGTCATAGAGACATCTGATGGTCGCGATGACGGTCTTGATGGAACAAGATTGACAATAAACAGGTTCATCCAGAGCATATGCACTTAATGTAAGGTCTCAATGCAAGGAGACTTTCTAGAACATTTTTCATCGAGAGCCATGACACTCGATGGGATTCAAGAAGCCCTCTATGCCCGTCATCAAGACCTTGGATGTCTCGATGCGTAGTATTGTTTTCACTGTTTTTTTATACAATTGATTCAATCTTGATTTTTACTCAAATAACACAAAGTTGTTTGCATAAGTTTCAAGATTGATTCAAGTTAATATATCAAGAGATAAATATACATTTATCAATCAAGTTTTAGAAAAATGATTTTAAGTTCAATTAAAACCAAGAAAGCTATTCGATCACAAATGCAAAGAAACATAAATAGTTCGAACATTCATTACACAAGACCTATAAGCACAAAAGCATACAAACAATATGTCTTGTGACTTGACTTGAGATATGTGCTTGAAGCCGTTTGAAGACGCACTTTAGAAGTCACTTAACAACTTATTGGATACTAATCGTAATTTGTTGTTATCAAAACAAAAAATAATGACATTAAGTCAATGCACTCTCTAGAGCAACAGTCGGAAAAGACCAAATTGTTTATTTAAAGCTTAGACTCCCAATTTATTTTCTTAGAATGTAGTATTTTATATTGCAAGAATATTTTGAAGTTTTGTTTCAATATTCGAAAATATCAAACTTTATGATCTTTATTAACACGCACAACTTAAACACGAATTAAACTTACATTATTAATATTAAATTATGTTAAAAATACTTTCTTTTCATATCATTTTTTACCAAATATCATTTAATTCATATAATATAACTTGAGCCTAAAATTTATAAATTCAACCATCAAAATCCTAAAGGCACCAAATATTATTTGATAAATCTTTAAATTCCTCCCCCCTTCGAAACCCGAAAGCGAAATGAGAAGTAACTCTATAAACCGATTATACAGAAAATGGACATGATCCACAATAATATGGTTATTGGGCCAACGCTATTAGCTCACATAGGTCCATTAATAATAAGGGTATAAACCCTGATGATTGATGAATACACAAAACCCCTAAAAATCAGCACAAGCAGCTTAATTCTCAGAAAACTCAAATGGCTACCAAACGTTCAAATTCTGAGGGTTCTAATTCAAAAAAGAAGATGAAAAAGGAGAAAGTGGACAAGGATATTGGGACAGAAATTGTTAGTGACGCCCCATTATCATCAAATTCAGAGAAAAAGGTTTTTTTAAAGCCAATGGAGGGGAAAAAGCATAGGAAGTCACTTGACAAGCAGAGACATCAAACCAAGTCCCAAATCACCCCCAAAGTTCAATCTTTGGTACAAAACGATGATGAAATCAGTGAAAGCAAGCAAAAGGTTGAATCTTTAGAACCAAAAGATGGTGAAAGTACTCAAGAAATGCAATTAGATGAAAACGATGATGAAAGGGTTGATGGAAGTAATAGTAGTAAGGTTTTATTGCCCGAGTTGCATATTGGGGTTTTTACGGATTTGAGTTCTGCTGATTCTGGTGTGAGGGAGGCTGCAGCTGCCAAGTTGTTCTCCGAGCTGATGGAAGTGCAGAAGGCGTATGAATCGTTGGATGACAAAGAGGAGGTGGAGGGTAACTTGAGTTTGGAAGCTAAAAAGGATGATGAATTGAATGAGTGTGCACCTTCTGTGAGGTATGCTGTTAGGAGGCTGATTCGGGGTGTTTCTTCGTCGAATAAGGTTTGTTTTCGAATCTTATTATATAGACTTGGTGAAGATATGCGGTACCGATTTCTGTATGAGACTAAAATGTTGAAAGTTTGTTAAATAATCAATGTTATTTGTGCATTGCATGATCAGAGTGATTGTGTAAATTGCTGTTTTCTTAGCCTATTATCTAGACTTAGTGAATATTTGATTTTCTAATTTATGCATGAGATAAAAAGTTATAAAGTTCATTTAACCATTGCTATTAGACTAAATTTTGAAATTACTCTTTCCTCAACCCATCAACTTGACTTACAAATATACATTGTTCTGATTTATGTATGAGCTCAAAATGGTTTATGTTTATTGTATATTTGATGTTCTTTTGACATTGCACGATTCGATTAATGTGTATATTGTTACTCCTGATGTTTGATATTGTTAATTGAATTTATAGTGTTCCCTTTAGTGCTTGAATAATGTAGTAACTTATGGTTGTTTAGTGTGCAAGGCAAGGATTTGCTCTAGCATTGACTATGTTAGTTGATGCTGTTCCTAGTCTAAAGCTGGACTCGTTGTTGATGCTAATTGTTAATTTATTGGAAGTCACTTCTTCAATGAAGGGCCAGGTTGGTACTGTTTGTTTTCTGCTTAATTGGATTGTCGTGCCATCATGGGCTCATTTTCTCCTTCTTTAATTCTTATATGGAATATTTAGGAAGCAAAAGACTGCTTGCTGGGACGCCTATTTGCTTATGGAGCTCTAGCACGATCAGGAAGGCTGATAGGGGAATGGGATTCTAATAAAGATACCATTAAAGAATTTATTAAGTCTGTCATCTATCTGGCGACAAAAAAGCGATACTTGCAGGAGTCTTCTGTGTCTATTATCTTGGAATTAGTTGAGAAGGTATTTCTTCCTGCTGTTTTGTTTGGGAGTTGATAAATTAATTTGATTTGCTAGATTTTGTCATTGATAAAATTGTAGTTTAGTGTTCTTAGTGAAATGATGCAGCATGCATTTAGGCAATGCCTTGCCCTTCCTTGGTATTGTGTCTGCTTCATGTAGTCCATGTATCTAAGGTTGTTTCTTTCAGTTACCTGTGGAAGCTTTATCCAGTGAAGTTCTTGGAGTTCTGGAACTGCAGGAATGGTTCAAGGGAGCTTCTGATGTCGGCAATCCTGATGCATTACTGTTGGCCTTAAAACTTCGAGAAAGACTTGGTGTTGAGGACGACAGATTTGGAAATCTTTTGCCTTCTCCATATAGTTCGAATTTGCTCTTTACTGCTGACCATCTCACTTCCCTTTCCAGTTGTTTAAAGGTGGTTGTTGAGTTCCATCTTCCTCCATTTCAGTGCTTAATATTTTGTTTGGCATATGGTTGATTTTTTTTTTCATTCCATGGTGTTCAGGAATCAACCTACTCTCAACCTCGAGTGCACGGTGTTTGGCCTCTTCTCATAGACATCATGTTACCTGATAATGTTTTGCAAGATGCAGATCCAGCAGCAGTTCTAAGTTCTGCTAAGAGGCACAAGAAGAGTCGCAAAGGTAGCTCAGCTGAAGCAGATATCAAGAACAACCTTCAAAACTTTTCTGAAGTTATTATAGAAGGGTCACTTGTAATGTCATCTCATGATCGCAAACACTTGGCATTTGATGTTATACTGCTTATTCTGCATAAGCTACCTGCATCTTGTACCCATGTTCTTCTTTCTCACAAAGTTGTCCAGTGTCTTATGGATATTCTATCAACACCAACTTCATGGCTTCACCAAGTGGCACAACATTTTCTCCAAAAGTTGGCAGAGTGGGCGAAGCATGATGATATCAGGAAAGTTGCAGTTATTGTGGCCATGCAGAAGCACAGCAATGGGAAGTTTGACAACATCACAAGGACAAGAACAGTGAAAGATTTGATGGCAGAATTCAAAACAGAATCTGGATGCCTATTGTTGATTCAGAACTTGATGAACATGTTTTTGGACGAGGGTAACTCATCTGAAGAACCTTCAGACCAAAGCATAACAACAGATGATAATTCAGAGATCGGATCAATAGAAGATAAAGATTCAGGTGCATCTTTGGGAGCTTCGGAGTTTCTAAAAAGCTGGATTGTTGAGTATTTGCCTAGTATTCTGAAGTATTTGAAATTGGATCCTGACTCAAGCTTCCGGGTTGAAAAAGAAATTTTGAAGTTTTTGGCTGTTCAAGGTATTTTCTCCTCATCTCTGGGGACTGAAGTGACATCATTTGAATTGCAAGAGAAGTTTAGGTGGCCGAAATCTGCCATTTCAAATTCTCTCCGTATGGTGTGTATTGAGCAACTACAATCTCTGCTTGCTAACGTACAGAAAGGAGAGAGACCTCTTGTGGTTTCAAGTGGTCTCGAGGCAAATGATCTTGGGTGCTATTTCATGAGATTTCTTAATACCCTATCTAACATCCCATCTGTTGCTTTATTTACAACCTTGTCTGACGAAGATGAGAAAGCATTCAAAAAATTGCAGGCCTTGGAAACTAGTTTATCAAGAGAGGTACTCGTTCTTCATTTTATGCTGTATTAATTGTTGTTGTTGTGGTGAAAGCTGACCTTTATATCATCCTTAGAGGTCTTTTTAGAAATTTGGCTGTTTTAGGAATGAACAAAGAGAGGGAAGGGAGGGTTTACTTTAACTAGAATGCCTGGTGGCTAATTAATTGCATGGGTGGGATCTGGAAGGTTGGGGGATATGGTGTGTGAGTGTGTCTTATAGGCATTGTCTGAATTACAATATTTTTTTCTCAATTTCTTCTATGATCATCTGTTCTGAATGTAAATTTTTTTGTTTAGATTGTCATATCAGGCTATAATTTATAGTTATTGTTGTCATTATCTTTATGATTGTTTTTTATTCAGAATGCTATAGCAGGTAGAAGGTGTAACTAGGCTGACATATTTTTTTATATCAATTTATTATAGAGGAGGATTCGTGACCTTAGTACTGATGAAATAAATAAGTTTCATGCCATGAAGTACTTACTCATCCAATTGCTGCTTCAAATTCTGCTTCGACCTGGGGAGTTCTCCGAGGCTGCCATAGAACTCACTATTTGTTGTAAGAAGGCTTTCCCATTATTTAATCTTCAAGAATTGTCTGAGGATGATGAACCAGCTGATGATGAACCCGAAATAATGGATGTTCTTGTGGATACTATGCTTTCTATACTACCAGAGTCATCTGCTCCTATGCGGTCATCAATTGAGCAGGTAAGGGGCACAACTATACTGCCTATACATGCTTTCTGGTTTCTTGGCTCCATGTATGCATAAAAGTCATTCCAGAAAAGGAAAGAGACAGAATCATCATTCTTTTGCACGTATTGCCTTTGGGCCTTACGATACTGATCTAGTCACCATTCAGTAAATCATTATATTCAACTTCTGTTGCCGAGTGTCTGCAAGTGTTGAGAAATTCTTGATACTCATGCACCAATATTTGTTATACATACATTTTGTATTTATTGTGGTCAGATAACGAACATGTTTCTTTTTTTACTATCCTGAGTTCTTCATCCATTAAGCAGAAGGTACATGTGCTTGCCTCTCTATGGGTTCTTGATGAGTTATTAAGCGACTAGCAACAGTTTATGCCTCTCTTATCCATAACTGTTAATCTATGAAAAATCGGAAAAGCTTCTACCACACCCCTAAAAACCAGAAGTTACATCTCCATATTTTCTGCACATTTATCTGGCCAATTATGGTGGCAGAAACAACTTGTGAGTTGTGATTTTCTTCAGTCTCGAGTAAAGCAAAGTCCAGAAATTCTTCTTATGTTTTTGTAAATTAGCGATGAAAGTATGAGTACAATAGTATTACATACTATGAATACATAAATTACTAACTAATACGAAACGAGCGGAATTGCTTGATTTTTCACACTTGCTATTTATATTATAGTGATGTTCTCAAAGTTTCTTAAAGCTTGTATACAGCTGAAAGTTCTGAGGAGATTTGACTGGGCTTCTGCCTTCTTCAGTGTTGTGAATTTTTGTGTGTCATTTCCTTGCATCATGTTGAACTTTGTTGATATCATTTGCAAGTACTATTTTTCTGTTACTTTCCACCCTCAACCTTTTTGGTTATTGGCCTTTGAACCTAATGATCTTTGTGTAGGTATTTAAATATTTCTGTGATGATATTACCGATGATGGATTAATGAGAATGCTGAGAGTCATAAAAAAGGATCTCAAACCAGCGAGACATCAGGAAAAAGTTAGTGAGGATGAAGAAGAAGATGATGATCTACTTGGTATTGAAGAATCAGAAGAATCAGATGAAGGCGAGACAGGGGAAACTGGCGAAAGTGATGGACAAACAGATGATACAGAGGCGGTTATCAATATCCCAACTGCAAATGCTGAACTTCCTGAAGATTCAGATGAATCAGATGATGGAATGGATGATGATGAAATGTTCCGGATGGATACTTATCTTGCGCGGATTTTTAAAGAGCGAAAGAATCAGGCTGGAGGTGAAACGGCTCAGTCCCAGCTTGTATTATTTAAGCTACGTGTCCTTTCCTTGTTGGAAATTTACCTTCATGAGAATCCAGGCAAGTATATTGAATTCTCTTTATGGGAAGCCTATTTTCCTTTTGCGGATACCTAGTATTCTATGGAGTATATAGTATGAGATTGATGTTTCAGGAACTTTGCCCATTTTGTTCTTTAGAAATTTGCACTACCTGATACTACTGCAGTTTATCCTTGAAGCGGAAGTATTTGTCCTATCGTGAAGGAGATGTTGGATTAACACTTACTCCTTTTGCAGGTAAAGCACAGGCACTGAAAATTTTCTCCAACCTTGCTCAGGCATTTGTGAATCCACATACTACAGAAGGTAGCGAGCAACTTGCTCAGCGTATTTGGGGAATATTGCAAAAGAAAGTTCTTAAAGCCAAGGAATTTCCAAAATATAATGATGTGGAACTTCCTATACTGGAATCTCTTCTGGAAAAGAACTTGAAGTTAGCTGCAAAACCATTCAAGAGAAAAAAGTCATCTTCAACGCCGTCAAAAAGGAAGCTGTCAATCTCTTTGAACAGACACAAAATGATAACTTCACTTGCTCAAAACTCAACCTTTTGGATCCTGAAGATAATTGATGCAAGAAATTTCTCAGAGCCAGAACTGCAGCGGGTTTTAGACATTTTTAAGAATGTATTCAAAACGTACTTCGATAGTAAGAAGTCACATCTGAAACCCGAATTTCTTAAAGAAGTCCTGAAAAGAAGACCGTGGATTGGTCACCATCTCATTAGTTTCCTCTTGGAGCAGTGTAGTAGTGCAAAAATGCAATATCGAAGAGTTGAGGCTCTTGAATTCATCAACGAGATATTCCGGACACTTGTACCAGCCAATGTTGATGATAGTGCCCGTGATACTTCCAAGAAGAGGTTTAAAAGCCTTGTTCCAAAACTGTGTCATTTGACGAAGGTGCTGGTAACAAATATGCCTGAGAAGCAAGCAAGACGTGCTGATGTGCGGAAGTTTTGTGGTAAGGTCTTTCAGATACTAAAGAGTTTGAACCTGAAATCATCCTTTCTCAAAGGATTGGAACCAGACACCCTCGCTGCTTGTGAATCTCAATTTGGCGACGCTTTTCTTTCTCTCAAGAAGCAAGAACAGTAGATTTGCCATCTCTCAATATCAGAACAGTCGCTTATATGGACTAATGTCATCATATTGATAGAAGTTTAGGAAGGTTGATGAAAGAGAGCTAGTATCTGCTATGTATTGATTAAAATTTTGTTTTAAGATTGTGAGTTCATGTAGACCACCCAAATTTTGAATTTTGCTTCAAGTAATGAGGCTCACTTTTTTTCTTCCTCTATGAGAATTACTTCTGATTTATTGTGGGTCGATGGCGATACGTTGTTATGACCCTACTTTTGTTTCAAATTAATTGAGGAATTTGACGGATTATTTGTTTCGAAATGATTGCATTTGGGTGTTTATTTATTTAAGCTTGTGATGATATTGAACCTTCCATTGGTTTTTCCTTCCTACTTCAGCACTCAAACTACGTATATAGTGTTTGCATTTTACTCTTCGATCAATACGGAAACAAACTCTTTGTTTAAACAAGGATAAGGTCGCGTAGTAAAACTTCACTCACCCTACTTAAGCGGAAGCCTCTTCGGAGATAATGAAGCATATTCAACCAATCAAACAGTGAACCTAAAAGTATAACACTTATCATTTCTGATACGATGAGAGGTTTCAAAATATCCCAACACAATTGAAAGTTACAAATAATTTCCCCCTTTTCTCAGGACCTTCAGTAGGTGAGGATCCATCATTTATCAGCCGAATTTGGTCCATTCTTCTCCACATTGATGTTATTTGCAATGTCACTCGGATGATCGGGACCAGAAGGAATCTTTCCTGGATAATTAGTTGCTGAGGAATCTGTACCTATCATGCTGCGTATATAGAGATAACTTGAGTAGTTGAGTAAGATAAATGTATCACAACCACAATTTAGATAATATTTTGGCTAAACCAACCATATGGATTGGGAAAACAGTGCCACCAAAATGATATTCAGTATATTCGACAGTATGAGGAGACAAGGGTTTTACCTTCTGTCAGCAATCACCATAGAACGAAGCTCACAATTAGCAAAACTGCAGTAGAAATATGTTGATTGCAATCATCAAATCGATGAAGTAGTTGCTATATATGCATTTACTGAGGCCATGCATGTTGACTTATGTAAGATCATTGTTATGATCAAAGAAAGTCCAGTTTTAAGTTTTAGCCTTGCCTCCTACCATTTCGACTGAAATATACAGAAATGTAAATGTACTTACTGTTTGGAAATCTCTTTCTGCACAAGAGGATGACAATCGTGACCAAAAGTGTTCAAAGTATGAGCCAAGAATCCACTATGAGTGACTACTGCTATCTCCTTCTCCTCTCGAGTCAGCAGCCTGCAGTATATTATCTGATACCTTAAAATTCACTTGTAGCTACCGCGTTTCAGGCACAATCGATCAATTACGTGCCAGGTGAATGTAACACTTGCAAGCAAACAAAAGGATGTATGTACAAAAAGTTAAGCAACTTGCCACTTCATGAATTTCATTCCCCTGGCTGCTAGATCTTCCTTGGTCTCTCTAACGTCGGCTTCCCATAAAGTATCCTCATCACTCTCTATCTAAAATGAAATGTCAAAGGACATTACATAAGACGATAGATAGCTACTACCTAGACTTATGGAGGAGCTTGAGATTTGTAGAAATATATACCAACGAGAAATCAATAGCAGGGAAAAGGCATTCATATTCGCTGATGCTTCTTCGCTTATCACAAGGATGAACCCCCTGTAATTCAAAACCTTTTCAGTGCCAGATTTCACAATAGCTCTGAGTTTTTCAGAATAGATGTTATAGGCAAACAAAATGGAGGCATAGGTTTCAGATGATTACCAAATGTTCCCGGCAAAGCTCAACAGCAAGAATTGGTGGGCAATCAAGACTTGAAATAGCAGCTCGGCCGCTATTCGCAGCATTGGCTACCATTAGCGGCATTATGTCCATCCTATCTGTATAGCCTTCTCCACCAAAGACGCCAACTGCTGTTTGCATGGTCCTTTTATGTAGAAGTACAGTACATAGAGCACCCATTGCATCATTCATGTGCAAATATATTAATAATATGTCAAACGCAGGTAGTGAAGATTTATACAAAAAATGTATTATCTTGGTCTGAACTGGTTCAGTGATCTAGAATTCTGCATTCTTTCTTACATCATTTTGGCAAGATTTCTTATTCATGAGAATACATCTGAATGAAGAACACCTTCCAGTTAGACGCTAGCATCCTTGTGTTTTAGAATGTATGGAATGCATAATTGAATAGTGAAGTGAGACATGGAACCATATGATGGAGAATAATAGAGCTTGATAAGGAAAGAAAATGGATGGACTCGTGCATATATTTAACACTTTAAGCCCTTGTTGGAGAACCTCATGCCGTGTGATACCTTAGCAAAGGCGATGTAACCACTAAATCAATCTTCTTGATAAGCCCACTCCCGTGGACATGTTTACGTAAATTCTCAACCTGGAACAACAAACAAAGCACTCAAATCACAAAAAGAGTGAATACAGGGATGGATAAGAAGGGCGGCCACTAATATGCTGTCCCACCTGTTGCCACCCAAGTTGAGTGAGGTTTGCATCAAAATATTCGGAAGACATGTATGCTTTATAATTCTTATCCCCATCTACATTGTGAATTCCCTGAGCATGCCTCACCTGTATGGTTGGTTTCAATATAAACACAACCTAGAATATTTTGTGCACAAGCCAAACGACAACACACTCTCTTTGTAGATTCATTGCATCAAGTAAGACATGTTAGAATGGATTTGGTACCAACCAGGTGAATAGTTTTACATCTGTGCAATGGGAACAAACTTGGACCGCCACCATGATCCATCTCTGTAACTACATAAAAACAAAATCATTGCTGCAATTATGGGTAACACTATCATCTATGAATAACGAAGAAAGGTGGAAATAAATATGCATCTCTAATGGAGTAACTGCAATATGGTGTTATAGTTAAGTCAGAGAAGCAAGATTACAAGTTGAAAGGATTCTTTAGGGCATCAAATCGTTAGAGACCCTGGGAATCCTTCAATAGCATAATTTTAATCATCATTGAACAAAATGAGGAATAACTTAAACCAGATCGAGATTATTTAATGTTAAACGCAAGCTTCTTGGGTTAAACAACCACCGAAACCATTGAGCTGGATAAAACCATTCCTCATCCATCGTCGCATAGAACAATTCCAATACCCTCCCGACCATTAGTTGTTCTTCAAGATGCCTTCGCTAAGAATAGAGTCACCATTATACACACAAATTTTCGACATCTCACTCTATCAGCTCAATCATTTGTCAACTTAGCAACTAACTCGGGATGGAGGGAGAATTACATTTTCTATTTTGGTTTCTCATATTAACCACCTCAAAATACTAAATGATTACTATAGCTGCACCGAAAAATCGAACTGGAATTTTTTCCAACAAATCACCCTCATCTATATTCTATCCAGCCTTACAAATTCCCAAAAACTATAAACTGTAACACCAACTTTAAAAAAAAAAATCACCCACCGACCCCTTACTATGAGAAAACCACGACCTCGAAGTCACCGGAATACCTTCTAACCAGTAGCCCATTTGATGTTCTCATAACCTTCAATGAATTGTGTGAAACACTACTCAAATTGCTAAAAATCTAGACTTTGCAAACTACTAGTTGAAATTTAAAAGATTACACACATAAAAACAGCTGATGAGCTACACAACACATAAAGATCAAAACTTTATTACCAAATACATCAAATCAACTAAAGCTACAGCAATTTGTTTGAATTACCTTCAAGAATGAAGAAATGAATCTCTTTGGTCTCAAGCTTCAGCTCCAGCAATAAACAAATACTAAATCCTTTGATTTTATACTTACACAAGTGGCACCAGTAGGCGAAAGAACGTGCCCACAAAGGATATTTTATGTACTTCTGTCTACTAGTTTAAAAAATTCTTGACTAGAGAGAAATAAAAACAATATTCTTTAATTAATTTTTGAGAAACCATAAAAAATCTTTTGATATAACAAAAAAAATCATTATAAAAATTAAATTTATGCCTATATTTTAATACGTTTAAGTGTTTTGAACACCTATTTTAAAATTTATATCAATTACGAACAGACAATCCGAATACCTAGATCCGTCCATGTGTGAAGTCATACTTTCTCGCAATGACAAAAGCTGAAATGTGATAGTTTAGTACTTACTCCGTTCTTTTTTTATTTGTCTTTCTAGTCATTTGCACATTGATTAAGAAAAACAAAAAGTAGTCAAAAAGTATATTGAAAATGTCAAATAAAATGAATTGAAATTATATTGGTTAGTTGATAACTTCATAATAAAAAGTACATTGAATTATATAAATTTAGAATGAATTATGCTATAAAGACAAGTATTTAAAAATAAAAATCTAAAACTAAAATGACAAATGAAAAAATATGGGAAGAGTGTGATTTAGACTATTCATAATGATGGATAATTGGACGATATTGTTAACAAATTTTGTCACAATAGGTGACTATTGAGGGATAAGGCCATGTGAAAGGTAGTTGGGAATAATTGAATTATTAATGTAATTGAATGAAAAGAGTAGAATTAGAAAAGAAAAAGAAAAAAACAAAAAGAGTAGGGTGAGGGTTTTGGAGAGAGTTTCCAAAGCTAAAATTAATATATTATTTAAGCTTATAATATAATATAAAAATTGTATTAATATTTTTATTTTACAAGGCTTGTAAATAGAAATTTAATTTATTTTTTTGAATAATAAAAAAATTAACACATTTTTAAGGTTATAGATGGGGGTGTATGTTGGTGATATTAAGAAAGAGAAAGGTGAATTATTATGTAAAATATTTTTTACTATAAAGTCTAAAAATAATTGAAAATATTTGATGACGTAACAAATAAATAAGGTTGTTGTTGTCGTAATCAAAACTATCCTTGACCTCATGTCTCCTGCTTAATTTGATTGTTGAATTTTGAGGTCCAACGGTTTTGGATAATTGGATTGGATTTGGAGTAAGGAAGATAAACAAAGTCGACCAATCCTGGTCAATTATCATACTCCATCTATTTATTTTTAATAGACCAATAAAAATTCATGGCAAATTTTGAACCAAAAATTACTTTATATTTATTTAAATACAAAATTGATATCATGTATTCATTAATAAAATATTATCACAATTGTTATGAAACTAAAGAAAAAATTAAAGACTTGACATAGGAAAAATATTGTTGAAATATCTTCATGAATTTCACCTATAAAAGTCATCAACATTGCTTGCAAAATTTGTACCAGAAAGGTTACTTACAGTAAATTGATTTACATATTCTTGCTTTCTCCCTTCTGCCTTCATACTTGTTTTTTCAATTGTTATTTTAGTCATTTACACCTTGATTAATAAAAAGTAAAATTACTTAAAAAGTATATTGAAAATATAAAAAGACAATTGATTGTTGTCATATCATTGAATGGTTGATAACTGTAATAGAATAAGTAAACAAAGTACATACATTGAACGTGTAAAATTATAATTAATAATGGTAGAATTACAACAAAAAATTTAGGCTAAAACAAAAACTAAAAAAAACGAATGGAGTATATGATATTGTATACGTGATAACAATCGCATAAGAGTGTAATACTCCCTTTGTCCCTAAAAGATTGATACATTTTGACTTTTCATGGTCAACAAATCATGATTTAAAACATAAATATCTCTTATTTTTCATGCAAACAAATTATAAAAAGTTGATATTTCAAATTTTGAGACGAATCTAAAAGATGTCATATTATTATATTATTTCTATCGTTTAATGAGAATTCATGGCCAAACTTTATAGTTTGACCAACAAAAACTCAAATGTACCAATCTTTTAGAGATGGAGGGAGTTAATATTAGCTGGTGTCATTAAATACATAGTTCTTATAACACGTTATAAACGCAAGTGATCTGTTCATCAATCGTCCAAAGTATTAGTACCTTAAGCATTATATCTTTGAAGTATGAAATTTATTGCATTTACATATTCTCTACATATATTCAAGTTACGTTGAACGATCCCAGATATATTCCCTTATTTTTATGATATTTTGAGCTATTAACTTCATACCTTATTTTAATTACATATGTGAGTCTTTGGACAGTCGATTTTTCATATGACAATATTTTGGACAAATGACCGTTGAGATATTATTCCTTTATTGATTTTATAACTTTTGACTCTTTGAGGTTTATTTACCCATATTATTATCTCACAAAAGATAATTTCGAATAGTGATACAAATTACTTTCATTCTATATGAAGGTTTAAATACATCATATTGCAATTTCACGGAAGATAGTTACAAGTAGTGATATTAACCATTTCTATACTTTGTGGTGGTATAAAAGATCCCATTATTATTCATGAAAGATTTTAATGGAGATTAGGAGTCTATTTATTTAACAGTTATGTATTTTATTAATATTGCTAGTATTACTATTTAAATTATTATATAATAAGTCTGCTCGTATTAAGATTGTTTAAAGAGCCCACTTTTCAGCTTATGTTTATTATTGAATTAAATTCTGAAAACAGATGTTTTCTTTATCACCAAAAATCTTATCAATTACTTAACTATTTTGTTGAACAAGTATATTATTTTTGAAGCCTTAGCTTTCGGTATTCACGCGTGAATCAACCAATGCTTTAAATTATGAAAACATATGTTTTCTTTATCACCAAAATTCTAATATGTGTGGCTACTAGTTTAGTGAGTTTGATTTGAATATAGTTTCGGGGGTTAACGTGCGACCGTGTAACTATTGGGACCAAAGTGCAACTTGGTCATATTATCGGGGACTATTTCAACAATTTTCTTAACATTCTGACGATAGTAGCAATTAAGACAACTCTTGAAAAGATACGTGATCATCAAATGAGACAATAAAAAATGTGTGACTAAAAGGTGACGTGACGAAAAACATATGTGATAAAAAATGTCTTTAACCCTACTCGTATATTAGTTTGTCATCTTCTAAGGCTGTTCATCGTATGAGCATTGGAGAAAATACAATTGGTCCTCATAGATAAGCGAGAAAACCAACTTTAGAGTTGCTTTGTAAATTGTAATAATTAGTAACATTATTATCCATGTTCTCTTTCATTTTCTTGTTGTTAGTTGTTAACTTACGATCATGTACATTACATAAATTTTGCAAAATGACTTGGAATTACATGTATGACGACAATTCATAACAACCAAACAATTCGATACTTTTTATTTATAAAAAAGTTATGTAAAATAAATCTCATTTTTTGTTGTTATATAATCAAACATATTACAAAAGAAAAATATTATATGAAACATTGATTATTCGAAGATTATGTCCACATTGTGATGGAATTGTTACATTTAGTGAATAATTGGTGAGCATAATTGGTATATTACATACATATATAGGAGGACTATTAAAGACTTCAACACATTATATATACTTCGTTATTTAGTAAATTAAATACACATAGAAATATTAAGCCGCTAGAATGTTTAATATAAAATTTAGACCCGACTAATACACTCTCGAGTGTTGTTAATTTAACTCGAGTTCTGTTTTACACTCGTCGAATTTGAAAATTAGATTTTGCACGTCAAGAATTTGAAAATCTTGGCCTACCTCCGTTTTGAGCTGAAAAAGTCTCAGCTGCATTCACTTGGTTGTTTCATTTGAAAATCAAACAACATATTATTACAAAGTTATTTAATGATAGTTTGTTGCTTGTTCTTAGTGTGTCGGAATATTGCCTAAAGTACTTCAAAGACCGTGTTAATTATAACCATTATATCTTAGGACGGAGATTGGGAGACTTTTTAATGTATACCTTAGTATTTTTAAATTTATAGCGAATCTGTTTTAAAGAGATCGATTATAATTTTCAAAACCCCTTATTTAAATATTTTATCGGTAACTTTTTTGCGAAAATTTTATTCTTTGAATCTATTTTTAATATAAATGCTCACATATTTTACAACGTATCTTACCAATGAAGTACGTCCAAAAAAATTGTTTATCCATCAAATTAGATGCACAAGGTTGTTACTCGTCATGTACTCGTTGTCACACATGAATCTTGGAAACTATAAATGGTTGGGACTTCAAGCAGACTAAATCAATCAAATACTACATACACATAACAAAATTTGATAATTGCAAAAAAAAAACAAAAAAAAAAAACAAATGGCCAAGCTAACTTTTGTGTCTCAAGCTACGAGTTCTCTAATTATTATCTTCCTACTTATGGCATCAGGTTTTACTATATATATTCTTCAATTCTTTTTGACATTATGCTATATAAAAATTTATATATAAAAATCGGCTAAGGCTAAGACCATACTGTAATATTCATATCATTTTCGAGAGACTAACATGTAACAATATCATTATGTCACTACTAGAAAACAGACCTTTTGCGTCGCCCAAATCCGAAGTACATCCGAAGAAAAAAGAGCAATTACTTCGGAATGGAGTCGGATCACGTCCGAGGAAAAAAAGTTGTCGCAATTTTGAGATCCGAAGCCATTTTGAATCCAAAATGTCTGACACCATTCTGAAGCCAACATTGATTTGACATAAAGATTATACTGAAGCGAATCCGAAGCCAAACTCTGAAGCATTTCTGAATCCAAATCCTACTCCTTTCTAGCCTTATCTAATCAATTCCGAAGCAATTATGAAGTCAATATCTATGACGCCCGAAGTAATTCTGAAGCAAGTATCTATGATTTCCGAAGTAATTCCGAAGCCAAATCCTTCATAGTAGAAAAAAAATTTGCAGCCTGGTTTCTGCAATTTATGCAGAATTCCAGGCTGCAATCGTATCAAATGCACCCAAAATACATTCAAAACACATTTGAAACACAATTACAATCATAATACAATACCCAAAACACATAACATAATGAAACATCCAAAATACATTTAAACACAACCTACTCAACAAAAAACACAAAGAAAAATCCATTAATTCAAAACACACTTACATCAAACTTGGATACATATTTAATAAAACATAAACATTATTCAAAAAAACAAAAATACCTCAAATATTTTGAGGAACACACTTTTTCCTACAAATAACATAAGAAGAAAAAAATTAGACAAAGTTAGACAAATAAATAAATGATTGAAATAATAAAAGAATGCAAATATAAAATTACCTCTTTATGACCTTGTTATGAAATATTAGCCTACAAAATGAAAAATGAATTCAATATTAATATTAAACAAAAATGAAATATAAAATGTATATGAAGTTGAATTTAGAATGGTTACCTCTTATGAATTAGTCTAGAAAACAAAAACAAATTAAAGATTAGTATTTAACAAAAATGAAGAAAAAAATGTATATGAATTTATGATTTTAGAAAGAAGATGGAAGATGTTGATTAAAAAGGCATGAGAATGATTGAAATGGTGTATAAATAGCCATAATTCTGATATGTCCGAAGCCATTCCCAAGCCTATCTTCTTTCGGAAAAATCCGAAGCCATTCTGAAGCCATTCTGAAGCCATTCCGAAGCCATTCTGAAGCTAAAATTTCTGGATCCGAAGCCATTCTGAAGCCAAATCCAATCCACGTTTCAGGATCTGAAGCCAATCCGACTCAAATTTGTTTGATTTCTGAAGCCATTCCGAATCCTTTGCAGCTGAAGCCAATCCGACTCAAATATGGATTGAATTATATAATATTATTGAATTAATCTTCAAATGCACACTTACTGAAGATGTTCTCGTACTTCAGGTGTGTTGCAGAGAATATACACATGAGCGGTGTTACATTCTTGAGGTTCAATGTAATATCTTTGTTACATTCTCGGGTTCGAGCCCTCTTGCTAGCAAGGAATTGGTTAGAGAGATGATTTCTCTCACTAGTTTGATGCTAGTCGCCTATATCCTTGAATTTACGAGTTTACGAATTGTATTGATGATTGTAATGAATTATTCACATTAATAAAATAAAAGGGTTTCCCTTAGCTTTTAAAAAAAAACAGTGATCATGTTAATCTATATATTTAACTCGATTTTAATTTAATACTATCGAACCACAATTTCGAACTAATTTTGATATGTCATTCTATCTTTTATTTATTTATTATACCAACGAAACAATTTTATTGATCAAACAAAAGAAATACGAACTAATTTTGATATGTCATTCTATCTTGTTTTGCACCAAAGCAAGAGTTATTCATTCATATCACGCCATTCATACTTGTCATATAAGTACTGATGTACTACTTTAATTACATGGGTACCTCATTAATAATTAGTTAAGATGTATTTTGTCGATATGTGCTTGAATTATTAAACATTAGATTAATGAATGGTTAAAGAAAAGAATTAAGAAATTAAAACAAATACCGAAAAGGACAAAATTGTCTTATTTTGTCGTAGTAAATGATCTAATAATAGTACAAATTTTGACAAATTTATCAACATAATAGTATGATACATGACATAATCATCAATTACTCTTTTGACAATGATCATGTTAATCTATTTAATTCGATTATAATCTAATACTATCGAACTATAACTTCGAAGTAATTTTGATATGTCATTCTTGCTTTACACCAAAGCAAGAGTTATTCATTCATATCATGACATTCATACTTAGCATATAAGTACTGATGTAATACTTTAATCACACGAATTACTCTTTTAACAATGATCATGTTAATCTATTTAACTCTTATAATCTAATACTTTAGTTACATGAATACTTTATAACAAACTTGTCCTATTTTGTCGTAGTTGTATGATCTAATAGGACAAGTTTTGACAAATAATTACATGATTACTTCACAAATAATTTGTTATGATGAATTACATGATTACATCACAAATAATTAGTTATGATGTATTATGTCGATATGTGCTTGAATTATTCAACTTTATATTAATGAATAATAAAAAAGAAGAATGCAAAAACTTAGAACAAAGACAAAAATTAAAACATAAACAAAGACAATTATATTAATTTTATAAATTTATAATATCAATGAAAAATAATTTATAATCAAAATTTCAATACAAAAAATAATTCCTCACACTATATAAATAAACTCAATCTCCAACGTCCTTAAGCATCTCAATCCAACGGCTAGACACCACGATCCAAACCTTTCCAAACCCACCAATCACATAACACTACACTATATAAATAACTCAATCTTCACCGTCCTTAAGAATCTCAATCCAACGGCTAGACACCATAATCCAAAATGGCTTCGGATTGGATTCAGAATGTAAATTTTCAAAATCCCAAGCAATTCCGAAGCAATACTGGAGTCCGAAGCCATTCTGACTCCATTCTAATACTATTTTCAATTTTTAGTCCGAAGCCACTCCGAAGTTAGAATATCTAAAGCCATTCCGAAGCTTAAGTATATGGTAGATATTTGAATCCTCTTCTTACATGACGCCCGAAGCAATTCTGAAGACACTATCTATCATTTCAGAAGCTAAATCCTTCATAGCAGAAAAAAATTTCGAAATCCCAAGCAATTCCGAAGCCATACTAATATCTAAGACGATAGCTTCGGAAATTTCCATAGCAGCAATTTTATGATCAAAGATACTAATAATAAAATTTATAACTCTTTACAAAAATTTTGGATTCTGGAATTTAGGAATCCCAAGAAATTCCGAAACCATTCTGACTCCCCATAATAATTCGGAAATGAGTCGGGGTTGCTACTAAGAATTCCGACTCTAATCTGAAGTAAATCCGAGACCATTTTAAAGTACAGTCAACATTTGTGTGGTTCAACTGCTAGCTGAATCAAATCCGAAGTAAATGTTTTTGCTTCGGTTATCATATCCGACGTAAGGATATTAATCCGAAGCTATTCCAAAGTAATGTCGACACCAATATTAAATTAATTAATTAAATGTTGTTTTCACCCCTATCCGACGTCATTCCGACGTGTTTCTACTCACGTCGGATTCCTAACCCCGACTCCAAAAGTGCGTTTTCTAGTAGTGTGTATGTGTGCACTTTTTTTTCATACCTAAATTTTGACAAATGTTTCTAATCGGCATTTAAAGCGTTCAACCTTTCGAGTAAGCACCTCTAATGTACGAGATGCCATAATCTAGTTTTGGAAGTAATAAATTATGTTGTATACATTATTTTTTTTGTAAATTAGTGATGAGGTAAGTATCGAACCCAGGACCTTGTGGTCACTAGCAAGAGCCTTTTTCACTAGGCTATTCGATTAACTCGTTTTGTATACATTATTGATTTGCAGGAAGCATACTGATACCGATGGCATTGGGTGCTGAACCAGTAGGTTCTTGTTATACAGAGTGCCACACTAATCAACGCCACAGTTGTGCTCCTAAATGTACTTGTATCGGAACTACTCGCAATAATCATGCCGGAGTTTGTTATCCTTCACCAACTTCATAACTAATACAACTATGTATTACTACTTCATCTATGTCCCAAAATGATTGTCCAGTAGGAGAAACAAGTTGTGATATGTATGGTATTGGATAAGGAAATAATGTGTATGGTATGTGTATTTCTTCCAAAATAATGTTGTATAATAAAAGAGAAAATGTGTCCTCTCTTGTTTTGTGATGATGTATAAGGGAATAAAATAAATAAACCTCGTTTGTCTTTTACTTTGTTGTCATTTTTATGTTAATTATAATTTCTTTTTATTTGTTAGGACTTTTCATTAGTGACTTTTAATAAATAAAAAAAATTATAACATGAAATCACAGAATAAAAGATGTTTGAATAAATATATTTTGATACACACTATGTTTTTCGTAAAACATTGAATAAAAGATGTTTCAATTTATTGAATTGAAGTATTAGGAGTTTTACATGGATGAGTTATTATATGTATATGTTTTTTATACATTAACTCCTTTATGTATTTAATACTCCCTTCATCTCTAAATGATTGGTATGCAAGGAGTAGAAACAACGTAGACCCCGTACTTTCATTTATTTAAAATGTGAATCTTGTTGTTGGCCTCTGGTGTGCTCATCCAGATAGCGAAGGACGCCCCCTTCAATCAAACAAGCAAGTTGGGCACTTCACTTCGAAACTGCATTGCCTAATCTGTATCGTCGTGGAATCCATATGGGAGTTTGTAACTAAAAGATTACGAATTGGACTTAAATATGAACACTTTTTTAATCTGGTCTATCATAACGAGCTTACATAGTGCGGGTTACTTGACTAAATTGATCCAATTCTCTCCCAACAAGTAAAAGGTCATAAACTCGAGTTTCTACTCATGAATCATGACTTACTAGCAATTATGATCCTGTTGCAAAATGTATGCTCTTTTAGATACTGTCGATCCATTTTCACTTGGAAAAACATACAATGCATGATATAGACAATAGAGTCTCATTAATGTTGATGCATGAAATAAGACAATAAATTAGATACATGATCAAATATTTCCATACTTCTTACATTAATAGTAATTATATAACCAGTTATTACTACTATTCACGAAGTAATTAAAACTATATCCTTTGAAATCATTACTCAATAATCATCATTATTATTACCATATTAAGTAAACTAGTTATTGAAGCACACTCAATTTGTGCAAATTAATGTTTTGCTTATTCAATGTTCATGTACACACACTTAAATTTTCAAAAAGCAATATCAAAAAAGAAAAAAAATCACAAAGAAAAATGATTTTGTTAAAAAAATAGCTCACTAAAAATTCAGGAGAAAATTAGATTTTATAAAAATATAATATAATATACTATTAAATATAGATATTAAATGAAAGGTCTCTTTTGTTTATATTTATAACTTTCAATTATCCCCTTAATATATAGGATAGATATCGACATATCGTCAATTAATTTCCCCTTAATATAAACAAAATATTCTATACCATTAACTTGTTTTGCAAATAGGTTTTGTTAAAAAAATAGCTCACTAAAAATTCAGGAGAAAATTAGATTTTATATTAAAAATATAATATATTAAATATAGATATTAATTTCCCCTTATATAGGATAGATATCATCAAACTAGACTCATCGCCCATAGGTTTTGTTTTGCAAATATTCTCATATACCATTAACTTAGTACTATTTTTTAACTTATTTCATTTAATAAAATAAGTCTTGATTTAATTTGGTTCATTTATCTATATTTTTGTATAATTAAAAGTGACTGCATAGAAAATTCGTATGATAATAATGAAAACGTCAATTAAATAAATCGATTCGATTAAAACAAAAGAAAACCCCCAAAATGAGTAATATATTGCTGCACTCTGTTTTGGAACCGTCACCTTATCAAACGGCTACTGTCTGACAACCGATACAATACACCCCCCCCCCCCCCCCCCCCCACCCACCCACCCCACCCCCGGTGTATATGTGCTTGCAATAATTTTTTTTGGTATTTTGTACATTAATTATCGTGCTTTTTGTAAATCTTTTGCATTTTCATTCATCAATAGTTGTGCTTCATACTCTGAGAAATCCAATATATTGGTTTGTTGAATTCAAATACTTGGGAACTGAGAATTTATATGGAGGTTGTTGATCACATTTGTTGGATACTGTTACTATGCTTAGTGATTCATTTTTACATGATAATTGTGGAAAAATTCAGAGGGTTCTTTTCGATGGACCCTATTACATGTTTGGAGCAATTCAATTTGGAATCTAAGTTTGGACAAGTTTTTAAGGTTTTGGGTTTGTTTGTCCTGTGTGCTATTGGGTTACAGTTTATGAGAATCAATGAGTATTTATTAGGATTTGTTAATTTTTTGAATGATTTGAAGAGGAAATCAGGTGTTTTGAGTGAAGGGTTCTGTTCAAAAAATGTTTTTGATGTGAAATCAGGTGTTTTAAGTAAAAGGTTTCGCTCAAAAAGCAATCTTGATGTGAAATTTGGTGAATTAAATAAGGGGTTTTGTTCAAAAATTGATCTTGATGTGAAATCAGGTGTGTTGAATAAAGGGTGTTGTTCAAAAAGTGATCTTGATGTGAAATCAAGTCCAAAAATTGAATCTTTGGTGTCTAAATTGTTGGATGAAACTAAAGATAATGTTAATAAAGCAAAAGCCATTGATGATGCAAAACATTATGAAAGTAACAGTGATAGTGATTTTGGGGGGAAAGAATGGTATGATGAAGATTTGGAGTGCGATGTTCTGAAATTGCGAAATTTGGTAAAAATTGAGAGGGCCAAAGCAAATAAGGCTCGTTTGGACCTTGAAAAGGAAAGATCAGCTGCTGCCACGGCATCTGAAGAGGCAATGTCGATGATTTTGCGTTTGCAGACCGAGAAGAGTTCGATTGAACTGGAAGCCAAACAGTACAGGAGGTTGGCTGAGGAGAAGCAATCTCATGATCAAGAAGTGATTAAGTCACTTCAGTGGCTTCTACATAATCATGAATCTGAAAGGGGATTATCGAGAAAGCAATCCAGTTCACGTATTCAAAATTTGAGGTTACCTATGCAGAGTTATGAAGGGGACCACTTTGTGAATGCAACAACTCCAGGCATATCTAGCTCACTTGATGTGAATTCATCATCATAGGTCAATACATTGGTTTTGCCGTGAATTGGTAATTTGTCGCTAAATATATGAACAGTTAGAGTTTCCCTATAATATTTGATTTCATGCGGCTCCTTGCCAAATATCGCGTTAAGTTTGCTACATTTCTAAAATGCCTTTAATGGAATCAGCATATTACAGTTATCTGTACATGATTAGTACTTTGTTGGCATTACACTTCGGACCGTGCCTAGTTTATGATTAGTTTAATAAGTAGTACAATGATATCAGGATTTGTGCATTTCACTGTTCATGTTATGGTCCCTCACCCCCCCCCCCCTGGAAATGGTACTTGATCTAATAACCAATTTGTTTGCCTTCTCTTTTTTAACTCTGTTAGAATTGTTGCCATTTAAGCCCGATAATCCAGTTTCCTAATTTCTTACTTCAAATACCTGCCACATTTGATATAAGAAGGTGTATATACCTTTTCGAAATGATTAATGATTCTATAATGTTCGATTCTCTCTAGAGACAGTAACCTGGCTTTTAAGACACAGCAAATTGCACAAGACGTCGGTCAGCAATATCGCACAATTAGTCTAAACAAAATGCTTTATATCTAGCATGTCAGTTTTCTATGATCATATTGTGTTCACAATATCTGGTCTTGATGAGCTCACTTGTTGTTCTACCTCTTTGCAGAATGAAAATACTTTGGTATCATGAACTCGCACAGTCGCACTACTACCTGTAAATATTAGAAATCAGATACCAGATACACATACCAAGTTTTATAGAGAGAAGGAATTCCTGAGACTTCAATAGTCGAAAAGCATTCAGCCTCGATGTGCTTTCACTTTTCTGGTTTCTCTCAAGTCTGTACCAAAAGAAAGACTAGCTCGGTGAGGTAAAGTTGGATCGAGTGAGTTCAGTTTTTTTTATAATAAGGTGAACCTGAAGCCTGAAGGTTGGGCCGTGATGATGCAGTTGAAGAGCTTGTGTATGTCAAAGGTTTCGATTTACCTGTCATTTCGTTAGAATTCTTGAAGTAAAGTCAATAAAGTTAAGTCCTTCAGAGTCATGAAAAAAAATCGCCTTTACTGATGTTGTATCTTCATCCAGGTTTCTATATAGTATACATAAACATTATGATGAGCTGAACGAAAACAGATCATTTGAGTGGCAAAGGTGACTTGAAATCATCTAGCTAGAATGGCCTCTTGCATGCATTTCATGTCGATAAATAAGCGGGTCCGCTATTGCAAAGGGATGTCGATGAGGTGGAGAAAAGTATTCTTGCTTGATCTGTGAAATTAAATTGTAAATGGTGCTCTATATGCATCTATTTCTCAATATGTGTTACTAATACGTAACATCTTCAATTCCACTATGCGCTTTTGTAGTTTCCATCTTGCTGCGTCCACGTGAAACAATCTAACAATTAACACCCAAACTTTCTATTTCTCATTATGTGTTACATTGACATGAACTATTTCTATTTTCTTTTTGAACTTCTTGTGGATGTGTAGACTCTATTTAATTTGAAATCGTGGACTTTTTTTGTTTTGTTTAAAAACCGAAAAACCGACTGAACCGAACCGATTTTGCCTCAAAACTGACATCAACCGAACCGATTTAAACCGAAAGAATTTTCAACCGACTTGGTTCGTGTAGTTAAAAAACCGATAGAATCAGTTTCACACACAAAAATCGGGAACCGGCCGAACCGAACCGACAACATTTCTAGTGCAATTCATGTGGCCTCGAGGTTGTAGATTAAACCAAATTATGACATCGGGACCTAAAAATTAATCAATTAATCGTCAAATTTAAATTGATAGACATTTTGGAATTTCGTGTCAAGGCTCTAATCACAATTCACAAATAATATGATTTATTGGAAGGAGCGCAAGTGCTTACATTTTCTGTCGCGTATAAATATCTTATTGGAGAGTGGGAAACTATTTCACTTCGTATTCATCTTCTACATTTCCTTTTGATTATCTCTTCTTGAACAAAAAAGAATCACCTATATTTCTTTTTTACTCTCCAAAATCTTGAACAGAAAAAAATGAATGTCGAATAAGAGAGCACGACGCAAACCATGCGGTGCATGTCAAGTTGACAAGATAGGTTGTCGAGAAGTGTTAAGATGCACTACCACATCGAAAGTCGATGTCCTCCCGGGTCAATATATAAAATCTTGGACTACTACCTCTATTACCAATTGGTTTTATAGTGAACCCCATTGACTCTTATCTTGGTATCAGAGCCAGCCCGAGTTATTGAGACACGTGTAACCCGTCGATGTTGTTTTCGGCAGTTAATACCTGGTATTGTTCAAGCTCAAATGCCTGATGCAGAAGGAAGAAACTGAAGGGCTGAAACTCACTCATGGAAGCAAAGATTATGAACCTCAAAAGCGGTGCTGAATCAGGTGGGGATGATGTTGCGAATGGTGCAGGGAATACAAACGAGTGATCCAATTTCATGGGCAAGTAGACAATTCTTGATACTTTTTTACATTACGGATGAATGATGATGATTTAATGGTCAAATAGACAATTCTTGATACTTCAATTTCTTACATTAGTGATGAACGATGATGTTGATGTTGTCAATGGGCATGGTGATCATGCTAACAAGGCTATAAAATTTGATCACAAATTCTCATCAAGCGCGCGATAAGAAATAATATAGTCTTGTGAGATATTATTAGATTTGTCTCAATATACATTTTTGAAATATTAAATTTTTATAATAAAGAAGGTTTTCCTGTACGTTCGTCGGTAAATATTTCGAGATCCCAATATGTCCAATGCCAGATAGCTGCCAAAAAGCATAAGCCGGAAAAAACAATATGTGCTCCAGCTACACCTTCGTAACTCTAAATACCTGGATTCGTTACAGTCCCTCCTGTGATACTCCAACCGCCCCACGAATTGGTTATTATTTTTTCGCATGTATAATAAGAAATATTTACGTTTCAATTCTTGTTTTGTTGACTATGAAAAGTCAAAATGTGACAATCATTTAGGGACGGAGATAGTAATTTTTTTTAACAAAAATGTCAACTCTACCTTTCGAAGTCGGCAGTGAACAATATTTTCCCATCCCCTCCAAGAACAAAAGGAGGCCATGCAACTGATCTAGCAACCATTCAATTCCTGCCACGTGGCTATTTTTTTTTTTTTTTTAATAAATACATTCCTCAAACTACTCCTCTGGCTTCAGGAAAAGATTGTATATATATTAATTCAAACTACAACATAGCTAAGAAAAATATATAGTTATTGGATTGTTGGACATACATGGGGGGTTTTGAGAATCAGGTGAAAGCAAGGGAACATGAAATCAAATACAATTACCAAAACTTTCAAGAAAGGATGGTTCAACCTCTCAAGAACATCAAACGTTGATAATGCATCACCTCAATATCCTATATATGGAATATTTTTATCTATCATGTCGAATTCGATCTTTTTTTTGTACGATAATTAGTTTTATGTATGATTTTCAATTGGTTCGGTTTTGTTATTGTAAAAGAATATTTTAGTGTTTTTTAGTCGCTATTGACTTGTTAGATGGTATTTCCGTATTTGTTCTTCTCGAATATATAGTTTATTATTATACTTTTGGTGTCATTTTCTCTTATACTATGTTAAGAATTAAGATTGTGGCACATGTAGTTATTGTTGAAACTTGAAAGTTATTCGATGAAGCCATCATTCTTTTGTATAGCAATTTTATTTGTAGTCTTGAAAATTAAACTGACATTCTTTTAGGTCTAAAAGGGGATGGACATTCTTTGTAAACTAGTGACGAGAGTATGTATAATGGTATTATAAATAATAAATATAAAATTAGAAGAGATGTGAATTTAAGTTTTATTAAATGTAGGTGCAAAATGAAGCACACCAAATAAAACGGATGAAGGAAGTACTACATTCTTCAATGCATCACGATGTTTGACGATTATTTAAATGAAAGGCATTCAATTGTTGCAACCAACATCGAATTTTTTTGATTAAAATAAATTTATATATCAATTGTTTGGTTTCTCATCACCAAGAAATTGTCTTATGGAAATCGATATAATGAAGACAAATAAACAAGGAGTATATTTTTCTCTAATTTGTGTAAAATAATAGGATTAATAGTTATTTATAGTGACAAATAACATATTATTATTCTTTGTGTAACTTGTAAGTGGAAATAGTGAAAGTCACATAACTTTTAGCCAATTTAATGAATTATAATTAACATGAAGTAAATGTATAAATTTAGTGGCTATTACTATGTTCTTCTTTGTGTAACTCCCAAGTTGTGGAAATAATAAAAGTCATGTCACTTTCATTTTTTTAACTAAAATATATTAAGTAAGATTATTTGTTGCGAAAAGAACCAAAAGTTTCGCTATCTACATTGCTTAGTAATAATATATTAATTCTTAAAGTTGTTGATCCAACAACTCTTGGAATAATTTTTAAATATTGTTATAATAATTTTAATTTAGTTTCTAATATATTAAATCATATGGTTAATTATGTCGTGTTTTTCTTAATTATTTAAAGGAGTATTATTTATCTAGTTGTGTAAGTTTTACTTACAATATATTGGTTCCTACGAACTTGTTTACTTATTTTAAATATTGTTATGTTATACATAGGATTTTTACTTTTACTATAGTAAGATGTCTTAAGTCATATCTTTAATGTTAAAAAAAATTAAAAAGTAGCGTACTTAGAGGTTTTAACTTTTTTCTCATATATAATAAGTCATGCATTTACTTTAAAATATTGAATATTATTTCTTCTAATTGTGTAACTTTAAATATCATTATATTAAATATATGGTTTTAAATCTTATATCACATAACATTCGATTAATTTAATAACTTATAACTATCATAAAGTAAAGATAGAAATTAATGGTTATTTATAGGAATAAAGAATACGTTATTTTTTGTGTAACTTGTGGAAATATTAAAAGTATCATAATATCAATTTAATGAATTATAACGATCATGAAGTAAATTTAGTAGTTATTACCATGATATTCTTTCTTTAACAAACAAGTTGTAAAAATTCTAAAAGTCATGCAATCTTATTTTTAAATTACTAACATATATGAAGTAAGATCATTTGTTGTGAAAAAAAAATTAACTCTATTGGTGATGTTTGCCAATACATTCTTTGAATATTATTATAAAAAATGTAACCAAAACAAGTGAAAGTGTAGCTATTGTTAAGATTGTGGCACATGTAGTTATTGTTGAAACTTGAAAGTTATTCGATGAAGCCATTATTCATTCTTTTGTATATATAGTAATTTTATTTGTGGTCTTGAAAATCAAACGGACATTCTTTTAGGTCTAAAAGGGGGTGGACATTCTTTGTAAACTAGTCAAGAGAGTATCTATAATGGTATTATAAATAATAAATATAAAATTAAAAGTGTAGCCCTTGTGTGCATCAGGGGCCGTCCAAGGCTAGCACTGAATCAGGAGATAAGGACAGTCCTCATTCACCTACAATACCTCAACAACCTCCATATAGTAGTTACGGCGCTGTAACTACTTCACGGAACATCGCGGATATTACACCCTTCCGGAGCTCTTGAGCACCAACTTCAGCTACCTTCTTCATGTCGCCGTCTTTAAGTGAATCTTTCATAAGGTCCCACATCTATATAAAAAAAAGCAATGTAAGATACTGCTCTTGAACAATTGTTATTTTCTTAATTATTTAAAGGAGTATTATTTATCTAGTTGTGCTTGTGTACTTATTTTAAACATATTTTCTAATTTTTTTGATATTTTAACTATTTTTTTAGCATATTATTATTATTATTATTATTATTATTTTATTTTAATATATTATTAACATACAAAAATTCTAAAATATTATTAACATAAGAAAATTTTAAAAGTCATGTAATCTTATTTTATTTTATTTTACTAACATATATGAAGTAAGATCATTTGTTGTGAAAAAACAAAAATTAACTCCACTAATGTTTACCAATAGATTTTTTGGATATTTGGATATACATTATAAAATATGTAACCAAAAATGGATATTCTTTAACGCATATGGATAGCTTCAATTGATTTGGATCATTTAGTTGCATGCATTTCTTGCTTCATCTGTGAAATTAAATTGTAAATGGTGCTCTATATACATCTTTATTTGTGTTTATAAAAGCTGTTTGAACAAACTAGTTTATACTGTATTATTTAAAAGCTAAAAATTAGCTTATATAACTGAAAATTAATGAATATTTTTTGAAGAAATGATAGATGTTACATTTTACATAAAATGTGTCAAGTCTAAACTATTTAAGCAAATTTGCAACAAAATTTATCAAAACTAACCGACTAACTGACTTGATCAAGAAATTAACCAACAACCAAGAGCTAGGATTCTTTCATGCATTATTCTTGTCCCAGTTTATTTGTCCACTTTCAATTACTGTTTAGCTTTGCATGGTTATTTGTCCAGTTTCAATTTATTTGTCCAGTTTCACCAAATTCTTCAAGAAACCATCATACTCATTTCCTCTATAGTTCTTGTTGATCCAACTTCTAAGCAAACATTATGGTGCCTGTTTTTTATTCACAAACTTTTTCATGGTTATTTCTTTTCAACAGAATTTCTGCTTTCAAGTTCTTTTTCTGCATCACCATCTTAGCATCATTCGTGTATTTTATAAAGACTCCAGTTCTCCAGAAGGCTGAAGGATTCTTTGCTGAAATGGCACAAGAAATCGAGCCAACGACAGAAGTATACGTTTTGGAGACAGAAACATTCAAGAGAACTTATAAGGCAATGGAGAAGAAATTCAAGATTTTTGTGTATCCTGATGGAGATGAGAATCTGTATTACCATACGCCAAGATCTTTATCCGGGGTGTATGCAAGTGAAGGGTATTTCTTCAAGAACATGAAGGAGAGTTCTTTCATTACTGCTGATCCTCAGCTTGCTCACTTGTTTTTCATTCCTCTTTCTTGTCACAAATTGCGCGGAAAGGTAAATGTTTATTGTGTTCTGTTCAGTTTCACTGTGTTGTTTTAGTAATCACTTCAATATTTTCTTTAGTTTTGAAGAGATTTGAGATTTTAGTTCTTTTTCCTGACTGGGTTATGAATGTATCGTCGATTTTGGTTGTATACGTTAATAATTGAAGGCCAAAATATTTATTTTATGCTCTTATGGATGATAACGACACTCTGCATGTATTGTAAAAGTAGGCCAAAATTTTCTTTGTAATCTGAGTTTATGTGCTGCATATCTATTGTAGGTGCAATCTAATGAAGAAATGACTGAAATTGTTCAGAAATACGTCCATAGTTTAACTACGAAGTACGACTACTGGAACATGACAATGGGTGGAGATCATTTTATAGTCTCTTGCCATGACATATGTATAAAAGCGACAGAAGGAACTCGGTTTATGTTGGATAATTCGATTAGAGTCATGTGTTCATCGACTTCGGATAATGGGTTCGTTGAAGGAAAAGATGTATCTCTTCCTCAAGTGTTGCAACCATTTGATTGTCCACCGGGAGGATATAAGAATACAAATAGGTACATTACTTTGAACTAGTGCTGATAATCTCATTAGCTTATTTGGATTGAGTCTTAGTTCATACCTAAGGTTTGAGGATTTTCTTGTAAAATCTTTGCAGAACGATTCTTGGTTACTGGGCTGGAAACGTCAATTCTGACATAAGGAGGAGGCTCGTCGAGTTATGGAAAGATGATGAAGAACTTGACATTCTAAGGAAGGGACTTGACAAGGAGCGCGGCCTTCTAAAATGTCGCAATAAGTTCAAGAGATCGCAGTTCTGCATATGTCCTCGGGGATCTTCAGTTAATAGTATCTGCATCACAAGATCCATCTATTATGGATGCGTTCCTGGTAACCGATAAGATCAAATTAACGAAAAACATTAGAGTTATATGACTTCTCTGAATCACAATATTAATCTTGAAATCCTGAGCTATTTTCACTTCCATTTCTGATAGTATGCTTTGTCAAACTATTGATTAAAAGATCGTTTCGACTAAAATGTAATGCGATGATCAGATTGAGCTAAAAATCGACGTGAAGGATACACTACTATCATTGACTAACTAATACATTTGATGTATTATGCTGTAATTCTCCCCTTCCTGTAAGTCCTGCGTTCATCATCTTTCGTATATTGCAGTGATATTGTCAGATAACTTTGTGTTGCCATTCAACGAAATAATTGACTGGGCGAAATTCTCAGTGATACTGCAAGAGGATGAAGTTAATGATATCAAGAAAATTTTGAAGGCCAGAGCTAGAACAGATTACACAGAGTTGCAGGCAAATTTACAGCAGGTATTGCAACACTTTCGAAACGACACTACTTCTGTATACATTAGATTTACATTCCATGCAACATTTGATACTCAGCCTTGATCTTCTTTCTGCTTGAATTGCCTTCAGGTACAGAGGCACTTCCGGTGGAACACTCCAGCTGTTCGATATGATGCATTCCATATGATCCTCTATGATCTCTGGTTGAGAATGACATGGTCAATTCACGAGTACTTCTAACAGAAGAAACAGTTTCATAGAGTATAACAAAATCAACATTGCATCTCCAATGAAGACCTGGAAAATGTTTTTACGTTTGTGTATTTCCAGACTGATGTTCGTTTTCAAATGTGCTTGTACCAAAAAAGAAAGGAAGTAATTACATTATACATGGCCATTCTTGTCACAAAACAATATGTATACTACAGTTGTGCCAAAATGTGAACTGCCAACAAGGTCTCTTCACGTGATCTTACAATACAACTCCCGTTCAGTTGCTTAGGATCGATTACTCTCACCTGGTGTTCATTTCTAAATTTTACGCTCCCTCCAATCTGATGGTCACAGCTCTACTTATAATGATTCAGATTTTGCTATTCATGCTAATCAAGTCCTCTATATATAAGGGGCAAATAAGAATGTAGACATGTACTACACAGAAATCTCGGGGAATCAATTCTCTTGGAACAATATATACAGTATACTAGATGATGATAAGGTTCCGATTAACTCAATGTAGCTCAGCAACAAAAGGTAGTAATAGAACTTACTGTGCCGATTCCAACGATATCTCTAGACAGACAAGGGTGACCTGCATTAAACTTCATATCCTGGATTTACCCTTTGTTGAACATCTTTATAGCTCTCTAGCTCTTCCACATCCTCTGGACTACCCAAGAACAAAGGCAATCTCTGATGTAGCATTTTCGGTTGAAGAGATAAAATCCTACTATGACCATCAGACCCTTTACCACCTGCCTGTTCAGCCAGGAAACTGAGTGGATTTGCTTCATAGACAAGCCGAAGATGGTCCCTAGGATTCATAGCAACCCCACCATACAAGAGAGTACGATGAAAATCAGCAACAAGAGAGCATATATAACGAGCAGAATACTTCTTGGGATGTTTACCCTTGCCTTGCCTTATAGTATCGATATATTTCCTTAAACCTTCAGCCCAGTCAAAATATCGAGCATCATTGACAGAATAAATTTGACCTGCAATATACCAATAATCGCAGCACATGAGACACTAATAATTCGATCAATCTCCAAAAAAGCCTAAGGTTAACATGTTTAGTTGATTATCCTACCCCGGGATGGAATTGAAATTTTTGGATGTGTGAGAACGAAATCTCCGGTTGTGTGGTCAAGTGTAAACGCAAATGTTCCTGATCCGAAGCTCGTGCAAAGTATCGTAGCTGAAGAATAGAGAACATATCCAGCAGCAACCAGTTTAGTTCCACTCTGGAGTGAATTCAACTCAGCCTTCTCCTCTACAGGCAGATGATCAATTTCCACAAGTCTTTTATAGATACCAAAGATTGTCCCTGTAGGAATGGAGGCATCGATGTTACGAGAACCGTCTAGAGGATCCAATACCACCACAAATGGAGCATTGTCATCAATCCAAACTGGAGCCTCATCTTCTTCTGATGCCATAACAGCAACCTTTCCTGAATGTCTTAGAGAAGACAAAATAATCTCATTCTGCATCAAATTAATTATCTATCAAAACAGCGAAGTTTTCACTCTTTATCAAGATTCAATGAAGCCCTTAAATATACTAAAACTATCAAATGAGACTTCGAGACACTACGAATTCCTATTGTCTTCATAAAAATATATCAAGATAATAACAGTTAGTACCTTGACCTCAGCCAAATTCACAACCATGTTTCAGATCATCTATCTAAAAGTTTCAGCAATCAATGACATACACATCCTCCTTTTTTTTTACTCGTCATCGTATCACTATATTTTTTGCTTCTTTTTATCGTCATTCTAACATAGGTATGTCATCTCCATTATGTCCCTATACATTATATGTGTCTACAACTCATATTTTCTTCTTTACTCCGAACTCCGAATACTGCATGAGATTCCAGTACATTTGTAAGGTTTCATTCTACTACTAATGAGGGTAAACAAAACATTTCTTAATTATTGCACAAAATATAGAACGACAAGTAAATAAAAACCCAAAGGTAGTAATAAATCATAATACTCACAGAAACAAGATCAAGAGGCTTAGGCTTATCTCTCTCAGTCACAGATGACTCTGATTCACCAGCAAGATTGAAATTTTTCCCTAGCACAGAATTATAGGGAGAGGCCACAAGAGCAGCAATTTTCTTGGAAGCATACTGCAAATGAGAGTACAAAACCAACAAATCATCACCAACATTAGTACCATTCTTGCCCAAAAACTCCATCAATGTGCATACTCCACCATCATCAAAGCTCACTGAAGCAGAGGATGTTTTAGCACTTAAATTGAACTTGCCAGATGAAGGCAAACTAGAGGCCATAAAGGGTATTCTTGAATGATAAAGATTGGATTTGTATAGCAACAATTTAGGCCTTTGAGGATAAAAATGGAGTCTTGATTGAAATTTGGGGAAATTAAGGTTGATGTTCAAGGGGGTGGATTGCATTTTTTTACAAACTTTTCCAAGTTGTGGTGAGACTGCAGTTGAAGGGGTGGGTCATGACATTTGATGTAGTTACAACAACATAATCGAATGCCTATTTATCCCACTTAAGCGGAATAAGGAGGTCGGATAATACACAACCTTGTCACTTTATAATAATGCTATTTACGATTAGACACAAGAACAAAGTGCAAACAACTAACTACTACTTCACATAAGATAAGAATTATAGATAGTGTCATTAATCATTTTGATACGAAAGTTCTTATTTTCTTTTTCTTTACTATTGTCGAGATATAACTGAGTTTACGTGGGTGTAACAAGTCTTGGCAAGTATATAATATTCTTTCAATGATAATGTAGTTATGAAGACAACTTAATCCACAATGGCACAATACCATAATCACCTAATTGCCTGTAACAATACAGCACATGTCCGAGAAAAAGTTGGTTAAGACATCAATGCAACCAAAATAATGGCAATAAGTTGTACTCACTTCATCTTTGTTAATCTACTATTGAAGCAATAATGCGTCTATATAATTCGGAAATAGTATTTTTTGTATCACATGAATAAGGTTGCATACTATCCAACACTCTCCTTTACCCCCTATTTTGCATAACATAAGCCGAAGCTTCTTCAAAAACATTGAGGCATTTTAACGTTATGTAGGCGTTTATATAACTTCGAATTCTATCAACATTTAGTGGTAGGTGTAGTAACTTATAGCTGTACGTAACTTTTGGATTTTTGATAAGGGCTTCTTGACTTCGTTGGGAAAGAAACAAAGGAAACAACAAGATAAACAGCAAAGGTATTAGGATATATATTTCGGGCACGTAATTTAAGTAGCACCCCATTTTGTACATATTATACACTGCAAGACTATCTATCATATATCTAAAACCGAACCAAGCTTTATCCCACTAAATGAAATCGATTACATGGATATGATTGGAGAGTGGAACCGACTAGATGGATATGACGTCTTCAATCATTTGTTATATATGAACGCGACTGTTTTAAGAAGACTAGTTGCATTTCTCCACTGATACCATTCTTCTCCTTCATTGTCTTACATCAAGAACATTATGGTTCTGCAAACAGTTGATATTGTGAAAAATGAAATTCCTCTGGATGAGGAAAGAGTTGTTGTGAGTGAAGCTTCCAGGGCTGGTCTTGTTCTTGTGGATATTATTAATGGCTTCTGCACTGTTGGAGCTGGAAACTTGGTAACTCGCTTTTCTTCAACTTTTTTTTTTTTTTGTAAATTAGCGATGAGGTGAGTTTCGAAGCCAGGACCTTCTGGTCACTAGCAAGAGCCTTTTAACTCTGATATTAGTTGGGGATCTTGAATAAATATTGCGAGAACATAAAAAGTATAAAATTATCGACTCATTTTCAACTGATTATTTGTAATAACTATTGTTTCGGTCGTTTTTACTCACTGTGTGTTGGTTGTATTACAGGCTCCTCGAGAACCTAATACTCAGCTGTCTGAAATGATCGACGAATCAGTGAAATTGGCTCAACATTTCTGTGACAAGAAATGGCCTGTACTCGCCTTCATCGACTCTCACAGCCCTGATAAACTTGAGCATCCGTATCCTCCTCACTGTATCAGTGGATCTGATGAATCCAATTTAGTACCTGGTACTTGAATCGACTGAGTTTATAGATATTCGATGGAACCAAAATCGCGTCTTACTTTTGTTAATGAGATCTTTATTAATGTTGTAGCTTTAAGGTGGATAGAGGATGAACCTAATGTAAAGATCATAAGAAAGGACTGCTATGATGGTTACATAGGCTCGATTCGAGAGGATGGCTCTAATGTGTTTGCAGACTGGGTGAAGATGAACAACATACAAGTGGTGAGTCTTACATATTTCAAATGTATTTTTGGATTCTATTTCTTCCTTAAAGAAATGTTTAATTGACGAGACTCGTGCAAACAGAATCGGAAGTAAAAAACACCAGAAGTTAAATGTTTTTTCATCTGTAAGATCGTTTTGAGGTTTATGTACTAACAATTACTGAAGAAGATGTTGTGTTTGCAGTTGGTTGTTGCAGGTGTGTGCACAGATATCTGTGTGCTCGATTTCGTTTGCTCTACACTGTCAGCAAGAAACCGCGGCTTGCTTGAACCTCTAGAGGATGTAGTGGTCTACTCCAAAGGATGCGCCACCTTCGATTTTCCAGTCTCTGTGGCCAGAAACAATAAGGGTCTCCTAGCTCACCCTCAGGTACGTCTTCGATTTATTTGACACCTTTGCTTATAGTAAATATTAATAATGTTTTTATAGTTCTCACCAACATATAGTAAATATTAATAATGTTTTTTTCTTACATGTGCAGGAGTTGATGCACCATGTGGGTCTTTACATGGCCAAAGGGAGAGGAGCCAAAATAGCTAGAGAAGTAACCTTTAAAACTATGTGAATAACTACAAATTATGAATATTAAGTATCACTTGGAATAAATAAATGGCTTGTATGGGTCGTCGGTATATTGTTGTATTTCGATGAATTTCTCGTCTTGTTGATATTGTAACTCCTTTTGAATAAGAGTTGAAATAGAACGATTGTGGTTGAAAAATTGTAAAAGTAGACAGATAATAGAAGTACAACAGAGAACGTCACATAAAAGTGAATCTAAAGATCTGGAGTCACTCTAAGGTCTAATTCCTCATCAAAACATCGATAATTTTGATGGAAGGGAGTAATATGACTATCAAGAACACAGTGGATATACATTTTTATTTGAAGCTACAAAAAGCTACAAGTTGGGTGATATGACGACACATATATACAGCCGACTAACGTTACTAAGAACGAGCATCTGAAGAACAATTACACACCAGATTAAAAGACATGGTGGTTGCTTCTACAAAACCATACGCCTAAATTTTTATGATAGTTGCTCGAGATCTGTAGCTTTGAACCTGAGGTCACACCTGGATATCGAGAAGACTGCTAATATGATTCCGCTTTCTCTAGCCACCTCTACCCAAGGTTTTCAACATCGAAACTGCAGGAAGCCTATAAAAGATGGAGATAAACAGATAAATTATGCAGCAAGTCTTATCTTTTGGACCAGGGAAATTAAAGAAATCAAGCTTTACAAGTGCAAATGTTTTTAACGAATCCTAGAAACCACTCTTAAAACTATATCAAGGCTTAGAATATTATGATGTAAGGTGGAAGGTCGGAATGGGTGCACGAGAGGAGAATTAGCCCATGTAACTGATCAATGAAACGGTTAATGCCCTTTCATTCCCTATTCTGCCAGCTAAAATCACCGCTATGGCTACAAATTTGACATTTAACCTCGAAGCTTAGAATATTTCACAAACACACATGGGTAACAGGTCAAAGCACTACATGGAGAATGCAAGTTCCAAAAGAATACTTACTGGCTCATCTGGTCAAAGAACTAACACGTCAAATGAACAAAGAAGAATTAATCTTGTAGCCTCAGCCGGTTGAAGAATACCAAAAATTGAGGGTCAGGAGAAGAGTACACAAATCCAACAACTGGTCCACCTCTAACATACTGCATAAAAGTGAACTCAAAATCAAATCTAAAAATGCTACTGGGTTTTGTATCTTCTTTTAACAAGGACACGACAGTTAACTAAGAAGATACTTCAGAGATGCAAACCTTTCCATCCAATATAACAAGTTCACCATCAACCCATCGAGGATTTTGAAACCCTGGCTCCGCAAGCCTACCTTGACCCCTATATCGAGCAATCTGCATGAGCAAAAAAAAAAGCTAATCATAATCTTTTGGAGATATGCCTAGCTAGAGCACTAAAATTAGCTCGACGGGTATGGAGGACAAACGGAAGAGAAATCACCAGCAAATTTACATACCACACCAAACTCTTCAGGAATAATCCCTTTATGCGGAAGTTGATATCTTTTTCCAACTTTTGCACGAAATGATATCTACAAGAAAACATCTGATCTGCTCAGTGATGAGTAATTTGTATGAGGTCTAACTAGTACTGCTATAGTATCAAAACTAATAAAAGCACATCCCACGTTTCTGTACTCATAGTTATTAGCAGTGTAACTAGAATGCAATCGAAATTTAGCTTCCAGAGAAAGACCACGCAGGTTGGTACTCTTAATAGAATCCGGTGTAATAAACTTCCCACAACCTCACATGCATCAGGAATATACACCAAATGGCTAAACAAAATTTCAGGGTTGGATAAAACAGCAAAGAGCAGATTGCTAAAACAACTCAGTGATTATCGCCTATGGAACAAAATTCTCCAGATGGAGATGGTATAACCAAATGTGATGGTATAACCATCCGAACCCTTTATTTTGTGAAGCAACATGTAACAAATAGCATGCCTGGGGTTTTCGGGCTGACAGGCTGAGGGTTGCCCATTGATTAAACATCTACTTGTTTAGTTTAAAGTAAGTGTTAGGTAGAAACAAATTGTAAACCAAAGAGCATTGATTACTTTGAGGTTCTTTGTTCAGGGCATCTAAACTAGTTTGATACATATAAATTAACAGAAAACCTATCCTTTGAGTATTTACAAAGAGTTGTTCAACACTTAGTGGAAGTAGGACTCATGAAGCTAGCCACCAGCGAGGAAGAGCAACTGTAGTTGTGACCCATATAAGCAACGGTAAAAGAATAGGCATGGAAGGACCAAACATATACATATAGGCACTTTTTTATAATAGTTTCCCCATTTCTAATACGCTAACATTCAGATTTGGTCTTAAAGATCATTTGAAATGACAGATTTGATGATATGATTAGAAAACCACCTCTCCAGCTGGCACATAAGGATCTCCAGTCAGCTTCACTGCTTCGACATATTCATAAAACTCAATACTTGAAGGGTCCCTTGAACCACCATCCTCGTTCCATTGGCCATATCTACGCCTCAATTGAATTACTTCTGAAGTGTAAAGCCCATGTGCACCAATATAAAGACCTAAATAGTTTAAAAGAATTCTGGAAATAATTAGTACTGCATACTTCAAAATAATAAAAAAGAATATTTTAAAAATTCACTGAATGCACAAGATCAGTATTCCCTTGGTCCCACATATTTGTTAAACTAACTCTTAATGTCAAATCATCAAAAGTTCACGATCTGTCACTTATATACCATTGAAATTCCTTAAACCAACCACGAAAATTACAATAACGATGCATTTCCTTGTGGAGTTGTATCTTAAAAGAATACCATAGTTGACAGGGTCCTCAATCAGTAGTGTCTATTGACAGTAAAATAAGTCATCATTTGTACGTAAATGATTACCATTTAATGGATCACGAGAAGATGGATTTTCAATGCGACTGAAAGTTGTTGATCCTGATAGCGGTTGACGATTCCGAGCCTGTGTGAGTGTGAGATTTATCATTTCCCCTACATCTTTCAGCACCTGAATTTCACACGACGATCTATTAACAAATATGCAGTTTCACCAGCAGAAGGGAAATTTAAGGTATGGATGCTAACGCTAACCTTCATAGGTATCCTCCCCTTGCCAATGGATTTTGCAAGATCAAGCATTAGTGAGTCTACACTTCGAATGCTAGACTTTATATTTGGAGGAGACTGTTCATTGTTATCTGTGCTACCTTTCTTGGATTCTTCTATGGTTAAAGTAAATGATTTCCGATCCTTGATTTCTATCTTGGCTGGTACACGAAGCAACTCCCTCTGCTGCATGCCGCTGGAACTCCTCGGAAGAAGATCACCAACAACGATCTTCAATGATATCTGACTTGGCTCTTCAATGCCACTCAGTTCAATGGCATCCTTCAAGACAATCTCATCTTGCTCTTGATCACTTTCACCATGATTTTTATTTTCTGAATCCACATTTTCCAACTCAAAATCACTTTCTTCGTCTTCATCATCTGTCCCTTGTTCAACCACTTCAGATATATAATCTTGGTCTGCCTTCATAGATGATGTAACATTCAAAACCTTGACCTCTACTCCAGGTATCATGTCCCTCAAGACGTTGTCAAGATTAGAATCATTGTCCCTGTCGTCAGTATCTTCTGCGTCCTCAGAGACTTTTTCAAACATATCGCTCTTATTTCCAGTTGAATTAAGAGGATCAAATTTTGTCATAGGTGACTTAAAAGAACTCATGGGAGGGCCCATTGGAACTTTGTCCCGCTTTAAGTAAACAGCCTGCAGATCAGATGGACAATGCTATAATACTACTATATTTTCAAAGCTTACTTTCTTTTGGGCTCATAATAATATGCCGTATGCAAAGCTATGATGTTACTTTATGTAGATTTACTTCGTCTGCTGGCACATCCCTCATCTTAGTAATAACAAAATCCCTGAAAGATTCTATGCAGCATGGAAGAGCAGCATAGGAGTCTACCAGATATCATCTTTTACATCAACTTGTTCGGATGCATCAGTTAATTAATCAACTTTACATGGAAAGGCATTCAGTGTGTGATTGATATTTTAGTTAATTATATGCCATGTTGACATTACAGGAATGATTTTATCCAATTATTTATTTGAGTACGAGACATTATAGCAGAATCAATTAAGTGTAGGCAGTTACCTGCTTCTTGAATTCGCCTTTCTTGTTCGTTGTAAGGAATACCTCAAATAATGGGGAACCATCCTTGGCAGTAGCAAGCTTCCTATCACATTGCACTAAATCAGAAATCCTACTCACCAGTCTCTACTTAAAAATTCTACATCTAGATGCTTCATTTGATGAAGTATAAATAAATGGATAATTGGAATAAGTTTGGATTGGTTTACAAATACAAAATGAGAAACCCAGAACTTATGATTCACTCAAAGTCAGAAACCATACCGAGGACTATAGATTCTGGCCACATAGCGCCCATGCTCAGCCCTTATTTGTATTATACAGCCATATGGATTACTATTACTTTCTGGAAGTCCAGCCCACCATCCAACCTGTCAGGAACAAACACCAATTATAGAGCTTAGAGAGACTCAAATACTTTTTCACCTCCACAAAAGATGACATG
Organism: Echium plantagineum; assembly: GCA_003412495.2. Lineage (NCBI taxonomy): Eukaryota > Viridiplantae > Streptophyta > Magnoliopsida > Boraginales > Boraginaceae > Echium > Echium plantagineum. Next base: position 11,141,621 of record CM016564.1, on the reverse strand, counting down.
AGAAGTTATGAATGAATCAAAGACAAAACTTGGGTAAATGAGGTTGGACCAATGAAACAAAATGATAAACATGAAGCTGGAGAAACACTTTGTATGTCATATACTCATATCTAAAACCGAGAATAAAAAATACCATATATTAAAGAAGGTGACCAAGCAATTTTTTGTATAAACTAATTTTTTAACTTACCAGTGCAGCAGCTCCATGATCACGGATAAGGGCAGCCTCTCTGTATTGCTCCTCCTTGACTGATTTCTGCGAATACATATAGATTCAATGAAGTGGGAAAGGAATATGCAGAAGCGAAAAACAATTTATGCATACAATTAAAACCAAATGAATATTTACTTGTAACTGAGCTCTTACATTTAGATGAAATATCACTCTGCCAACATTGTCATTAGAAGCTGCAGCCGCAATGGCAACCTTGAGCTTTGCAGCTTCTTCGTAATTCTCCATGTGGACAGCTTGAGCTAATTGCGCCTGTTCAGAAAAATACCATAACGGGCATGACAAAGTGATCTCAGCATATACTTCACATTTCCAGGAGCCAAAATAGCTTTCAAACACAATCTCCTCATTTTTTTTCTATACCACTCTCTTAACAATTGTACACCACAAAACCAAACCGTATGCTAGACATTTGAACATGAAGCCTAAGAAAGTCAAGCAACCAGCTCTTAATTAAAGAATCTAACTGCTAATAAGCTATGTCTTCTAAGATACAAAACCACACATGCATGAATAACTTATAATCATTTCAACTATCTTAGCAATTTCCTCTAGTATCAACTTCCTCCTGCAACACATCCAGCCCATGAAGAATATATAATGTATAACGAATCTAACTGGTCAAACATTACCAGCCATATGCAAGTCACTTCCCTTCTGACAACAATTTGTTCAATACATACAAATAAACTCACTCTGGTAGTATATTTACATCATTTTAATTTACATTCCTGATTTCACTAGTATGGATAGTTCATCTGTTAACGGAAACGAGTTCTAGCACAATCAACAAGTATATCTCATAGAAACTATACAAAACAAAACTTTAAAATAGCGCATGAATCAACAAATATTTATCTTAAACAACCTTCACACCCTCACATATACTAACGAAAGTGAATAGATAGCATATTCAGGCCCCATGAAGATTCTCAGGATGGTTTTCAATGCTCAAAATTAACGAGCTTTATTGCCTTAATTGGCACGCGTAACTTTGATTTGTACCAAGTACGGTAAAAATACTATCTTTCGGTATATTCTTTTACCTAATACTCCCTTGATCACTTAAGATTGTCCAGCTCACATCATACAACAAATACAAAATACATTACATTCCCAAATTACATTGTAGTGCATATAAATCAACCTTCAAAATCGAAACAACGCGCTCTTGCTCATCGACCTCAGCAAAATGCTTCTTCCACCTCTCCCAATCCCATTCCTCCTCCTCTTCCTCATCATCATCATCAACCTTATTCCCTTTCGAAACACTCCAATAATCATCAAACATCCTAATGGCACCCTTCACCGCGTCCCCAATAACCGATTCCCACCTCCGATTCCCCTCCCCCAATCCCTGACCATCGCCATTACTACCACCATTTCTTCCTTCACAACGACAGGTCAGCAAATCATAATTCGGAGCTCTCGCAATCGATATACTATTGTAATTAAACGATGAATTTAAATTCGATAAAATTGAATTGGATTGAATTTTAGGGTTTGTGAAACTGGTTGACGAATTTACACTCCGATGGAGTCGAGTTGACGGAGATGTAAAAGGCGAGGAAGATAAGGAAGCCATTCGAGAGGGAATAATTGGTGAGGGGTAAAATGGGAAATGTGGATAAATAATGGAGGAGATATTGAGTGGATTAGTGTGTGAAGAAGATGAAGATAACTAGATAAGCATAAGATGTTTGTTTGTTTTGTGAGATTGGGCTCAAACTATCGAACCAGAATAACGAATTTAACGAAAATGTGTTTTTCATTGTCCATGCTCACATCTGGTGAACCTATCGGATTCACGAAAATTATCACTTATTTCAATTTCGTATTTTATTTTACTACGAGAAATAATGATTTTGCATCCGTTAACCATATAATACACAATTGATTCAATATGTTTGTTATTAACCACTTCGAAACACGTTTTCCATTGTCCATGCTCTAATTTGATGAACCTATGGGATTCACGAAAATTATCATCTACCTCATTTTCTTATTTTGTTTTCCTGTGGCAAAATAATGACTTTGCATCCATGTAATACAAAATTGATTTAATATGTTGGTTGTTAATCATTTCGAAGCTCGTTTAAAATGTCAATAAAACGTGGATTGCATGAATAGATGAGTTTTCTCGTAGTTTGTGCTCTAATTCTTTTATCAGTTGAGCTATATTTCGGGTTAGTGATTTACAATTATATGTTTTGAAAAGATGAAGTGTTGTTTATTATAATTAAAAAAAAGTATTTGAAAATTATGTTAACTTAATCAAATATTCAAATTAACGATGAATAACGAAAAAGAAAATGGTTGAATTTGTTGAACATGTGTCCTGCCCCTGTGGGTCCACTTTGTTGGAAACTCCCACGTTGAAAACTTGGAAGAACTATCTTATCTTGTCTATTGAGAAGAATTGTTGCACCAAATAGTTGTCGCTAATAATTCTTAAATTAGTATTTCATAATTGAACTAAAATTAATTTCGAGCAGTATATAAAGTATTTTAACCAAGTCTTTAGCAAATTGGCTAATAAATATTTTTGACAATAGATTTATAGGTGTTACTTTTTTGTCAAACGATATCATACTCGAACCCAGACCTTAAATATTGAGGTTGGATCGATAACCACTAGGCCAAGACCACGGGTTAAAGTCTTTTGGTACTTCATGATCACTTGAGGTGCACATAGAGATATTCATAACTATTAACTATTCACTGTCTCTATAACTTGATCATCACTTTCAAATTTTCTTGTAATAAAGGAAGCCTTTCATCACTATTCAGTGGCTCTATAAGTTGATCATCTATGCCTTCATTGATGTTCTCAGTTTTCATCTTTCCCCACATTGCCATATAGAACCCAATTATTATGATAACTGCACCAACAACACTAAAATTCCACACAGTATAAACATTAGTCAATAAACCAGATTACTCTTCTTAAACTACAGTTAATGACATAATAGCATGGTGGCATCTGATCCGAACTTCCAATTATGATGAATTAATTCAATATTTGTCTGAAACAATTTGTTTTATACTTTCATTCTAACTAGTCATTTGAGCATAGGCTTGTCTGTGCAAAGACCTTTATCTTTTTTTATAATAATTTTTTTGTAGTTGAAGTTATAACTCAAATGATGTAACTTTTAAAGGCTAGTAAATGGAAAGATGATCGCATTTGATCCGAATTTTGTTTTTACATATATTAGACAATTATTATAACATATAAATAAATACGTATTTATAAAAATATGATTAAATATATATGTCTAAATAAATAAATATAATTTAAAAATATTGGACAATTATTATTACATAAAAATAAATATTTATTTATAAAAAAAACTTAACTACACATATATGTTTATAGTGAATAATATGGAAGTTATTTTTTAAATAATAATGAGAGACATCAATATAGCGCCAAATGAACACCCTATATGATTTTCTAAGCTTCACCAAATTATTCACACTTTATATATACTAGTATAGATGGCAATTACTAGCACCAACCAAAGTGGTTTATTAGTTCGCAATTTATGTATTCGTAATTTATAACAATACTAATGAGTATTACAAATGGCGAATATAGAAATTCCTAACTAATATAACAATTATAGAGTACATGTTTCAAACCAAGTATAAAATAATATTATTTTCTCCCACCAGATTTAAATCGGAAATTTCTTAATAAAAGTTCGGGTCAGATACCATTGGACTATTAAACCATGGATAAAAGAGAAATGTTTCAATATGTAAACATACCTTCCTAAGTAAATTGTCTCACCAAGAAAATAGATCCCCATAAAAGTAGCAATTGCAATGGATAATGGATCGAATAATGCTACATAAACTGGCCCTTTAAGACGCAATGCCCATGCGTGAATAACAGAGCAAAAACTCGATCCAAGACTCCCCTAAACAACAAAACGTGAAATCGTGGTTCAGTTGGTTCACAGACTTGAAGTTTGGTATACTTGAGTTAGTCGTGTGAAATGTCAAAAATTCGAAGTCTTGATAGTATGGAGTATTACTTACAGTATATATGGCAGAAATTAATACAGTTGAGTCTGTAATTCTCCAAGCACTTGAGTTTCTCTCCACAATAAAGCAAATTGATGCAGATATGATAGTAGCAAATAAGTGCAAGATGAAGACAACAACTGGTTCTGCTGGATATGCTCTTACTGTTTGAGACTAAGAAATTGACAAATAAATTTGATCAAAATTTACAAATTCCCATATAAAAATTGCAAAACCAAAAGTAAAAATTGACCAAAAGTAAGTTAAATATTTAAATTTTGGTGGAGGTATTAATGTAGGAATTATTTGCGCACATGATACACAAAAACACGGTCCATTTGCTCGTTATTGTCACTTACGTGAAAGTGCATCGGTCACCCGCTTATTGAGACCATTTGAACAATTACTTCTAATGATAGAACACTACTTTTATGTATATATTACACTTTAAGAGTAATTTTTTAAATACCGAGCATTTAAAATCAATCCACTTAAATGTTTGTTATTTAAAAATTATTTAATCAAGTGAAACATACATGAACTAAAATTCCTCTTTTGTCCTTAATTATACTTGATAAAATGAAGTTCAAGTATCAAAATGATTTTTTAAAAAGTTCAAATGTCAAAAATCCAGTCTACGTATTAATTTGAAATGTTCAACACTTTATTTAATTATTTGAAATGATGATTGAAGTTCACATGACTAAATGAAAAAAAAAAGTCTTGTTTTTTCAATCAAAGTTATATCGACAAAAAAATTTATTAATTATTGAAAAATTAAAATGATGAACAATACCTTAATGCATATATATGGGTAAAGGAAAATAATTACCTGGATAATATAAAATAAGGATAATAGGAAATTAGCAAGTGCAAAAAGCATCCCACCAATGATCCAATCCGATGATGTTGAAGGATGGGATTGTAATTGAAGGGTATTATTGGTAAATAAGATTGGTTGACCTTTGTAAAGCACCACCATTAGAGCTCCTGATATGGCTATAATTGTCCCAATTATTTTTGCCACACTGCTATAGCTTTTCAGATTCACCGTTTCCATCCTTTTTATTTGTATCAAAATGTGACTAACAATTAGTAATCACTCACAAACCTATATTTATTACTATGTGGTCATTAATATGAAAAAAAAATATCGGATATCACTCAAGTAACGGATCTAGTAGTTTCAAAGTGTCTGTTCAAAATTGATATAATGTTTAAAGTGCATGTTCAAAACACTTAAATATATTCAAATATAAATTTAAATGCTAATTTTTACAATAACTTTTTTTAAATACATATAATATTTTTTCAAAAAAAAGTGCATGTTCGAGTGAACAGGCGTGAACCAATGTGGTTCCGCTGCTGTTTGCATCGACTTCCGTTACAAACCATTTTCCTCGTTATTGTATTAGAATTTGTGCGAAGTAAAATTTCTCTATTAATTAGGGATGGAAGAAGTATTATAATGATAACGAATGAAAAGAAAAGGAAAAGAAAACCTGAATAAAATGGCAAGAATGAAAGTAAAAGCAGAGGAGAGGTTGCCAAGGGCTGAAGCAAGTGTTGGAGAACTGTACTCAAGTCCTTTATAAACACAAATAATGGTGGAAACCCTGAAACACAACAACACTATAATTATTCAAAGATTCAACAAAGCCCTCATCAATTTGAGTTACTATAATTCTCCCTTCTTATTTTCTTATTCCCATTTCACTTTTTTGGATTTTAAAAAAATTCTGATCATAAATTCTAAATGACAGATAAAAAATAATATAGTCGTATTGGAACTGTTATTTTCGTGTTAATATATAGATTTTTAAAATATCAAATTGTTATAATTTTTATGTTTGAAAGATCATAAATATATATATACATTTTAAGCAGTGTTTCGATTACTGTAACAAGTCAAACATGAATTTAATTTTGGGATTTAGTTATTAACTACAAAATTTTATACCACTAAAAAACATGAAATAATATATCGTATGTTAAAAAATTGAATACCAAAAATAGCATAATTACGAAATTTCATACCACTAAAAAAAAGTTATTTAGATTTAACATTGATATTTTTTAAGATTAGTTAAAACTTAAATCTACCAATTAGATAGAAATTCGTGATATGTATAAAAACGAGTTGGTCGTTTTGATTTGAAAAAACAAACGTACCCAAGCATCGCTAGATACCAAATCCTGATGACTATGGAAGTGCTGATTCGAGGTAACCTCGTTCTTCTGCACAAACTAAATTTATTAAATTGATTATATATAGTAACATTACTCTAATTTTATATTCCAATTCCAAAAAATTGTTCTATTTTAAATTTGGATGAAACTTATTTTCAAATGATATAAATACTTACATATCTGTTATATCATAATAATATATATATCATAATAATATATAAGGAAGTTGAACCCTCTCTCTCATGCCTGTATTGACGAGTAGTAACTAGAGAGATGTGTTTTAATAGGAACCTCATATGGACGAGGACTAAGATGACATGAAATCAGAAACAATCTGTGCAATATCTTAGAAACATATTCTATCTACATAAATTCGAACCGAATTTGTGATGTTGGGTCTTCTGCACCTCAATCATCTTGACACTTACCACTATGATATGTCATCAAGAGTAAATTGTTATTTTGATTTAACTATAAACTGTCAAATAAAATACACCTTATTTCAATTTTAATAACTAAAAATCAAACTGGACAATCATTTCGAATGAAGATAGCATAATTAATTACTCATAGAAAGAAGGTGAAGTACCTATAAAAGATGAAGGCGAAAGGGGAAGAGACAATTGTTGCAATAGCATAAGCGTAAAGAGTGAAGACATAATTACTAACGCCTGTGTTTGATGCTGATTTGAACAATATATTTGAGCCTACCAAAGTGCATTCCACTATTATCATTGCTGCAAATGGCAACAATTCTTTGTAAATTAAATAAGTTTCCATTTCTTTTTTATTGGGGTTAAAAGAAATGGCAAAATTTGTGAAAGAAGAGGGAGGGGGTAGAACTTATATAAGTTTTTGGTTTGATTGAATATTAATTTTATTTATATATATCTTGTTTGTTTGTTAACGAATTATTTTTAAATGATTCACGAAAAATAGTCACAATTTAATTACTAATAACAAACAAACTTATCATTATCCTTTACAACAACATTAATTGTTGAGTGTGGGACCACATGTCAACTAATAAACTAAAGAGGAAACAAAATGCTACTCCATTTGTTTATTTTTACGGAGTATTTATCATCCTAACACAACTTTTTTTTTGTTCAAAAATATTTGTTGTTTTAGGATTAAAGATTATACCTTTAAATTTTCAATGAATTCTTTTACTAATTTTTTTAATGAAATTATCACCCAACCATTTATATAGTATCAAATCATCCTTATACATTTCGTTATACTTTCTTTACAATTTTTTATTTTTTTTTAATTTATGTGCAAATATTTAAAATCACAACTAAAAAATAGATGAAAAGAGTAATACAATTAAGCATTTTTGAAAAACAAAAGAGCAACGAGAAATTACCTTGGAAAAGTCAATCATTATTGAAATAAAATATATTTTTTCAAACAATCTACTATATTTAAGACAGATGTAGTAAAAGTATGGAAGGAATGATTATTTTAATTAGAATATTAATTGTTATTCCATAATATGCATATTTAATACACCAACTTTAGGATTACTATCTAATTGTTAGTTTGATCATGATAAGGTCGATCTATCGTTTAATTCTGAATTTCTAATGTTGTTAGAGATTTATAAAAGCAAAATCTCATGTGTGGTTTAGTGAAGTTTTTGTATAGTATATCATCAACTACAAATTCTAGATAGTGAAATAATAAAAGTTTCATAGTGAAATTTTCATGATTTAATTGTGATATTGTTAAAAGAAAAAAAATCTCACTTTCTTGTGTGGTTAATTGAACTTTTGGTATAGTATATCATCAATTACAATTTCTAAATAGTGAATTCAATTAATAGTGTTTTGTGTACCTAAATACAATTCTATTATACTTAAAGTCATAGAAAAATTATGAAATTTATTTTAAACTTGATTTCATTTTTGTTTTGTTTTTTTGGACTACATTCTTATGTTTAAAAACTCATTAATCATATTAAACTTTTCTTTAAAACCCAAAGCTTGTATTAATAAACGAAAAAAGAATACAATGCACTGACTATGACCTTCAAGTCTTGAAGATACAGTAATTATAATTTAAACTCTTCACTCGATATGAATTCGAGTCCTAAAAAAAATAAAATTTCGGGTTGGAATGATAATGGAAATCTGATGATGGGCCAAGTAGAGTAATAGTACCGACGTGAATGAAAAGATCTAGAGAGATGATTGCTATGTGAAGACCAAGCACAATAAAGATAGTACGTGGATTTCATACAATCCAATCAGAATCCAACAAATGTATTGTTCAGAGAATCTATGTATACTATATCAAACACTTTACTAAATACTAATTATTTCCCCATTTTGATGTAGCTTATAGTAACCTTGCATAACAAATTTGACAACTGTAATAAGAACAATAATTAAATAATCAAATAATTGAAAAAATATGTCGGAAACTATTGAACAGCAACCTCAGCAGCCGGAAAATAGCGGCGGCGAAGCCTCTTCATCCACCACCTCACTTCGGGCCAGGCCCGACCCGTTCTTGATAGTTTGCAATTGTTTCAGTTTTATTACTTCGCTTGCTGCTATATGTTGCATCATAGTCAACGTTCTATCAGCCATCAGATCTTTCAAGAACGGTTCAGATGTAAGAAACTGAAGCTGCCCATTTCATAATTTTATATTTTGATTTGTTTGAGATTTTTGTTAATTGATTAGGTTTCGTTTTAATTGCGTTTTCGTTTTATGTGTCAAAGTTTGATGGAGGCTTACTTTTTAATTATGTTATGAAAAATTAGTAGAAAAATAACATTATGGAAGTATTTTTAAAGTATTTTTAAAGACATACATTAACATAATATCAAATTTGTATCTATTAGATCAATGAATGAGTAAAAGGTAATGGACGAAAAAATAAAAACGTCAATTAAAATGAGTCGAATGTAGTAAATAGTGTTTGGGATACATTCTTGGTTGGGTTAATTTATAAATAGCCTCCATGTTATCGTAAGTGTTAGGTGGCGTACTATAAGACCCGACTTAGGTGGGAGCTTCTTCAAAGAAATTGGGGCATGTTAATGAACATTTGTTAATTACTGAGTACTTAATATTGTGTTTTGTAGGTGTTTGATGGAGTGTTTAGGTGTTATGCGGTTTTAATTGCACTATTTGTGGTTCTTGCTGAGACTGAATGGAGATTTATTACTCAGTGTTGGAAGGTGCTCATCTTTCATTTTATTTACTCACTATTTTGTCTATTTATATTTGTTCGTGACAATATAGCCACATTGGTATTCATGGATAACAACATGTTACTCTGATAATCTTCGTTTACACGGGTTTAGCTAATTACTTAGAAAATACAAAATTTTGACTGTAAATCAACTTAAAAAGAATCTGGTATTCAAACTTTCGACATATAAGTGCTTGGTGGATAGTATCTAATGGTATGCGAAATTTGATAAAAGTAAAGTTTTTTGGTTGAGTTGTTGCTTCAACAGTGAGTTGATTATTTGTTTGAAGAAGAAATTCTGTGGTTAAAAGTGAGATGGGTGGGGGAGTACAGTATATTTTGCTTTGTATGGTTATGCAAAATGATTTACTGAGTTTTTTTATATGTGTTCATGCATAATACTCCGAAATATGTTTATAGTTGACCACATCAAGACATTCCATTCCGTTTCATCATTTTTATTTACAGGTGCAATTTTTTCGATTTCTATATCTGACTTTGTTACTAATGGTTCGGTTTTTGGTGACTACTATTGTTTGTTTTCACCAACAATATGCAGGTCTTGGAGTACTGGGCTGGCAGGGGAATGCTACAGATCTTGTATGCTCTCTTGGCTGTTAAATATGTTAAATATAGTTCTTTTTTTATGTTTTCGTTGCTCTTCTGAAAATCAAATATGACCAGTAAAGACTGATATCAGTGAGTGAGGCATTCACTCTAGACACTAGAGCCCAATAAAAAGTTTCCAAATTGGCTAAAGATCAGTTCATCGTGTGAAGAAGAGCTTGACTGTTTCTCAGATGACCAACTAGTTGAAGTTTGACCTCACCCCTTTTTCTTAAATGTGTCCCAGTGTTGCAGTAATGACCAGAGCATATCCTGACTATTTCGGGCCGCGACAAGAACTAGTTCTTCTGCAAAACATATCAAGTTACCTACTCCTTGCTTGCGGTGTCGTATATCTTATATCTGTAAGCATTTCTTTCGTTGTGTGTATTTTTAGCAATCACTTCAGACGCATTGTTAAGATGACTGAAAACTTGCCGGTTTTTCTCAAAAAACAGTACTCTTGCTTGGTTGTATGTGCATTTGTTCACAATCTCTTCTGACCAATTCTAGGGGATCCTATGCATTGGTATGGTCAAACGTGCTCGCCAGAAAAAAGAAATTTCAAGGGAACAAGCAATTAGGGATCTTCAGGTAATTGTCTATGAATACTAATTTCGAAGTATTGTGGAGTAATATCATTATATGTTTATGGTTGCTACTGCATATGTGAAACTCAAAGCCTGGCCAGTTTCTCGAATATTAACTATGACAAAAGCAAAATGAAGACGTTTTACTTATGGTAAGTCTGTATATAATTCTTAGTCTAGTTCTTTGTTTCCAAATTACAGGACCTGGAAAGCAGGAGAGAAGAGCTTGAATCATTGTTAATTGTAGATAGAGTTTGATGTTCTCAACAAGGAATCAATGAAGATCTGTCCATCTTCTTCGACCTGATTGATCATAAATCATTTCCTACGATTTGTGAGTGCACTCTTGACTCGTGCTCTTATATTGCAACAGATAGCTTTGCACTCTTCTGCAGAATCTTATCCTCGCGAGATAGGAAAAGTTCCTAACCTGAACTGCTAGGTTTCGTAAAAGAGTCCATATGTAACTGTGAGTTATCAATTCTATTTAGTTACAGGATGTATGTTTTGGTTTGAACTCTTTCGGCATTGATTCGATTAGGTGAATATATTGTTTTGAGTTATTGGATTAAGTTTGACAAACTGTGATTTCTTTTTGCATCAATTTTCAAGATTATTCTTCATTTTTTGGTTCTTTTTTCCGTAGGTAATTCAAGTTATACTTCACCAATGCTTTATATATACAGATTACCACTATTGAGTAGAGTTATCTATCCACCGTATAAGAATTGACGAATATTCGAAGTTGTAAGTTGTAACTAATCATATTACTGAGTGTAGTTTCACAAGGATCTGAAAAATGTGGATTCTTGTCCTAGTTCGAGACTCCTCTTCCTTCGTCCACCCCGTTTGAAGATTAAGGTGGAACTAATTTAGTCGAGTTTTCATGTTTCAATTGAACACTTGACATTTCTTTTATATTATGGCAACTAATGCTGAACTCTTAATGAATATCACCGACTGAAAGCTTCATAGAGTTGTTTCATATGCTTATCATATTTTGCTAAGCAAAACAAAGACAATTGCAACTTTGTTCTTCAGTAAAATTTATGCAATCAAATGTACTCTATAACGACGTGAACTTGACATTATTTATGTAGGACAAGAAGGGCATTTGGTCTAGTGGTATGATTCTCGCTTTGGGTGCGAGAGGTCCCGAGTTCGATTCTCGGAATGCCCCTCTTCTTCTTTTTTGCAGGCGTACAAAAAAATATATTTTGCCGCTCGAAATATGTCTTACGTTATTTTCATGGTATAGAAGTAGTTGCAAAAGTTGAAGCACTCAAATCAAGCCTTCCATATAACATACCAAGTATTACATTGAGAAAATCAAACTAGGATACTAATGAAGCTCAAATAAGGAAAACATAATTTAATATAGAAGCAACACATCTCTTAAACAAAAAGAAGCTTTAAGACCACTGAAAAAGTGCAAACTTACATAAGAAAGGCTTCCCTAGTACTGATCAATTCAAGGGGTATGTTCTGGAGGTGGGAACAGAGAGGGGATAGAAGAAAAAGTGCCAACAGGACTTGTGGGAAACGACGGGAATGGGAAGCTGAATGGAGACGAAGAGGAAGGCATCTGGAATGGCATTCCACTAGGCATAGGAAATGGGAAAGGGAGAGAGGGTAAGGAAGAAGGATCAGGGAAAGTTGGAGTACTCGAAGGGTCCGGGAAAGTTGGAGTACTGAAAGGGTTTGGTAATGTTGGAGTTGAGGGATTAGGCATTGTGATAGGTGGTTGTTCAGGGAAAACTGGTGCCAGGAGACGACGGTGGCTGCGAACTGCTGAGACTGCGGCGCCTCCACTGAGTGAGTAAGACAAGACAATTAGAATGCACATGGTATTGAGCAGCTTGGTAGATGCCATATTGGACGTCTTTTAGTCGAATCCTTGTTTTAACTTTTAACCAAGCAAGTTACAGAAGAACTATGTGAGTATTTGTTGTGATGAGATGAGAAGATTATTGTTGAGTTATATAGATAAAATTCAGTAAGGCTTAGTACAATTAGATAAATTATCTTGTCAGAGGTGGTTTTTCAGCACGGTGAATTATGATGTTATTTCAGACAGTTGAGTTTTTCATCAATGTTTTCACCACCTTCCTTCATATGGTCTTAATATCATTTAGTATAGGTAGTTGGCTACCATTTATTGATGCAATTGATTGTATCTACTTTCCCTCATCTCTTCTCTTTGTTATCTTACAGTTTTCTTTTTCATATCATAGAGTATGGAAGAAGCCATGCCCATGATCCTAATAAGTTTGGCAACATTCGCCACTACAAAAACGACCTAAGACAGAGGGACAGTTGAAAGAGCGAGACAAGAATGCTTCCCGGGTTCCGGGTTGGTAAAGAAAATAACTTGAGCTCGTTCTGACTGTTTTTGAGCAAGCATTCCTACTATGGTGTACATCATATAATGCGCTCAAGAACTAATTTTCTTGCCACTTAGATAGCGCTTTTTATGAAGCTCTAACCCAATGGTAGTTTAGATAGCGTTTTATACGCTCTATCTAAGGTCAGTCTCGCTTTTAGGAGATCGCGCTTAGTAAGAGCTTTCGTAAAAGAACGTACTACGATATGGTTGATAGGCAAATGACTATATAATCCATGCCAGTTATATATTAGTCTTCTTCTGAGCTTCACCAATTTAATGGTGAAATGCTAGCAAATGCATAGTTTCCTGATAGCATAATTCTTCAAGTAACTGGAACTAATAGCAATAGTTGAAAATCACTTCACAAAACAAAGAAGCTCAAATTTCATTTATAAATATAAGTATACAACAAGATGGAATGCAGCTATATATTACAAACCATTTTTAAACACGATATATGAAAGGATAACAATATCACGAACTAATCACACCAAATAACTATATAAAGTAACATGAATATGAAATGAAATGATATTCATCTGTAGAATGTGAGGCACTGAATTCTGTAGATAACATCATGGTGTAGTTTTTGGAGGTTTAGGAAGTTCGGGTTTAGATAGCTCTGGAACATGGGGTAGTGCTGGAAATTCTGGCTTTGGCAGCTCTGGCATCTTTGGCACCTCAGGTTTTGGAAGTTCAGGTACCTTAGGTACTTCAGGCTTTGGAAGTTCTGGGATTTTCGGCACTTCAGGTTTAGGAAGTTCAGGTACCTTAGGAACTTCAGGCTTGGGAAGTTCAGGAGCTTTTGGCACTTCAGGTTTAGGATGTTCTGGTACCTTTACTTCTGGCTTGGGATGTTCTGGTACCTTTGGCACTTCAGGCTTGGGGAGTTCAGGAGCTTTTGGCACTTCAGGTTTAGGAAGTTCGGGGTTTGGCAATTCAGGCTTGGGAAGTTCGGGTACCTTTGGCACTTCAGGTTTAGGATGCTCGGGTACCTTTGGCACTTCAGGCTTGGGAAGTTCAGGAGCTTTTGGCATTTCAGGTTTAGGAAGTTCGGGTACCTTTGGCACTTCAGGTTTGGGAAGTTCGGGGACCTTAGGCACTTCAGGCTTGGGGAGTTCTGGAACTTTTGGCACTTCAGGTTTGGGAAGTTCGGGAACCTTTACGGGCTCAGGCTTGGGAAGTTCAGGGATTTTAGGCAATTCTGGTTTGGGGACCTCTGGTACCTTTGGTGCATCAAGTTTGGGTAGTTCAGGTTTTGGGAGCTCAGGCACCTTAGGTAGTTCAGGTTTCGGGAACTCTGGAACTTTTGGAACCTCTGGTTTGGGTACTTCAGGTTTTGGGACCTCTGGTACTTTAGGCACGTCAGTCTTCGGGACCTCGGGAACTTTGGGAACTTCGGGTTTTGGCAACTCTGGCACTTTAGGCATTTCAGGCTTCGGTAGCTCGGGCACCTTAGGCATTTCAGGTAATGGTGGCAAGTCTAGCTTAGGTAATTGGGGAATCTCAGGCAAGTTAGGCTTGGGCATTTCCTCCGAAAGGTGTCGTGCAGCCGAAACTGTGGCAATGGTCACCAACAACAGGAAGTATAAAGATTTGAAATGCAACATTTTGTAACAATGATGATATAGAAGATGAGGAAGGCTGTGAAGAGAATGTTTGGATGATATTGCATGGTATAGATGAGTAGTATTTATATAGGTTTTGGGATGCAGAAAAAAGAAAGCATTAGGAGGAAGTTTGGTAGGTTGGTAAGAATGACTCATGTTGTTCAACTTACTCATCTGTTTGAGTTCTAAATTTCCAATCAATTATTGAAATTGTTGTATGGTAGTTTAACTTATTTGAGAATATATCGTTTAAATTGATTATTAAAATTGAGATGGTCTTATAATGAGTATTTGACAATCATAATTGTGGTTTATATAAATATCATATGTTCATATTATATAGTTACATGTACGTACTACTTACTCCAATTTTATTTACTTGTTTGAAATTCTAGTACGATAATTAAGAATCTTGTATTTTTACTTGTTTACTTTCATTTATGATAGAAATAAGATTATATTATTTCAAATTCTAGGACAAAAGTATGGTCATGCTCATTTAATGATAATGTATAATAGGAAAAATAAACAAAAAGTGTCTCGAAATTGAAGAACAGCAAGTACTTAAAACCAACAAGGTAAATAAAGTCGATGAATAACATATACACTAGTTTAACAAAAAAATTCTTTTTAAAATTTTGTATGTGGTGAGCTTCGAATCCATGAACTTCTAGTCACTAGCAAAAACTTTTCCATTAAACTATTCGATTAACTCTACACCAATTCAACAATTTAAGTACATACAAGGCTTGTTGAATATATTACTTAATCAAGGTATCTCGAAGCTTGGCCATGATTCAAAGTAAAAAAATGCAATTGAATGTATTTTTAATATTTTTGTTTATTTAATTAGTCAAACTGATGTTTGAGTAAGACTTAAAAACGTAACAGGTTAAACACAGTTGTTGGACAAATGCATGGGTGTTTCCAAAGAGGTTAAAACAATGAATAAAATGTATTTTATTTATTATTACAAAGTAGATTTATATCCAAATTCAATAAGCAATTATTTTTACTTCATTTTTTCAGACGAATGAAACAATCTTGAAATGGAGTTTAGTACATAGGCTTGTGTATTCATAATAAGTTACAAACTGATACATACAATTATCACAACAATGTAGGTCCTGGACTCAAAACAATACAATGTCAACAGTGATACACACGACGGCGACTGGTTGGTGTTTCTTTAATGTTAAATGGGGGCGTGGGAGGGGTGAGGCCGCACGCTCAGCACCAAAACTCTCTGTCTCTCAAACGATACTTGCCATCGATAGAACTACTGCTATATTGTAGTGTCCATTTCTCGAATGTACAATCCGCGAAGTCGTAGTACCCTCTATGTATTGCTAATGTCCCTCATCTCACGTTATTTAGTATCCATGGATAAAAAAGAAGATTCTGCAACGATTGGTTGATCGACTCCTGCAGAAGAGTTAAGACACTCTTCACTCTTTAAAGATCATACGATCAATTTCACTGCATAAGCTAGTATTCCTTTCAGGTTGCTTGTAAATGGAACCGACTTTTCTTGTTGTGATGAGATTTGCAAAAGAGAACTAACAACTCACAAATAATTTTTTTTTTTTTTGAATCTTACAAATCGTTGTTTCAACTCGGAGAAGTGAACAGAACTCAATTCTGTAACAGTCTTTTCAATCTTAATTTTGGACTTCTCCTGAATGCAAGACAGAATATAACTCGACCGTGTTCTGTCTGTCTTTGAGCAAGAATTTCTACTGTGGAGTATATCATATAACCCGCTAAAGGAATAATTGTTCTTTCCACTTAGATAGCACTTATGAAGCTCTAACGCAATGGTAGTTTAGATAGCGTTGTATAAGCTCTATCTAAGGCCAGTCTCGCTTTCAGGAGATTGCCCTTTGTAAGAGCTTCTGTCAAAAATAATTACTGTGACATGGTTGATATGCAAATATCCAATATTTCATCCATGATAGTTATATATTAGTCTTCTTTTAAGCTTCACCAATTTAATGGTGAAATGCTAGCAAATGCATATAGTTCCCTGATAGCATAATTCCTTAAGTAACTGGAATTGAAAATCACTTCACAAAACAAAGAAGCTCAAACTTCGTTTATAAATATAAGTATACATCAAGATGGAATGCAGCTATATATTACAAACCATTTTTAAATACGATATATAAAGAGAAAACAATATCACGAACTAATCACACCAAATAACTATATAAAGTAACATGAATATGAAATGAAATGAAATTCATCTGTAGAATGTGAGGCGCTGAATTCTGTAGATAACATCATGGTGTAGTTTTTGGAGGTGTAGGAAGTTCGGGTTTAGGAACATGGGGTAGTGCTGGAAATTCTGGCTTTGGCAACTCTGGCATCTTTGGCACCTCAGGTTTTGGAAGTTCGGGTACCTTAGGTACTTCAGGCTTTGGAAGTTCAGGAATTTTCGGAACTTCAGGTTTAGGTAGTTCAGGTACCTTAGGCACTTCGGGCTTGGGAAGTTCAGGAGCTTTTGGCACTTCAGGTTTAGGAAGTTCGGGTTTATGCACTTCAGGCTTGGGAAGCTCAGGAGCTTTTGGCACTTCAGGTTTAGGATGTTCGGGTACCTTTACTTCTGGCTTGGGATGTTCAGGAGCTTTTGGCACTTCGGGTTTAGGAAGTTCGGGTACCCTTGGCACTTCAGGCTTGGGGAGTTCAGGAGCTTTTGGCACTTCAGGTTTAGGAAGTTCGGGTTTTGGCACTTCAGGCTTGGGAAGTTCGGGTACCTTTGGCACTTCAGGTTTAGGATGCTCGGGTACCTTTGGCACTTCAGGCTTGGGAAGTTCAGGAGCTTTTGGCATTTCAGGTTTAGGAAGTTCGGGTACCTTAGGCACTTCAGGCTTGGGAAGTTCTGGAACTTTTGGCACTTCAGGTTTGGGAAGTTCGGGAACCTTTACAGGCTCAGGCTTGGGAAGTTCGGGGATTTTAGGCAACTCTGGTTTGGGGACCTCTGGAACCTTAGGTGCATCAAGTTTGGGCAGTTCAGGTTTTGGGAGCTCAGGCACCTTAGGTAATTCAGGCTTCGGGAACTCTGGAACTTTTGGAATCTCTGGTTTGGGTACTTCAGGCTTTGGGACCTCTGGTACTTCAGGTTTAGGGACTTCTGGTACTTTAGGCACGTCAGTCTTCGGGACCTCGGGCACTTTGGGAACTTCGGGTTTTGGCAACTCTGGCACTTTAGGCATTTCAGGCTTCGGAAGTTCTGGCACTTTAGGCATCTCAGGCTTCGGAAGTTCTGGCATTTTCGGCATTTCAGGTTTCGGAAGCTCGGGCACCTTAGGCATTTCAGGGAATGGTGGCAAGTCTAGCTTAGGTAGTTGGGGGATCTCAGGCAAGTTAGGCTTGGGTATTTCCTCCGAAAGGCGTCGTGCAGCCGAAACTGTAACAATGGTCACCAACAACAGGAAGTATAAAGATTTGAAATGCAACATTTTGTAACAATGATGATACAGAAGATGAGGAAGGTTTTAAAGAAGATGTTTGGATGATATTGCATGGTATAGATGAGTAGTATTTATATAGGTTTTGGGATGCAGAAAAAAGACAGCATTAGGAGGAAGTTTGGTAGGTTGGTAAGAATTGCTCATGTTGTTCAACTTACTCATCTGTTTGAGTTCTAAATTTCCAATCAATTATTGAAATTGTTGTATGGTAGTTTATCTTATTTGAGAATATAGTGTTTCAATTGATTATTAAAATTGAGATGGTCTTATAATGAGTATTTGATACTCATAAATATGGTTGATATATCATATGTTCATATTCCATAGCTTACATGTAGGTACTACTTAGTCCGATTTTATTTACTTATCGTTTTAAATTTTGGCATGACAATTAAGAATCTTGTATTTTTATTTGTTTACTCTCGTTTATGTTAGAAATACATAGACCTTTTCAAATTCGAGGAGAAAAATATGGTTCATGCTCATTTAATGATAAAGGATATAATAGGAAAGAATGAACAAATAGTGCCTCAAAATTGTAGAACGAGTGAACGATAAGTAATTAAAAGCAATAAATTAAACTAAATATAGGAACAATGTATACACCAACTGGACAATTTTATATATTATATAAATTAGCGATGATGTGAGTTTCGAATCCCTGAACTTGTGGTCACTAACAAGAGACCTCTCTACTAAATTATTCGATTAAATCTACACCAATTCAACAAATTAAGTATATGCAAGACTTGTTGAATAGATTTAATTAATCAAAGGTAATATCAAAGTTTGGGGATGGTTCAAAGTAAAAAGAAATGTCATTGTATTTATTTTTTTAATATTTTTTGTTTTAGTTATTATTTATTTCTTTAATTGCCAAATTGATGTTTGAGCACAGCTTAAAAATGAAACAGGTTAAACACAATTGTTGGACAAATGCTTGAATGTTTCCAAAGAGGTTGAAACAATGAATGAAATATATTTTATTTATTATTACAAAGTAGATTTATACCCAAATTCAATAAGTAATTATTTTTACTTCATTTTTTCAGAAGAATGAAACAACCTTAAAATGGATTTTGTTACATAGCATTCTTGTGTATTCATAATAAGTTACAAACTGATACATACAATTATCACAATTCACAACAATGTAGGTCCTCGACTCCTGGTAAACAATACAATCTCAACAGTGATACACACGACAGCGACTGGTTGGTGATTCTTTAATGTTAAATGGGGGAGGGGGGAGCCCGCGCTTAGCACCAAAACTCTCTGTCTCTCAAACGATACCTGCCATCAACAGAACTACTGCTATATTCTAGTGTCCATTTCTCGAATGTACAGTCCGTGAAGTCGTAGTACCCTCCATGTATTGCTAATTTCCCGCTTCTCACCTTATTAAGTATCCATGGATAAGAAAGAAGATTGTGCAACGATTGGTTGATGGACTCCTGCATAATGATCAATTTCACTTCATAAGATAGTATCCCTTCCAGGTAGCATGTATACATACAGATATGGAGCCACTTAATTTTGAAAATTTAGGTCTATAACAATGTTTGCCTTGCAAATTTCATAAATTAAGAGGACTCGAAACTGGATATATCGTCACTACACAATACACTCCCACCTCATCAAACTGAGGCTGAATGTACAGATTATTTGGTAATCACAGATACCGATATATATATAATGAATATTACCTTCTCACAATGTCTGCATTGTTGATCAATACTGAGGTTTGAAGCAGCAGCCTTTGTTCTCACCTTCGCTGGTTTACCCACCACTACCCAGCTTTTGATAAAACTACTGAAGAGCATAGGAGAGAGTATGTCAGAAGACTTGACATATCGATATCATTTTTTGCATGAGTGCTATATCAAGAGCGCAATAATAAGATGCAAGAACCTGGAGCTATCATCATCTTGCATATTTATTAATGCATTGATGCCTCCACAACGACTGTGGCCGATGACTAATATGTTTTCAACCTGTGAGAAGTTTGATATGATCAATAAGGAAAACTCTCTTAAGCAACCAAGTGACTACACAACTGTTTTGATTCATTCACATAATTCGAAAAAATTGACTCATACTTTTTTATGGAGGCGACTGTGAATGCTTTCTATTTAAGAGTTATCAATAATAATATCTACTGTTTGGAACATACCAATTTTTAAAAGACAAGTTGCATGTATAAGAACTCACCTCTAGAGTATTAACAGAAAATTCAAGGGCTGCGTTTGTTTCTGTAGGTCCATTCTGCAACGGGAATCACGTCAAAACATCCATCACATATTAACCAAGAACAATATTGCAAAACATATAACAAGAAAGTGACGTGCATAGTACCTGATGTGGGGGCACAAGATTTGCCACATTACGAACCATAAATGCTTCCCCTGGTTGAAAACCCAGGATGCTAGATGGACAAACGCGTGAGTCTGCACAAGCAATTACCATGAACTGCTCCAAAAAATAATTTATTTAAAACGTCATTCCGGACTTCATAAAGTCATCAAATGGACTCAGCACTAAGATCATTACCTTCGGTGCTTGAAGGTCTGCAAGATTCTCATAGTGATTCAAATTTTCCCTGAACCAAATAACTCAACTTTAAAGATATCTTGTAAATGGAACCGACTTTTCTTGTTGTGATGAGGAAATGCAAAGAGAACTAACTACTCACAAATATTTATCTTTCTTGAATCTTAAAAATCGTTGTTTCAACTCGGAGAAGTGAACAGAACTCAATTCTGTAACAGCCTTTTGTAGATCCTTCGTTGTTCCCTGAGTGAGGCCTGAAGGATACGCGGATGCCTTCAATCTTAATTTTGTACTTTTCCTGAATGCATGACAGAAAAGTGGTCATGGTCATGCTTACACTCCCTCGTCATCTTAAAGGTAGCAAGAAGTACTACGACTTGATCAATAATTATCCGAATATCTAATGAAATCGAAAAACTTAACAACTAGTTTCCTACTAAGCACATCAAATACTGAGAAAGTTCTCATTCAAGAAACCAATTTTCAAAAATGGATCAAGTTCTTGTACTTGAACCTTAAACAACTAGGAAGGATAAAAATACCAAGTTCTTCATTATCCACTAAATTCAAATACTAAGATACATAAAACCAAACTAAACCAAGCCTTTTCATACTACCTGGGATCAGCGATATGAATACGACATCTCCAATCAACCATGTTTAGGAATTTGGGATACATAATTGTTCTAAATCGAAAATATATCCAAAGACGACGAGCACAATGAGATCATATCAAGTACACCCAAAGCACAAACTCAGCATTTCAACAAACAAATTCTAAATGCAGATCATGCTAATAAAAATAAGACAAACACTTTGATTAACAAAAAAAAAAAGTAAGACAAACACCTAAACTACTTATACTGAAGAATAGCAGCGAAAACACTTCCAAAATCTCAAAATTAGTCCTCCATCACTTCAAAATCAATCAATTAAGAAATAAACACAATAGAAATTTGATAAAGGTCCAAACTTTGATAAATCATACTTGAAAGAGCTCCGAATCTCAACATGGGTCTGCTCCATTTCCATCGCTTTCAATTGGTCACTAAAGATCTGCATCAATAACCCGCCAAAAAAAAATCAGACATTATATTGTAGATTTCTATCTAGAGATGACGAATTAATTAACACAATAAAAATACAAAATTTAAGGGGGTGAACCAAAAATTTGAAAATTTTGAAAAATATTAAAATATTATTATTTTTTAAATTCCAGTCTCTTCCTCCATAGTTGTCCAAGAAGGGGGGGTAGGGGGGGGGGGAGTGAGGGTGAGGGTGCATACTTGAGAGATTCTTGAAAAGCTTGGTACAATTGTTTGAGCCATTTTTGCTGAGCTGAATTTTTCAGTTTCCAAATGTAGAAAGGTCAAAGGTCTAAGGTCTAAATTTCGGTTATAGATTTCGTTAATCACTATGTATGTGTGGAAAAGGACAAAGATGATGTCTTTGGTTGGATCAAACGACACTTGTCTGTCTCCAAGAAAAGGGGAGCACTCATGTTGTTCTAATTGGCGGACCACACAAAAAAAAAAGATCAAAAATATCAATCAAAATGAAGCAGAGGGATTATGTCCATCATTGTGATGGAACATGCCGATTGAATTAACTTTTTACGTTTACTCACAATCCTAGTCATGATGGTTGAATTAACTTTTAAGATATAATAAAAATTCATTTATGATCTAACTTTAATCTCGTAAGATTGTTATTGTTAAATTAATTTAAGTTGGATAGAATGGTTTTGAACTCAGACCAACTCGGCTCGTTGGACTGTTAATGAGCCTTAAATTGGATTGTGAGTTGTGACCACTGGCCTAGTGAATCAAGAGTTGTTTATTACTCCCTCCGTCCCTAGATTGATACATTTTGACTTTTGTGGTCAAACTTTAGAAAGTTTGATCAAGAATTCTCATTAAACGGTAAGATAAAATATAGTCATGTGAGATCTTGTTAGATTCGTCTCAATATATATTTTGAAATATCAGCTTCTTATAATTTTTTAGCATGTAAAATAAGAAATATTTACGTTTTAAATTGTGTTTTGTTGACCATGGAAGTCAAAATGTAGCAATCTTTTAGGGACGGAGGGAGTATATGTTTCTCTATGGCACTTGTGAATTGTGATTATGTGAATAACATACACTTGTGTTGAGTATCTAAGAAGTAGCTAACGACCAGTTCCTTTGGATATTGTACACATGAAAACCGATATTTGTGCTCTTTCATGCAACTCTGCCTCCCTCTTTGTTAAAATTTGTTTTCTTTTTGCATTTGTCACATTTCTTTTCAAGAATCTGCATTTTTCTTCTTTCTAAAATCCAAGAAAAAGAAACTGATCATGGATGAAGAGTATGATGTTATTGTTCTTGGAACAGGTCTCAAAGAATGTATTCTCAGTGGCCTCCTCTCTGTTGATGGACTCAAAGTATGCTCCTCCACACCCCCCCCCCTATTTTTCATATTTGGAATGCATGATCTTCAAGCTATGAATTGATTGTTGGAAAAGGTTGTGTAATTGTATATGTAGATAAGTAGATGATCTCGTTGGAAACAACCTCCTTGTCATCACAGGGATAAGGGTGCATACTATGCGACGTCCCCCTTACCCCCGCTTAGTTGGGAGCCTTTCAGGACATTGGGCATGTTAGTATTAATGTTTACGAGATGATCTATACTTTTTGTTCCATTATACAATAAATATGTTTGCTTCGTGTAAGGTGTTGCACATGGACAAGAATGACCATTATGGTGGAGAGTCCAGCTCCTTAAATCTAGCTCAGGTAACTTCCGTTTTGGCATACTTAAGAGTCGGGTAAACATACAAGGTTTCGTATTTAAATCAGTA
The DNA here is from genome assembly GCA_003412495.2 of Echium plantagineum. NCBI lineage: Eukaryota > Viridiplantae > Streptophyta > Magnoliopsida > Boraginales > Boraginaceae > Echium > Echium plantagineum. Next base: position 11,117,897 of record CM016564.1, on the reverse strand, counting down.
GGAGTGATTGAATATGGATCAATTACATGCACAATTTTCCAACTGAAAAATGCTGATAAATATGTTATTTTCTCTTTATACTATCATCCGTGTGCCTATTAAATTTTCCTTTGTATACATAGCTTTGGAAGAGATTTAGGGGGGACGAAGCACCTCCAGGAGAGCTAGGAACCAGCAGAGAATACAATGTTGATATGATACCTAAGGTACGAATTTATTATGACCCCCCTTAAAACTGAAGTTTCTTTGAACTTTGGTGTGTATGTGTAATGATAGTAATTCTGTTTCGTCTGAATATAGTTCATGATGGCAAATGGTACCTTGGTTCGGGTGCTGATCCATACTGATGTTACTAAGTATCTCAATTTCAAGGCAGTGGACGGTAGTTTTGTGTATAATAAAGGAAAGGTGTAAACCACTTGTCTTTGCTCGAAAATGGTTTTCAGTTGTGGCGATATCTGTAGTTTGATGCTGTTACAATCTAACTTGAGACTGTTGGTATTATAGATTTATAAAGTTCCAGCAACTGATGTTGAAGCTCTGACATCTTCACTGATGGGATTATTTGAAAAGCGTCGTGCTAGAAACTTTTTCCTCTTTGTCCAACAATTTGAAGAGAATGATCCAGGAACTCATCAAGGGTTGGATGTGAAGAATATAACCGTAAAAGAACTTATTGCGTAAGTATGCAAAGAAGTGTTTTGCTGCATTCTGTGTACTATCTCTGTTTGAGTTAATTATGTTGGATAATGAAGAGGATCATATAATTTCTTTACTGTATCTTGTCACAACATAATCTACCTGTTATGTGTCTTATCCTACCTTACTTAGATACCAAATGTCTTTCGTTTTGTGTGGCCGAGATAGGTCAGTCTGTGATTACTTGTGTTTTCTGTGGATCATAGAGGCGCTTCGAAGACTTCATTTCAACTTTTTTGTTTTACTTGTTACATTCATGTTTATGCCCAAATGTTTGGAACTTCAGGCTCTGATTTGATTTTGATTTCGTCATTGTGATAATGTGGTCAGTTAGGCAATATAAGATCTTAAGAGATTAATGCTTGAATGAACTCGAATACAACACAGATTCCAGAGCCTCAACTTTCAGATGATGTCATATGCAGGAAATATGAGCTTGAAGACGACACAGTTGACTTTATTGGTCATGCTTTGGCACTATACCGTGATGAAAATTACTTGAATCAGCCAGCATTCGATTTTGTGAAGAGGATGAAGGTGAGGATCCTATATGATATATCAGTTATGACTTATGATGTGCATTGCCTCTTTTAGTGAACTCTGAGAGAATGAACTACATGAAGTAATTAATGTATACATGTTTTGTTAAAAAGCTATATGCAGAATCACTGGCGCGTTTCCAAGCAGGTTCTCCTTACATATACCCGATGTATGGCCTTGGTGAACTGCCTCAGGTTTGTCTCTGGTTCTGGTTTCAGTTTCCTTCTGTGAGCTATATAGAATCATGTTAATTTATTTACATAAAGTATTTCAAAACTTTCAGGCCTTTGCACGCCTTAGTGCCGTTTATGGTGGGACTTATATGCTTAACAAGCCTGAATGCAAGGTCGAATTTGATGGTGATGGAAAAGCTTGTGGTGTAACCTCAGAAGGAGAAACTGCTAAATGCAAGAAAGTTGTTTGTGATCCATCCTATGTACCTGATAAGGTAGAGCCTCTCATTGTTACTTTCGTGACTTGATATGAGCTGATATTGAACTATAGACGCGTTTATTGGCATATTTTTCGATCCTTTAATGACTAAACCCAGGTTCAAAAAGTTGGAAAAGTTGCACGTGCGATATGTATAATGAGCCATCCAATACCAAACACCAATGACTCACACTCAGTTCAGGTCATTTTGCCTCAGAAGCAACTAGGCCGTAAATCAGATATGTAAGCTTCTCTTTCTCTGATGTCCTTATTATGTCTCCTTGAGAGAAGAATGGGATCCTACTCTTAACTGTTGTGAATGATAGTATTGAATATTGATTAATACGCAATAAAGAGCGTTAGGTGTAATGTATGCCCTTTTTCTTCTTTTGATTCAGCAATATATTTCGACAGTTGACTTTGTTTCACCATTATATTACAGGTACTTGTTCTGCTGCTCTTATTCGCACAACGTTGCTCCCAAAGGAAAATACATTGCTTTTGTTACTACAGAAGCTGATACTGATGATCCCAAGACCGAACTGAAGCCTGGCGTTGATCTACTTGGACCTGTGGATGAGATATTCTATGAAACGTATGATATATTTGTACCCGCCAACGAGCCTGAGACAGATCATTGTTTTATATCTACTGTAAGTTGGCATACTTCTGTCACAACTACTGCAAATGATTTTTTATTGGTCTTCTTCCCATCACTATCGAATGGTAGAATATATCAGAATCGTAGAAGTCCAATACCGATGCTCAATTCCAGTCTTAAATCATGTTTTTCGCAAATATTTTTGACAGAATGCATTGAAGGTGTAGCAAGATATGTTCTTTTATCATTAACCTTTCTTGTACTTGTCCAATTGTTAATTTCATTCATCATCGCAGAGTTATGATGCCTCGACACACTTCGAGACCACAGTAGCAGATGTGCTAGCAATCTACACCAAGATAACAGGGAAGGTAAGACTGAGATCATAATCCTGCAATCAGAATTTCACTAATTTGCACTCGACTACCGGTGTTGTTCAACCTCCATAAGCAACCAGATACTCATTACTTTTACTTCATGTTCATATGATAAGCATTTCATAACAATCTTCTTATTCCACAACATATCATACAGGTTGTCGATTTATCTGTGGATTTGAGTGCTGCAAGTGCAAGTGCCGAGGGATAATTCTGTTATCCAACACGCGCTCTATAGCTTTTTCTTACAATTTTGCAAGGATATCTCAGTCACCCTAGAAGAAATATGCACGTCGTTTTCTTCAAGAGGTGTATTATTTGCTTATGCATAGTATAACAATTTGACAAAAATTTATGTCATTAAATAAAAGATCAATTCATAATTTTTCTTAACAAGAAAAGGCACAAAATATTTCAAACTGTAGCATAATTATGTCAAGCTACAAGGGCATCCCTCACCAACAGAATCAGCCAACACAATCTTGTTTATGCGATCTTCGGTTTTCTTCATCTTAACTTCATCGAGAACAATTTTTGCCCACTCAGAAAAGTAGGTCTCATTGTATCCAATTCTTCCATCTTTGAAGAGTGACATGCAACGCCTATCGTCTTCCGGGAAAGGGCATTGTACACCATCAGGGTCTCTCCATGCCCCCTGATGTCTCATCCCTGACCAGCTAGCTATCCAGTGATACACATATTGTCCTACCCCTGCCAGTTTCAACCACCCTTTCGGGAAGAATTCCATTACACTGCTATTTCTGTTCATGAAAAACATGTTGGTTAATTGAGCCCCATGTGGAGATACCAAGATGTCTGTTTCGCTCATCAGCTTCACCTGAAACACACAATTCCTCCATCATGAATTATTATGCACAAACGTAAATTATACATTAACGTTAACATGTCCCAATCTCTTTGAAGAGGCTCACGCCTAAGCGGGGTAAGGGGGGGCGGATAATGTTCGTATTTTACCTGTTCACAGAATGTTAAGTTACCGGAGTAGGCCACAGTTAACTGACAACCTTGAACTTTCTGACATTCCTTTCGAAATATATTTATCACAACAGATTCATTCTTGAATGATCTTGGCCCTGTCCTCATGAACAAAGTTAATCCAATTCTTGAAGTCTTACTAATCTCATCATTACTCACATTACAGTACATTCTAGCCTTGCATCTCAACAGATCATAAGCTTCCAGTCTCCTCAACTTACCCATCCCACCTTCATTATGCCTCATCACAACAGAATCCTCAAAACAAACTGGCGAAGAATCATCTAAATCAGCGTTATCAAGATTATGGTCTCCACTGCCAAACTCTGCAAGACCTTCGATATTAACTTGATTTTCACCAAATGTAGCTTCCATTAAAGACCTTAACCATGGTCCAAGCCACATCCTTAACTCTCCCCAGTGGTAAAGAATCCATCTGTCAGGAACAGCCTGACAATCATTCTTTATATACCTGAAAGAATATGAGAAGAGGGAATTATAATTGTTTGGTTCAACGTTATTGTCTAGCGCATTGAATATTGATGACGGATGACCATGAAATATAATTAAAAGTAGAACACAACTACACAAGATACACTATAATTTCATCAAATCATAATAATATCGAATGACAATAGTATTTCGGACATAATAATACCAATACGATATAACAATATCTCTGGTAGTACCATGAAACGAAGGGAACCATTGCAGACAGCCCATGCCAAATGTTTCCGTAGTTATAATGGTTATATGACACAAATGTGAGACCCTTTTTGAGTGTCGAATTATGGGGTAGAGTTTTAGGCCAAGCTAGTGCATAGTAATTCCAGGAACCATCATGTTGGTCATTCCCCTTGAGGCATAGAACTCTACCCTTTGATGATTCAGAGGGGAACCTTTGGAACTGAACTTCTCCTTCTTCTTGTTTATCGTACATTGCACTCATGAACCACGTATGGCCTCGCAATGCGGCTCTGGAGAAACGGAGATCTTTCAATGGAATAAACGTTACAGAGTCTTGGAGCTGCGAAGTCATGACTTTGAGTTCTGTTTCGTAGTTTGTGGTATTTGAAAAGGCGTCTTTTAGCTTCGTTGCAAAGGCAGGGAAATATGGAGATGAGGGTAGTGTTTGAAGGTATTGTATATTGAAAAAAATGAGAAGCATTACCCAAATTGCTAAAAGGTAGAATGAAAATTTTGGAGACCATAATGAAGTTGATGAAGAGTGTTTGAAAGTGGCTGTTTTCTTTGAGGTTCCTTGTCCTGGAGCCATATTTCAGGAAAAATTCAGCAATCTGCAGATTGAGTCGGGGAACTTTATTAATTTTTGGATCTTCTTTAGATTTTCGAAAGACCTCGGCCTTTTGTTGATACACGTCGGAGTCAAATAGCGATATTTCGAAACACTTCTTTTTACGCTTCGCGAATGAGAAATGGAGATGTAAAGAGTGAAAGAGCATGCAAGATAGAGAGTTGCAGAGTTGACCATAATCTTAGAGATGGCTTCTGGTTTCTTGATTTTGCATAGTGGACAGTTGACAAAATCATACTCATATTGAACTTCAATTGCAAGTCATGAAAATGCTTTAGGTGAAGTTAAAGAAAGTACCAAGTATGTTAATGTAATAATATCACTTTCATAAAGGATATATTACAACTTTTGAAACATGCAATATTAACCTAGGATCAAAATTGAGTTGCTTTATAGTAATAGTTTGTGTTGACTTTGGTTAGTGTTTGGTACTTGGGAAGTATAAAAGTTTGGCAATATGTGAATATTAAATTGTTGTATCAAAGATACTTTCAACTATGAGAAAAATCGTCTCAAACGAGAATTGAACTCAAGACCTTTTAGATCAGTCCATTGAGCCAAAACCGTTATATGGATTGATAAAGTTGATATAAACAATTCAAATGAACAAGAAAATTGATTTTATTGAAACAAGCATTGTCATAGCCACATGAGATTTCTTTGATTGCAAGCTCGCGAAAACCTTTTTTATAGATAAGCAAAATAGAGTCTACTATTAGCACAAACATAGTCGAAATTGCATATATTATGCAAAAACATAACTGAAAAAATTACATATGTTGTTAACACAATCACAACCAATGATAATTTCGAAGTTCGAAACATCCAATGTCGGAAGGATACCACAAGTTAGCTCAAATCCAACACCAATATCAACATATCCTAATGTCTTCGAAGAAGCTTCCGCCTAAACGGGATAAGGCGCGGTCATGGTCGGCTAGTATGACGCACAAAGTGGATAATAGTTCTGTAGACTTTCAAAACATTCAGCGTCGGGAGGACTTCTCAAAACATCCAACGTCAGTAAGACACCACAAGAAGTTAGCTCAAACCTAACACATATATCAACATCAACATGTCTCGATCCTTTCGAAGAGGCTTTCATCTAAGAGGCTAGTACGCAGTATTACTTCTGTGATAACATCGAGATAGTTTCCAAGAAGACCCACAAGGATATAATACCATATAACTAGTAGGATCGTCATACTTGGGATAACCCTCTTGTTCTCAGAATCACAAATGCAGTAATCTTCCTCAAAACACTCCTTTATTATTCCAAATAATATTTCAAACAAAACACCATTAATTAGAACACACTTTATACAGCATGATAATTATCTATCTTTAAGCTCTAACAAACTGAAATCTCCTACGGTAACGAAGTGGATATTAAATATCCAGTGTTAAGCATAGATGTCTGGGAACACTGAACACCTTCTGCTGAGTTATTGTCCTCGAACATTTTCTTCACAGCTCACGATGAAACTTCATGTAATTCACATAGCTTTCTGCCATCTAAAATCGTTGGCCATCTAGTTGCATAAGCTCAAACAATCCCCCTCCTTACAGCAACTCTTCGATAACTTAAATCTGTGGCATAACAAAATTGAAAGTGACCACGCTGCTGCTCCTCCCAGAATTGCCCGTTATGAGAATGTGTGCACGTTTTTTCATTCTAAGCCAGCTAAAGTCCCCAGGATGCCAAATTCCAACAAATAGTTTCTACAGTGAACGTACATCCTCCTTTAAAAAACCCAAAAAGAAGGAATACGTACCTTAATAATAAGATCCAGATCCACTGCCACCCATGTAGCTGCTGCCACCTAGTCCACGTCCCGAATAGAGTGATGAATAGGAGCTGCCACCAACCTAAGGTCACAGAGAGAAAACCAGTAACACACTTAAGATGTTTTAGTTACACTTGAACTACAAAGCAAGGAGGGTGAGCTTACATCGCTACCACGTGATATGTAATCACCACTATATGCAGACGATGAGTACATCCCACCAACATCACTGCTGCTATAGGAGCCTACAAAAACGAACACCATATATCTGAGCCATGAACGAAGTTGAAATATAATCAAATTGTTTAATGATTTCATCCTTTATCAAGAACTGAATAAAAAGAAATATTAATAGATAATCATATAGGGGATGAATAACCTCCACTGTAGCTCACACCATGACGACTGCTATACAGGCCATGAGAGTCATGTCCAGGAGCAGAACTCCTGCTGCTACTATATCCTAGACTTGACCTACCAAGCCTGGAATGATAGGACGGCAAGTTTACAGCTTGAAAGCAAATAAAAGTAATCAAGGCTCTTAAAGCAATTCAGAGCTACACTTCTTACATACCTATCCCCATAAGCATCTCCATATTGGGAAGCACTGGTACCCAGTTCATAATCTGAACGAACACGAGATTGGCGTACTCCTGCCTCAACATAGCGCTGAGGAACATCATCCTTATCAAACAATACAAGAAATTATCTTAGGTCTCATGGCTAAAACAGACAGAAATTATGGAGTACAAAAAACTCCTAGGAAGGTTCAATGTACCAGAGCAGAGTATGGACGTTTTGACCCAGCCAGAGAATCATAATCAGCGCCACGTCCTTCACGGTATGTAGGAGGTGGCCTTTCGTACCGTTGTCCATAGCTATCATCAACATAAGCCCTCCTTGCAGCAGGTCTAGAAGGAGGTCTTGGCATTTCAGCATAAACAGATCCACGAGGATTATAGTCATCCCTATATGACGTACGTCTCTCAGCCGGAGCTCTAGGACTATAATCAGGCAATGGTCTACTTCTACGCGGCCGTTCCCGTTCATCACGCCTTCCGTAGTCCCTGCTTCTGGGATATGATGGAACTGAAGAAAAGAAGGAAGTAATATATCCAATCATAAAGAGAGAGGAATGCAGGCTGAAATTGTCAAAATTTATACTCACCAGGTGCTGGTCTTCGATCATAGGATCTCGCCAAAGGAGGCGGCGCTGGTCGCCTTCTTGGTGGGGGAGCCAGTACAGCCCGTCTGTCTCTATAAGAAGCAGGCTTCTTCATAGGTGGTGCACGGACTCCAACTCCCCTGGATCTGCGAATAGGAATGCTACGTGGAGTTGGCCTAGCCCAAGGATTCCTCATACTACGCATTGGTCCTCGGCCCGAATGAAATTCACCACGCGAGGCATGTTTTCCCTTGCCCCTCTGAAGTGGTCTAGATAATCTGGCTCGAACTTTAGCCTGAAGGTAGTTTAAGACATGACTATCAATAAAGAGATTAATTAATAACACATAAAACAGATCATTTATGTGATAAACATAACCTTATGATCTCCTTCTCCCAACTCCTCGTTGTTAATGCTTTTGGCACAGTTGACAGCAGCATCATGACTGTCAAACGTGACAAATCCAAAATCCTTTCTTCGAGCAGATGGCATATTACGTGCAAGCTCAACCTTTTCAACTTGTCCATATTGCTTAAGCAATTCACGGACACGATCCTCATCCCAGGAAGCTGGGATCCCATCCACAAACACTGTTGTCACCTGACAACACAATGGCCATCAACCATGATATAGAAATTACATATATACACAAAAATAAGAATGATTACGTAAGATGAACACACAAATATAATCTCAAAAAGAGACAAAATGTAAGAAAAGCGCCTTTCAGTTCCTGGCATCAGAAATGCAGAACATACAATCAGTTATGTGAAGATAGATCATTCCCATGAACCTTTCCCCCTACCCGATCTTTAACCAACTAAAGTTTTATCATTTTTCACCCTAAAACAAAGATGGATGTTATCATCTGCAGGACTCAAGATTGTTGTTACTCTCACAATCCAAAAGCACCACAACAAACATATAGACGCACTGCCAAAGTGCATGCTAAACACAGGAGCTGGCGGTCTACGATATATAGTAAGAGACATGTCCACGTCTATACCTGAGCCATTATTTCATCACCAGGATCTATGAAGGAATCTGCAAAAGAAACTTTTGCAGGCCTATCTACCCCTAAGAAAACATCTCTCTTTTGCAAGAGCTTAAAAGCATCCATTGCATCTGCACGAGAAGAGAACTCCAAAAAAGCAAAGCCACGATTCATCCCTGAATCACTGCTGTCTTCAACCAATGTCAAATCATCAACATTTTCAACTCCATGGTGTTTTAATTTGTCTTTCAACTGAACGCACATCAAACATAATAAGAATCCTGTTTAGGAACTTTATAAATGCTAACACGATGCCAATTGACTATTCAAATATGGCTTCTGTATTAACTTACAGCTTCCTTAGTCCATGTTTTGCATATGTTCCCAAGAAAAAGTGTGTCACTGTCCTGGCTTGGAGAAACACCACATTGTTTCCCATTTACCTGAAATGCTCGCGCCAGGAAGAATATCTTACATACAAATGTAAACAGCTGCTAAGGCTAGACAATAGAGTCAAGAAAATACCATTGTATTCTTCAACTCAGTGCAAGCTCGTTTAGCTTGATCAATTGTTGCAAACCGTAGAAATGCAAATCCCTTGTTCTTATTGGTCTGAGGATTCATCATAAGTCTTATCTCAGTAACCTCACCAACTTGACTGAAGACCTTTTTGAGATCTTCCTCAGTAGCATCCTTGTCCAGTCCACCAACGAAAACCTCAAATTCTTTTCTCTTGCGCCTTTCCTTAAAAGCATTGTGGTGATCTTCTTCCTCTGCACCAGCCTCAGCATCAGTCATGTCTGTATGTGCCTCTCCAGCTTGCATGTCAGAATCTCCACCTTCAATTTCTTCATGTGCTTCGTCCTCTTCATCAAGGGAATCATCCTCGTCCTCCTCAACAGCATGCTCCTCCTCGTAATCTTCCTCAACTAAATCCCCCTCCGGGATATGTTCCCGCTCAATATCCCTCTCGTCATAATCAACACCACCATATTCTTCTTGCTCATATTCAGGATCATTATCCTCCAAATCCAACCTTTCACCCCCCTCATAGTCATCAACGGACTCTTTCCCCTCAAGTTCCTCTGCTAAAAAATATAAATAAATTCAGGCTTCCAGGCCAGGTAATAGATAGATACCTTATCAAGAAAAAATAATTCCAACTTTAGTATAATTCATGTCATCTTTTCAACGCTAAGGGAGATGGACTTCCGAACAGTTGCTTCCCCAGATGTTTTACCAGAACGCATTTTGAGTACAAAAGACAAAGACGATCTTTGGAAAGGAAGATTGAGATATAGATTTCATAACATAATCTCAAGACAGAGTTACCAGCCTCATGTCTTATTTCGTCGTGGGAAAGGAATCAATTTAACCTTCAATTCAACATCTCATCTACAACAGCAGCTAACTGACTGATAAAGTTTATACTTTCTCAACGTTGAGAACTGAACTTCAGATTTACTAGACCAACGCAATAATCTGTATGGTTACAGAAGAATGCTGTACTACAATGCATAGCTTATTTAAGATTTCTGGTCTAGAAAATTTCTAAGAGAAATCTTAGTGCTGTTCTTAAAGTACAGATAGTTAGAACCTACAAATCCCGTTTCGTTTATTCTTCTCTTCTGTATTCTTCTCTTCTGACATAACGAAACACCACAAGTGGTATTGAATTTATCCTACTAATTCAGACCGTGAAAGTTCTACCATAACCTCCTTCTAGTGCACCCATATTCCATGGGTCACATTTATAAACAACTGATGTGCCTTTGATGGACATATATGAAGTAGCTGGGTGAAAGATGAACCTTTTCTCGCAAGGCTGTAACATATACAATCAGTTGTCATTCAAGTGTTCACTGACAATCAATGCCTAAAATCTGCTGCCTAGCTTTAAAAGCTCTTAGAAGCAGTATTCAAACCACATTCTTATTACCAAATAAAAAACCAACAAGATGGTGCATGCACATACAAAAGCTTCTGATTAAAACATAATGGAACTGTCCGTCAAAACAGCTACCATTAACAACATTTATTCCAAGAAGGAATGTTAAACTACAAACCAACAGAACTCGAAAGCTTATCAATTTATTCGGCTACCTGTCTTATATTATACTTATTGGCTAAAGATGATGCCTTTAGCATAACAAACTCAACTCAGATTCAATAAGAAAGCATAACACACCAGAACCTATCCTTTAATTGTAGCCTTATTCCCATGATAACAAGGAGGAAACTACTAAAAATTAAAATAAAAAATAGCAAATTCACTTAATAACAAAATTAGCAAATTCACTTAATAACAAAATTAGGAAATTCACTTGTAACAAAAAAAAATAGCAATTTACTAGCAAATCAATTGATAACAAAAAATAGCAAATTTAATTGTTAACCAAATTCACTTTTTAACAAAATTAGCAAATTCACTTGATAACAAAAAATAGCAATTTACTAGCAAATCAATTGATAACCAATAATAGCAAATTTAATTGTTAACCAAATTGACTTTTTAACAAAAATTAGCAAATTCACTTGATAATAAAGAAACAAAAGCTAAATTCACTTGATGAGAAAAATAGCAATTCACTAGCAAATCCATTGATAACAAAAACATAGCAAATTTAATTGTTAACCAAATTGACTTTATAACAAAATTAGCATATTCAATTAATAACAAAAAATAGCAAATTTTCTTGATAACCAAAATAACAAATTCACGTTACAACATAACCAGAAAATTCACTTAAAATTATTGAATTCGATTGATAACAAAAATAACAAATTTTCAATTAATAACAACAATAGAAAATTCAATTGATAAATTAATTGTTAATAAAAAATGGCAAAATCACTTACTTTTTCCAAAACCCAAATCCTCATCACCACCTTCCTTCTCATCTCTAGGAGGCGTCTTGACCAGCTCCTCAATCTTCAAAGCTTCGATTTTGATCTCATCACCATTGGCCTGGTCAACCTTCATCTTCTCCTCACTCTTTCTCTGGGCCTTCGGGCCCTTTCCAGCCCTCTTCGAACCCGGACCTACTGGATTCTTCTTCGCAATTTTCGGAGGCATATTTTGCAATTAATTAAACAACTTAAAATATGAAAATTGCACAAAAAAGTGAAATTTGAGCTGGAAATTAAACAAACTGTTAAACAAATTGCAAAAGATCGAATTTTTCTAGGGTGGTTTGTATTTAGATTAATTAAAATTTGCAAAAGGAAAAAAAGGTGAATTGATGAGATTCCAAATATATTTTGGAGTTAATTAAATTAAATAACCCTAGCTGCTATTTATGAGTGTTATGTGGAGGTGTTTGGATTGGGTGTCAATTAATTCAAGCCCAATATTTGGGTTGGATTAAGGGGAATCACATTAAGGTCCTACAATTAATTAATTATTAATTAAATGTTAGATAAGTGTTTTTGAGTTTTTTAAGTTATCACTTAGGTCTTTGAGTTTTAATTTAATGGTCTGTTTGGATTGGGGTGAATCAAGGGGAATCAGGGAGAATTTAATTTTTTTTTGTGTTTGGGAACCTAATAATTTTCTATCCTAGGAGAAACTATTCCCCCTGATTCACCCCCATTACCCCTCATTCCCCTCAAAATCTCTACCCTCCAAATCCAAGGGTAATCAAGGAGAATACAATATTAAGCATTAAAATATACTATTCTCCCTGATTCCCCCTGATTCTCCTAGTTCAAAATCATGGTACTCAAACAACAATAAAATATATTCTCCCTCATTCCCCCTGATTCTCTTCCCCTCCCCCTGATTCACCCCAATCCAAACGGATCATAATTGTTAAATAGGTACTTACTATAAAATCAAATATCTTGATAACAATAATACCCTCACACTTTTAATTTATTTTTAGCCCATGAAAAAATTGACTTTTATATCAAATATACTAAAATTTTATAAAATAGATAATGTCTTTTTGAGAAAAAATAAACTTGTTTTGGTTAGTTTAATATTAGCTAAATGATTTAAAATTTGTCTTAGATTTATAAATTATTAACTTTTAACAATTTAGTAGTTATAAATATTATGCAAATATGATCTATCAAATTTGTTGACATAATACAAAAATAATCTTGATATAAAACTTAATGAAATACCATTTTATTCTTCAGTTGCAATCCTACCAAAAAATTAAATTTAACTTACTTTTTTAACTTTGAAATTTCAATGTACAGTTTGATTGCATTTTATTTTTAAGTACCGTTTAATGAGGGATGTGTCCTTATTTAAGATATTATTACTTATTTAACTTTAAAGTTAAATATATATGTAAGATATTATTCATTCTTAATTAATTGACAAAAGATAAATATGATGACATTTGACCAAATTCAAATTTTGTATTCAAATTAACCAAAACAAAATGTTATTTCATTTTTCCAAACTAAAATTATAAATAAAATTTTATATTTTTTACATATTCTAATATTTTTGTGAAATGAAAGTCAATGTTTCATGAGCTAAAAAGGAAGTAAAAATATTGAGTTGTAAATGTAAGGGCATTGTAGATATTTAATATTATGTTAAGAGGTCTTTTTGACAATTAGATTAAAACTCATGGACTTAAATTAGTAATTCCAAAAACTCGAGAGCTTATCTGACATTTAAGTAAGAATTGAGGGACCTCAAATTCGTCCATTGGATTAATGGTCAGAGTTTATCTATGCGCGTCAGCATATATTTGGTGTAAATCCAAACAGGGAATCGTAATGCTACTCATCGAGTGAGCACTTGGTAGACCTCGACTGACATAATAATATGTAAACTATGTCAGATAGGTAATTTACTGGCTGGCCCGTGTGACATCCGACAAGTATTGTTAGGGGAGTCGAACTCATGATACTACAACTACAAACTCATTTACTCTATTAACTTGACAAACTCATCAATCCCATCAACATGACAACAATTGCATACATCTATATGTTTAGTTTGATTGTGGTACGAAAAAGATTAGAGTAAGATTATGACTCGTATTTTATGAAAATACTTGTTTACTTGGTTTAGGATTTAGAGTAATTAAAATATATATTTACGAGATTCATTTTGTTTAGGATTTGAAGTTATAGTAAAGTAGTAATGGATATATTCTAACCATCCTAATCCATAATATTATAATAAATTATGAACACGTTCATAGTAAATTATAATCACGTTTTTCTTTTAATATTAAATGTCAATTAATTTAATATATTATAACTTGGAACTAAATAATTTAAATGTAGTAATTTGTACTCCATCTATCCCTAAATGATTGTCACATTTTGACTTTTCATGATCAATAAAACATGCTTTAAAACATAAATATCTCTAATTTTACATGCGAAAAAATTATAAAAAGTTGATATTTCAAAAATATATATTGAGACGAATCTAACAAGCTCTCTCAAGACTATATTATTTATTATCGTTTAATGATAATTTATGCTCAAATTTCTTAATGTTTGACCAATAAAAGTCAAAATGTGACAATCTTTAGGGACAGAGGAAGTACAATCTAATTGGTCAGCTATCTAATTTTTCAACAAACATATTTATGAAGTTACTATTAATAATATTTTCAACAAAATGGAACCTTAAAAAGCAAATGACCACTTTAGTAAAATGGTCTTCAGGGGACACAGAATATATAACTTTATTGCAAAAATGTAACGATTCTTTAAGGATACATGTAAAGTTTGTTAAATTGGTCATAGAGTTTGCACTTAGATGTAAGATTTGATGGAGCTTATTTTAGAACAACATTTCCTTACCTTTGTCTTGATATCATATGGACACCCAAAGGCTAACGGCTTGGAAGCCGACGCAAAGGATGCATTAAAACACCACTACTCGATTCTAACACAATTCTTGACACGAACATACATGTCACATTTTTAAAAATAGTTGTAACGATCATACATACCACCTTCCATTTATCTAAAAGAACTGATATGAAGTCGGAACATAGAGAGCCTGTTAGCACTTAACAAGAAGACGATATGAATGCAGAACGATAACGTATTTCCTTTAACCATGCTACAACAATCAATTGTTTCAAACAAAATACCAAAATCTATAGGCCGTAGCCTAAAAAGGTAGCAACATTCCATAAAATACTGAAGTAACTCCGACAAATTTAACTTTCGGTCTGCTCCCTCAGCCTACGGATGGTGCTCCTCACTGTCACAGCACTAGCGGTGCTGCCCAAGTTAAACAATTCAGGTTAGATATGATAAAATGGACAGAGTCGGACTAAATGTATAAGCAATAGTATAAGGGGAATACTTCATTGTGTAGGCACCGCCAGCCTTGACCTTGCCACAGTCCTTGCAACCCCAGATTCCAACAGCCTTCCTCTTAACGGCGAACTGCATAAATAGAATAAATGATGAACAAGTTGCTAATTGCTACCAACCTCTAAACACATGATATTACACAGACCAACATCACAGCTCAAGTAGTTACCAACCTTTCCACAGAACTCACAGAAGTACTTGCTGTGCTGAGATACTTCCATCTTCTTGATCTGCTTCCTCAAACTGGCACCATATCTAGTACCTGTAGTATTCGGAATGAATCATATATAAATAAATAAGAACCAATGCACATACACCTATACCATGAACGCTGCAAACATGCCCCAAAGACCAAATCAGAAATTGACTCAAAATTAAGCTGCCTAGAGCACTATATGGAAATGGAATGAACAAACGGAGAGGCTTTTCTGCTGATTCAAATATTTAATACAACAAACAAATTAGTAAGTGGGCAAAAATGGCACAGTTACATACCATACTTTCCGACAATGCCAACCTTCTTGGTTCTCTTTGCCTGAATAATTGCAATTACAGAAAGTGAGTATACATGAAACGAATGCTTTAAAGCCAATAGAACATCATATCACTAATGCTTCCTCACTTTTAATTGAATGACATATATTCAAAAAACGAGTGAAAGAACAAGGACATCTCTTTGTCTTGGTTATCTTTGAACATGGAGTATAAAAATCAAATTTTCATCAGAAGTCAAGGTCATAGGAAAAAATGGAGACTATCAAAATTTCGGTGATAACACGGTTGCCAACAGCTTCATACATAGACTAACATGTTTCTTAAGCAATTGATACAACATGATATTACTCATTATTTCAATTAGTTAAACTAAAAAGGAGATACATCTAATTGAACATACAATTCTCCCTAATTCTGTCAATTTCTCATAAAGATGACATTTTTTACAAAGTAATCAATTCATATAACATAATCAACATAACCCTAATCCATAAACTCATAACAATTCATTCAATGTTGAATTGCTGCGATATTTGTATATTTCTTATAAAAATGACATTTTTACATAGCTCATAAATGCATAAAACATATTCCACATAACACATATTCCAAAAACTCAAAATACCCACTTAATAGATTCTTAATTACTGCAATATTAGCATACGCATCTCATAATCAAACAGAATCTACCAAAAGTTAATATCATTAGAAAATCAAATTAAATCAAATCATGCAATTATTTAAACAATATATGTACTATTTAAATTAAGAAACACATAAATTAAACCAATAACATAAAAATAAATGTACCATTTTGTGGAGGTTGAAGAATTGAGCAACTAAAACCCTAGATTTGCTGCTGATTATGAGAACATCAAGCTGATTTAATATAGGGCTTTCTTAGGGCTCGCTACAAAATGATTGGGCCTCTTTGGGCCTCAGTGGGCTGCGTGGAGATTTTGTTACTATCAAATACTCCCTTTTTTAAAGCATTATTTAACAACTTACTTTATTAAGTGAATAAAAATATTACTATTTTACATTCATTTTGTGGGGTTAATAAAAAAATATGAACTCAAAACTAATGTAATGCAATGTGAACTCTTACTCAAGTGGTATCTGAAGTATTTGAGTCGTCATTGATTACGCTTTGAAACTCATAAATTTAATAAAAGTCCTATTTTAATAAGGATAAAATAAGAAAGATGATGAAAAAAGTGCATTGAATGGTTAACCAATATATTAAAAAAAACACAAGAACTAAAACCTAAACAATACGTTAAAAACGGATGAAGTATTCTGTTGCAATCAAAAATGTAAAAAAAATCTTGTATTGTGAACCTCTAAATTAAGATTTTTAAAGTTTAGCAAAGCTTAACTTAGAACCCCACTACTTTCGGTGCGATAGAGACATATATTTACATAGACCAATTAATAGTTAAAGTTTTCGTCGGAACAATTATTTACTTCAATTTAGCGTTCTCTCTTCTTTTTTTCGAAAATATTGAATATTTAATAAATTAAATTATACTGAATTTAAGAAAATTCGAAACCGCTTCGAAAGAAAAGCCCAAGTACGGAAGATATGTAAAAAAAAATGCGTTTTTACAATGATAGTAGACAATTTTGCAATACCAAATGAGTGTTGAATTTCTAGGAATTGTTTCGGACTTCATTTAGAATGTTCAATGGATGTGTATTCAATTTCATGAGTATTGGTTATTGACTGATAATACATCACAAACTCCTTTTACAATCTATTTTTCATTGAAATCATTTACCGTACTACTATTCCTCAATAGGTACTAAATTTCATATAACTTGATCTCGACAACCATTATAAGATAGATTTGCTCTAATTAGTTTATGTGTATATATCATGTATCAATTAAATTTCCTTATAGCTTTAAAAAAATCTCAATTTTATGTTATAGTTTAATTTATAGCATCATTCCGAAAAAATTAACCCAACAATGGATGTAATCAATTCTTAAATTGGACCGTAAGGGTCGCAATAGGGTATTCACTCATTCTTAAAACTAGCGTTTGTACGACCAAAGGGTATGCGGAAAGGGGGTTGGCGGCATGGTTAACACAAACAAATCGGACGAAAAGGTGGTGTTTTCAGTAACAAATGAGTGACAGAGTGAGTAACGTGTAAGCAACAACTAAAAACGACCGCTAATACCCATAAGCCGAGGAGCAAAAGGAGGAATCCACCCTATTTCTAAATTTTCCAACATTGTGTACTTGTAACTTATAAGATCATAGATTCCCAACATGAGGAATATCTTAACGCGTAGAAATGGTGACTTATTTCTTTAACTTCTTCCCGGAAAAATACCTACAAAAACACCAACTGCTTATTTCCAAAGCATCCATATAATAATCTCCACCTAAACCTACTCAATTACACACTATCAACTTAATAATAACCTAATCACATACTATAATTCAGTATATTCACATTTTAATCTTTATCATATTTTCAAGAAACTCCATTTTCCCCAAAAGTGGACAATATTTTTGGGACATACTAAGCATACTATACCAATTTCTATTCAGTATAATATATACAGATTCTTGTTTTGCTCAATACCATATTAATAAATTTCCAAGTTCTTGAATTGTGAATTTGTGATATCGATGCTTGTATATCAGTTCAAAACCTACTTCATCAATTATTTTGATTAATACCATATTTATAACATTCCAAGTTCTTCAATTATTGATGCTTGTATATATTCCATATTGAATTATTGGTCACAATCATATATAAATATATATTAAGTATTTTTGCTCAATTCCATATTTATAAATTCCAAGTTCTTGAATAGTTATGTTGATGCTTGTGAACTGTTCAAACTGTCACACACCATTGCAGCTACCTCCAGGAGCTGTATCAATCCGGTGTGCCCTTTGTAAGGCAGTAACAAATGTGGTCGCCCCTGGTTCTCTTCCTCCGCCGCGTCCCTCGGTCAGGCAACTGTCACCGAGGCCGGTTGCTCAGCTGCCTAATGCTCATGGGAAGAAAAGGGCAGTGATAGTTGGAGTATCGTATAAGAATTCGAGGCATGAGCTTAAGGGGTGTGTTAATGATGCTAAGTGTATGAAGCATTTCTTGATCACCAAGTTTCAGTTTCCTGAATCTTCCATTCTCATGCTAACTGGTAATGTTTTGTACTTTTATTCTTCATGTTTTGTTATGAGCACTATGCCACTATGTTTGGTCCAAAATAGATCGTCTAGTTTGATTTTGAATGGTCAAAGGCAACCGAATTAGTGTATTAGGCAACATGTAACTTCGTTTGGAATCAAAATTGGAACTGTACTAGTTTAGACGGTTGAGAATAATAACTTTCGTGACCCTTTCGAACTTTATAAAGTTCTGAAAAGGTATGATCTTTATAATGTGGAGTATGTTCTCTGATTTGGGTAGTGAGTAACGACATTGGAGTTGGAAGTTTTGTGTTTTTGCCTGATCTGCTTTGTGTTGATCTGAGTGAATATACCCTCATGGTTAATGAGCTAGGGATTTAGGTTGAATCGTGTTATATTAGGTTATATGAATATTTATAGTAACATAGTTTTCCTTTAAGACATTGTTTTTCATTTGGCAAAAGAGTTACGATAGCAAGCTTTGCAAAGTTGTACTCCCTCCGTTTATCTTTACAGTTTTATTCATAGAAAATTCATCTTCTTATCATAAGGTGTAACAATTGCATTTAATCAATGTAGGGGAAAAGAGGAAATTTGTGTAGTTATTGAGTGATCTTTCTGAATTTTCCTTTTGGCATAGAAGTTTGGATTGATGCCTGACGGATAAGCAAGTTATCTAGAGTTTGCCAGTTTGTCTTCTGTATACAAGTACCTAGTTGAAAGTCTTGTAGCGCTTCTTGATGAATCACATCTCCATGGATCTTATTCATTGCACGATGATGGTTATATTTGTTATGGCTTTTCAGTATCTTTCACCGCTAACTGTTATATTACATTCATGGTCCTTGTGTACTGATAGCACGTGTACAACTGATTTAGTTTGGTAATTATCTATCATAAAATGCAGGGGTTTTGTCTTGCCTCCACAATAAAGTGGTGAGCCTTTTCGTCAATAGGGTCTTTAGTGATTCTCAGGTTGAGTTACTCGACTTGCTTCGTAATAAGTCTAATTACATAACCTTTGGTCTGTCCTGCGTTACTATCAAATGCATGATCTGTTTTTTGACTTTCGTTCTAAGTTCTAACCAGTAGATATCCTTAAAACTCTTCATTTATGCGTGTGCTTTATAGCCTGTTTGTGTTCTTGTTCTGTTCCTGATCTTATTGTTTGTATAATGTTCTTGAACATAATATGCAGAAGAAGAAACTGATCCATACAGAATCCCGAACAAATATAACATAAGGATGGCATTATATTGGCTTGTACAGGGATGCCAGCCTGGTGATTCCTTGGTATTTCACTTTTCAGGACATGGATCAAGCCAAAGGAACTACAATGGTGATGAAGTCGATGGATATGATGAAACGTTATGCCCCCTGGACTTTGAAACCCAGGGCATGATTGTCGATGATGAAATAAATGTTACACTTGTCAGACCTCTTCCTCGTGGTGCTAAGCTTCATGCCTTTATTGATGCTTGCCATAGTGGTACTGTCCTGGATTTACCTTATCTTTGCAGAATGGATAGGTATTAGTTACATCTCTTTTGTTGAACTATTACGTCTTACTCTAAGGTTCAGTTGGGATGTAGGACACTATATATTATTGCATATTAATGTAGTTACAAGGTTCACATATCTTCTTTTTATCGATCTAAAAAACAGGAAAGGGAAATATGTGTGGGAGGACCACCGCCCTCGCTCAGGTGTGTGGAAGGGTTCAAGTGGTGGTGAAGTCATATCTTTTAGTGGCTGTGATGATAATCAAACTTCTGCTGATACATCTGTAGGTTTTCAGATTTTGAAACAATCTGTGTGCATTATTCATAACTATGTACTGCGTCCAACTCGTTTTAACTCATCTATGTGGTTCAGGCTTTATCAAAAATCGCTTCGACAGGTGCCATGACTTATTGTTTCATTCAAGCCATTGAGTTTGGGAATGGTGCAACTTATGGCAGTATCTTGACTGCAATGAGGGATTCTATTAGACAGACACAGGGCTCTGGCGGCATTGTGACTTCTCTTGTTTCCATGTTAATGGCAGGCGGGACAGTTGGTCTTGGTGGTCGATTAAGACAGGTAATGTACAATGAATGGATACAGATTCATCTTCTTTAGTAGCCTAGACGACGAGTATGCTTCCAAACCACGACGAGATGTAACTCGTTTGCACTCACATTTGTTTACTTGATGTTGTAATTGCAGGAGCCTCAACTGACCTCTTGCGAGCCGTTCGACGTGTTTGCTAAGCCGTTCTCCTTATGATTGTTCGTGTTACTTGCCGAATTTCTTTCTGTTTACCATATGAGATGAACTGGATGTGAATTGCATGATGTGCTCATGGGATTGGGATGTATAGAACTTTGTACAATTCTAATAAAATGGCAAATTTGCATCTTCCTTTCAAACAGAAGGTTTCTACTTTCAAGTTTTAAGTGTATCTCATGCATAGATACAAAATCAAACACCATTATCACCAATCATCATGATCTGCCATGAGACTTTACATATAAAATCAGTCTGGTCATCTAGATCAGCATCAGCACCAGCAAGCACCCACCATGGGATAGTTACTTCTACAGAATTCGAACACCAGTAGTCACCCTTGTACATGTTCTTAAGGTCCCTTTGAATCATGATCCTCCAGCATCTGGACGCTACAAAAAAGTCGAATAAAAGCAATCATCACAGAAGAAAAATGGAAGGAACCTTTCCTCTCCCCAGCCATTTCGGGTTAGGAAGGTGTGAAAGCGCATTTTATCTCTATATTTTTTCAGTCTGCAATCAACAGTTACATTTTCTTGCATTGTGATTATAATGATACAGCATAATTTACACACTCGATTAAAAACAAATTGCAATTGGTCAAATCTCATGGTTCATTACGACTAAATCCAATCAACTGGAATGATCGTATATGTGCGTAGTAGCACATGAGATGACTAAGGCACGTATAAGATACAAGGAACTTAATGCAAATATCATAGGAGCGATCATCTACCTAAAACCAGATTGTAACTTGCAAGCTTACCATTCGTTTGCTAACATAAGGCTGCAACTGCAGTGCTCTCTCAGGCAGAATTTCATCATTATGTGCATCTTTTCTCTTTACCTCAAATTGCTTCCTGGATTCTTTTCTACTTCCTGAATGCCAAACTCCACCAAAATCAGGAAGCCAATTAGAATCAAAATTGTTAGGATCAACCAATCCTAATCTTTCCTGCTCCAGCTCAATCTTTCTTCTCTCTGCCCAGGCAGCTCCAACGCGTTTGGGGTTTAGCTTGGAAGATTTCTTAGGCTCAATAGGTACTGATTGCCCAGATTTCAACTTTTCCAGACTGTTACTCCCGGCTCCACTAAACCATGGTGGAGGTGCTCCAGAGTGAACATTACCATTTGTGTTCTCTAAAACCACAGGAGCGATACGTGTAAGATCTGAATACCCTGTAAGAAGTGTTCTTATTTCCCGCTTAGAATTTTAAAAACCTCCAGAAGATAAGAGAATATAAATCCAAGTGAAAGGCAAAGTGTATAATTGTTTTCAAATAAGATACCATGTAAGCTGCTTTCTGAACTTGTTGATCTATCTCCTGTATATACCTGCCATGTGTTCGACAGATATCTCAAGAAATGTCTTAACGTCTTAAGCTTACGAGAGTAATGACAATAATGAATGATACAAATGACGAGGATTGTGATACTATTAGAGAATACCGGTACAGTCCTTTTTGCTTCTGAGGCAATCCTTTTCAGATAAGAAGTTACAAGCAGGAAGATGAGGAAATATGCATAGGAAGTAACGTACATTTCTATTAGCAAATTTCCCAGAGCCAGAGCAGCTCAATGCGGTAGAGTAAGAGGGATGGTGCTTATGAACGTGACCTGCAATTTACCAGGTTAAACGTGTTTATGGCATCCTTTCTCAAATACAATCTCTTAGTACTGTGGGCAATTCCACAACAAAGCACCGCCAATAGCGACAAAATAAGTTCATATAGACATATACCTGAAGCACATATTTCGGTTTGCTGCTCTTTGCCTAAATGCATCTTATGAGGTTCAAAGCCGAACCCCCTCGTATTACCAACAACTTGTCCTGATACCTGAGTTTTCTCATTCGTGGACTTTTGTAAAGGTAAAACATCATCGGAAATGTTACAAAAATCATAATCAATTGTAGTCATGCCATTACTATTAACATTGTTAGAGTTTAGTTCAGAGTGGATATCATTCATAGGTCCGATTAGAGGTGGACGAGGTCTTTCTTCAGCAATAACAGTCTTCTTGAGTGATAGACACTTTTTCTCCCACTGCAAGTAAAATCAATGTGTAAAAGCACTGGCAAAATAATCAGAACATAATTTTATCTAGTCCTGCTTAAATGGTTATTGAGATCTTCCAAGTCTAAAGAGGGACTTCGACAGATATGGACCAAACGAAGTATGTTGAACTATTAGCTAATACAGCTGTTTTCTTCCAGAAAAAATGATCATGTAAATCTGTGTTGGCAAAGAAAATGGAAGAACTCAAATAAAGAACTGAGAAAAACCACTACCTTTGTAAGATCAGTCTCCGAGATGCAATAAGAATCTATGCGGTCCATCCCACCACCGTACTTCCAGAGCAATGCCTTCACTTTCTTCAAGTGATCACTGCTTGCTAAATGTCTAATTGCTTTGTCACTACGTCAATCAAATATCGATCAATCGAATATCGACTTTCAATCAAGTTAACAGATGCAAATAATATCAACATTAACCAGGAACTGGGTTTCAATGCACCATAAGTGCAAACATAAAAGAGACCGACGATTCTAACAAAGGTAAAACTACACCAGATAGCATATTAGCTTTGCTATTTTTGCAATTATTCTACTACACACCTAGAACAACACAAACCTAGGATATTTCTCAAATAAGTCCACAAAGTTTGGTACTTTTTACAATTGAAAATCAAACTATTCATGCCAACATTAAAAAAAACAATAAACACCACATCAAAATCAACAAAAACATCATCACAATCACTACAGTAAAACTAATAATTTTGATCATAAACAAAATAAGAACAAATACAACATTCAACCAACATAAAGAAGTAAAACTAACCAAGCAAGTTTGCTGGCAATCTCAACAATATCCTCATCACAAAAAACACACCAAATCCTGTTCTGAGAAGCATGTTGAGGAGGAAGCAGAATTGGGTTTCTCAAGAAAAACCTGACATCAGAAACCTTGGACTCAAAACGACTCAAGAATGCAGAAAAGGCCTTCTTATGGTTTGGAAAATATATATGCTTTCTCCCTTGGTTATGATTCAGTTTACATGCTTTACAATACTCAAATTGCTGAATTGAATCTTGGGTATTTTTCATTTTTTGATTATTCATTTTCTGAATAGGCTAGAGGTAGGTTCAGGAGAGGAAGAAGAGGAGCAGACCGTGAGGGAGGGGGAGGGGGAGGGGGAGGGGGAGGAGGGAGGCAGGGGGGGGGGGGTGTTGAGGACAAGATCAGTCCAGTCCAGAAGCAGAGGGGGAGGATGATCGCGGCGGCTCTAATAAAGATGTCACCATCCTTCGATTCAAATTACAATTCAAGTCAAGTATAATAAGAGAATTGGGTTTTTTAGTTTTTATTCCGAGATTGAAAATAATGTGACTTTTTAGTCTTGTTTTTCGTCAAAAACACCTATAAGGTGTACGATAAAATACATAAAATAAAAATACCTTACATGTCATAAGGTAAGTACGGGTATTAATTTTGTTTGCCGCCATATCTCCTGTAAAATATTAACTTCTTTTTTGTGCGTTTTGAGTTCCAATATGAATATGCGATGTAAAGTAGTCTCTAAATTTGTTTGAATGATTTATATGATGAAAATATTAAATTTGAAAATGATGTCATTTTGGCCCAAGTGTTAAAAAATTTGTTTAAAGAAAATATCTTTTTGATTTTTGATTCTTTTTTGCGTTTACACCACTAGAATTGTGGTCCTCGGCCTGCCTATGGTGGGTAGGGTGAAATCGAGTAATTATCTTGTTTTTCGATTACAAAAAAATTTACACTAAACTATATTAAAATAAACAATACATGTATGGACTATGGAGTATCATTTTTATGACAAAAAGTATAAAATTAACACGGGCGATGTTTAATTATTTAATTCGAAATAAAATTTTAATTTGAGGTGATTCCACTTGTAGCTAATTCGACTATAAAATAAAATTATAATTTAAAGTAATCGACTTCATATGGAGTAATTATAAAAGACAGTGTTGTCCGCATGAGTATAGCCTAGTAGTCATACTACACCCAATAATTCAGGTTTGAACGAGACGTTGCCTCTTAACGTGCAAGTCCTAAATCGCTATCATTTAACCTTTTCACAACCTATCGAAGCCGAATGTGGCGGTGCGTAAGAGATACACAACTACGTTTGGGCCAAGTAAGAGCGTTGTTAACAGGGAAAACATTTGCTCAAGAAGCAGAATTGTCAACCGTAAGAGATACACAACTACGTTTGGACCGAGTCTTACTCATCCTTAACTTTCAATTAGGAACTACAAATGATGAAGTAAACCAAGCTGCAAAACATTGCAACAATCTTTAGCAGATAAAGAATCTTGGCAAACACAATGCAATTTCTTCAAGACATCCCTTTCCTTATGTGCATTTTAACATCTACTATATAAAAACTCCAATACAATTTCCCCTTCACTATCAATCCATATAGTCCAAAAAACCTCTTCAGAACATGTCCTCCAGCCATCGCCCTCGGGTTACTTTAACCGGTGCTCAAAGGGCGAGAACTTATCACTACTACTGGTGTCGCCATTGCAGGAGATCAATCAGGACAACTACTGCTGATTCTTCTGAGGTTTGGTGCCCGAGGTGTTTTCATCACGTCAGGTATGAGCTCAACATTACCAATCCTAGGGTACCTTCACATACAAACAGTCTGGAGCAGTCATCAAATGCTCGATTATTGGATTCATTAGCGCGTCTGCTAGATCCGCCTCCAGTCAGGAGAAGAGGTCAGGAAGGCGATGATAATCACTACAGACGACAGTCATGGATCATCTTCGAATTTATTGGCCCTGATCAACCGCCAAACCAAACTCAGACACCAAATTCCGACAGATTCACCAGTGCTGACACAAATTTAGAAGGACTAATTCAAGAACTGACTCAAAACGACGTGCCTGGACCACCACCAACACCTCAAACAATTATCGAGTCTCTACCAACTGTTACAATAACTCCTACCCATCTTTCAAACGACCCAAATTGCCCGGTATGCAAAGATGAGTTCGAAATTGGAGTCGAAGTGAAAGAACTTCCCTGCAAACATTTCTATCATAAGGACTGCATTGTTCCTTGGCTGCAAATCCACAATACTTGCCCTGTATGTCGGACCGAGATTCAAGGGCTTACCAACAGTGATGTTCAGTATAACCATGCTCGCATTCTACAGGAAGACGAAAACAATTCAAGCTCGAACTGGATACGACATATGTTGTCTATGTGGCCTTTCAATCACTTGTCAAATTGGCTATTCAGGCTCCTCAACTATTCTTACAATGTAGCTAGTGTTTCACTTGAACACTAAGTCATCATCAGAGCAGGTAAGTTCATTATCCTTAAATCTAGTTAAAATTGTCTTAGTTGCAAATTAGACACAAACTCTATTAATCTCGTACTAACTTGAATGTGGAGAGTTTCTTGCTCGAAAATACAGTATATTATTTGCAGGTTATTGGAGTAACAATCGCCATTGGTCCACCTTTGGAGTTATCTAAAACCTTATTCAATCAAATTGCTTCAAACAAAATTCACTTGTCAAACCTCTTGTACCGATGTGTATTTGACTCGAGTTTTTAGGAGGTCTCGAGTTGAACTACTGTACCGATGGAAAGGACATCAGGACTAATGCACCCCATAAGTGTCCCCACAACTTGGAGGTTGTAATTTGAAATTGACTTCGACATTAACATGAATAAACGTTAGAGTTTAGCATAGTCCAATATCGAATTTAATAGAAACGTCGTATTCATATATTGGTACTAGTGTTGGTTTAGAAACGATCATATTTAAAATAATTTCTTTTGACAAAAAGGCTTAAAATGATAAGATGCAACTTGGACTTTTATGACCATTTCTAAAAGCAAGTTGAGGTGAAGTCTGACCGAACGTTAGCCTAGCAAAGAGGCAAAGAAAGTGAAACTTTTTCATAATTATAAGTTTAGTGATCATAAATGATTTAGTTAACAATCTTATATCTAATCATTATTCTTTCTTGATGATTTAGTTAACAATCTTATATCTAATCATTATTCTTTCTTCTACATGATTCCTCAAGCACTCACAAGTCACAACCTACTTCCCTTTTTTCCTTTAGTGTCCGCTAGTCATTGAGTGCACACTGAAGTAGAAATCGGCTTGATATGTTAGACTACAAACTACGCCAGCCAGTCGACCACACTGAATAATTATGTGTAACAAATTCGATTAAAAAATATTGGTAGGAACAGGGGCGAAACCAGGATGAAAATCAAGGGGGGGCGAATTTTGGGGAAAAAATTAAGGGGGGGCGAAAATAAATAAAAAATAGTTAAAAGTATCGAAAAATTGTTAAAACTGAAGCTAACAAGACTTGAACCCATGACCTCTACCTTTTGGAGAAAGGAACTAACCAACTAAGCTACACTTACACTTGGTTTGTTAACATTTATTATTATATATATCACAAAAATTCAAAAAAATCGTATATAAAATAAATGATACCGAAAAACTTAGGGGGGACGAGCGCCCCCCCTCGTCCCCCCCTAGTTTCGCCCCTGGGTAGGAACATCGAACTCATGATGAGCTTGTACTCGCTATCAGAAGCTCACCTTGTCCACCAACTTGACAACTTTTTTGAAAACTTTTTCGATATATTCATCTACTACTCCACTAGACTATTCATCGAAGGAATCGTAAATAGACACAAAAAATATCATATCACATGAAATGTAACGTACGATCTATTCCCGTCACAATCCACTTTTTCTCCTTCTATAATATGTGCTACTCCCACTCAACTATTGCCACCCCCCCCCCCCCCCCCCCCCCCCCCCCCCAACAACCTCAGAAAGCATAGCCAAAACAGCAGGAAAAAATGGAAGCTCTGATGGATCAATTCATCTTCCTATCAAACCAATCTCTAGGAGACAAGAGCTTCGACCCATCAAGAATCGAAGATCTGATGAAGCTTTTCGAGCTAGAATCCTACAAAGCATGGGCAGATATGGAACTAGAGCAAGAAACAGAGCTCAAAGAAGCAGAGGATTCTTTGCAAGAAACAGAAGACTATCTTGAACTAACAATGGAGAGTGCCATGGAAGAGTTTCATCGTTTTCAAGAGGAAATGGAGAATATGGAAAAAGCTGAGTATGATAGTTTAACCCATGTTGCTGAAAAAGCAAGAAATTTGGGGAAATCTATGGAAAAAGCAGCCACTTTTGCTGCTAAAAAGTATATTGAAGCTGCCATGAATTCTGCTAAAGCTTCCATGAACTCTGCTGTTAAGGCCATTTCTGCTAACTCCAAGAAAGTCCATCCATCTTAGAACCTTTTCGGGTCAATTCGAAAACAGTCTCTCATCCTTACAGGACAAGGTTGAATATTATCCGACCCTTTATCACGATTAGACAAAAACCTCGATGTGCTTGAATCCAAGTGCATATATTTCAATTGTTGATGTTTCTAGTTTGTAATTGATTTAAAGAATAAACAATAATTTCCTATCTTGAGTTGGATTAATACTTGAAACATTCATAAATTTAGAGTTATGTTGATTTGTTATACTATTTGTATAGTCTTATTACTTTTTTTTTTGTGAAGAAAGCTGAAATGAGTGGTTTTGGTTGATCAGTTCACTGTTCATGTATTACATTATTGAAGGGATATAGTGGTAGGGAATAAGGGTAAAAAAGGCAACATACTTCCTCGAGTTTTTATTAAAAAAATACTATGGGAGTCGTGAAAATAACAACGATGAAAATAAAATATGTCGAATAAAAATTAGTTAGTTTTTAAGTATTGACAGGAAATTATTGTTCATGATACCATGCATGACACCTAAATATGAGTTATTTAGTCGATCATTCTCAAAGTTGGATTCTTCAGTTACATGTTTATATGTCACTTATTGTGCTAATTGAAGAGAGTATAATTTTAAGAGATTTTTGTAGTTGAAAAGTTTATTATCCATTCACTTGTATAATAGGCTTCTTGATCAAGGGAGAAAATATACGTGATACGAGACCAAATAATTTTTAATATTTCAACAATGTATTGTCTTCAGAAAAACTCGAACTCGTTTATGTCAGGGTGCCTTCACCTCACCATAGTCACTCTGTCAATTACCATTAAACTATCCAATTTAACGCAATCGTAAGGGATTTCAACCGTAAAATTAAAAACAATTAATTGACCACTAAAATATATATATATATATATAATTATATAAATAATCCCAAAAATATTAAATTCTCAATTTTAACAGCGAACCAAATTTTGGTTTGGACTTTTAGTCCATACCTTAAATTATCCATCCCCATTCTCCAATATACTCTTCTGTCAAGACTCAAGATCAATGTCGACCAATAAATTTGCGGGTGAGATTCAGCTCAGGAGGATTGAAGTGGTCCACTATCTATTAAGTTTTTTCCCCCCTTAATTACCGATGAAATAAATATCACATCAAAACTTTTTATTCATTGACAAGATACTTTTTTACTAGATTATTCAATTAACTCATCTGTAATTTAATTTAAATTAAATATATATTTATGTACATAATCATTATTAAAAATGAATCGTTTCATGAGAAACTTATTATTATTTCAGTTAAGAAGTAATTTTTCCAATTGATATGGTAAAACAAGAATACATCTAATATATTGGCATGTAATAATATGTTCAATAAACGCACAAGTCATAAAGTGAAGATAAAGTAAATAGGTAGGAGCTAAACCATAGATCATATCAAATGATGTAAAATTTATGGGCGTAACATAATGATGACCCAACATAAGTTATTTGAAAACCTACTATTGATACAATGAACTTCACATAATAAAATAAGACTTGTTTGTCTAATCTTAACTATAAAATTAAATTTTATTTTCTGTTATACTAACTACTCGGCATAAAGCTAATACTCCATATTGTTTACTTAATTTAAAATGTCAATTTCAAAATATTTTTTCGTTATATTTCTTTGAACATAAGTAATTTTTTCATTATAATTATAACTCATTAAACCGTTTCTCATCATAACAGTTAATATCTAGTGGGGTTACAAAGTTAATTACATAATATTTGCTATTATACTTCATATATCTATTTTAAAATAAAAATAGATGAATACTTTTCATATATTCTTTTAACCATAGATATTTGTTAATTAAATTCTTTGAATCATATATATTTTTTCATTATAATAATATTTGCTGTTATACTCTATATATTTATATTAGAACAAAAATAAATGTATAATTAAATTTTTATTTCGAAATAAAAAAACGTCAACCAAAATAAATTGAGTTAATGTTTGTATCATTCTTGTACACTTATCATTCAATCAAAGAATAATAACCCCCTTTTTGGTTGTTTTCCCAATTCTTGTGTACACCTTTCTCTCTCTCTCATTCATCTCAACATGTCACAGGTACTCTTCTAGTCTTTTTCACTATATTTATTTTATTAATCAATTTTATTGTTATTAATTACTGAATTATGTATTAGTTAAAGCTTATGTTCATATAAATTAATTTAATTTAAATATTTGTATAAATTATTAAGTTAAGGGATACAAGATTTAGGTGATTTAGGATTGGTTTTATGCTTAGATTTACTAATAATAGTAATAATAATAATAATAATTTATTGACTTGTTTTTTTTTTCTTATTTGGTACTGATTTCATTGCTTGATTAATTTCCAGGAAGATAATAAAGCTTCCGGAGCTCCTAAATCTGGTACGCATTAATCTTTTACAGGAGTCAATTTGATAGCAATTTTTAAATAGGGTTTGTAATATGGGGATTAATGTTGTTGTGAAGTTATTTTTGTATTGGTATTGTTGTTTTGTTATTGCAGTCACAAAAGCTTTGTGCCAAGATTCGTTTTTTTTTTTTCTGTTTATTGTGTCAATGTGAGTACTTTTGGAGCTTAATGCATTCAAGACTGAGGGGTTTATGCAAAAATCCTATTTTAGGGTTGGTAGTACTAGTGACAGTAGGCTGGAAATGAATGTCGTGGTGGTTCATTAGCATTATATTAGAGGTATGGTGCCCGATTCTGAACCTTAAGAAGAAAAATTAGAAGTTCAGAAAATGCGGAAGCAATCTATATATTAATAAGGATCCAGCTTTGATAGTGTGGTTGATACTTAGCTGTCTTATGTGTCCAATTTGTACGTTCCGGTTCACTGTCATGTTAGCTGCCTTTTACACTTATCTTTTTAGTTGTCTATTGACGCACCGGAATTTATAGTGGGCAGAAAAGTATGTGGTTTCATAGCATTTTTTCCATTTCTAGTTTAGTAGCAGTTCAAAACAGAAGGATAAGATTGTTTTACTTGTGAGAATATGCGTGCTCTATGCACCACGTATGGGGAATCAGTTTATTGTTGGTGTGCGGTTATGCTTGACAGTGACATTCCTATACAATGTCTATCAAATCGTATGTATTGATGATGTGAATGATGCTGTCTCATTATTATTCCTGTTAGTAAGTATCAACATGGTGCACCCAGGATTTATAAGACTATAGTGACTGCATGGAAATGATAACTTTGTACTGTTTGGTCTTCGTGTCCTTTACACTAATTATTAGTGTAATATCCCCTGAAGGATCTCTTCATGTCTTTTATCTGTCAGTCAATCTAATGCACTTTGACTCTCTTTGTAGAGGAGAAGCCCAGTGGAGCTCCAATGCCTTCTCATCCAGCTTCTGGGCCTGCAGCAATGAACCCCTTTGATTTTTCTGCCATGTCTGGTCTACTAAATGTATATTTCCGTATCTTGCACATTATTAAATTTTCCTTGAACTTTGAACAAGATCTCTTACATGTTAAGGCATTAAGCTATCACCGGTGTCTTGCCACCTTCTAATTCTGAAATGAGAAGTATTCTCGACTGGGTTTCCTTCTCCTTTATAGAACAAAAATAAACAAGAAGGTAAAGAGAAAAAAGACGAACAATGATGGGAACAGTTGATTGTTGTTTCTTCAGATCTGATGCCAAGAAGCAATTCTTGGTGATTATTCTAGAGTCTAGACTCCAGGGAGAAGAAATGAAGACTTTTACTCATGAAAAAAAAAATTGTCATTTGGGATGGCATCTTCTGGTGTTCTAAACGATGCATCATGCATGCATGGTCACATTACCACATAGTTCCTTCTATACTTGGTTGTCATCTCTTAATCTTGTGATTAACTGGCATAGGACCCAAGCATCAAGGAATTAGCAGAGCAAATTGCAAAAGATCCGTCATTTACTCAAATGGCCGAGCAGCTACAGAAGAACTTTCAGGGAACTGCGATTGAAGAGGGTATTCCTCAGTTTGATACACAACAATATTACTCGACCATGCAACAGGTTATGCAAAATCCTCAATTTATGACCATGGCAGAGAGGCTTGGTAACAGTTTAATGCAGGTGAGTTTTGGTTTTATTCTAGAATATTGTCTTTGTAAATGTAAGCTTATCTTCTAACATAATTTTTTGCCGTCTATATGTAGGATCCCTCTATGTCATCTATGCTAGAGAATTTGGCAAATCCAGCTCATAAGGATCAGCTTGAAGAACGGATGGCACGTGTCAAAGAAGATCCATCTCTGAAACCCATCTTAGATGAAATTGAAACTGGAGGTCCAGCTGCAATGATGAGGTTTTGCAGTTTTACTATTCTTTCTTATGATATGTTTACATGATGGAGCATCAAGAAGGGTATACATGTAAACAGCCCTAAACTAGTGTTTTTTCGTCCCGTTAAAGGATGTGATTTTCCTTGTTATGAATCACGCATAATTTTTTTCGTGATTAACCTATTCAGTAAGTGGTTGGAGGAGTAACAAATATGGTCTTTGTCTTCATGTCTGTACATTAGATATCAAAGTTATGAAGAGCTGCTTTGTTTTCTAGGTATTGGAATGATAAAGACGTTCTTCAGAAGCTGGGTGAAGCTATGGGTTTTGCTGCTGCTGGAGAGACTGGTGCTTCTAGTGGAAATGCGGAGCCAGAAGAAACTGAGGAAGCTGGTGAAGATGAATCCATAGTTCACCAAACTGCCAGTGTTGGTGATGTGGAGGTAATCATTTGACTTAATTAACACATGTTTTGAATTTGACTTAATTAACACATGTTTTACGCAGTAAATTCTTAGTGCTGACTGAGGCTTTTCATTATACTCGTATTTATCTGTATGCTAATTAAAACTTTTTCTTAATGTGCTTATAAATTTTGGTAGATATGCTCATGTTATTGCCTGTACTGTTTCCTATTAGGGATTGAAAAAGGCACTAGCTGATGGTGCTGATAAGGATGAAGAGGATTCTGAGGGAAGGACAGCTTTGCATTTTGCTTGTGGATATGGGGAGGTATGACCATATGAAGTCCAAAGATTTTGTTTTTTTAATCTTATATGATGTTAAAGCTTCTAATTAGAGAGTACAGAGACACATTTCGGAACTTAAATGGTGGGTCTGTTTGGTAGTTGTAAATTGAATGACATTGTATGGCAAAGGGAAACCAAAGATGAAATCAATGGACAAAGACAAATGATCAATATTCCCATTGTGAAGTGGAACGGCCAATTGTGAACTGCTGTCTTTGCCATTAAGCATTCCACTCGATGCCTGCATACCAAACAATCATGTTTGAGCTATAGATATAGTTTCTTATGTTAAAGCGGTCTTAAAGTGTGCTAATGGTTAAGACAGTGACCAACTTGTTCATCAAGCAAATCGTGTTACCCAGCATGCATTACTAGTCGTAGGCATCTAATCAATGTATTCCTGTAGCAACAAGAATAAATGTGAATGCTGGCTAGCAAATATATTGTGGCATGCCATGTAATTGCATCGTTGTCTCTGTCTTATATCACTCTTTCTTCGATATTTTAGTCCTGTTTGCTGTTTCTCCTCTCGAAGCCTCTTCAAATTCACTAAATCCAGGCACCTATAATGATTTTAAATACCTTGTCCAGGTTGAGTGTTCTAAAGTTCTCCTGGAGGCTGGGGCAAAGGTTGATGCACTTGACAAAAATAAGAACACTGCTCTTCATTATGCAGCTGGTTACGGTAGGAAAGAGTGTGTGGCGCTTCTGCTTGAGAATGGAGCCGCCGTGTAAGTTCCCGATAAAACATATGGCCACACTAGTTTAGTTCACTTTACTGTTCTCGTTTGGTCTCACTGCCATCGTTGTATCCAACAGGACTCTGCAGAATATGGATGGCAAAACACCTCTTGACGTTGCCAAGTTGAACAATCAGAACGAAGTCTTGAAGCTGTTAGAGAAGGATGCATTTCTATGAACTTTTGCTAGTGGAGGTTGATCTTCACTTTCAATCCTCTGTTTTGTTAAGAGGGGGTGGTTATTATATGCTTGTCTCCCTACTTTTTCTTGAATGGTCTTGAATACTATTTGTTCCTGTTCGTGTATGATCGTTGCACCGAGTTTTTACTGACATTGTGAAAGCTATTCCTTTGGTTGCACATTATAATCGGATTAACGAAACACGTACGATCAAACATGTCATTAACCCTAATAAATATGACCACTAAACTCGGATGCTGAAGTGACCAACACATAATGAATGATACCTGGAAAATATTCTCAAAATTAGAAATGTGAAAGAAGATTATCAAAAGTTTAAATAAAAAGTTTTATGGAAACTAATGGATTTTTACTTTTTACTAATGAGATTTAACTCTAATAAAAAGTGTCATATTTTTGTTTTTTGAGAGAAGACTTCGATAACGAATAAAAAGAGTCATACTTTTACTTGTCTCCCTAATTGTATGTCATATTTTAATTGTATGAGATCAAATATAAAATTAATATGGACAATTAATTAGTTATTCTTAATTAAAGTTAAACATGAAAAATCAAAAAAGTCTTGTATTTTGTAATGGAGGTAGTATTTGGTTGTAAAAAGTATTTACAGTCTAAATTGTGATAAAGACATACTCCAATCTTCATAATTTTTAACATGATATAACTAGTTACTAAATGCACTGATCGAGAGTATTATAAATAACAAATATAATATAAAAATATTTACATTTTCAAAAAGATTAGACGGAGAACTCCTACAGAAGTTTAGTCAGATACCACCATGCTAATAGTGAAGCATCGGTGATTACAAATATTTTATCCACTGCATATATAAAATTTCTACGACTAACTATAATAACTACTACTATTGAAAATATACCCCTCAAGTTTCTTTATTATCATCTTCTTCTTCCTCAAGCTATTTCTCCATCTTCTGATATCTCTATTATTCAGCTTCATTAGGGTTTGTTTTCTTACTCACTAAACTTTATTAAATTAATATATTTATTAATTAATTGGTATTTAAGCGGATATATATATTATATTATATATGTATAAATTTGATTATGTTATATGAATTTAATTTGTTAATTAATTGTTGCAGAAGTTCATTTGGATTTTTGAAGGAGTAAATATGGGTAGAGATAGAGATAGGAAGAAGCTATCAAGGTCTCCTTCATTGTACCGGAGGAGATATTCGCCTTCGCCTTCTCCGGTGGGGAGAAGGATTAATCGCAGAAGCCGAAGAGATAAAATCCCATCGCCTAAATATTCTAGCAGGTCATACCCAATGAATTACCGCATGATTCGTGTTAATATGTTATTGTGTTGACTTGATTTGTAGATGTTATGTTTTTTGTAATTGTATCAGTTTTTTTGAGTGAAAAGATCCAAGCTTTCAGAAATATGTCACTTTATTGTAGCGCCACGCCAATCGCTGTTTTATTCGAGTTGTATTGTGAATGTGCTTCACAGAATTCTTCTCTTGTCAGATGGTCTGATATTATCAGATTTCACTTGGATTTATGTAGAGGTTGTACTCTTTGTATTCATTAAGTTCAGGAAGTTATGGTTTCCATAGGACGGTTGCAAAAGGAATAGCTTTCTGCTGTGGTAACTAGAAACTAAACAGAAGGGTGAGATCTGAGGTTTGTAAAGTCGGTATGGGAGAAAGGATCAAGCTTTGTTAATGATAGCACGGATCCACACTTTCTAATGAGCGATTTTTGAATGAAAAAGGCATAATTTGTTTGCAAAACGAATACACACACATTCTTTATAAAATTAAGCGGGTCGAGCCTTTTTTTAAAGTGGCTGTTAGGTTTTCTTGTATTTGCATAAATGATGTCTACTCTGACGTTCTCTCTTATAGTTGATGTATTGGAGGCTTAAAAATTTGTCTGTAAATTTATCATGGCTACTCTGCGGGATCCACTATACACACACCAGAACAGTGTTTTTAGGAGTACAATGACTATTTGGCCTTTGAATTAACATCCTCAATTACTACATTTCTAAATAGGGGGGGGCATAAATGTAATTTCACACTCAAAAGTGCTACTGTTCTGGTGTGTGTATAACAGTTCAGCTACTCTGCACTAAAGCACTTTACCTTCAAAACTATTTTGCATGTTAAATGGCATACTACATTAAATTATTGAAAATCTCGTTTTCCTCAGTTTAGTAATAAAGCTGCTTAATATATGATGGTCTCTAGTGTTAGTTTCCAAAAGAACAGAAGGTTAATAACTATGGAAGTATGGAACTTGTCTATAAAATGTTGAATTTTAAAATATGATTGAGATGGTGTAGAATGTGGTGTCATAAGAAATCTAGAACCTGAGGGTTTTCGTCATCTGGTAAGTGTACAGGTATGATTGGTGCTGGTGTGTGTACTTCCATTACGTAATTGTGAGATTAAGCGGTTTCTTTTGATTAAAGATGGAGCTCACAGTATATACTTGGAAATTTATGAGGTAACTGTACATGTATGCATCACTGTGTATTGCAGGATTGAGGTGATGGTACATTCCCCTTATATATTTCTTTAAGTTCCATTTTACTCAAATGCTGTAATGAAATACAGGAGAAGAAGTCCGTCATTATCCTCCCGGCGTCGTAAGAGTCGATCCCCTAGTCTAAAAAGACCTCGAAATCCTTCAGAGACAACTAAACAACACGAGAGACAGAAGTGTAGGGGTTCATTGTCCCCTACAAGCATATCAACAAATTCATGTGTTGGACTAGAAGAGCATAAAGAAGATAGTGAAAAGTTACGTAAGGGTGAAGAAGATAGGAAAAGGTAGAAATTCTAATCATATTCTTCTTTCTGTGATCCTTTCACTTTTCACTGATCTATATAAACTGATTATATATTAGACTGATTTCTTTTCTTATTTTTGTTAAGTTTTGTATCTATAGTTCTTCTATCATAGTATTGTTACATACTAATATAACTGTTTTTTACTGAGTGTAACTTGTTTTCTGTCCAGCTTGTTAAATATTTTCAGCTTCATTATAGGTTGAAGAGAGGATCTCAAGATTAGAGTACTCCTTGCTACTTTATCTGGGAGGGGTAGTTCTCTGTAGTTAGAATGAGAAAATGATGTTGGTGGTAAAGCTCTTTAATTTAGTAGCTCACTTGAATTAGAAGTCTCTATTTGAACACGCCCACCCTTCTTTCTCTCACCCCTCAATTTTAGTGTCCCGCGGTCCTACCCCTTGCTAAAAATACAGCCAACACCTCAGAGGTTCTCTGCAAGGCTCCTTGACCATAGGTGTCTGGAGCAATCCGATTTAGCGTGAATTTAAATTATCAAAATAACCAGGTGTTTAACAGAAGAATATTTGAAAAGTAGTAACCAACTTGATGAGTTCCCCAAACTTTCATCATTAATTAAAAGTACTCAATTATACGAACATATAAATACAATTGCTCTTTGCTTGTGCCATTGACCCACTTTCCCTTAAGGTACTTTATAATGACAGATTTGATTTCTTCCAGCTCTCGCTCCTGCAAAACCTTGTACCTAGCTCCCTTTTGGATCATTTGAGAACTTAGATGGGAGTTTTTTTGGTGTCTTGCGGCTTTCATATGCCTCTTTCTGGGTTGTGCATATTGCGAAGTCATAAATTTGGTAACTAGTTTGAAAATTGCAACAGATTACTTGACGTTCTCTTCTACAGGATTATTTGAAGAAGGAAGTTATTGGTGTAATTCAACTTGTTATGGTTGGTGATCGAAATAGGTTCTCCTTAATCTACTCTTAACCAGATTTAAAACTCGTTTGTTTGGATCAGGATTCAGTTAGAGGTATGCTATTAAAAGCATAAGCATGTCTTTTAGTGCCTTTCCAACATGGAGGTCAGTTTTGTTTAATTATATTATCTGCTAAAAGGATAGTTTGTGAAATTACTATTTTACTTATATGTTTTTGCTATTCTGCTGTTCGTCAGTAAACAAAAGGGTTTTCTGCTTTTTAATTTACAACAGATTTTTTTTGGAGCAGTAGAGATCTTTTTGTTGACATCATTTCCTTGTTCCATTAGGCGTCAGCAAGAGGCTGAAATGCAGTTAATAGAAGAAGAAACTGCAAAAAGAGTAGAAGAAGCCATTAGTAGGATTGTTGAGGAGGGATTAAATTCCAAGGAAATCAAGCATGAAATTCAAAAGCGGTTTCAGGAAGGACGGGAGAAGCTTGTTGTTGAAGTTGCTGCTCAACTTGAAAATCTGAAGGAAGCTGCCCTTCTGGAATCTCGGAAAAAGGAGGCAAGTTTTTAGTTTACATTTTGCTGTGTACTGCATTGGATTGTTTTGTTATAAAAGCTCGAGATTCATCTTTACGAAGAAGAAAGAAGGGTGTCGGAGTGATGTACTGTTGCCAATGCGACGAGCTCCCTGCGTCTTTGTAGATGTTTATCCATGAAAATGTTTTAACTACTGGTATATTTGAAAGCAAATTCTGATGCTAATTTAATGTGCATGTAGAGTCAGAATCTCTGCCTTACTCGTTGGCTTATTTGAATCTTTAGCAGGAACAGGCGCAAAGAGAGAAAGAAGAACTGGAAAGAATGCTCGAAGAAAACAAGAAAATGGCAGACGAAGCACAGAGAAGGAAAGCCGAGGAACAGTCGTTTGTGGAGGAGAAGCGCTATCGGGAACTTGAAGAGCTTCAAAGGCAGAAAGAAGAAGCTTTACGGAGGAAGAAGCAGCAGGAGGAGGAAGAACGGTCGAAGCAGATGAAACTCCTGGGCAAGAATAAATCACGTCCAAAGTTATCATTTGCAATAGGCTCAAAATGATATGTCTACCACAGTCCACATGCTTCCTTGTTATAATTTTTTTGTTATATATTGTATTATTTGGTATATTAATGGAACACTTTTTTTTTTTAAATGTCTTTTGGTCTCACTCATTCTCACATTTCTGGCTACTCATAGATTATTATATTATTTTAGTTTTTAAATATAATTAAATGAAGTAAGATGAACCATTACACTATTCAGGTTTTATATTTTTTGCAAAATTGAAAATAGTTTTATGCCCTTTTGTCTCACAAGGTTAGGTTGGGTGGTATTCGTCTATTCGATCATTTATTATTTCATTTAGGCGAGAGCGTATAGAGGTATTGAAATATGTTTTGATGTTTTTGGGTATCATTGAAAATGATCATCTATGATGTTGTGTATTATCTTTGTCACTTTTCCTTAAGATTGTAATAATGTTATTGAAGTGAAAGTTAGATTTGACAGTTTTTTGGAGATAACAAGTTACAGTAATTAGAGTGAATAAATGGGCCAAATGCTCAAATTAATCATTGGCAGTCAAAATTAATCAATTTTTATGTTTCACTTTGATTATAAATAACTAATTAATTATAATATAAAAATTTAAAAAAATCAATTTTATGAAAGTATTCTTTAACATAAATTTATTTTTATTAACTTTATATTTTTTAAATAAAAATAATAAGT
Organism: Echium plantagineum; assembly: GCA_003412495.2. Classification (NCBI taxonomy): domain Eukaryota; kingdom Viridiplantae; phylum Streptophyta; class Magnoliopsida; order Boraginales; family Boraginaceae; genus Echium; species Echium plantagineum. Next base: position 11,077,946 of record CM016564.1, on the reverse strand, counting down.
AATTGACCGTCAAAATTGGACAAACATAAATAAAACGTGCTCCATTTAATGGAGTAAGTAGTACATATTTTGGGTAAAGAAGTTTAATCATATTAACGAACACCAAATCATAAGCAGTTCGAACAATATTTCATCAAAATATTATTACTAGACGAATTCGAATTCACGATATCGATACGAAACCATAAACAACCCGGGGCAATATGTCATCAAATTATTAACATCATATGGATTCTAATTGGTGATATCTAAAAATTGCAATATCTAACATAAGTATCTTGTTTGTGCTTTCACCTTCATCCTTTCAACTCCTCGAAGCTATCTTCAACAACCATCCATGGAGATAGTTTCCTCAATGAGTGCATACAAATTTCACCACATCCAAACACCCACAATTTCACCTCTCAAAACCACCATTTTCACACACCAAAACCCCTCCATTTCATGCACACTCAACAATGGCGCACACACAGTTACACAAATTGAAAAACAGCAAAAAGGGGGAGCTTATAGGGGACAAAAAGCAAACCCCATCACCTCAAATTCAAGAAAATATGTGCCCAACTCATCTTCCAGCAAACCAAAGCAACTGGCCATTCTTGATATTCAACAAGCTTCTGACTTGGAACTTGCTCTTTCAAGGTTATCTATAGTCATTTATTCAAATGCTTTAGTATTCCACTTCTTAGTTATGGTTAAATTGGTTAATAGTGAGGTTTGATAAATCACTTAAAAAGACTCAATTTTTACCCCAAATGAATCTTTAATCAAATGAAATTTTGTGCAGTTAGATACTTTGATATTCAACAAGCTTCTGACTTGGAATTTGAACTCTGATATTCAACAAGCTTCTGACTTGGAATTTGCAATTTCAATGTTATTTTATGTCTGTTTTGACTTAAATTTAGGTTCTTTATAGTGTCCATTATTTACCATGATGTTTGGCAAATCACATAAAAGGACTAAATTTTGATCCCAAATTAATCTTAATGAAATGAATTTTGTTATAGTTCCAATTTTGGCATTAAAGTTCAAGAGGTGAAGTATGTAACTGTATGAATCTCTTAAAAAAATGCGAAGTTTAAATCCCTGCATTATGGTTTGAAAGTGTTTTAACTATATGTATGGAATACAAATTCCATTAAAATGTGACAGAGGGAGTAATATATGCAAATGGTGCCCTTGTATGTGTGTCAAATTTGGTGAACTGATGGAAGACTTTTTTTTACAGATCAGGAGAGGTATTGAAGGCACAGGATTTGAATGTGGTCTTGCGCAATTTTGGGAATCTTAATAGGCTAAAGGAGCTATCTCAGGTTCAGTTTTGTACATGTATATAGCTTCACTTCTAAACTTAGCAATAGTAATATGTGCTCTTATCCGTTTTGCATACGACAGCTTTTTAATTGGATGGAGCAGCATGGGAAAACTAATATTGCCACATACAGTGGTTACATAAAGTACATGAGGAGTAGCCTTAGTCCTGTCCAGGTTTTGGACATATATAACAACATTAGAGATGAGTCGGCAAAGAAGAATGTTTCTGTATGCAATGCTATTCTCGATTGTCTGATAAAAAACAAGAAGTTCGATAGTAGCTTTAGGCTATTCGACCAAATGAAGCGAGATGGACTCATACCGGATATTGTAACATATAGTACTGTAAGCTACTCTAAGACCGACTCACCTTCATTTTATTGATTATTTATTTATTTTGGCTTCAAGATACCTTCGCTAATAGCCACTCTGGCTGCATACTTATGCAACACTGATTGACGACTTTTTTGTTCATAAATAGTTACTAGCAGGCTGTGCTAAAGTTAAGGGAGGCTACTCCAAGGCAATGCAGCTAGTTCAAGATCTTAAATATAGCGGACTGCACATGGATGGTGTAATTTATGGAACACTTCTATCTGTGTGTGCCTCGAATCGTGAATGTGAAGAAGCAGAAAGATACTTCAATCATATGAAGTGTGAAGGCCACACTCCCAATGTGTTCCATTACAGCTCTTTATTGAATGCTTACTCTGTTGGAGGGAATTACATGAAGGCTGAAGAATTAATCCAGGAAATGAAATCTGTGGGCATAGTATTAAACAAGGTATGTTCTGTAGCTTAAACAAGGAAATTGAAAATACACTCCTCTTTCTGTGAAGAAACAGAGATGAATTTTTCAACTTCTTTTATAGAAGTATATAGAGTCTTATCAATCTAATTAGTTTTAGCTTTAATCTCCTTCAGAGTCTCCTTGTTCTTCTGCTTCTTCTATATGTAGTCAACAGTGTTTAAGATCACAAGATATCTTAGCTGCCGAACGCATTCAAATGTTGCAGGTTATTTTGACAACTTTACTGAAAGTATATGTGAAAGGCGGTTTATTTGAAAAATCAAGGGAGCTTCTTCTTGAACTTGAAGCTATGGGGTATGCTGAAGATGAGGTATGCCACACATTTCTGTCTTATCTGTTGGAAAGTGTTACTTAAAATTTTAAGCAATTGCTGTTAATAAAAAGTGAGGAGTTTGAAATGATCAACGAGAAGGGGAGCTTTATGAAACTATTTAGTTTCGTTGGGAATTCATTCACTGGGGAAGTACTTGCTGTTTCTCTTTTATAAGCTCATATGGAGTTGATTGTACAATAACATGTGTCTTTAATACAGTCCACCCTTACGGTCAAGGCAAACATGAATAAGTGCCGTTTCTTAATCAACAGTTTTCTTTAATATTGAATTATGAAAGCTATGACTCCGTATACTTAAGTTCAGTGGGTTTGGATGTCCGGTTCCAGCACTGGTTAGCCCTTTTATCTATAAATGCAATCTCTCCATAATTAAATAAACCATTAGCTCATCTAATACCTTGGCGACACTCGTGTGGTTGATCAAAGTATATTTATTCTCTAAATTTATTAGTTAGTGCTTCCCTTGCACCCCGAACTCGTTCAGGTTCCTGTGGATACTTTTGTTCGAAGCTGTTGTAGCTTCCATGGCTGTTGTGATCTTCTTCATCAGATGACTTCACAAATCCTACTTTTTTTGCAGATGCCATATTGTATGCTCATGGATGGTTATGCAAAAGCTGGAGATGTCCTCGAGGCAAAATCAGTTTTTGATGAAATAAAAAAAAAGAATGTCAGAACGGGTAAGCTTTGCTGTTGTAGTTGTACTAGTCTCTCAACAATATATCTGTGAAAGTGGCAGCACGCCATCTAGATCAATTTATGAATGTGACTATCTCAAGTTAAATATCCTTGATCTCTCAGTTGTGCTTTTGTATAAGCTGCTTCTTTGATATAATTTTCTGAACTACCGTTTTTACCATAATGTTGTGATGTAACATGAACAATTACACCAAAATATGTCTAGTTTCAAAATGGTTATATGTGTAATTATGTTTCAATATGATTTCTGTTCATTTGATGCATTGTATACATTAATTTATCTTTGAAGTCTTATGAGGATCTCCTCATGGTTAGACTGCCTAATCTAGCCTTTACTTTTGATAATGCCCGCAGATGGTTACTGCTATAGTATTATGATATCAGCATTCTGTCGTTATGGGCATCTGGAAGATGCAAAACAATTAGCTTATGAGTTTGAGGCTAAATATGATAAATATGACGTGGTGCTTCTAAACTCCATGCTCATTGCATATTGTAAAGCTGGGGAAATGGAAGAGATAATGAAACTGATGAAAAAAATGGATGAGCTGGCTATAAGTCCTGATTGGAACACTTTTAATATTCTGGTAAAGTACTTCTGCAAGGAGAAGTTGTATTTATTGGCTTATCGTACTTTGGGAGATATGAACAACAAAGGTTATCAACCAGAGGAGGTAATGACTGTGTTAGTTGTAATTGCGATCTTTACTTGTGCAAAATTATGTGACCTCCACGACTGGTTATTTCTTACTGCAAAGTTGAATTTGATAGGATCATTCCCTCAACTAAACAATACCTGACTGCCAATTAATTTGTTATTTCTTAACATAAAATTTGTGTTGGTGGGATTATTTACGTTCGACTTAAACAATACCTCGGTCTTCAAGGGCTACTTTTACTGCTTAGAGTTATCTTACTGCTGTTACTTCTAATGGAAGGTAGTCTGCTCTCTTTCTCATAAACTAAACATCTGTTGGAGACCAAAGTTTGCATTATAGATAACATGTACAAAGTGATTATGTCATGAACTTCCAAGTTGTTGTTGGCCTGCCTATGTTCCCATAGGATGTTCTTTCAATGGCTTACCAATACATGAAAAATAAACTTTGTGGCTTATTGTGTGTTCATTCTTTCATGTCTTGATCAGTCTCTCGATTTCTATCCTTTACCAACTCTTACTTTTGGAGTTACTAGTTGTATGCATAAATTGACATTTCATTTCCTGTCCTTTTAGCTTATATATGTATTATATGAGAAGTGTAGCATGTTTGAAGCAAGTATATTATGAAATCTGATATGCCTCCTGATTCATCTGTGGCAGGGACTTTGTTCGGCTTTGATATATCATCTTGGAAAAACTGGCAATTACTCGGAAGCATTTTCTGTGTATAATATATTAAGATACAACAAACGAACAATGTGTAGGGCTCTTCATGAGAAGATCTTGCACATTTTACTTGCAGGACGGCTTCTCAAAGAAGCATATGTTGTGGTCAAGGTAGTAAAATCTTTGGTTTTATGAATTACAGTAATATCTTACAAAAATTATCCCTAATAGCTACGAATTACTCAGGACAATGTCTCATTGATATCCCGGCCTGCTGTAAAGAAGTTCGCGATATTGTTTATGAGATCTGGAAACATAAACTTGATAAATGATGTGGTGAAAGTACTTCACGCTTCTAGATTCAAAATTGATCAGGTATTCCAAACTTGATACTTTAAAATGTTATCTGTCTGCTAGATTAAAATATTAGCTAGCTAGAAAATAATGTATCCCAACATTAAAAAAAATTCGTCTACTGTACTAATTGAGTATCTATTTGCTCCTGTTCTAGCAAATGTTTCATATGGCTGTATCACGCTTTATTGCTCAGCCAGAGAAGAAAGAGTTGCTTGTTCAACTGTTGGAGTGGATGTCAGGGCATGGTTATGTTGTTGATTCAAGCACAAGAAACTTGATCTTAAAAAACTCTCATATAATTGATTCCCAACTCAGTGCAGAGCTGTTATCCAGCCAGTATAAGATGTCAAAGACTTTGTAAGAGCAAGTCCGGTATCAGAATACTGTTAAATACCAAGAGAAGCCAATTGCTTTGCTTCGATGGAAGATGAAACGGGGACATATTTCCTTCCATATGAGCTTGTGAGGTTTATATGACCCCCACACTCTCTCTTCACTGTATGTAACTGTGGGTGTGCCATTCATTGGAGTCGAGGAAATAAATGACTTTAATGGAAAGTGATGTAGCTGTGCTGACTTAGTTTCTTCGGAGAAAGAAGTTGATATAGAGAATTGGTTGTGTGATGAGGACGACTAAATAAAGGGCATGATTGGGATTTGGGAATGAAGATGCAACCTGTAACCGATCACAAAGGAAAATAGGGAAACATTGTTCTTGAAATTCAGGTCGAAACTGTTACACATGTATTTGGGAGTGTTTTTCGACGAGTTGATGCATCGGCATAAATGAAGCAGTATTTCAAATTGAATACCAGGGGAGGAATGTACTTCAGAATGTCTAGGGGAAAGAACTATCAAGAAAACTCTTGGTTATCTCACAAGAGTTCAAGACACTTCAAAGGTTATATATATATTACATGATAGACAATATCAGTGCCATTAATGCTTTCGAAGATACAATTGATCGCCTTGATGCAGTTCACAAAGTCTTGAAATGATTAGTAATCCACTGATCAATCTTCTTGTCGATGTTTCTTTTCAGCACGTTCAGGTATAAAATCGTCTACTCCAAGACTAGTACGGAGTATGTTGAATTGTAATTTATCGGTGTGTAGCATTTTGACATATAAGTATAGGATGTGTGAATGCAGTACTTGTATTCAGTGTCAAACTGAATGAATTATTATAGAGCATAGATTAATATATAAGACAAATACTACAACAAATTGCTATGAAAAATCTACATTCTAGGTATTTTTATGCAGAGGCATCAAGATTCCACAGCATAAATTGGCCTATCAGGAATTACTGGGATTTCTATATCTCCTTCAAGCATTTTAAGGGCATCTGAGATAGTAGGCCTCACAGCAACCACTAGATGAGCACATAAAACCCCAACCAGCACAAATCTCTCCATAATTCCCCTTGGATTTGTATCAGTTGCAGAAGTTTCACCTCCTAGCAATGAAACATCAAGAACTTGCTCCATCTTTCCACTCTTCAGTAATGTCCATGCCCAATCTGTGATCAACGACGGTTGTTCGGTTTCAGATGGTGGGAGGAGAACTTTTCTTCCACACATGATCTCCAAGACCACGATGCCAAAACTATAAACATCACTCTTCTCCGTTAGTTGCCCGTACAAGGCGTATTCGGGGGCGAGGTACCCGCGAGTGCCGGCAGCCTTGGTTGGCATATTTGATAATCTTTTGCTGCTTTGTTTAACTAGCCCAAAATCTGCTACTTTCGCCCTCATATCTGCACCTAATAGAATATTTGTTGCTTTTATGTCTCTGTGGTATATTGCAGGCTTTACACCGTAGTGAAGATAAGCTAAAGCCTTGGCGACATCGAGAATTATACTTTTCCTCTGAGGCCAAGTTAATGGCAACTTGTTGCTTGAATTTGAACCTTCCTGGAAACTAAATAAATGCCCATCAAGGTTACCATTTGGCATGTATTCATACACCACATATTTATCGTTTTCGCCGTTCTTGTTTGAGAAACAATAACCAATGAGGTGAACAAGACTCCTGTGCTTCAAAGTACTAATGATCTCTACTTCATTTCGAAACTCGACCTCACTCTGAAAATCTGAACTAATAATCTTCTTGATTGCAACTAGAGATCCATCTGAGAGTGCCCCTTTATGCACAATTCCGAACTGCCCTTGCCCGAGAAAATTATTCTGCGAAAACTTGTCTGTAGCCTTCTCAAGTTCTTGAATCTTGAAAACTTTTGTTCCAGTTTTGAGTTTCAAATCCTGTTTCAATCTATCTGTCTCAGGATCAAAATCTGAAAGAACCCTTCCAGTTCTCGTCATTTTCCTCGCCCTCCTCCTCCAAGCATACAAACCAATTACAAGAGTCATGAAGAGGAATGCAGAACCAGCTCCAATTAGAGCGAATATCAGAGCTCTTTTCCCCTTACCATCACTCGAATCTGTTTCGGGTATTTCAGTTAATCCAAAAATACAAGAAAGTGCTCCTTGGCTTCCAGGACCAAGGGTGTTCGCAATTCCTGCTGCATATAAAACTGCATACATCAAACAGTTACTAGCATGAGATGCATTACCATCAATAACAACCAACCTAGACTGAACCTCATAGCTTGCAGCCACACAGGATTCACAGAAATTACTGTTCAAGGTACTCCCTCTACACTGAACGTCTAACGGGGTGTTCGATCCCAGAATCCCACGCCAATCATCAACAGTATGAATATTGGCACATTGGTTAGTTGCATTAACATAATCAAGAGGGTTCAAACACGAAGACGCTAGATTCGAAGGCAACTCAAGAGAATCAAGCTTTGATTGAAACTCAGACAGGCAAGCTTCAGAAGTTGACAAATCTTGATATCTAAAATTAGATGTCTGTTGAAGATGTCTAGCAACTCCTACAGCATAAAGTCTTCTTAGGATCTGACAACAATCACTTGATGTTTGATTGCTACCTATGATGTTTCTTGAATTGTCTCTGCAGACAGAACTATTCCATGAAGCAATACCAACATATTCCATATCAGTGGGACATGATCCTGCTGCAGAACATGAGTAAAATAGTATTTGAAAAATAGTGTAAAGAAATAGTATTTTCTTGATAGGAGACACCATTTTTTTTCCAAGAAAACAAGGTTTTTATGTGAAGTGATTGAAGAATTGTGACATATATATTAAATGCTCATATGTTGAACTAACATAGATCAAGAATAATATTAGAAAATTCAATGTTTTCATTGTCTAAGGGACAATAGTCATTTGGTTTGAAATTTCTTGGAGACCATAAAACAAGAAAAGTCAAAGTTCTCAAGATAATGGGACCTCCACTAATTCATTAAGGTCAAGAGATGGCAACTAGTCAATGGGAGCTCTAGCAAACCCTTAAACTATTACTCTCTTCATTACTTTATTTGAGTTAATCGGATAGCCTAGTGAGAAAGGTTATTGCTAGCGACCAGAAGGTTTAGGTTCGAAACTCATCTTATCACTAATTTACAAAAAGCAAAAAAGTTCATCCGTCTTTTTATTTAAAAATCATTTAATTTTGACACAAAGTTTAGTAAAAATTTGAATTCATATCATATATAAAATTTTCCCTCTACTTTTTATTACCAATTTTGGTCAAAATATGGTATCTTAAAAAGATATTTTTATTTTAAAAAGACAGGTCCTTATATTTAGCGACGGAAGGATTAAGTTATGCTCCCTCCATTTTGAAATAGTCCGATCGAACGTTAGGGAGTAGTCAAAACCAACAAACTTTACATTTTTAATAAAACACAATTGTTTTTTCGAATCAAGAGTAACATGTTAATGAGAAAGTACATTGAAATAAAAGATAAGTTTACAAATATTAGCGAATATAACACTTAAATTGTCAACTATGAAAATTTAAAACTGAACGATATTTTTTCGAAACAAAGGAATTGGTGAATCAATACGCGGCTTTAGCAGTCAAACACTCAAACCCCACTTTAAAGATAGCGAGTCCTCATGGGAATTAAGAAAGAAGCATCTTTTTATGATATCAAAGTCATCAAACCAAGAATAATTTGCATGCAATTTTTTTAGTCCTTTGTAGTTTAGTTGTATCATATATGGTATCTTTTTTTTAATAATTAGCGATGAGATGAGTTTCGAACCCAGGATTTTCTGATCACTAGTAAAAATCTTTTTTCACTAGACTATTCGATTAACTCCATGTATGGTCTTTCTTGACAAACAAAACCATCTAGCACATATTGAAGGAAATCATAAATGCTGTTCTTACTTCTTACCAAATTTTCTTTTTTCTGGTAAGAAAAAAACAAAATTCACATTACATAATTAATAAAAAAACAAAAAAAACAAGCAACAGTTCAATACATTTTAACATAGATATACCCCAATGCCTTTGAATAGCCTTCCCGCCTAAACAGGGTAAGAGATATCCGATATTATGCAACTTTACATCCGTGATAACAAAAAACTATTTCCGAATTATTCAAAAGAGTGTATTGCAGACACTATCTACTACTTCAAAATATATAACAATCAACCGTTCAATATCCCAAATTGATAAAAGTGGAACTTCGTGTCTAAAATTTACTGAGCAAGGTTTCAGGTTAGAAAACTCTGAATTTTGCATATCTCACCCCACCATCACAGATTTACATTACAGTAACCAGTCACTACAAGCAACATCAGCAGGTTGTCCCGAAGACATGAAGATGGGGTTCACAGACGGCAAGGCGCGAAGACAAAGTTCACAGAATAATTAAACCCCACCAAGCCCTTACAATGTCCGGTAATATCACATCAAGATAAAAGAAACACGTTCCGCCTCATGAGACGTCACTCATCTCATCAGACATCGAATCCTGGCATTGCAAACTGGGAAGCGAAACTTTCAACCTGAATCTGAAGCTCAAAAATATCCTTGTTGTTGTCTAGACCCTTCAGAAAAGCTTTGCCATGTTCTCTTTGCACTGAACTTGTGATCTTTGCAGCTGCTAGGAGGTAATCAGCAATGGTTTCAAAATCGGGCTCCAAACAACCTCGTGACGTCATGGCAGGAGTACCTGCAACATGATGCCTTGTTAGGTAGAGATCAAAGGATTATCAGTACCTATAAACTGCTATATCTAATGTGAAAGTTGCTCACCAATTCTAACACCTCCAGGCGTAATGGTGCCATTATCATCAAAGACTGTAGCTTTGTTGACAGTGATATGGCACAGTTCGCATACCTTTTCAAAATTCTTACCTAAAAATAAAACAAAAGCAGGATGTAAATACATAATCCATAACGAAGTCTCCGTTACAAAAATAAATTATAGTGATGAATAAAAAACACTGATAGTAACACTTGAAAACAATAAAAAAGGTCTGAAATGAGATATATCTAAAGGATATGAAACACATCATCATGTGCATGGTTATGACATGAACAATTTAGCAAATAATTCCAAGTAAAGATACTACTACCTAGTCAGGAAAAAGGATCCCTGTTAGTAATCCATTTGTCTCATGATCACCTATATTTCGGTATTGGAAGTTAATTGAGTATCTCACGAGCAACATAAGCAAGGGTAAACTGCCTCCAATTACCCTCAGTAAGTCAAAAAATGTATCAGGTCAACAAAGAACAATAGATGTTGACAAAAGTGATGTTTAATGTTCGTGAGCTCTACTCTAGCAGGTGAAAAAAGATGTTAAATTATCACAATGCAAGACTAATAACCCTATTGACAAACATGATGTTTTGTGGGCTCTATCAAGTAGGTGAGTAAATATGTTAGATTATCCCAATGCCTTACCAATAAGTAAATAGTTGTTCTCTTGCAGGTTGAGAAAAAAGATGTCAGAAAGCAATGCATATTAATCATTTGATGTATGTATTCAGTTATTATCATTTACTAAAACATCAATAACATAAGACAAGATGATGCCACACCTGTCAGTCCTAAGGGTCTCAAATCCCATAGTATCATATGATTATCTGTGCCTCCAGTGACTAGCCTGCAATTCCTTTTTAATAGCGCACATGCCAACGCCTGAGCATTTTTCTTCACCTGATTCATATATACCTTGTATTCATTAGTAGCCACTTGCTTTAATGCTATTGCCAGTGCAGCAATGTGGTTATTGTGTGGCCCTCCTTGCAGCGCTGGGAAGACGGCAAAGTTTATCTTCTCCTCAAAATCATACTTATCACTTCCATCACCCTGACTCAAAAGCATGGCTCTCCTCCTTGGTTTTGTCCCCTTCCTATAAAAAATTATACCTCCTCTAGGACCTCTAAGACTCTTGTGGGTTGTAGAAGTAACAATATCACAGTAGTCGAAGGGACTAATGCACTCCTGTAAAAATCGAAATCAACAATTACAGACTCGGGATGAATAAATATACAAGTTTAACATCAGGATGCAGATGTATATAATGTTTACAAAGTAGGTACATATCCGTCATATCTGATGGCCATTAGCCTTAACTAAAGCATGTCTGCTTGAGAACTACTCATATCCAAATGTACAGCATAAGTAAATAATGGAAGGCATGTCAACATATTAAGTATACGCCAATGTATTTGGAGAACAATTTGCTTTCATTAGTTACACTTACCACCACTTTGTAGAGCTCCTTTGCAGTAACGTTGAGTAAATTCAATGCCAATAAACACAATATAGCTATACAATCCTCAAACCGAGTACTAAACTAATAAAGTATATTATGCAACACGTATAATTATCAATACAGTGAAAGGCAAAACCATCACCTTAGCAGCAATAAGGCCACTAGTCTGCGCCATGTCACACAATAACACTGCTCCACATTTATCAGCAATCTGCCTAAACCTTGCATAATCCCAATCTCGAGGATATGAACTACCTCCACATATGAGAATCTTAGGACGAAAGTCCAGAGCTCTCTCCTCAAGCTTATCAAAATCTATGTATCCTGTTTGAGGGTTGACTTTATAGGACAAGCTCTCGAAGAAAATTGAGGCACTCGAAACTTTCCTCCCATTAGGCAAATAGAATCCATGACTAGTATTCCCACCAGATGGAGTGTCCAACCCCATTATTCTATCTCCTGGCAGCAACAAACCAGTATAAACAGCAAAATTAGCTGATGTACATGAATATGGCTGTACATTGACACCCCAGCTTTCAGGATCAAGCCTGAAAGCAGCTAATGCACGATCACAACAAAGGGTTTCAATCTCATCAATGTACTGATTTCCACCATAATACCTTGCCCCAGGAAACCCTTCTGAATACTTATTGGTCAAATGACTGCCTAAGGCTTCCATAACAGCTTTACAAACAAAATTCTCCGAAGCAATGAGTTCTATACCTTTAAATTGTCTTTGTTTCTCTTTCTCCATCATATCGAACACCTCAGGATCCGCCACACAGATAGACTGGTTCCCCCATTCCCTTACTATACTCTTACGAGATTCCAAATCAGTAGCACTCCTTGAATTTTTCAGATTACTAACAGCGGTCGACGATGAAGATGAATCAGTCTCACGCTTACGCTTGAAGCACATAGAGTGCCCAAGTATACGAAACTCCTCCACCTTCTCCTCCTCCTCATCATCACCATTTTCATTCTCCTTCTCGCATTTACCATTTAAATTAATCTCTAATTGTTGATCCAACAACTGAAGTGGACTCAAGGGCACTGGATGAGAAGCATCACGCACCCGAGAATCGATCTGAAACGAGATCGATCCATCCACAGCTCGCTCCTGACGATTAGGCACCGATGCAGGAGAAGCATGGGAAGAAAAACCTAGCGAGAGATTACCAGTTTGCTGAGCGTTCAAATCCATCTACAGATTATTCAATTTCTCAATTATCAACAAAAGATCAAAGCTTATACAGTAATCAGCATCAAAATTCTTAATTACCAACAAAACAAAACCCAATCTTTTACACAGTAATCAGCACCAAATGATCAATTTCTCCACTACCAACCAAACAAAATCCAATCTTTTACAGTAATCAGCCAAATTACTCAATTTCTCAATCACAAACGAACCAAAATCCAATAGTGATCAGCAACAAATTGCTCAATTTCTCAATTACCAACAAAGCAAAATCCAATCTTTTACACTAATCAGCACCAAATTTCTCAAACAACATATAAAAATCCAATCTTTTACACTAATCAGCAATAAATTGTTCAATTCTCAAATACCAACAATACAAAATTCAATATCTTACAGTAATCAACAACAAATTGTCCAATTCCTCAATTACCAACAAAAAAAATCAGCAACATCTACAACAAAGGTGGAGCTTTGTGTGGTTGAGCTGGAGCATTGAATTGTCCGAAAAAAATGAAAAATGTTCCATATATGAGTAGTGAATAACGAGGTCTTCAAAGCAAGATAAGATGAGATGGAATATGAATAAGAACACGTAGGTTTCACCGAATAAGGTTTGATTCGAATGAGGAGTGAATCTGGACGTTTTTGGGCTCGGAGATACCGGTAAACTTTGGCCGTCTACCTCTTATTTTTTTTATCGGGTGAGCATGACAGAATTCGGCTCGGAAGTTCGAAGAGGGGAAAGGATAAATTGACTCAAATGTCGGTTTTAAGTTAAATTGATTTTTATTTACACGTTTGATATATGTATACCGATATCACTTATGACCTTTAGACCGATCATGTGGATTAACACATAAACATTAAAATTTATGGTCAAAGTTTGTGGAGAAGTCGCTCTAATCAAGCTCAAGTCAAGTACGAGCTATTTTTAATCGATTGGGTACAAGAACAATTTTGATTTGATCTTGTTTGTTAGTCAACTTATGTAGAATACAGGGGCGAGCCAATATCAATAGGATTCAAAGATCAACTCGGTTGCAAACCTTTTATAGCGGGAAACTCGCAATCGTTACTCATCGAGTGTACTGATTACCGAATAAAACTCAAACTGACGCCATAGTCAATAAATAAATAATGTATGTTTAACGAAAATACTCCGAAAATCAAACTAGTCCAAACTTAATTATAAAAAAGTATACGACAATATAATTTTCCACCAATTGTATTAATAGAAAACAATAAATTTGAACTCAAGACGAAATACAAGTTGTCATAACTCAAATAATGTACAATGATTAATTTATCTAACAAGTGTCAAGTGACCTCTTTCACAATCCTTCTCCATGTTCTTTGAGACGTCCAATGGCTACTTGATGTATTTTGTTTTTCTCCAAAGTCAATACTTGGAGAACACCACTAAAACCACTAATTTCAATAGCATAGAAATTTACTAAATTATGAGTAGTCGAGATCAACAATATACTCTTGTTAAATGTCTGTCACATTTTGTAATCTCGAATGATAAAACCAAACTTTGAACTAATAACCTACAGATTATAACCATATAACCCAAGGCACAACTTATAAAAGGTATATGGAGTACAAAGTTCCTAAGTTTTACATTATTGAAAAACCTTTTCGATTTTCGTACTATAATCATATTGATTTACAAGTATCTTTGATTATTACCAAACCATATTTTTATTCTCATTTTGATATACATTTACGAGGACCATTTGCATATTGTTTCCACCTACAAGAACGAAAATGCAGTAATAACTCATTTGCTGCCGCTGGACCATTTCGACAATCCCTCTGTTTGATACATTTTGATAGCAAAACAAGCCTAATTAGACATTTCTAAATTTACAAAATGTAGCTTAAATTAGGGATAGATTAAGGAATTGATGAGAGAGGAAGAATGTTCCTTTTATTATTTTAGGAACTCATTTTCCCATGTAAAACCATATTGTTGGATTATTATTTGGTTTTGAAGAAAAAAAATCACACCTAAAACCCAAGTATCCCCCATACTATTTCATTAATTAATGACATTCTTGTAAAATTATACTATTTCTTAATAATTGTACCAATCGCTAGAACATCAATTATTTTGGAATGGAGCGAGTACCAATTAAAGATCAAGTTGGATGGAATCACATTCCAACTCTCCAACCAAATCTTCATTTTTGTGTTATCATGCTAGATGAAGTTTATGTCAATTTTGTAAACTCACAATCAATCCCCTGGTCAAACGTAGTCTCCTAGCAACTCAACCTAATTCTATGCACATATGACATTTACAGAATTTGTACAAATATTAATATTGGCAGTCATGTAGAAAACCAGCAGAGATGCACAACCATCAACACCAGCACATAGAAACAATCGCCAGAAGTTAGTAGTGACTTCAACGAGCTCGTGAAGCAGAACCCATCCGATCGCTAGTGGTTCGATTACTCAAAGCTGGACTGCAGCGAATTCTCTAACATTGTGGAGGCGCCGCCTTCTTATATAGATGCCAACTCCATAGAGAACCAATGAGAGGAAAATAGCTGAGTAATCGAAAAGATCTACAACGTTGTGACGACCTGCACAAAGATATCAAAGTTTCAGTATGGTCATGACTCATATGATGCTTTCTCTATATAAATCTTCAATCTCCGTTTGATGTTCTGAACTTTTCTATCAATACAGGAAGGACATTTGACAATATTCCACCTGGTTAAAAAAGGAACAAATGGTTCTATGGTGTAGTGGTTAGCACTCTGGACTTTGAATCCAGCGACCTGGGTTCGACTCCCGGTAGGACCTACATGATTGACTTAACTTTTTTGGTCGACACCCACCTAATAAGGTAAGGCTTGGTTTGGGTTAAGGAACCACTGATGTACTAATTTGTTAAATGACGAACTGAAACACTACTAAAAACCAAGTGCAACACTGATTATTGAGATTTGAACTTTTAACTGTGAGGAAAATTACCTAAATGAAGGAAATCCAATGGGCTGATGCTGTAAAAAAATCCCAAAGTCATCTGCAAAGGATCGAAGTAATTACGACAGTAGAATATGCAACAGAAGCAATAGAGGATGGATTTAAGTGGTAACTGTTTCCTGAAGGACATCGAATTTTTATTTAAAATCTTCCGTCATGTCTGGATCAATCAGCCGAGAAAAGAACTCATGATGAAGTAGAGACGAAAGAAAATATATGCAGCTTATTGATCGCATACTTGTAAGATCCTTCTACAAGAACTCGAACAAGAGAGCTGGAAGCTTAATTATCCAGATGTTCCACTTCAGATAGATTGAGAATGGAAAGTCAGCTTTCACACTGTAATTAGGTTACTTACAGCAAAAATTCGTAATTTGTTTAGGTGAACACCAGGTCTATCAGGATTCATCATTTCAGTGAACATTCTCTTTATGTACAAAGGTAACTCGACCATTTTCTGCCACAGACAAAACAAAGGAGATGTATTTTAGCCAAATCAGTTACAATAGCAAAACTTCAAGCAACTCTTATACAAACAAAATACTTTTCGTGGAATAACTCACAAATTTAGAACCCTGTCCTAAAATTTTCAGAGGTGATAAATGAGTACACATTACAGAGAAAAAAAGGCACTAGCTTTAGCAAGCTACTTCGCTAATTTTTTTGGGAAATTGGCCATGCCATGTATAGATGACTCCATGGAGATACAAATTTCAGCTTGGAGTTTTTAACATCCAGTCAGTGATCAATTACTCAAGTATCAAATGTTACTTCGCAAATCCACTACAAATACAAAGCAATAATAGATTATTCAAGGGTGCTGCTTGACTCAATATTAGATATTCTTTCAACTAACTGGAAAAATCAAAGAACTAGAGAAAACAGATTTCGAGTTTTATAATTTGAATATTTCATCTATTAATATTTGGTGGAAGTCAAAGTCAGAGCTTGCTACTTGATGATAGTTCTCCACATTAGAACATTAACAGGTAGTGCTACTCTAAGCATTCCAAATAAGATGCATATCATCCACCTACCAATATCATGCCATATGGACCACCTAAGAAAAGACGATTATACTTCCGAACATTTCTTAAAACCTCAGTCACAGCGGCATCCTGCTGCTGGGATAATGAGGCCTCCGGAGTCAACTTGGTTATCTTCTGAGAGCACATGGGACAACTGCAGGGCTGAAGTGCCGCGGTGTAGTTCCAATATTGCAGTATGCACCCACCTACAAAACTCAAAATAAGCTACCAATGATAGAAACTCGGACACTTTTGAGGACGTAAAATAGATTTAGAGATTAATCTGCTGGGTAAGTCAAAAAATGGAAGGTTCAAAGTCCGAGTAAATCAGATTTAATTGATTGTTAACGTATATATCTACCCAATGCTCCATTAACGTGCATAAAGGTAAGTGACAAACTAAAGCTTACTTTTGAATATTTGTAAAACCCTCATTTACTTTGGCGTTCTACTGCTGAAATAATGTCATTCAGTCAACCCTGACATTCAAAATTCCCGTATTCAAACATATTGATTTAGTTGTAAACGAGGAAGCATCCCCACCTTCCTCCCCAAATGTCAATGAACTCAATTGCAAGTCAATACAATAACTTGCATAACGACGAGATAATAATCGCAACCAACACAACTTCCATCATATAATGATCGATATTCAACTCTCCCACTTTGAATCAATTCGCAGAACAACCAAACCATTTAACCTTCCCCTACCTCAAATCAATTCAAAGATATGATACATAATTTAAGCAAAATAGTATACTAATTACCTAAGCTTCAGATACTCCAAAGCAATTCAAACAAAAATCAGTAGAAACAATTCAACCAAATTGGAGAAACGTACCACAATACCAATGGCCGCAAGGACCACGACAAGGAACAACAAAGCTCCCAAAGCAAATCGGACAACAATCATCATCTGGAGGAACTTCCATTCTGTTTTTCGCAACTTCCAAAGGTTTTCCCTCTCTGTTCTCAACATTCTCTCCACCACAGCAGGACGTTGTTTCGTCTTTCACTATTATTGCCTCATCCTCATTCAAAGCCTCAACAGCATCAACAATTTTATCAACTTTGCTGACTTCATGACCTTCCTCAGCATAATCAGCTGCTCTGCAACCTCCTTCCCCGTCAACTTCTCTATCGGCTTTGCTGACGTCACCTTCTTCCTCATCAACACAAACATCTCCTAGAACCCTGCTGACGTCAGAATCATCTTCTCTGTCGGCAATGCTGACGTCACCTTCTTTCCCGACAACATGATCAACCACTCTGTCAACTCTGCTGACGATATCTCCTGTCTCATCAACACAAACAACTCCGCTGCAACTTCTGCCTACGTCAGCACCACCACCTCCATGAGCTACACCAGAAGAGCACGAAGCTTGCTTCCTCTTCCTGGACGACGAAGAAGCTAGACGAAGTTCGTCATCATCATAATCATAATCATGATGATCAGTAGAGGATGACAACGTCATGCTGCTAGACGACGCCATCTCGGTGCCAAAGCCTCCTCCAGTATCAGTGGCGTTAGAGTTCACGTGATCGGAGTGATGAGTTCTCCGGCGACGGCGACGGAGTTGACCGAAGAATTTCAGCATTTTTTGGTCAACCCAATTGGGTGTAATTGTGTGAAGAAGGGAAATGGGGAGGGGTATTTACGGAAACTTGATTTCTTATTTATATGTGTAGATGAAGATGAAGATTCCAGTGATTTCGTTGATGACACGTAAGCATTTGATTCTACTCAGCTTTATCCATTTAGGATTTAGGGAAAAAAAGTTCAAAAATGAATTATCACAAAAAAAAAATTAACTCTAAAATTTAATAATCCCTAATATAACAAATTATAGTATTGGTTTATTGGCTGTACTCTATTTTAAGTGTTGAACTATATCTATCAATTTCAATTATAAACTATAGGATTAATTTTGTGTGTGATTTAACGGATTGAATTTTATTTTTCAAGTAAAATTTGTAAATAGAAATCTCACAATCTTGTTAAATTATTTCAGTATAAAAGTGAAATGTTGAAAAGCTAAAATTATCTTCGAAAAATTTGAAGGATTGCTAATGGAATATTACTCTTATATCGACTTAAATAGATAAATAAATTATTGCAATCATAAATAATTTAAATAAAATTTCAGGAAACATGAATAACCAAAAGCATATTTTACTCGCAATAAAAATTCATTACCAAACTTCCAATTGTCTCTTAGCATATACCAATCTTATGTTGTAGTGGAGTCAAAATTAAACAATGGTATTTTAGTTTGGCGGAAATAATTTCATCAGGATTATTTCCAATAAAAATAGAAAACATAGTAACTAGAAAAGATGTTAAAAACGACGCCTTAAAAGATTGAGTAATATATAAATGATATGCTCATTTAAGGCGTCCCGCTTGGCTAGCCCTTCGCCCCAACAGAGGAGGTTAATCCGGAATGTGCCTATAGCCACCTCAAAAGTGCCCAGAGTAGGCTGAGTAACCACCCACAAGCAGATCCTCCCTTGAACAAATGCAGAGTTACTCATGCATCTGCCGTGGATCAACCCACACACTTGTGGAGAAGCACACTCTTATAGTGAAACCCCTTACCATTCGAATATACAAATATACAATTATTTGGAAGAGAAAAACAGAATGCAGGCAACATTCACATTTGTTTCTTTATTGTTGTTGTATCCAATAAACATATTGAGATAATCGAATAGCCTAGTGAAAAAGGTTTTTACTAATGATCAGAAGGTCCTGCTTCGATTCTCACCTCATCGCTAATTTACAAAATAAATAAAAAAATAAACCTCTGGTTTCCCTCTGAATAAGCACCAAACAACCAATAAGTTGCAACAATTTCCAAATTCTCAGGATCATATCAAAGGCATGATCAAGCTCTCTTGTTACATGCTCCCTAATCAACTACTGGAAGTTCGCAATGCGGCAAAAGACGAGTGAAGGAATATTCATGGACCAATCCCATCATCTCTACCCAGATCAGTACACTAAAAGAGCAGGCGAACGCCAGTAAACAATTGTCCTCACCCGGGAGGATCAGTATCCGATAAGAGCCAAATGCCAGTAGCCAATGATTCTGATAGGAGCAGTAGCATCATGATACAGTAGCCGGAACAATGACAAGTGCAACTACAACATGACAACCGTGAACTCTCAAGACCAAATTTTCGGTTTCTTGCCCCTTACCTATACTCTTAAGTTTTGAATAGAAATGGCCATACTCAACGAGGTGCCTTATGACAAATAAAGTCGACTTTGTAGATATGGTCACCTAATATATCATTGCAAGCATCTTGATGAGTTCAGATTATCAGATATCTCAGTTCTGGTGACTGGTAGACATAGGACTTGTTTCTACCCCTGCATAGAAGCCTAGCTGCTTGCCCTTTCTTCTACCCCTATCATTTCTCGATAAAGCTCCTGCGCCCTTATCTTGTCACTCTTATCTGAGTAGCTAGACATTATGATGTCATAAACACACGAATTCAGATGCAACTTTCGATCTTTCATGATCATTAGAAACTTCTCCATTTCGCTTAATCTTTTATCATGGCTAAGAGAAACAATTAATGAATTGAATGCTGCAGAGTCGGGAGAGAGTGATTTGTATTGCATCTCATAGTATAGTTTAAGAGCATCGGCAAATTTTCTTTCTTTTCCATAGCCAGCAACCACACAAGAGTAAGTAATTGAATCAGGAACAAATCCCTTATCTAATAATACAGTTAACATCTCATCAACTCGCTTTGAGTATCCATTTTCACAAAGCTTTTTAGCCATCTCGTTGAATGCCAAGAGACTTGGAACCAGTCCCACCTCCATCATTCTCTCACAATATTTCAAGCTTTCTTCTAGCCGTTGAGTTCTACAGCACCCCCGTATTAAACAATCAAACGTCTCATCAAATGGCTTAAACCCAGAGTTTTCCATTTCTTCCAAAACTTCTATAGCATCCTTGATCATTCCTTGGTCACAATATGCACCAATAAATGAAGTATAAACGAAACTATTACCATCAAACCCTCTCTTTAGCATTCCTTCGAAAACCTCCCAAGCTGCCTCCAAGTCCCCCTTCTTCAACTTGGCCAGGACAACCAAACTATAACCAATAACATCAAGAATCATATGATTCTGTAACATTCTCTTCAACAAGACCAGTCCCTCCTCAATTCTACCATCATCTATCATCCCATTCACCAAACACGTATTCACTATCACAAGAGGGGAACTGCATCTCTTCCCAAGAATCCTATCTAACACATCCAAGAACTTCTGCAACCTCCCCTCTTTACACAAACCATCAACCAATATTTTAAGGGTACTCTCATTCGGGTGCTTTCTATTCTCAATCATATGCTCATAAACACCCCAAATCAAACTACTTCTATCACATTTTTGTATGACATGTAGCATAACATTGTAAGTCACCACACTTAGCATAAATCCATTTTCATCCAAAATTTTACATGCTTCCAGAACAAAATCAATCATCCTCAACTTAGCACAAGTTTGCATAAACAAGTCGAACACAAATGGGGTTGATTCAGTACCTCCATAACTATCAATAAGCGCATCAAGAACACTAAAGATCGACTCTTTACCTTCTTTTTCAGATACCCTCTTCAAAATCGATACTAGCAAAGCCTTAGCATCCCTGAGATACCTAGCTTTGACCAGTATGTGAATTGTGATGCAATAAGTTGAAACACCATGTGGCAAATGGTTGTTTTGAGCTGACCAGTGAAAAAAGGTGAGAGCTTTCTTAGCATTGATGGGTTTCTTGAGATGTAAAAGAGTGTTCTTGATAATTGAGTTGGTAAACTTTACTGAAGTGAAAGCTTCGGTTAAATTGTCCCAATTATGTTGATTTTTGTGTAGTGTGTTGCATATAAAATCAACTATAGAACTATCATCAGCTACTACTGATACATTTCCAGAACAAAATGGTTGTTGAATGAGCATGGAAAAGCTCTGGGAATTGGTAGAAGTGTGAAAAATCAAAGAGGGCATAAATCTTTTGGTCATAGCTGAAAACTGTTTCATTTTTGAGATTTCAACCGACTTATCTAACGCCTGGTGACAACCTCGTATTCATATAATCGATCCCAGAATAAATAAGGTTCAGTTCGATTTTAGATTAATTTATATAATTAACAATATGAGCAAGAACATACCGTTGACATCAACTTGAACAATCACCTCTACGAATGTTATTGGTGTACATAATACATCCGAAAGAGTAATTTTATCAAACATGTTGCAAGCAAATTGCAATGATCATTGAACAGAAAGGTCTCTTCAGTCTTCTCATGAGTCTTGGAAATTGATTTACCATCTCTTTGATGTTTTTGTTGGACTTAATTGACGCTTTTGTTTTTTCGGCATATAGTACTTCAATTTATTTGATATTTCTGACTTCGAATTTTATTGTTTGCGAACTTTACTCATGAATACTTTTTTAATTGTACATGTACAAAATTGTTTTTATAATTTTAAATTTATTAGAATAAGAACGAATATATTTCCTTCAATTTAAAATAATTGACGATTTTTTTCATAAAATTAAACTTTGAACATCAATTACTAAATTACTTATTCTACAACATATTCAACTTTTTAAGTACTCTAAAGAATAATTGTTGATCAAACATTTACCTAAATTTGTAAGATATATAATTGAAGTATTTTACATCGAAGATTCGTGATGGGAAAAATTGAGGGGATACTTATATCCACCGCTTCAACCCACGGTCCCAATGCATTTTGGGATTCTTTTTCCTTTAAAAAAAACAATATAGTTCGAGATCGGTATAAAACGTGAGCCATGAAAATAAGAGCAGTAAATATAAAATTCACCAAAAAATGGTGCTTCCTTATGAATGTTGTTAGTATTTTTTTGGCTCCAACTCTTAGAATGATTAGTCCTGGTAATGGTAATTGATTTTTCATATCTCAGTGTCACACTTGAAGCATTTTTTATGTGCAAAATTTCCATGTGTTAACATGCTGCTCTAGCCTCTAGTGACAAAAA
Source organism: Echium plantagineum (assembly GCA_003412495.2). Lineage (NCBI taxonomy): Eukaryota > Viridiplantae > Streptophyta > Magnoliopsida > Boraginales > Boraginaceae > Echium > Echium plantagineum. Next base: position 11,055,207 of record CM016564.1, on the reverse strand, counting down.
GCTTTAGCAACAAGAAGCAGATCATTTTCCATGACTTCACATACAGTTCCTAACTATAGGGCATCTATATTTCGACGCCATAAGGCGTTCCACACTCGAACACCATGTGTGCGTTTGATTTTCTAACGCACACAGAAATCCTCCAATACACAGTGTGTACCCTCGCCTCCCTCATCAAGCGTGTGGCGTTTACTAAGTCCCACCCTGACTATATATAATCTGCTGAAGAAAATATACAAAATTTATACTTTTACTATGAGTGGTATGCCAATACGTCACTGTTGTTGTGCAGCAGGCCAACGCCTAGCACGATATATAAGTATCTTCTCACGACAAAGGCCAATCAGGTAACATATGCAAACCAGGCAGATAGAGCAGATGTCAAACAATCGTCGGACACCCAGAGACCCTGCAGATCAGTATATGAAGCGTCAAGATAAACTTCTCAGACCGAGTCTTCACATTGGCTCACAATATATATGTTTGATGCAGAAATGCATTATATTTAGTTCATTATGGGGTTGGAATGTTGGATGCAATCAGGAAGAACCTTGCTAAATGGATGAACCATAAAATGGTAAATTAACTATACGAAGCTACTTAAATGCTCATTCGGTCTATAGATTACTTCACAAACAGCGACTCTATGCACAGACAATGTTGCAACTATATACGGAGTATTTCACAGTACATAAGCATCAACGATTCAGTTTATGCGTCTAGACTCCAGAGTATGGGGATGGAAAAGGAAAATACCAGTTGGAATAAAGTCGCAGTCATAAATGTGGTATAAACAAGCAAGCAACAGCTGCAAGGAAAATGAAAGAACACAGTTAGTTTCTTGATTATTAAGGGAAGGTATAATCACAAGGCTAAATGTGATTAGTACCTATGATCCCATGAATGTGCTTAAGAAAATCAGACGTAGTACTTCGTTATTAGCATTATGCATCATGTCAAGACTCGAGATATAAAAGACATAAGACAACATCTGTTCTTTTACGAAAGTAAGGAATCTGAAGCGAACACAAGAACTTACTGCAAAAAATCGCATTATGTAATAGTTTTGTTTCAATCTACCAGGATCAGTCAAGTTCTGAAGAACACTCCTAGTCAACAGAGGAGATGCTCGTACTTTCTGTAGAGTCGAATAAACAATTGCCAACGTCAAAACAATCATTATCGAACAAGGATCAAACAAGAAAATAAAATCTGTGCAACTTCAAAGAAGCACAGATCTTATGCACATTTAGTGTTATAAGCAAAAGAAAACACTCGAAAGTCGTACTACATCTTTAACTTACCATTAAAAGACCATGGAATCCACCAGCATAAAGACGATTGTATTCCTGAACACTTCTAAGAACCCCAATGACTTCTTCTTCTTTCTGAACTTGCAACGACGCTTCTGGCGCTAAGTTTTTAATAAGACAACAACAGATGGGGCATTTACATCGTTGAGGTGCAGCTCTGTAATGCCAACACTCCAAAATGCAACCAGCTGCAGACATAGTAGCAAAGACATTAGCAATTCTTGCAGGAAAGTGATGTAATAAGTGATCATCTACGAAACACCCATACGCAAATTTCCATACGCAAGCAAAAAACAATCAGAAGACATAATAACAATTCAGCAAAAATGATGTAAGAAGTGATCATCTACGAAACATCGAGGTAACACAGCCACATTAAGTGACCAACCTACCAACGAATACAAGAAAACTAAATTAAATGAAAGCTTTGTAATGTTGAACAACTCTAGTTGATTCAAGAAAAATGATGATCAAAACTTTAGATCAATATATTTGAGAGAACATTACCACAAAACCAGTGACCACAACTAGTTCTGCAGGGGAAAGTGAAATCTCCAAAACAAATGGGACAACAATCATCATCTGGTGGCCTTTCCAATCTATCATTTTTATTCCCCTCACCATTTTTGCTCATCACTTTTTCATTTTCATGATCTTCAACAACCAAACAACCCCTTTTCATCATTTCCACCCTCTCACTTTCCTCTGATCTCAACTCAAGAAAATCCATACCCTCTTTTCAAAATTTCAATATTTTTAGTTTCTTTCACTCTTATCTGCAACATAATCTTGAGAATGAGAACACTATATTTTTGGTTTCTTGAATATTTCTGACACAAAAAAACACACCCATTGGAGATATGCACAAGAAAGAGTAGGTGGATGATGTGGATATGGATGACAACAATTTAATAAAACAAAACACATTGAGTAATGGAGGGGCCAATTTGTTTAACATTATGTATGATGTGTGAAATGAGGAAACTAAGGAAGGAAGGCGTCTGTTCACCGCGAAAATGAATAGAGCTGACTCTTTGGAACATGGAGCATGCAACATGCAATGCACGTCACTGGCCTATTACTCTCGTTCACGTCCGTTCGATCGAACATCTAATTTCAAAAAAAAATATGATATATTTGTATATGTTTTAAGTAAAAAACAAAATAATTACTCCCTCATCTCTAAATGATTGGTACATTTTGACTCTTCATGGTCAACAAAATACGATTTTAAACATAAATATCTCGTATTTACATATGAAAAAATTGTAAAAAGTTGATAGTTCAAAAATATATATTGAAACGAATCTAACAAGATATCATATGACTATATTATTTCTTATTGGTTTATGAAAATTATTGATCAACGTTTTTAAAGTTTGACCATGTAAAATAAAAAATGTACCAATTATTTAAAGATGGAGCCACGGAGGTAATATTATTTTTATGTGCATGTTGTTGTTATCTTAAAATATAACCCGAATGCATCGTCCATGGGGCCTCCATCTACAATAATACTCCTATTATATTGTCGTATTTCTTAGCTATTACTCTATGTTGGATTCGAACATATCACATACACAGTTTGTCCACTTTCTTGTAATACAAAAAGGTGATTACGATTGCTTTGGTTATTATTTTAAATTGTCATATTTGTATTAATTTGAAGTAAATCGGCTACGACTAGTTATGAACGTTTATTAAGAGGCTTCTTTATAAATTGTGAAAATAATATTTATAACTTTGCACTTTGAAATATTTTTACCTGAATCAGTGCTCGATTATAAATAAATATGAAAATAACTCTCAAACTCTCTCTCGCTGATTGAGAATAGAGACAATTCTCTATCTCGGAAGAAGAAACTATAGAACATGTAAAAGTTTAAAAAAGACCGAGAAAATTACCTCTACACTCAATCCGCGCGAGAGAGAGAGTTTGGGAGTTGTTTTTTGTGTTTGTTTGCGGTTGAAAACTGATTTGGATGGAAAAAGTTAAAAGGTATAAGTTGTAAATATTATTTTTAGAAATTTATGAAAGGCTTCTTAGTGAACGTTCATTAAGAATGACTTAATGAGTTGAAACTCTACAATTAATGAAGAGTGAATCCAAAATATCAAAGAAATAATATTATTATCAAAACATTAGTACAGTATAATCATTAATTTATATTTAAAAAGATAATTATTAACTTATGACAAATGATAATCAAATTGGACAAAGTTCAAATATTTAAGAAGATGTAAAGAAGGCTAGGTGAAACTAAATTGGAGAGTTGGGCTGACCCAATTAGGTCATTCATGGTCTTTTCCCGGAGGGCATCTTAAACGGACCACTCCTAGATGAATCGTCCATTAAGCAGGGTCGGCAAATTAGAATACGTGGACAAAGTAGGTATCGAGTCACTCGTTATACAGTTACCAAATTGTTTTCCGTATCATTTAGGAAATTATATCGAAGTTTGACTAGAATATCTCCTAGCCTAGTTTAAAGTCAACTATTTTTGATCGGGTGTTTAACAAGTAGTAGGTTGCTTATTAGGTTAACAACGTCAACGATAAAAATAAAATGAATGTATCAATTTTTTATGACTAGTGTATCAAGTAATCCATCAAGTTGATTCAGGTACAAGTATGAGGTACAAAGTAATACTAGTACTATGGTATGACTCACCAAGTTTTCAAGTGGGTTATCAAGTAAGATAGCAAGTTAGTATCGATTTACTCAGTCCATTCACAACACTATCTCAGATCAATAAAAGTCATCATATGACATAAATCTAACGACTTTTATGGCGGCTTTAATCAAAATGAGTTGTATATCTTTTATGACTCAAATGAACCACCTTAAACACGAACATCTTTGCGTGTAAGACCATCCCTCCTATCCTCATAGCTACCACTTCCTTTTCTCCTGCCATTAATAGGAGTAATTTGTTTTATCACAGCAATCTTTGTCTGAATAAACACTGCACTAATTTTAATTTTAATAGTGAAAATAAGATGTTATAGGTTCATTGAACATATCGTTTTTTGTCATGTAATGAAACATGTGGGCATGGTATGTAATTATTGTACTTTGAAATTTGAACAACACATCATCAACATCCACTCCATGACAATAATAGTTTTGTAGATAACACATCATCACAATTTCACTTTCTATTTTATGATGATTGAGATATACATGAAGTAGTTAGGCTAAAGGCCAAGATAACAAGTCATACTATGTCACATCATTTATCTCTAAATTTAATTTAATTTCAATTAATGTTTTGTTGTTATGCATTCCTCCAAGTTCCAAGACAGGGCAAAGTAAATCGAGTACGAAAACTAAAGATGAGACCCTTAATTACAAATAACGAATCTTAATTCTTTTTAACTAGCACGACGTTAACTACACGGCTAAAAAAAGAATCACATTACACGTAATTATGATCATGGATCGTCTGTTACACTTATATGTCACACTGGGTTACGATGCTTAAGCTAATGTCGAACATTACTTAATTTACAAACGTAAACAATTATAGTTATCGTGATTATACCATAAACACACAAGAATTATATAACACAAACATAATTGAATCAAACATTTGTGCATCAAACATTTGTCTAGGAACTTACAGTTTTGACCACTTACAGAAAACTAAAAATAAAAATGTTCCACACTTTGATCAAACATCTGACTTTACAAAACCATAGAACAAATACTCCATAGAAGTCTACACACAAAAACTAAATACAAAGATGGTCATGAGCAAGAGAGAGGTCAAGAGGGTTGAACTTCTCCACTTGCATGCGCCGCTTTCACCTGCTTATCGTACTCGTCTTCATCATCATCATCTTCTTCTTGTTCTTCTTCTTCAACCTCGCCTTCTACATCTTCTTCATTTTCGTCGTCCTCTTCAGCTCCCCAGCCATAGGCACTTGTGGAACGGGAAGCTGGTGGAGGTGTCTTTGCCTCCTCAACGATTTTCAGGATCTGTTCCGCAGTTTGGAGAGAAAACGCTGGGTTTTCCTTTCTATAGTAGGCAACCTGAGATGCTTCGGTCAGTTCCCTTGGTAAGTTCTTCAGGAACCAGGGGTGTTGCTTGATGTCTTTGATAGAGATCCTCTGGAAACCAAGGAGATTTATCAGCCACAGAAGACTTACTGTATTCTTTCGCTTATGCATATAATATGTATTAAAAATGTCACAATGGTGGGTTGCGGATAGGAATACAGTAACGTCGAACTTGCCTCATAAAAAACTAACGGCTTTACAATTAACCAGTAATTTCATAAAGAACATGTCTAGAGCTCGTGATCCACGAACAGTCTAACACACACCTCAAATAAGAATGATAAAGATAGCTACTTAGGGATACATACCCTTGCTGGATTGGCAACAAAAATACGAGAAAGGAGGTGTTTACAGTCTTGAGAGACATGCACATAGTCAGGAATCTTGTATTGAACAGCCATTATTCGCTGCAAAAGCCATTAATCATTAGAATACAAGGTGTTCCGGTATCTACTAAAGAAACAATTAAAAGAACTCGTTAAAAGCCTACTTGAATTGTTTTCCTGAAGTTCTTTGGATCTTCTTGGTCCTCAAAAGGGTAAGCTCCGACAAGCATAACATAGAGAGTCACCCCACAAGACCATACATCAGCCAACTGAACAAAAAGAAACCCAAAGTTAGAACCCCCCTGGAAAGTGCAGTGCTCCTGGAGTAGCAGATCAACGGCAGAGCGATGCCAGAATGGCTAACTAGAAGGCTAGCGTGCTAGACTGATTCAGTTACAAAATGCTGGGAAAAGTTAGGCCAGCACCAAGTTGAGAAATAATGAAATGCCTATGGTGTACCTTCCCATCATATTCTCTCCTCTGCAGAACCTCCGGGGCAATGTATGCTGGAGTACCAACAGTTGATTTGGGTCTTGAATGCAGAAGTGACGACTAAACAATAGAAGAACATTTGAGACTTCACACATTCCCATGCTATAGATAACATAACTTGGTGAAAGATATTATCATACCTTGGAATAACCGAAGTCACAAATTTTCAGGCGTGGTGCTGGGCTTCCATCCAAAAGGGTATTCTCCAGCTTCAGATCTCTATGACATATTTGCTGGAAAACACAGTAATATAAGATGAAATCACAAGTCCAAACATATATATGAGACAATTATCGATGTAATGGATAACCCAAGTTAATGCATGCCATGTCAAGTATATTATTATGATGCAAACAAGTACAAAGTCACTGAGTTTCAGCTAAATCTTTTTACCATGTTGTGGCAATAATGAACTCCTGAAATAAGCTGCTGGAAGAAGTATCTAGCCTGAAAAGATAACAAGAAAAGTAAATCCGATCAACAAATAATTTAGAAATGCGTCCAGAAAGAAGGTGAGCCAAAAGAATACAAAAACCTCATCCTCGCTAAATCGTCCAGCATTACAAATTCGCTCGAACAGCTCTCCTCCGGCAGCATACTCCATCACTATAGCAAGATGAGTGGGAGTCAGAACCACCTGTCAATTCAAATGCAAAACTGCTTCACATCTGAAACACAGTGAAAGTGCATTCAAAGAATCCAATAAAAAGAAAGCAAAACCTACCTCCTTGAATCTAATAATATTCGGATGCCTAAGCGATCGATGATTTATGATCTCTCGAGCCACGTTTTCATCAATCTGCATTATAATGAAACTTTCTATTAGCAAGTAGTAAGCCATAAACTTCCCGAAAACCAAAAGCTGGAATCGATCTCCTTAAACCATTCTGATCCATTGAACAACAACACTAGCAAAAACAATAAATCCACAAAAAAGTGGTTTGATCAAATGACCAAATCACTATAATTACTACCTGCAAAAGCTAACATAACAGATCCTATCTATTAAAAGGCCAAAGCAACATGCACTAGAAATATATATCAAAACTAAGAAAGAATAAGCTCAATTAGTATTACCCTGTGGCCTCTTTCAATGTATTTCATAGCAACAAGCTCCTTAGTCTCCTTATTCCTCATGAGCCTAGCTACACCAAAATTCCCAGAACCTATATCCTTCACAAGCTCATATTTCTCCATAATTCCTTTCTTTATCTCTCAAGATTCAATTTTTATTTTTCAAAAGCTTAATCAAAACCAGACAAATTAATTCCAAAATTGAGCTTTAACAGGTGACCTTAAGCTCAATAAGCAAAACAGCTAAACACCAAAAACTGATCACAACAAAAGAAACATGATTTTATAATTAAAAGGGGTGAAGCTTCAATCTTTGAGGATGATGAGATGAATTTAGCAGAAACCCCCAAATTTTATCCTGAAAAGCTTTGAAATTCAATTATAATTAAACCTTTAAAGCTAAAATTCAGATTTGATCCACATAATTCTTGGTTAAAGCCTCTAGCTTTCCTAAAAAGACTCAAAAGGGTATGCTTAAAACAGTCCAAATTTGTGAAATTTGATAAAATTAAGATAAAGTATAATTTTAGGGTTCATATAATCGGTAATTTTGAGGCAAGCTGATTAAATTTTTAATTGGTAATTAAAAGTGAAATTGAAATTGGTTTAGACGAAAACATGGAAAAGGGCTTGAGATGTTTTGATGGAATTGGAAGAGAAGCAAAGCATATTAAACTTTTTTGCAGAAAATTGTATGAGCAAGTGGGTGTGTTGCATAAAGGAAGAGGTGGGGGTGGGGATTGATAAAAAAGATTCTCATGGAATATTTTATGATATTTTGATTCTAATTATATGATTATTAGTCATTTAATCTAAGATTCATTTTTTTAAAGTGGAAATTTCTTTTTTAGTATTCATTTTAATTAATTGAGTAATAAGAATTGGAGGTAAAACTAAATTTGTGAGATCAGTTTGAATTTTACTTAAATTTTGTGCAAAAATAAATGGTTATTTGATAAAGGAATGGAGGCAGTATTTGTTATCTCTAAGCATGTGGGACAACCATATTAACGATCATCACATACCCACGAAGCAGGTGAGTCGCGAACATTTATTATTTGTAATATCATTATATAAATATGAATAATCTTATTTTTTCTGTTTCCACATAAGTCATAAGATGAAAACAAGATTTCGGACCGAAAATAAAAATAGATCAATAATTTTTACACTCCATTTCTTGATTATGACACTTCACTCCTTTATTATCTTTTATTAACTTTTATACTAAAAATTGAGTGACGGTATCACTCAATAAAGTGTAAGAATCATTGGCGTGAAAATAAATTCTTGAAATGATCAAACTCTCACACTTGTTCATATGATGAAGAATTTGTTTTACCATATTGTTCGTCTCCTTAGAGGCCCATGGTGATCTTCAGTTATACTATAAACTTATGACTTATTATTTGAGGTTCATGAGAACGTTTTAGCTCCTTTTTCTGGCATGTTATCATGCATCATATTTTGATTAATTGTATATCATGTATTGTGAACATCACAGAATAACTTACTAACTATGATAAAACCAATCAATTAGCTAAGTTGACTATTTTATAGAATTTTGTATACAACAAATTTAGAAACTCAATACAAGTTTTCTTTTATCTAGAATGGCTTTTTACTGATGTGGATCAATGAGAAGAACTCCAGAAAGCTAACTTGAGTGGTCAAAGCGAAAACTGCAGAAAATGACCGCGTATATTGACCTAATCTGGAGTCCTCAAACGCCTGCCATAGGATTTAAATGGCATATCGCACTGATTGAGTTTTGTATCTCTTTGAATGCTCAGTGTGTCTTGTTATCTTGCCCTTGCTGAGAGCGTTCCACAGGAAATACCGAGAGAACCTTCAACCTACATACCATAAGTGAAGATAAGTTCGTAGGAGTTGGAGCTGTTCACTAACAATTCTATAACAGAAAAGCTTAAATCTCCGAAAGCGCAGGTGTATCCAAAAGAGCACACATGTGAAATTGGTCTTACTGTATCAAGCAAGAAGACTACATATATGCTCACTTTTACTTTATACCAGAATAATTATCAAGAAATCTTTAAATATCATCAACCATTACCTTTAGAGCCATGCTAAATTCCGCCACTAGGCTAGACTCACATTGTTACGAAAAATAGTCGAGTGGATTTGTTCTATATTAATAACATAGAATGTCAAAAAAAAGGAAAACAGTGGCCACACCATCACCCCACCCCCTGCCCCTAACACAAGAAACTCCAAAGGTGAGGATAAGAACAAAAGCTTACGATAAATAATCAGCTGCACAAAATATAGGAAGCCTTCCCAATCCAGCTCCTTTCCATTTTCTTCTAGGAAGAGCGATTATATGGTCAGCTTCTGAGCCTGTTGCAGTCAGAACAAACTAGAATACCCAGTAGTCAGTGCCATTTCACTTAACAGAAACTAGGCAAATCAAAGAAGTGTTCTCTGGAAAAATAATGGGCAAAGCCTACTTAATCTTTTAGTGACACTTCCATTCAATGGGTGAAAATGATTTATGAGGCACCAATTCCAACGAGCGGCATTTTAATAGGGGCGGAATCATATTTTTTTTAATCTTAACAGGAGATTAACCTATAATAAGCTTCATTGTTTATGTTTGTGCGCCCAAAAACACAGACAAAGCCAGGAACTCAGGAATCATGAATATGAGTTTGGAAGTTCTGGGGCCTGGGCCAAATCCATATTCTGAAGCGTTCCTCGGTTTTTATTTAAATGACCTTATTATATACATCCAAATAAGAACGGAGGAAGAAGTATTCAGAATCAAGAACATTATTTAAAGAAATTATTAGCATTGACTCAATAAGTTGATACAAATGCATATTATCATCTTCTTTTCCAATGAACCCATATAATATGTCACATTTAGTTATAGTACATGGATCAATAAAAAAAAATTCTCTCGATAATTGCATGTGTTCAGTAGTTCAGCACATAGGAGAATTAAACTGCAGAAAGATCATGTAAACACAAAGAAGACAATAAAAAGTTCATATATACCAGAGGAAATAGTATTGCCATGACGCCATAGCTAACCAGGGGTGAGAACAGGAATATTGCTAGTACACAAGGACTTCCTGCAATAGGTACATGAACTGATCCTAAGAACATGTTTAGAATATGCTCAAATGGAGAAGATTATTGGAGAAAATCTCACATTACATACAAATAATTATACTGCAGGAACCACACACATAGGAGAAACTTAGACCTGTTTCGATACTCAGAAAACGAGATATAGTTGAGCATATATATATATATATATATATAAATCAAAACAATGAAATGGTATAAGCAACTAAAAATGGCATTACACAAGTCACGTTAAATTTTATGGTTATGAAACAAGCGTCCATCTAATTTGTTAAGCAGCTAGTCAGTCAATATCTCTTCGAAAGTGACTTGCATAATTCAAGAAAGTTACCAAAACCAACAAAAAATGCCCAGTTGGATTCGAAAAAGTCTAATCTCTTGTCCAAACTCAATCCAGAAAGGTTCCATTTATACCTATAAAATTCGAGAATTCAGAGTGAGCATGTGCCGGATTGAGTCTAAAGTTTACACCATAAGAACTGATTTACTTACTCAAAACAATAGTAGGCATACATCCACGAGAGAAGTAGAAAATTTAACACCTTGCCAACATATGGGATGTAACCTGTAAAATAAACCTACACGCAGTCTCATTAGCATAATGATCTGAAGATTGTAGGTGTGATATGGGAGAAAATTCAGCTATGAAAAAAGCAAACAAACTTTACCTCTAACAAGAAAAAAGTCAGCAATAGGATCGAGTACACCTGTTCAGCAATTCCAATCATTACTCTGTCCTCAAAAGAAAATTTTGTCTGTCAAAAGTATGAATATGTATAATATGACACTACACCCATTTTCTTTAAGAAAGAGTAAATAACAAAATGGTAATAAGGCCATACTCCTCAAAACTATTTGGTTTATCAGTATAAGCTACTCTTGGTGTGGTCGGCGCCACATGTTCCCCAGTTGGTTCTGACCCAGTGGCGTTACTTGTTCCGATAGCTAGGAAACCATGCTTTGCAATGTCATTGTACCTGGATTGTGGTAACGATAATTACTCAAACAAAAAAAGAGGAACACAGAATATGTTCACTATTTCATCACCTGCATCGAGGGCTCAAGGTAGATGGTTAATATGCCTAAGAATTCTAACAAGAAGTAACACAGAAATCATGTTTTCTATTTCATCACCTACATGTGATTGGGTCGCTGTAGATGGTCGAGATACATACTCAAGCAAAGAGAGAATTATAAACAAAAAGAATCACATATGGGAGCGATCACTGTAGAAGATATGAATTGTCTTAGTGGATGTTAAGAGTCATACCAGATGTTGTTTAGAATAAAGCTGAATATGTACAGCGGATAGAACCACAAAACCTGTTAGGGATATATTTCAAAGATTATAACCTAAACCAGAAATGTTACAAGTGCAAGCGTAAACCAACTCAACATAGTGACAATTGTATTCAGCATACTCACATAAAAGAGTCCAATGAGTCCACGCCGCAATAAACTATACAGTCGTAAGAAACCCATAAATGAGCACAGATGCTCCGAGTTGTGCGGGCATTGATCCGGCAATATCCACTCCAGCACAGGAATAATTACCAGCTGCAGAAGATAAATACTGCACAAGGAGATGTTATTTTGTTACTAGACAAACTTTATGTTTTCAATTCTGAGAGCTACATTATTAGTTCCCACTGAAGAAATCCCCTCTTAAACATATTCTTATTTCACATCTCAAAAACTACACTACAAAGATGCATTATTTAAACTTGAATCCCTCTTAAGACGCGAGTCGTGTGACCAATTAAAGTAATTGTCAAAAACAACTCTATGCTGATAAACTGCTTAAATTCAAATACTCATTATAACTCAATTCCAATTAATTCTAGTTCAAATATGTAACATTACTAATTCCAAACTCACATATTATTTCTAAAACATAAAGAAATAAGCAAAAATGGTTGCTAAAGTCAACAATTGATTACACCTTAAAAGAACACAATCACCAATAAACATAAAGAATTGTTTTTTGAGTGAATGTGAAAAAGGTATCACCTGCCCAAGAATATGAAACCATTCAACAGAAAACATTGCCCAGTACGGATCGCTAGTTGTTTTGACCTGCAATAAATTCAAGAACACTCACAAATTACTACCTCCAATTCAATCCAATCGACGTTTTCCATGATCATATATTAATTTCTAGTTATGTAAAATTTATATCTATTCGAATAGCGAATACAAAGTAATTGATGGTAAATATTGATACGAAAAAATGAAAAGGGTACTAAATTATTGATGAATTGAGACAATTGGACAATTAATTTGGGACAAAAATAGAAACCTGAGGCAGTAGATAATGACACGATGCAAACAACAAGCTTCTTTGAAGCCTTGGAGCCATAATAATGAAGCTTGTTTCAGTTTGGTTTTGAGAAAAACAATATATTGTGAGATTGCTTCCATCAGAAAATTGTCTGAAAAAACAAAAGAATTTGTTTTATTACAGGTTTAGATCGAAGAACAAAGTGAATTAATTGGAAGAAGAAGGAGACCTTTTCTAGTTGGCCACCTTCATAACAATTCTCAAAATCATTGTTTGATTGTGACTCAATTTCATGTTGTCCCATCAACTGTGATATTAAATCAATTTTTTCGATTGAGTTTTTTATTTTAATTTATATATATAATTCTTTTTTGTAAATTAGTGAGGAGGTTTAATTTTTATATATTTAGTTTTACTTTAATCCAATAATTCATGTAAGAATATTAATGTGCAATAGTTTTGAGGTTAGTCTAAAGAGATTGTAAATCAAATAATCATGTATGTTTCTAATGTTTTGTTGATTTTGGATATTGTATAAAAAATGGTTATAATGATCTTAATTTAAATCAAAATAATGGTGATCAGGTTCGAAGTAGAACCGGTTTTGAGTCGGAATTTGGATTTAAAATCAAATTGGATGTTCTTGGAACCGGACCAGCAATTCGATTTATTTATTTATTTATTTATCATTTTACTATAATAAATTATGCAATTTTGAACTGAGTCCTAAAGTCGAGCCGATTCGGTGTTGTTTCGATCCGATCGTGGGTAGAGTCCCTATCGATTTTTCAATTTGGAGCTGATTCCAGTGCCATTCTCCGACTCGGTTCCAAACCGAAGTGTTTTACGGGTCGAGGCCGTTAACAGCCCTAGTAAGTCCCATGAAACAACAATAACAAAACTAAAATATAACTCGAGTAGTTATCAACTTAAACAAAAATCCATCAAATATGACTCGAGACGACTCATCTCATGCACAACTCTAATGAGATGAACACTCTAAAGATTACGCACATCCTCAGTTGAATCCACCAACTTAAAATAAATTATATATATATAGCTCGAATTCTTATCATCAAATCAAATCAAAAATTATTTAACATGACTTTAAGCGGACTCACCCACACCCACTCGTGCAATTGACACCAGCGCCGCCTCTAAGCACCTACGGACTACAGTATCTATTACCAGTAGTCAGACCAGTATTTTACACTCTCTCTCTCCAAATCTTGAATTTCATTTGTATAATTATCATCGTACTAATCAACCATGGTTGTACTTCAACCATTTTTCCAACAATGCCCTTCAACCCCCTCTTCATTTTCTTCATATTCAGACAAATTCTCACTGAAATTATCGGTTTCTTGCTGTTCAATATCTTCTCCACTAACCCAAGTTAATGGAAACGTGGTCAACAAATTTTCAGACAGAGCCGAAATCCGACTTGGGTTACCTAGTAAAGGTCGCATGGCATCGGACACACTCGACCTTCTCAAGGTTTTTTGTTCAATTCTTATTAGTTTCCACCAACTACTCCATTTATCTTAAAAGATTGGCTTGTTTGAATTTTGATGGTTGGACTCCATTTTTATGTGTATGTTGTGTGCTATTTGGCGAAGAATATGTCAGAACATATTGTTTTTAACCTATGTTGATATCAATATCATAAGTAGGATTTAAATGGAAGATGTTTTCTTCGATTACCATTTGAAGTTTGTTACTTTTGACTATTGAAATCAAACTAGACAATCTTTTTATTGTAAACAAGGGATTTAAGGTCTTTTTAATTGATGTTTGACTTTGTTTTTATTTGTGGAAAAGGATTGCCAATTATCAGTGAAGCAGGTGAACCCGCGACAATATGTGGCTGAAATTCCTCAGGTTTTGTACATTCTTCTCATTTCATGCTTCAGATGTTTAGCTAAGTTCTTGTGCATAAGAAGTTGAAATGTAGGAATAATATTGATAAATTTGAAATCGGTATCTCGAAAGCAGGATTATAGAACAAAAGATAGTATGTACACTAGCTAGGCTGCAGCTACTTAGGGAGAATGTCCTGACTCCTGAAATTGAATTACAAATGCAAACCATGAAGGGTACTTGATCTTCGAAATTAGATTACGTAAAATTGTGTTATAATGAAATTAGAGAACAAAAGAAGGTGTCAAAGCACAGATATGCTAGTCTTATTATAGCTTTTAGGTTTTGGAAACTTTATGCCCTGTAACCACTGGTGCTTCTCTTATTTTTTCTCTGTGATGAGCAGCTCTCCAACCTGGAAGTTTGGTTTCAGCGGCCTAAAGATATTGTTCGGAAGTTGGTTTCTGGAGATTTGGACCTTGGTATTGTTGGTCTCGATACAGTGAACGAATTTGGGCAGGTATAGTTAAATATCCTAAAAACTTCTTTTGACATGAGAAAAGGGAGTATGACATTCTAACTAACCATGTATCATTAGAAGTAATTAATTGATTCTGCTGTATATGTGCATTGACCCAATACTTAGAAAATTTATTCGCTACTGCAATGATTCTATGAGAAGTTCATATAGCTACTCCTTTAATACCTTTTGAAAATAGCACATCACTTCATCATACTAAATCCTTTGTGTGAACTTATATGTAATTGTGTTCCTCTTTCATCAATTTTCACATGTGTCAGTCCTTTTTTTATTATTCGTAGCTGCAGATATTCCTTAATTTGACATTATATATTGATCTCATTAGGGAAATGCAGATCTGATTCTTGTGCATGATGCTCTTGATTATGGCGATTGCCACCTCTCACTGGCTGTAAGTTACTGATTCACATTTAATACTGTAATTACTGCAGCTGCATCATCGTAGTGCTAGGTTACTTAATCATAATATTTTTTACATCTTCAGATACCTAAGTACGGTATTTTCGAGAATATAAACTCACTGAAGGAGCTTGCAGAAATGCCACAGTGGACCCCTGAGAGACCTCTAAGAGTTGCCACTGGCTTCACCCATGTATGATGTAACTACAGTTTTACTTTGTTTTCAGTTCTGTCATTTTGCACTCGTTGGAGACGGAGATACTGAGTTTTGTATGATCATTTTTTGTTACAGCTGGCACCTAAATTCCTGAAAGAAAATGGCTTGAATCATGTTACTTTCTCAGCAGCTGATGGGGCCTTGGAGGCAGCTCCAGCGGTCAGTATACTGTATTTATCTGTAGACTTCCCGTTTGTAAATACTTAATAGGCTTTTCAGGAACTTTTTGTGTTAGTTCCTACTTCGTTCACATTGCATTCAATATCAAATCCATTTTGTTAATAATGGACTCGTGTAGTTCCTATCTTTTGTAGACTATTGGGGAAGAGAGATTTTGTCTCTGCTATATCACTTCTAGTTCCATCTCCTAACTGTCTCGTCTTCCCTGATGATGCAGATGGGGATAGCTGATGCAATTGTTGACCTCGTCAGTAGTGGAACTACCTTACGAGAAAATAATTTGAAAGAAATTGATGGTGGAATTGTTTTAGAAAGTCAGGTGATCATGGATGCATTAAGTACACGAAATCTTTTAAAATATTGTTCGCATTCAAATTTTGTTCTCCATTTCTTTAAACCTTTTCGCGGGATTGCAGGCTGTATTTGTTGCTAGCAGAAAATCATTGACTCAGAGAAAAGGTGTACTCGATATCACACACGAAATGCTTGAAAGGCTGGAAGCACATTTGAGGGCTGTTGGTCAATTTACGGTGAGATAATTTCGTTTCCATTACCCTACCAATTTTGTACAATGTGTTTTCTAATTATTTATGATGACAGGTGACAGCCAACATGCGAGGGAGTAGCGCAGAGGAAGTTGCTGAGCGGATATTGAGCCAGTCATCGCTTTGTGGGTTGCAGGTGAAGTTAACTAAATTTAATTGTGCAATGCGGAACGTCCTCATTTGATTACTTGTACGATTAAGTACTCATATTATGATAAATGTCACTAGTTTGACTACTCAGTACTTACTTACTTATATTATGTTTATACAGGGACCAACAGTAAGCCCGGTCTTTTGCAAACGCGATGGTAAAGTCTCTGCTGATTACTATGCTATAGTCATATGTGTACCAAAGAAAGCTCTTTACAAATCTGTTCAACAGCTCCGTGCGGTGAGAATTTCAATCTATATTGTATTTTAGTGGAATAAGGTGTCAACTAGGAACATATTTAGTTTTGTGAAGGTTTTAACATGGGGACTGATTAAATGACGACTTACGTTGCGAAATATGATAGTGTGCATTGTTAGACTCTTAAGGACAGCAAATACAGAGATTTTTTTGGGGGGGGGGGGGGGGGGGTTGTTATATCAAAGACAAATACATTTGCATTAGCAATTTTCATTTGCTGTCTCATTGACAACTTCTATCAATTGTATTGTTGTCATTGTGCATATATTAAGTTTGTTACGCCTAGACCTGTATCCGAGCCAAACCCATTGAGGTTCGATTAGGCTTGAATATAACTTACGCCTCATGTTGGTACACAGATTGGAGGCAGCGGGGTCCTGATTTCTCCGTTAACCTACATATTTGATGAAGAAACTCCAAGATGGCGCCAATTGCTTGGAGAACTAGGGCTCTAGTTGGAGTAAATGTACTATCAAAATATGTATGCCCATTGCTTATGTAGTTATCATATGTTGTCAGATAAATTGTGATGAAGGGACCATTTGTTACTTTGATATACAAGTTGCAACTTGATTATTTCTACCAATATTTACAGACATTCAAGATTAAATCTCACAAATTCATTCCATTACATTCCATAACATAAAATGATATGACAACTACAAGAATTTTAGGGCCTAAGTTCAATTCTCACCATGCGGCCGCCTAAACGGGATGATGAACTACAAAGACAATCTGTCTCAGTTGAGAGAATAAGAAAACAGAGGATTGTGCATTGTAGTAGATGACCCTTTCTTTCTTGAAAACAAGTCTCCAACCAGAGGTATGATAGGCTTCTTTTTCATAACTTTTTTCTTCTTTCTTTTCTTTTCAAGAAACAAACCTTCTTCACCCCCTAAGCTCAATATTTGAGCCAAAGTTGAAGAAGTCTTCAACAAATCTCTCTGCTTCTCTTCATCAACCTCTTCAATTTCCCCATATTTCTTGGACTTCATTGAAGCAATAGCCACTGCTTTTCCTGCTGCATTCGCCTCGGCCAGAGCTAACTTAGACATGTTCTTGTGAAGCTCAGCATTTAAAGAAGCTGAAGCCACCTCTGTTTCTGATTCCCTCTCTTTCAACATCTTCACCTCCATTCTAGTCTCCTCTAGCTCTGCTTCAATCTTCTTTAGAGCATCGAAGATTGCGCTATCGTCGTTATCAGTAGAGGACTTCTCAGGGCTTGTTGAATACTTGAGTGGAGTTTCATGTGTCACATAACAGGGAGTTTCTTGCTTAGAAAATGTGAAATTTGTGGGGGGGTAAATTTCTCTAGCCAAAAACCTCTCCCCAAATATGGCTACTGCCTCTTTGACTGATCTAAATGGTCTTGAGGTGTCAACATTTGGATAGTTATCTTCCATGGAGGGAGAACCTTTATGATCTTCAAGAAGTTGAACTTCCATTGAAGTGAAATTCACATAAAATGATGAGGACTTGGACAAAATGAATGTATAGTATTGGATAGATGGCAACTCAATATTTGATAATTGTTTGGTTTGAGTTTTCTTTGCTTGTACTTCAATGTTGAGATGCAAGGAGTTGGGGTGGGGTGGGTGGGGGGGGTAGGGGGGGGGGGGTATTGGTTTTGGAAGCTGGTGAGATTGAGATGCTTAGTTTGATGGTTAAGACATTTGTGATTTTGTAGTTAGATGGAAGTAGACAACTCAACTACCTACCCTATCAAAATAACATACGCATTGAGTAATGTGATCTATATATATTAAGTGTGCATGTTGTCCTCATAATGGTCCTCAAATGTAAGCAATTATGGAAATGCTTGTTTGATTTATGTCATGAAGGAAAGTCTTTGATGAAAAATAGAGTTAAGGGAGGATACTATTACAATACACATTCTTTGTATTTGTAACAACATATTGATTCGAGTTTTGTTGTTTTCGTAATATTCCGGTTAATTATTTAAGAAGGATGAAACCGTCATGCTAATGCACCCAAGCATCTTTGACCTAGAGTACACAATGAGCTAAATTACAAGGTGTCTCTCAACGGATCAAGGACTATAATTTACTTTTTAACTACTTCAACACAATAATGGCTTCTTAAGAGAGTCGAACCAGGGTATGGGCAGACCTCATATACTTCGAGGTGGTTCATTTGAACCACCAAAAATATGTGTAGCTTAGTTGGTATTTGGTAAGTATGTATATGTGTGTCTATGAGGTCATGGGTTCAACTTCTCCTAAGTACAATTCTTTTTATACTAGTTTATACAACCTATAATTTTAACCATTCATTAGTTATAAAAATAAACTTTATAGACATTGCATATATATATTTTTTATAGTCCATTATGCTAAAATTAATAATTTACATAATATTTTAAGAATAAAATTCAATAAATACCTAATATATTTCGAAAAAGTCTTACACATAATAGAAAATTTGTTGTAGATATTATGTTAGTATATATAAAAAAATTTAATGTATATCTTGAACCTTTAACGTATATCTTGAACCCCCACGCCAAAGTCGCTTGTTCCGCCCCTGAACCAGGGTGAAACCCAGATAAAAATGAAGGGGAGGGGAACAAATTATAAAATAAAACAATTTAGATAAGAGTTTTTGACTCAACTAGCAAAGCAAAATGCTACTCCAAGTCTTGACCTACTAGATAAACATTAAATGATTTTTAATATATAAAGAATCACTTAATGCATTGTATGCTTTTGTCAATAGTTATATAATAATAACTTTTATGATATAAATCGAATCAAATTATATTTATATTTAATCAACACATTATAAATCAATAAATGACGATCATTCTTTAATTATTTTCTCAAACAATATTAAATTACTTCACGGCTTATAATATATTATTTGACACTAATACAATTTTTAATCACGATGGTTAATTACATTCTCAACTTCCAATATGTCATGGTTCAAGTTCGGGCACAAACGAGTCAACCGAATAGCCTAGTAGAAAAAAATCTCGCCAGTAATTAGAAGGTACTAGGTTCGAAACTCACTTCATCACTAATTTGCAAAAAAGAAAGTCCGGGCACAAACGACTAATTTGTTATGCTAGATTGCTATCAATCTAGTGTACCTTGCACAATAATTTCGACAAAAGCTCAAGAAACTTTCCAAGGCCCAAACGCCACCGTGACTCCCGACTCCCGAGTCCCACCATGGCCCATTAAAAGGGATTGGGCTCAAAACAACCCGAGCCCATCTTCAGCAATGTCCAAACTAAAAGCAGGGCATTTTGGCGCGAAAATCAGATTAAGATTTCCCTCCATTACAATATAAGAGCACCAACCCCCTCCACTCCCATAGACCTCATTTATCGAAGAAAAAAACCAGAGTATCCCAATGTCGGAAGATCAATCAGGAATAGTTGGGAGGCTACGAGCGAGAGGATCTAAGCCGACTCCTCGAGCCGAGGCTCTAGAGCGCCTCCGAGCCCTCAAGCAGCCCGGAGCCCGTCGAGCCGAGTCCAATCAAGTCAAGATCGAGGAGCCAATTTACGACAAAGTAGACGAGGATGAGTACGACGCTCTTGTAGCCAAGCGCCGCGAAGAATTTGGGGCTTTTATTGTGGATGATGATGGTTTAGGTTATGGAGATGTTGGTCAGGAGGAGGATTGGTCTTTGGCTGGCGGCCCGCCTTCCTCGGATGAGTCCGATGGGGGACCCGCGAAGGAGAGGAAGAGGAAGAAGGAGAATCCCGAGAAGAAAGATGTCAAGATTAATAAAAGGCCGTCGGCTTTAGCTTCTGCTGCTGCTTTGATGGGTAAGCAGAAGATATCTACCTTGCTAACGTCTTCGATTTTTAATAAGAATAAGGAAAGTGGTCATTCGAAGAATTTATCGTGTGATAGCATAGTAGATGATGTGATTGCCGAGTTTGCTCCTGATGAGGCTGATAGGGAAAAGAGGAGGAGGGGGAATCGTAATCCCATTTTGATGTCTTGTCCCAAAACTTTTGTCCCCTGTGTTAATTCAAACACAATGCCGATCAAAATCGAGAAAAGGTCTGCTGCCAATGGTGTTAATTATAGTACAATAGTAGGAAATGAGAATTGTGATGTGTCTGCATCAGATACTGAGGCTATGTCGAATGTTCACCGAGTAGGGGATGAGATTGAGGAAATGAGAGCAAGGATAGAGTTTGATAGTGAGAAGCCCACACAGGATGAAGTGGTTGAGGTGAACCAGCAGAAACCGAGCGATGATGTTATATTGAAGGAAAGTAGGGAAAATGTGGGAGTTACAGTGGTCAAGAAGGGAGAGGTGTTTGCCCTGAATGCGAAAATTGAAAATCGAAATGATCCTGCTCTTAGTGCTACAGCAGGATGGCAAGCTGTGAGGACTGCTACAAACACTGATGTGAATTCAGGTGGCCCTCGTGGAGCTTATGTGTCCAATTCCGAAGAGGAAACAGATCTTAAGCTAAACGATGATGGGTCTCTGCTGTTCTATATCATTGATGCGTATGAGGAATATTATGGTACCAATGCGGGTAATATCTATCTCTTTGGGAAGGTATGTCAATTTCATATAAATTTTATATTCTTTCAAAATCAAGTTGTATGTAGTGCTCAAAATGGTTTTCGTTAACAGTTAAGATGTTGGCATTGTCAATAAGATTGTATGAGCTCTATAGTTGATAGTTGTTCCATGACTTATTTACTAAATTAATTATGTTCTAACTTGAAGAATTATTGTTGCAATCAACAAATTAATGTGTCGACCTGGAGTTTAAAACATGACATTTAGTTATTAAATGACGAAATGTTTCTGAAGACAACAGCTTTTTCCTTATTTCAAAATCATAAATTGCATCTAAAAGATCATGGTCGATATCAGAAGCTGTGATAATTTACTACCAGTGGTACTTTATATTTTAATTACTTCTGTTTGATTTTGATAGGGTAGACTTATAGAGTTCTTAATTGAAAGTAGATATTGGGGTTTTTCTTTCGGTATCTGGACCTCAATTTTTTATTTAGGAATTGATCTGTTTACCAAAGATTAAATTGAATTAATGAACAGAAATGCAGTTTAAACTTTATCTTGTTAAAGAGTGAAATGGCCATAATAGATAGTGGTACTATTGTGTTCGTCTATATCCAGTACTATGCAACTGCTTCCACATCATTATAGTATAGTGATTTGCCTTCTTAAATCCCTGTAACTGTCTTATATAGCGTGATTCATAGGCGACAACTACAACGATTCATTATTTAACTATAGAAAACACCAAAGTTTCCCACTATTGAAGTGGGATGGAGGTAGTATTAGTTTATCTTAAATGGTCTTATGCTGTTGAATTCTTTATCTTTTACCTACTAGATCATTACGGTGCTTATCAGTAACTTGGATCAGAGATGTTTAACATCAAGTTTTTGTGTTTAGGTGGAAACTGGTGGTGTGGGTGGAAAGTTTCACAGCTGCTGTGTGATTGTCAAAAATATGCAGAGATGTGTCTATGCAATTCCACGAGGGCATGTATTTGACAATGACTCTCTAATCCAGCTAGACAGATATAGCAAGGAATCTCCAGCTGCTTTACGAGCGCAGTTGCATGTAACTATATCTTGTTTGCGTTTGAAATTTTCATTATCGTTCCATCATATTTCATTCTGGGGCTATTCTTCACTCGCTTGTAATTTTCTTATATGTCAAATATAAATCAGGAGATGGCATCCGGATTGAAGACTGAAATATCCAAACAATTATTAGAACGTGACGTCTCTAGTTTCAGTATGACACCTGTCAAGGTTTGTTCTGATTTTTTGTACTTCAATAACCCTCATATCATATTATAAGTTTTGCCAATTTACAGCTAAGTATTGTTTTCCACCTACATTGTAATAATGTTCCTATGTTTCACAGAGAAGGTATGGTTATTCATTGTAATAATGTTTCTAATATGTTTCACAGAGAAGCTATGCATTTGATCGGCCTGATGTTCCACTTGGAGAAAGTTATGTCCTAAAGATTAATTACCCATTTAAGGTAATCTATATTGCCACCTAACCGATGATAGAGAATGTGCCAATATTCATATACGTGTAGCATCCATGACTCAGGACAATGATCACTAACATTTTCATTGTCCTTATGTCGAATATTGGTGTTTAGTATTACTTGCTCTCCCCAGAGGTAGTTTATAGCTTCATTTAACAAGGTTAGTTCTTACTCACTTATTTGACCTCTGGTATACCAGGATGCGCCACTTCCAGCAGATCTGAAGGGTGAAAATTTTTGTGCACTACTTGGAACTCATTGCAGGTATTGGTCAAATGAGTATTTTTCTTATTTTGTTCTGGACTTGGCACTCTTTCTACTTTATATTGTAAATAAGTTATTCTTCAGGTTTCTGAAGTTGCAAACTACTTAAGCTAACGAGTTTCACTGGGAGTTCAGTATGATTTCATTTGCCCATAAAGAAACCTTCCAGATGATTAGTTTGTTGATATATTTGTCTTTCTGTTGGAGCCAGTAGTTTTCAGAAGTAGCTACAGTAACATGCATATCTGACAGACTTTTAGTTTAAGTGAATGCATATGTTGTCAATCTCAATCCAGTAGTTTTATGTGATTTCATTCTAAGTTATGTCTAACAATAAAATCCTTTTCAGTGCTCTGGAGCTTTTCCTGATTAAAAGGAAAATAAAGGGGCCTTCCTGGCTGTTAATTTCAAAGCCCTCCATCTGTCCAGTACCTCAACGAGTGAGGCTTTTGAGCTGTTGGTTCCATTTCACACAATGCAGTAACATATGTCAACGGAAGTTGATTTAACTTATTCTGCTTTGCAGGTAAGTTGGTGTAAGTTCGAGGTTTCCATCGAGTGTCCAAAGGATATTAAAGTTTCATCGAAAACTGTTATCCCACCTGTAGTTGTTACAGCAATCAATCTTAAAACAACTATAAATGAAAAGCAAAATATCAACGAGATTGTCTCTGCATCTGTCGTCTGTTGCCACGAGGCCAAGGTACATATGGTTTAGCTTCTTATTTATGCGATGCAATGTAGGGCTATTGATTCACAGCCACTTAGGACTGCATTGAAGAAATGCTGCTACAATTTTTTTAGATATTGTGGGTTATCTCTTCCTTTAGTATATGATTTGATGTGTCGGGAAGATTCTAGACATATGCTATTTGTTATTCACAAAAAAGTGTAATTGTCTCTATAATTATATCACAAGAGAAAAAACGTTAACATACCCAAGCCTCCACTTCTTTCAAAGAGGCTCCTACCCAAGCGAGGTAAGGAGGGTTGGGTACTACCCAGCCTTATCTCGATAATTAGAACGAGGTTGTTTTCAAATTGATCCAAGAGTAGTAAAAGGCAACCACTAAATACTACTATAGACAAGAAGCATAGGTAGTGTAATGAGCTTTTTTAATTTATTTCATTATATCCAAGAGTCAGAAAATATATTCTTTTATTGCATAGGGCATGGTGAAAAATATAAAATGATGAAATATCTAATTGAATGATGAAACATTTTCAGATTGATATTCCTATGTTAGCCACAGAATGGACAAAGACAGGAGTTCTTAGACAGTTTACCGTTGTGCGTAAGATTGATGGAGGCATATTTCCCATGGGATTTACTAAGGAGGTGGCTGAAAGGAATTCAAAAGCTGGCACAAGCCTTGTTATTTGTGAAAGCAGGTGCTTGCAGTAACTGTATTCATCTCTTATGTTATTTGGATCCCAGTAGTTGCGTCACTTTTACTTATACTCTTCACGATTTAGTAATAATATTCCGTTTTCCTTCTTTTGTTTTGCTTATTTTCAGTGAACGGGCATTATTGAACCGCTTGATGCTTGAGTTACACAAGTTAGATACTGATGTTCTTGTCGGACACAATATATCTGGATTTGACCTGGACATCCTTCTTCACAGAGTTCAGGTGCTCTAAATTATAAAATTTAGGCTCTCTCCCTTCCATGCTCTCTAGCAACCATGCTTAATCATACATTTACACTAACTAAGCTACACTAAGTTTTGTTGAACTTTCTCAGGAAAGATGAGTATTATAATTTTCTTAACAAACCTCAAGATTGGGATAACAACCATAATATGAGTTACTTGTTATTAATTTTGCGGACTCCTGACAAACAATTTCGTCAACCCTTGATATGATGTCTATATACAATGTTTCTTCAACCTAAAAAGATCTCACGATAGTATCTCTTATGCAGGCCTGCAAAGTACCTAGTAGTATGTGGTCAAAAATAGGCCGCCTCAAGCGCTCTGATATGCCTAAACTTGCGAAAGGGAACAGCATCTTTGGCTCTGGAGCAACTCCTGGAATTCTAGCTTGTATTGCAGGCCGTCTTTTGTGTGATACTTTTTTGTGTTCAAAAGATTTATTAAAAGAGGTAACCTATTCATCGTTCAGGTGCAATTGAAAGTCTTCTGTGTCAACCTTTGTTCTGAATTCTTGGGTATAAAATCTTCTTTCAGGTCAGTTATTCCTTGACGGAACTCTCTAAGAGTCAGTTGAAAAAGGACAGAAAGGAGATTGCTCCTCATGATATACCCAGAATGTTTCAAAGTTCTGAATTGTTGACAGAACTTGTACGTTATTTTCTTTCTCATTATTATACAGTTCATCAATTTTATAGTTGCAAGAAGATCAGATCTTTAAGTATGATCATGTTCATGGGTGCTAGATTTTATTAGATTTTCACCTTTTCTTGTTTAGACTTCATATGTGATGAGGGCCCACCTTCTTAGATTTCTACATCTAGGATTCTACTTGTTTCTTGTTTAGACTTTATACATGATAGTTTGCCATCACAATCTGTATGTTTTGGTTATGTTTCTGTCTTTTCTTCCAGAAGACATTTAATATTTGATTTTGTTGACTATACTCCTTAATAAATTCGACTACCCATTAACAACTAATTCTTGCAGATCGAATATGGTGAAACGGATGCACGGTTGTCAATGGAGCTGATGTTTCATTTGAGTGTTCTCCCTCTTACACGACTGCTAACAAATCTTAGTGGTAATCTTTGGGGAAAAACTCTTCAGGTATATAATTCACATATTACTAGCTTTGTTTGCTCTTCATAGAGTCAATGAATGATAAATACTTCTAACACTAGGGTGGTCGGGCCCAAAGAGTAGAATATCTTTTGCTGCATGCATTCCATGCAAAGAAATATATTGTCCCAGACAAGTTTAGCTCTAAGACAAAGGAAACGAAATTGAGTAAACGGAAATCAACTCATGGTGCTGGAGGTAAAGAAGGCAACGATTTGGAGATTGATGAGACTAATAACGAGGCTGAACTTCTAGACAGTGATCACATAAAAACTAAAAAGGGGCCTTCCTATTCTGGTGGACTGGTTTTGGAGCCGAAAAAAGGTCTATATGACAAGTACATTCTACTTCTAGACTTTAATAGTCTCTACCCTTCCATTATACAGGTAATATCTGTCTCCATGCCATTCGTTGTTTTTGATACTTATTTTCTTCCTGTTTTTGTTCTTTTGATGCTTTCTTGTGTTTTATAAACATATAGCTAATGCATTCTATAATATAAAATTAATTCTCTGCTGCAGGAATACAATATTTGTTTTACTACTGTTGAGAGATCTACAGATGGAACGGTTCCCCGACTACCATCAAACAGAACTGTTGGGGTTCTGCCAGAGGTAAACAATTTTATAGGCTAGTCCCAGTGATTTATTTGGTATTTATCTAGCGAAAGTGAACACTTCTTTCTCGGAGGGGTTTGTGAAGTTCAACTCGGGTGTTACTATGTGTATCCATTCTGCTCTCTTACTGCAACTAGATATTGTATTCTTGCAGCAGATGAAACAACTGTATTAGATATTTGAGAGGAGAGCTGTGCCCTGTTCTATATGCTTTTGCATAATTATTCCAGCATATTGATCGACATCACATCTAATATTATTCTTAAAAATGCATTGTACATTCAACACATTTTCTCTAACCCTTGCATGAAAGCTTAATTGGTGCACCACTATTTGGACCAATTTAATTCTGATGTGCTCTACTTATGTTAGTTGCTTAAAAGTTTGGTGGAAAGAAGGAGAAATGTTAAATCCATGTTAAAAAAAGCACAAGAGAGAAAGGATTCCATGTTAAAAGAAGCACAGGAGAGAAAGGATAAATCCATGTTAAATGAAGCACAGTCGAGAAAGTATAAATCCATGTTAAAAGAAGCAGATCTAGAGATTCAGCAATTGGACATAAGACAACAAGCACTCAAGCTGACGGCAAATAGGTCAGAACTTTTGGGCATGCACTTTGTTTTCGCCCTAGGCTTTGGTTTTCCGGTTTTTCTAATTGTTCATCTTAATAATGCTTTTTCCTATAAATATATGTTTCTGCAGTATGTATGGATGTCTAGGATTTTCCAATTCAAGATTCTATGCAAAGCCACTGGCAGAACTAATTACCTTACAGGTTTGAATTTGTTAGGAATACTTCTCCTTTTTTCCAAATTAGAAATTATTAATTGGTTGTGATATTATTTAATTTGTCTAAATGAAGGGAAGGGAAATATTACAGAGCACTGTGGACCTGGTCCAGAACACTCTTAACTTAGAGGTAGCTAGATCTGCTTAGGGCATTTGGTATTTTTGATGGTTTTTGTCCTCACAGAGATCCTACTATTGTCTCGATAAGATAACTTCGTTCCTTTTAGGTTATCTATGGTGATACAGATTCTATAATGATCTACAGCGGGCTGGGTGATGGAAAGAACGCACAAGCGATAGATAACCTAGATGATATAAAGAATGCAAAAGCAATAGCCAAAAAGGTTATTCAAGAGGTAATCCTAGATGTTGACTTCAATAAGATAACTTCGTTCCTTCTAGGTTATCTATGGTGATACAAATTCTCAAGTTATTGCTAACTCTTAGTTGTTTCAAATGTACGCAAATATTCTCTAAAGATGACTCATTGCATGTTCCACAAGAATCTTAACAAAAAGGCAGTTGTTACACATCTTTTGTATGGACTTCTATTTTAAATTACCCATCTTAGCCAAAAAGAAATTTCCGATCGATTGGACAAACAAATGTAGAAAAAACCTGTAAGAACTCTGGGCAAAAATTATATTTTCCATGTTATCTCTTATTATATATGATATATTTTATTCCCTCTAGGTTAACAAGAAATATAGGTGTTTGGAAATTGATCTTGATGGCCTCTACACGAGGATGCTTTTGCTTAAGAAGAAAAAATATGCAGCTGTCAAGCTAGTGAGTGAAGATGGTGGAAAAACATATAAGGAGGTAGCACTTGTAGCTAAGCTGAATCTACAATCTATTTGGATATATGGAGATCAGTGATATTCTTATGCTACTTCCCTTGCAGAAAATTGAAAAGAAAGGCCTTGACATGGTCCGACGTGATTGGAGCATCCTAGCAAAGGAGTTGGGACTTTTCTGTCTCCATCAAATATTATCGGGCCGGTATGTTACCAAAATAACGTTTAATTTGTTTGGATATGCTCTTCTGCATAAGTCGGAAGTATCTAAAGTGCTGCAACTTCTATGCCTCTATTTGATAACAGCTCCTGCGAGGATGTTGTGGAATCCATTCACAACAAACTCATGGAGGTAATCCTTTATATTTTCTTTAGTTTGCTTAGAGGCATATCGGTTAAAGAATATCGTAGTTGTTAACCCTGTTGACTGATAACGCCAAGTAGAGGAAACTCTATTACTTACAGGCAATGTCAAAAAAATTAAACCTAATTGCTTGATGCACTTATTGCAGGAACAAGAAAAATTGAGAAACGGGCAAATAGCTTTAGACAAGTACATCATCACAAAGTCTCTAACCAAACCACCTGAAGCATACCCTGATGCCAAAAGTCAACCTCATGTTGAAGTAAGTCCCAAAACCATTTGGTCTAATATCTGGTCAGGAGACTATAACTACCTGGATTCTCTTGTTGCTCTTTGCATTTTACCAACCTACTTGTCTTGATTTACTAAAATGTTTTATATACTTGATCTACAGGTAGCACTCAGGTTAAAAAGAAATGGTTATGTCTCTGGTTGCTCTGCTGGGGACACGGTACCTTATATTATTTGCTGTGAGCAGGTATATTACTCGCTCTGATGACTGTTTCTTGAAACTCTTCTCCCTGGTGATCTCCTACTTAATCTCACAATACCATATTTTCCTGTATTTTGGCAGGGAACTGGCTCAGTTACTACTGGAGGAATTGCTCAGCGAGCAAGACATCCTGATGAATTAAAAAGAGACAACGAGAACTGGACGATTGACATAAACTATTATCTTGCACAACAGGTCCACTGAAATTAGATATTCTGTTAACTTGCACTATATATATATGTTCTTGATAGTCAATTTTTCCTCTTTGTACCTTGTTTGTGAAACAGATTCACCCTGTGGTATCGCGTCTTTGTGCATCAATTGAGGGCACAAGTCCAGCTCGTCTGGCTGACTGCTTGGGGCTTGATTCATCTAAGGTATTTGGGTATTATTTAAAAGTGGGTACGTGTGTATTTGTAGCACGACGCCTTTGTAACCACTGTTTATATTACGGTTCTCTCAGTTCCAAAGCAAATCAGGAGAAGCAATTAAGAATGATCCTTCCACATCACTTCTCTATACAGCAAACGAGGAGGAAAGGTATGGATTCTCTAGTATAAATTCAAACAATGTATCTTCTTATGCCTTATTCTTAGTGAGTGTGTGACTTCAATTCATTGGTGTCCTTTTGATGTTGATCCTCCCATTCTTATCTTCTTGCTTTGCTTTATCCCAATATATGTTAGAATTATCACATGCTCTGACCATACACACAGATATCGGGGTTGTGAACCTCTGGTTTTGTCATGTCCGAGCTGCTCTGCATCACTTGAGTGCCCACCAATATATTCGTCAGTTGTTCAGATACCAACAGATACAGAAGGCCGAATGACCAGCAATATTTGGTTAAAGTTGCGCTGTTCTAGATGCCCTGAGGAGGGTGATGTCGGAAAGTTGAATCCTGCATCGATTAGTAACCAGGTGATTGGATATCTTTTGTATCTCAATGATACAATACCTGATGTAAACTACATTTATCTAACTGATAAAAAAATGAGAACAGTAACATCAATGTCATGTATGTATATTATGCTTTGTACTTCTATTTTGGGTGATACATTTACAAGCAATTCAGTAATAAGAAACTAAGAGCTATATAAAATTCATTTTCTTATTCTGTATAACTCTAAAGAAAGAAATACACAAAATTTAAGACTATTTAGCATCAGGATTTTATAATTTAGCTGGTACTAATTAATTAATCGTTCTGATTCTGCTTCAGGTGAAAAGGCAAGCAGATCAGTTTGTTGCGACATATTACAGAGGCTTAATGATGGTGTGTATTAGTTGTGAATTAGAAAATTGTTTGACCTCTGATCCTTTAGTGCTATTCTAATATTGGGTTTACTTTCAGTGTGATGACGAAACTTGCAACTATGCTACTCGTAGTTTGAATTTAAGAGTAGTCGGTGACTCTGATCGAGGAACTATTTGCCCAAATTATCCCCAGTGCAATGGCCAACTCCTGAGGAAGGTTTGTCCACTCACCACTTCACATCCACTTGAGTTTCTTTGATTTAGTTTTACTGAATTCTCTTGTTTGCAATGTACTTGTTTCAGTATACAGAGGCAGACTTGTACAAGCAGCTAAGTTATTTTTGCCACATTTTGGATACTGTACGCTGCATTGACAAGGTAGCATATTCATAAATTTACCATCTTCTACTTCTTCATATCAGAATGTGCTCCAACTGAGCCGAATCTTCCGATTTTCGCACTAAATTTGCGTGGTTGTGCAACAGGTGGAGTTAAACATGAGAGCTCCTGTTGCTAAGGAGCTTCTGAGAGTACGGCCTCTAGTCGAATTGGCAGCATCAACAGTTCAAAAGATGCGAGATAGATGTGCCTATGGTTGGGTGCAGCTCCAGGACTTGAGCATCACGATTTGACATGTAGACGAAGTAGTAAAATGTGAAATATTTGTAACAAATAATCGAGAACAAGTTGATATAAAAAAAATTGGTGAGCTAAATTCTTTGAAATTTAATCAGATTCCTTAAAGTATGAAGCAAATTTGTAGTCTATAATCTATATAAATATATAAATGTATAATATATGCTAAATTATTTCAATTATATTTATATAATCTATTTGTTGAAGTGTCTTTCAATCGTTTAAGTTTATCCTCATATGACTAAATTGTAATCTAAAACATCACAAACAAAAATTAGAGCAAGTAAGTGTACATTGTTTTATCGGCCCATGCCTCCATAATGGAGGTCATGGGTTCGACACTTGCCGAGGGTTCAAATAATTACGGGTGACTTTGCCTTGTTGTAGCGTAGATTTCCCCTTTCTCGTTACTGTAGGTTTACTTTGATTATCTTATCGTTTGAAAAAGAAAAAAGAAAAAAAAGCGTACATTGTCGTCCTCTTTCTTCCGAGGTGCTCCCCAATGGCGACTGCAACACACCTTTTGATGAATCTCCACAAACTCATCATCTCCAAATCACCCTCACCCTCAAACACACTCTTTTTCCCATTTCGCTTACTATCTGTTCACCATTTCAACACCAAACGACGCCGTTTGGGGACCACTATTAGTTCATACACCAAACACGACACTGATGGGAATAGCAGCACCACCAGCTTCACTTGGGACGATGTCTTCGCAGTGCCGGAACCGGAATTAAATGACGATTATGCCCTTCGAGGCTTCTTTCACAAAGTGCAACTCAATAATCGTAATTCCGTAAGCCCCCTTTCATTGTATTCTTAAATTTGTTTATTTAGTTTTTTTCACTTTTGAATTAAAATAGTGGTCAAACGTTTTCAATTATGAAATTGTTTTGCAGGGAAATTTTCAAAAGCGACATATTTTAGCAAAAGAATATTCCCTCAATCCCTAAATTAAATGATTGTCACATTTTGACTTTTGGTGGTCAACAAAACACGATTTAAAAGGTAAATATCTATTATTTCAACATGCGGAAAAATTATAAGAAGTTGATATTTCAAAAATTTATATTGAGACAAATCTAACAAGGTCTGACAAGACTATATTATTTCTTATCGTTTAATGAGAATTCATGATCAAATTTTGCTATGTTTGACCAACAAAAGTCAACAATCTTTTAGGGATGGAGGGAGTATTATTTTTCACATCATTTTCTTGAGTTGTGTTATATTGCAAAATATCTCTAGTAATTGGGATATTTTTGTCCCAAAACTATAAAAGGTGTTTTTATAATTAGTGCTAGCTAGGTAACAAAACATACTGAATGGGGTAATTTCTTATTGCAGATTTCTCCTTGTTTATATTTGGTGAAAAATATATCAAATGCTAGTATTTCTGTTGTACTTTACTAGTAACATGATAACTTTGATTTAAACTAAGTTAGATGTGTCGTAATTCTACACATTTTGGTTATTTTGATTGTTAAAAATCAAATTGGGCGATGGTTTTGTGATGGAGGGAATAAAATTTTATAGCGATTTTCCCATATAATCAAGCATAATTCATACATAAATGTTCAGTTTTGTTTTGTGTTTTTGGTTAGGAAAGGCAATGCGAATTTATGCCGTTTGTGATTGAGGATCAAATTGTTGGATATGTCCACCATGAGTGAGTATAACATCTTTTTTTTCATTATTTATTAATCTATGTTCGTTGGTAGTTATCGTTTACTTAAAACCTCTCCTTAATTATAGGAGAGATATTTAAAATTACTTTCATATTTTATTATTAACTCATTTTACAAATGTATCAATTATGAAGTCATTTAACTACGAAAATATTATTGTTGGTTTGGTTTAAAACATTAATGAAATTATTGTACTATCAATTTTTTAGGGTAAACAAATATTAACTCGAAAAAATATTAATTCTCAGGCATTGACTGTCCACCATAGCTAGTATCATTTTAATTGGAATATAGAGTCAAGTCAAGTTGTTTGCATTCCATGTATGCAATCAGTTTGAATATAGAGTTGGGCTTCTTTTTTTGGGTATCATTTACCTGAATGTTCGTTTCGATATATCATTGCATTTCTTACTTGAACTACATCAACTATGTTACATAGGTTTGCTGATCATTTGAAGGAGTTTAAGGATGTTTTCGTTTTCCATAAAGATAATTCTCAGTCCGACCAAGTGAGTAATGTCACGTTGCATCAAAATTTGAGGACACCTGAGGGAAGGACAAATGCTGTGGCAGATGTAATCAAATGTTTGGGGAAGGAACTGATTCCAGGCATCCGAAATGAGGTAGCTTGAGATTTCTGGGGAAAGATTTTCTGAGATGCTCCTTTGTTCATTGAGGTCCCTGGTGTATGCATAACATCATAACTCTCTTAGGAAACTGCATATTGCTTAAATAACGTCCACCTACATTGATTTGATCAGTTATACCCAGTCGCACCGTTCCATGGGGCGCCAGCATTGTTCTCCTTGGAAAGAGCAGCAGCACCGTACTTTGGCATAAAGGTGTGTCACAATGCATACCAAATGTTTTTAGCAGTATTTATCTGTACATGATTACACATTCCTGGATTTTAAATGAGAAATTTGTGTCCTTAGTTATGAGCAATTATTCTCCTTCGTTAACTATTTTACTGAATGTTTGTGGAGTGGCAGAAAGTCCATATTTTTATCCACATTTGTACAAATTAAATGGAAAAGATTAAATAGAATGTTTAACTTTGTTCAAAATTTTACACCAACAGGCTTATGGAGTTCATATGAATGGTTACATTGAAAGAGATGGGAAGCAATTTCTCTGGGTAGGAAAGAGAAGCAATTCGAAACCTACTTACCCAGGAATGCTTGATCATTTAGCTGCTGGAGGACTGGTATGTCAAGATTCGAGTCTCCTTATGTTTCTATCTTTGGCTTTTTTGCAGCAATTTTCTTGTTAACCATGATAGAACACAAACGAGGTGCATCTGTTTTTAGGTACAGCTTTAACCTTGTGGCATAATGTTTCTGGGACCAATTGTCTTCATTAGTTGAAAAAAGGTGTCATTATCTGGCTGGTAATCTTGTAGATAATTGGCTTAGTCTTTTTTAGGAAATTACAATCAAAGTCAAGGAAAAGCTTGAAATTACAGCTTTCTTATCAGTAGGCGCCAAAGTCCCTATCCACTTCATTTTATGATATGACTTCGTCGTCTATCTATCTTGTGAGTTCCTGACTGTTAACGCCAATCTCATGTGAGGAAAAGAGAGACAGGTTCGGGTTTGAAGGTTTAGAGAAGCCAACTAATCTGTTTAAATATCTTCTAGCTCGTGTATCGCTTGAATTTTCAGTTCTTCATTAGGGCCAAACAGAAATAGGTGAAAACTACAGTTATTCAGTTATGCGTCTTTTCATATTATACATGCCATTAATATTTCAACTAGAAAACAAAACAGACCCTTGGTGTACAATGGCTGATACAACTTAACAAGAGGAGTACAATGGCTGATACAACTAGAATACAAAACAGACCAAGTTTCCAGCTCAAAGCTTTCTGAAGATGGACTCCACTTAACAAGAGAATTTTGTTGCAGTAATCGTCAATCTAGGTGAAACGTTTGGAGTGAAATTCACGTATCACCTCCTCCAACCCCACCCTCACTCCCAACACTAAACTAACCCGCCCTTCTTCTTCCCCTCTTCAATTGTTTAAAGCACCACGACGACCACCGATCACCACCACAAATCGGACCCCCTGCAAATCGGACTCTCTGCCCTCCACCATACAGATCGGACTCTCTTCTACTCTTTTTATTTATCTCACTGCCTAACTTAATAAATATCTCAGATTCTTGCTAACAATCCAATGCTAAACAATATGCTTGGCTCTAATCCGCAACTTAGAGAGATGATGCTAAGTCTTGATTTCCTTCGCCAATTAATCGCCCCTGAAAATGATGCAGGTAAGCTGCTTTTCTGTTCTTTCCACTCCCTCCCTCTCTATACTCTTGTTTCTCTAGTTGAAGAAGGGTGGGGTAGTTTAGTGTTGGGGGTGGGGTTGGAGGGGGTGATATGTGAATTTGGTCTACAAGAAAGGGGAAGAGTTGAAGAAATGGGGGGGGAGGGGACTTGGAACCTTTGGAGTGAAAAGTTGAAGAGAATGAGAAAGATTTTCTGTGTTAGTGGCAGGTATAATATGAAAAGACGAAATTGCCCCTTGGTAAACGCTTAAAATGCCAAAAAAAAAACGTTTTCTGGCTTGAGTGAACAATTAGCCACATTATAGGGAACATGAGCATCGAAAAGTGGCCCAAAGTGGAACTATTGTGATCGATCCGGGACTTTTAACAAAAATTAGTGATCTTTCATGCTATTTGCCTTTAAACGCTCATACCTCTTCTGTTTCATGCTTTTCTAAAAACTTACTTACATTTAGTAAACATACAGCCACATGGAATATCATGTCAAGAAAATCTCATAAAAGAATGTGAAGAAGAAGCAGGCATACCACTGTCTATTTCTGTCAAGTAAGGTGGATTCACCTATGATTTGTATTTTGTTGTTATGAGGTATTGTTTAACTAATCAAGTAGCAAGCTCTAGAATGCATTACTTTTGCATATTTTTCCTGAAGCGCAGGGCCAGACCAGTTGGTGCTGTATCTTACATAGACATCAATGGATTTAGATATAAGAGGGATGTTTTATTTTGTTATGATCTAAAGCTTCCCGAAAGTTTCAACCCCATGAATGAAGGTAAGCTGGTTGGTGTCCGAAAATCATGCAAATTATTAATTACAGAAAATCAGAAATGTGCCTAATATTCTCATCTTTTTAGGTTCCATAATTTAGTAATTTAGTTTATCTTGTAGCAAATACCTCGTGCACAGTCTTTCTTCTACTGTAGATGTTCCATGAGCATCTAAGTGAATCGCTAGTTACTTCTATCATTTAACTTTCCAGATGGAGAAGTGGATAGTTTCAAGCTAATCCCTGTGTCACATGTTGCAAATATCATTCGACGGAGTCACTTCTTTAAAGCAAATTGCTCTCTTGTTATTATGGACTTCCTTTTTCGCCATGGGTAAGTAATACATCTGACACTTACAATAACAATCGTCTTGCTTGTGGATAACTCTTCGTGCAATTAGCATGTGAGGCACAATATAATTGTACAGCAAGACTAATTCAGAGTAATCACCTAAGCAGCCTAAGCCGATCTGATACCTTCTGGGGGAAGCAGCTTGTTTCTTTAGGGGTTACTGTGAAATATCTAATCTTGAATGAGATTTCTTTGCTCGATATAGT
The DNA here is from genome assembly GCA_003412495.2 of Echium plantagineum. Taxonomy (NCBI): domain Eukaryota; kingdom Viridiplantae; phylum Streptophyta; class Magnoliopsida; order Boraginales; family Boraginaceae; genus Echium; species Echium plantagineum. The sequence goes on along the minus strand of CM016564.1, from coordinate 11,019,054 downwards.
ATGACTTGTATAATATCTTTCCCCTTTTGTACTTCTTGTAGGTATATTAAGCCCGAAAGTGTCGGGTACTTGAAATTACTAGAGAGTTTAAGAAATGGAGATTGTTCCTGAAGCATTTGGTGTTAAAACACCTATTGAGCAAATTTTATGGGGATTGTGTTTAAACAAGGCAAGATGTCAGTTTGAAGTTGGTGACTGTAACTCTATTCATTGAGTAAGTTAATTTCGTGATTGATGATGTGAAATAACTAGGCTCGTCGACTCATTGCTACTCCTGTGTCAAACTAAAAGTACCGTACAACGCGACGAAAAGGAGTGATAATGGTTTTTCAGTAAAACCTATTCCCATGGGGGTATACGGGCCTTCGTCTTTTAGGCGCAAAAACCCCTGCACTTGATGTGTAAGTTACATTTGTGGAACTCCTCTTGTGGAAGTAGCTATGCCCTGGTTTTTATTGCTTTTTGCAGTTGACATCGATTATCAATATGACTAGTCGTTTATGCATAGTCCAGCCTGTGCAAATTCGTTGTCATTATACAATTAACTTTTTGTATAATTAATTAGAGATCGTTGAAATTGTGTAGCATATATATGAGAAAATATAAAAGATTGTATACAATTGAATGGTTAATTTGAACAGACACAGGTGCATGACTATTAGTATATACAATAATGTACAACAATATGATCACATATAAACGTAAGTAAATATGTAATCATACATTAAGCTAATACATTTTTGCACGCACACACACATTGATCTTCTCGTTGAGATCGGGGTTTGGAGCAGTAGTGGTAGATAAATCGAATCCGGCATTTTCATCTTTTCCCATGGATTTCCCAAGCATAAATGCTTCATGCTTCAAACTGTTTGAAAAAATCATCAGTTAACAATATGTATAATCTATATTTAAGTTAACAGGCGTAGAGAACCTTGTATCTAGTTGACCATAATATTCTCCCCTTATAGTCCAATCTTATGTTGCATGGCCACCATCATCAACACCTCCTTGGATAACAAAATTCTTTATTAAACTTCCTTGACCTTCCGGCACTTGGCAGGTGTCAGTCCCCATACATGGTCTTACGATTTTGCGGAGACCTGTGTTTTAGGTAAACAGTCGCCCGGGTCTGGTCACTGCAACCCCCTTTGTGAGGAGGCACCCCTTCTCCAGAAGATAAAAGCATTCCTTTTAAGCGCCCTTTCTCACTGCAAACCAGATTAGTCATCATTCAATCATTCACAGCACATGCAGAAATTGCATGAAGATTTTGTCATGCAAAAAAAAAAAAAGATCAGTCCTTCATATTTGTGTATATTTATTTAGTGAAGGCTATTTGCAAGACTTTTTCTTCCAAAGCAATGTTTCCTCTCATTTTGTCCTTAAATGTCACATGAGACATGCGTTCCTCATGCACCTTGAACTCGTGTGTTTCGCGGAATCGATCACTTAGACACATGCATTCGACTTGCATCCAATTGCGTGCAACATACATGCGATATATCAACCAGCATAAATGAATGCATAATTCAATTGGTCCATAGAAATATATAGAACATATATTGATATTGTGCATGCGATTGGTATATATTTCTCACACACACCTTCATAGGAGTGTTCTATTCAAATCGTTAGAATTTATTATAAGAAATCTAATTTTGATGTGGACAACTTATGATAGAGATACTAAAAAAGCTCAATTTTATCAACTTTCACACAATATTAGAGATAGAAAGGTGTGTAGGTATTCTAGCGTGAATGCTCTAAGGAATATAGGGGAAACACTATATACATAATAGAATAATGTAATAGAATAATGTTTTTGTAATTGAAATTATATTTAAATAGGGTAAGGGCATAATAGTCTTTACACTCCTAAATGTCACATTTCCAAATAGGAGGCATCATTTTGGGTCCGGTCTCTATTTAAGTGTGTTCTGTGTATATAGTTGATAATATAATAACCCAAAAACTCACCATTTTCCTCCTCCCAACTCTCAGCCGCCGCCCTCCGCTCATCTCCGGCCAAAAAAGCAAGTACTTTATATCATCTAATATATATTCACTTAATATTTTATTTGTTTTTTCCAATATTTTTATTTCTGCTACTGTTTGAACTGATTTTTTTGGTATTTAAAAAAGATATTTATTGCTCAAATAAGTATGTTTATACTATATCACTTCTGTATTTCCCCTATATTGTTTAATACTATGTTCTGTGAATTGTTATAAAGATTACACTTTTAAATATTTATTGCTCGAATAACCATGTTTCTTTTTGTTATAATGCTTTTTTAGTTGCTTTTTGCAATAATTGATAATGGTTTCTATTAGTTGTAATAAAGATTATATTTTTCTTGTTCTTTCGTCGTACTTGTTCAATTGCTAGCTTATATGGCACAAGTGCTAACTTTCTGAGTGCTTGCAGAATTAAGTTGTAGTTTTCGATTAGTGTAATACTGTTATTAGAAGTTTAAGTTATTGGAGTTGATAGTTTTTATTGTATGTTGCTTATTGGAGTTGATGACTTGATGTAATTTTTTTTTTGTAAATTAGCGATGAGGTGAGTATCGAACCCAAATGAATCAAAATGAATCAATTCACTACCTGTCCTTTTCATCTATTGTGGCATGTTGATGTTGATCGGACAGTCTTCTCATTAGTCTTTTAATGCGCTAACAGGTTGGTATAATGAACGGAATAGTTTCAGTTTTTGAAGAGGATGGATTCTCGGCTGGGAGATTATTTAAGCAGGGGTACTCTTACACCTACGATGATGTTATCTTTCTTCCTCACTACATTGACTTCCCTACTGATGCTGTCAAATTGGGTACCAAGCTGAGTCGCAACGTGGAACTTTCTATTCCCTGTGTAGCCTCTCCCATGGACACTGTCACAGAGGCACCAATGGCTACTGCTATGGCTGCCGTTGGTGGCATTGGGATTGTTCATTACAACAATACCATCGATCGACAAGCGTCCTTTGTCCGCAACGTTAAGTCCCACAAGATCCCTTTTGCTGCGGATTTGATATTCAAAGCACCATCTGATTCCATTACTTCAGCCGACGAATTTGCGACTTCACCATGCATATTTGTAACAGAGAGTGGAACTCAAAAGTCAAAGCTTGTGGGTGTTGTATCTAGGTCTGATTGGGAAGCCATCACTGATAAAGAAGCTAGAGTGTCTACTTATATGACAAAGTCACAGGTTACATTGCCCTCAACCTACAATTTGGAAGATGTTGCCGGCTTTTTAGCTGCAAAAGATTTGAACTTTGTGCCTTTAGTCAGCGAGGATGAAGGTGAGATAATGAATTTGGTTTCAAAGTCTGATATAAAGAGGATTCATAGATTCCCGAAATTGGGGCTGCCATCTTTGGGGCCGGATGGTCGATTCCTCGTGGGTGCAGCTGTAGGTACACGGGATTCGGATAAGGAGAGGCTGGAGCATTTGGTGAAAGCTGGGATTAATGCTATTGTGTTGGATAGTTCTCAAGGAAATTCCATTTATCAGCTTGAAATGATAAAATATGTTAAGCATAATTACCCGAATCTGGATGTGATTGGTGGAAATGTGGTGACAATGTCCCAAGCACAAAACTTGATTCAGGCCGGGGTTGATGGCTTAAGAGTTGGGATGGGGTCTGGGTCTATCTGTACAACACAGGAGGTTTGTGCTGTGGGCCGTGGACAGGTACTTTTAGTATGTTATATATGTTTCAAATACTTGTGCTCATTGACTGCCAATTAATCTTTTTTTCACAAATATATATGTTTCCAAACCCATACTTGTTTAATCTTGATGTTTTGATGGTTTTTCTCTTGATTGGCTGCAAATCAGGCCACTGCTGTCTACAAGGTGTCCTCTATTGCTGAGAAAAGTGGTATTCCCATTATTGCTGACGGGGGTATATCTAATTCTGGCCACATTGTTAAGGCTCTGGTCCTTGGAGCTTCGACTGTGATGATGGGGAGCTTCCTTGCTGGAAGCAACGAAGCTCCTGGAAACTACGTAAATCAGGTACGACATAGTTTTCCCCACTTAGTTCTATGAATTATCTCAAGCGAAGGAACTGTGCAAATAGTAATATGCAATGTTTCCTGAAAACCATAGGCTTGTAGCTTGGTCTTGCAAATTTTTAAATGGATGGTGCCTGGTTTATAGGTTGCAGTAGATTCCGTTTTGTACTCATACACAATATTTTTATATTTTATTATTCCAATCACAGCAGTTGGCCAGTTACTGAATTTTTGCACTTTCAGGGTGGTGTTCGAGTGAAAAAATACCGAGGTATGGGATCCCTGGAAGCTATGACTAAAGGGAGTGATCAAAGATATCTTGGCGATACATCTAAGTTGAAGATCGCTCAGGGGGTAGTTGGAGCAGTTGTAGATAAGGGATCTGTCCTGAAGTTTATACCTTACACTATGCATGCCGTGAAGCAGGGTTTCCAGGATCTCGGTGCTTCCTCGATTCACTCTGCTCATGATCTGTTGAGATCTGGCACGTTGAGGCTGGAGGTTAGCTAACTAATTCTCTCATAATTTTTCATACCATGTTCTACCATTACGTTGAACGTTTTCCCCCTCCTGGATATTAGTTGATAACCTCATTCACATAATGATTTGCAGAAATTCGAAACTCTCTATTTCACATAACAATATTCGGAACTATGCATTGCTCGTTGCCCGACATTTTATTTCCATGCTAATGATTTCATAGGTTCGGACTGGAGCAGCACAAGCCGAAGGAGGAGTTCATGGTCTGGTATCTTATGAAAAGAAATCCTTCTAAAGAGCGCAGCGAACTCTTCCGGTGTTCCCGTGTTGAAGTCAGACTCTACTACAGGCAATGATCAACTGAATCTGCTAGAGTTACTGAAGTATTGTACATACTACAATATAAATGACTGTACACTAAGTTGCGTATTTGGTTTCACTATGAAAAATATGTAGTGCTTCAACTTGAAATGTTCAGTTTTTTCGTTTTGGAATAAGATCATATGGTTCCTAAGATTTTTGTATACACAAATTGTGGAATTTCACCAAAACCATGAATGATTATCATCTTTCTTTGATTGGTGAACTCGTTTGTATTATGTTAAGCAAAAGGAAAGAGTTTATTAGCAGGAAAAAAGCAACTTATTGTTTGGTGTTCCATAGGTAAAAATTGCTAATTAACCTCTATAATGAGTCACTATTATCTACGGTTGGATCAATCTTTTTGGTTATGGTATTATCAAGCATTCACGTTTCTTAAAATTCCGTGTTCGATCACCTAGTTTCACTTTGACTGATCTCGATCACTCGAGTTTAATTTTAGAGTTAATGATATTAAAGATTACTGAAAAGTATCTAATATTCCAGTTTGATACTTTGATTACCCTCATTTTAAATGGACCATGTTGGATCACTCAACTGTATTTTATTGGGAAAACTTGGTCACTGGACCGTTTTAAAGATTTAGAGAAAAGGATGATTAAAAGTCTATAAAAGTGAACGGACAAAATTGCACTCGTTAAAAACTTACAAAATGTACCCAATTTTTTTCAAAATGTCCTAGTAACCAAGTTTCCCAAAAAAATATAGTTAAGTGATCCAATATGATCCATTTAGGGTAATCAAACTAAAAATATATTATAGTCAAAACAACAATTCAGAAAAAGTTAACAATGCTCAATACTCCCCATCAGACAAAATTATGACAACTTTTCGAGTATCTATCTTAGTAATAATTAAGATAAAGCCCCCAACATAATTAGGTACTTTAAGCAGTAGATGGCTTGGTGGCTGCAGATAGTCTCGATCGCTTCTTCGCTATGCTTTCACTGCGCCTTTCCCTCTGCTCCTTCAACCTACTTGCCAAAAGCTTCTGATATTCTGCGGCATCAGACTTGGACTTGGCAATTTTCTTCTTCTTATCAGCAAGTCTTGCCCTCTTCCTCTGAAGAGTCAAAGGTGTAACCAGACGTTGAATCTTAGGAGCCTTACTGACCTTCTTACCTGCATCGACATAAAAAACCATTAGAACACGAAAAACAAAAGACCTCTTTAAACGATATATAAAGAAGAGTAGGGACTCGCCATTCTTGGTGGTAAATGTCCTGCGGTATGTGTTGACATACTTCCTGACATCATCATCCTTAGAAAGGTTGAAGAGCTTTCTAATCTTTGATGCCCTCTTTGGTCCTCTCATCCTTGGCTTCTCCACATCAGTTAATCCAGGCAAATCATTATCACCTTTCTTCACAATGACAAGATTCAGCACGGAGAGATCGGGGCTGACAATGCAACCGCGAACTGATTTCCTCCTGCGCTCTCCATTTCTACGTCCATTTCCCCTGAAGCAAGGGGTACCTGAACAAAAAACACTAAGAAGTTGAGCCAACACACAGCAAATGGTGATCAAGAAGCTTTGAATTAGGCACACACACCTCGGTGTAACAACAACCGAACACGTCCATTGGTCAACACTCCCTGCTTCATTGGAAATCCCTGCTTGTCACAGCCTCCCATAATCTTGAAGACGTAACCCTTGAATTCCTATTTAATTGCAAAGACCTTAAAATAAATAAAAACTACCACCTAATATGCTAAGAACAAACTTGAAGAACCAGCATAAATGTATTACCTCTCCCAATGCATCTCCTTGAACCTCCTGGGAGATCCTCTTTTCATTGAAAGCTCGGCTGAATTTCCAAAGAAATGGCCGAGTTAAGAATTGAAAAAAACAATAAATATAAACGGGGCACATGTGCAGACTTATCTTAGTTATAGAAGCACATCAATTATACAGTTCAAAAGTAAAATGGGAATATGATCTTATATGTGCACCAGAAAAAAAAGTACTTCAAACTAGCACTAAACAAATCAACAAAAAAGATAAAAAAAATTTACTTGTACAACCCTATACAGTATATAAAAACTTCCACACACTGTTCAAAAGAAGATGTCTGAACTTGTTACAAATGTAGAAACTAGTGGTAGCATTGTCAGATTATCACTAAATACGGTAATAATAAATATGATCCCTCCCTCTATTCCACGAAGACGGGTCAGTTTTTCGATTTTGATATCAACAATTCTAATTCTAAACTCAATGATATTGATCAATGTTGTATAACATATGGTGAACAATATCTAAAACGCTAAGCGTTTATTAAGTATTTTATAACAACTATACAACTACCATGACAATATCGAGTGCTTCATATGCTAGGTAAAGTAATTTCATAAGTAGAAACTAAAAATATATAATCAACAGAAACAATAACTAGCAATACACAGAAATGCAACAAAGCATAATGTACAAGAATTAGCAGTGAGTTAATAAAATTTACAGCTTTAGGTCATCATCAATCTCGAGCTTCTTCTGGCACCCAGTTGTCGGATTAGCAATATTGAACTACAAAAAAAAAAACCAATACAAAGATAAGTAAAAACCAACCAACCAAACATACTTCGAAATTCTAATTGTGTCCCAAAAATATTGTCTTGTTTGGTCAATCAATTGTCAAAATTTAATAATAAAAATATTATTATGTTTATATGAATCTGAGGGGTTGAAGAAGGACCTTCATGGTGAATCAGAGAAGAATTCTGATGCTTGAAAAATATGCCCTCTTCTCTGCGTAAACTAGGGTTTTGATTTGGGGATTTGGGGAGAATATATAATTGGATTTTGTTTTGAGGTAAAAGGGTTTGAGGCCCAATTTTGCTCAAACACTTTACTGTGTTCATGGGCTCACCAATTGTACTGAGTTTCAAGTTGGGCTGTCAACCGATCCATATCCGTTTGGTCGTTTAGTTCTCCACCACAAAAATCCGACTCAGTTACCCTCTCGACCGATTATCGAGTTGGGTTATGGATTTATGGTGGAAAGTTCAAGGTTCTTCAAACAAGGCTTATTTATTTTTGAGCCCCTCAACTATTGTTATCTTTTCTAATAACCCCTTTTATCATTATCTTCTCGAATAAACCCTGATCACATTTTCAAGGAACATTTTCGAAAAAACACTATACCCTCAATCTTCAACCTTACCCTCAACGCCCCCCCCCCCCATTGGCGTTTCACAACCCCCTGCCCCTACCTATCCTCTTACCACTGAACAAACACCCTTACTCTCCACCTGAAAATGCAGCCTCCTCTCTCTCTCTCCGCCCCCACCTGAAAACTCACCACCTTACCTCACCCACACCTACAAATAGCAACGTCATTCCTTCTCCTAGCCCTACAAATGAAGATTGGCGTGGGATGGGGGTGGAGGGTGAGTTTTGAAAGCAATTGGGGATTAGGGTACAAGTGAGGTATAAGATGGGGGATAAGGTTGAATATGATAGTTTTAGTGATGTACCGAAATTGTCATTTAGGTTTGAGTCAATAATAACATTAGGAGATATTTAAAAAGATAACAATAATCGAGGGAGCCATAAAAAAAAGTTCAAAACTGAATAGTTAACGAAAAATTTGGGTCTATTAGCACCCTTCATAAAAATTGAAGCTATGAGTAATTTGATGCAAAATTTCAAGCTTATTTATCTAATAAGCTCGAAATAGAATAACTATGTCCCTTAACCAATTCAAATAGGTCGAAAGAGACTCGATATTTAACATGTTGCACTCAAAAAGAGTTGAATTCATTTGTTATGTTTTATTAGTGATGAAATATTGACAACAAAAAAACGTATACACAAACTATATAATGTAATAATACACATGAGCTTCCAAGAGCTCTTTTTTGGACAACAAGAAGAGCTTATTATAGCTTCCAAGAGATGGTTGGGCTTACATGGAAATATAATTTTCCTATCAATAATTAGAACTATTTTCCCATCCTCTAAATCCCACTAAAACAAAAAGAAGATGAAAATAAAATAAATTCAACTCAATTTTAATATGACATCTATACATGCAACCATACAAATAAACTCCCCAAAAAATGACCAAAAATCAAAAGTTGGTCTGCCTAAAAGACTTAATTAATTCCTAATTAAACCAAAAGGTCCTCTTTCTTGTCACATCCTTTATTATCTTTTTGGGTCTTCTTTTGTTGATCTGAATAAACAACAGTAGAAGATGAGGTTTGATAATGTTGTGGAGATTCTCTTGGGTACTCAGACAACATTTGAACCACTTCTCTCATTGTGGGTCTTTCAATGCTGTTTTCTTGAATACAAAGCATTGCTATGAAAAATAAGTGCATGGCTTCATCATGAGGCACTTTAGTTAGTCTTCCATCAATTATTCTACCCACTTCCTCCCTCCTTCCATATGTCATATGTTTGGTCCATTGCACTATGTCTACACCTTCCCCGAATTCGCCCACCGGGCGTCGTCCTGTGATCAGCTCCAGCAGTACAACTCCAAAACTGTAGACGTCGCTCTTTTCATCTACTTTCAAAGTATATGCATACTCTACATGAAGAAAAACAGAACAACAACGTTATGGTCACAACGATAGGAATTACTAAAAAACCTCACACGAGAATACACAACGATAGAATAGTAATAACCAAGTATTTTTAAAAACATTAGAATAAAAGAATTCTAAGCAATTATATTGATCTATCACGATCTAATAAGCTGAAAACACGCGGGAGATAGTCATAAGTAGTATATATTGTATCAGATAACTTAATTAAGATAATTTAACCCGTGTAAATGGGGTTGGGTTATGTATCTATCAGATCTGGTTAAAGTTATCGATTTCTATTCGGTACATATATAAACAAATTCAAATTTTGAATCGAGTATGGAATGATAATGTGATATGGCCCATTGACAACTCTATTCTTATTTCCTAAGGGGGAGAGGAGTCATAAGTCATGATGGTAGGTGGCTTCCACGTTGAAAGCTTTTGAAAAATCGAAGATGGACCTATACTATATGATGATGAAACAAAAGCATGAGTCGAAGTGGTGGGTGGGGTTGGGGTTGGGGTGGGGGGGGGGGGGGACACCACCTTGGGTTAGCTTTCACCAAAACACAACTCCACTTACGTTAGACCATCTTCATCTTTGTCTTGTGTGAGACCCACTTTTGATGTCTGAAACTGAAAGTGAGTGAGTGGGCCCATAATTTATTAGATGGGCTGAGTGGCCCGTATCCGATCGGCACCATTACCCAAAACATTCCAGTCATACTGAGCCATCCATGAATCACGGGTGATTTTCGATGCGTCACTTTACCCACCTCACCTTTCAGGCTTTCACTATCTAAATTCATTATTTTGTCATTCATTTTTTATCTCGTCTTAACGTCATTTCATATGAATATATAACATTGGCTGGCGATTATATAGAATCGTCAGATGAATCAATTAAACTATCTTATCAAATTTTAATGCAGTATTTTATAGATCTTAGTAATAACGAATAACCACCTTTTAGAATATATTATAATGATTAAAATTTAAATATCGTGGTGAAATAACTAAATCAAATATAATAATATTAATATCAAATAAATGTTACACACCTACACATACCATATTTTGCTCAATTGATAAATTGCTACTCTTGGTACTAAACATTCTTTGATATTCTCCATGACTAGCCAAAGAATGTTTAGATACTAGGAAACTAGACTCTTGGTCCTAAATATTCTCTATAATTAGCCAAAGAATGTTTAGACACTAAAAAATAAATTATTACTACTTGCTCCTACATCATTTTTTTCAATGAGTACTCAAAGAATGTTTAGACACTCGAAAACTCAAAACACTATTTGAGATAGTATAGTGATATCTGACCCGAACTTCTATTAGGATGTCTCAAATTGCATTTTTTTTTTACTATACTCTAATTGTTACTTTAGTAGGAATTTACGTATTTTGTTATTTCTAATGCTCTTCAATCTCACTATTCCTTAATGGTAATTCCCGATCGGTAATTTTAAAAAACGAAGAAAAGAACAATAACAATTACATACCTGGAGCAATGTAACCATATGATCCTGCAATAGCTGACATGCACTCAGAAGCACCACCATCTGCCAAGAATTTAGCCAACCCAAAATCTGCAACATGAGCTTCACAATTTGAATCCAGCAATATATTGTTTGATTTCACATCTCTATGAATTATCAATGGTGAACAATCATGATGCAAGTAACACAACCCTTTAGCTGCCTCATTTGCTATCTTGTACCTCAAATTCCATCCCAGAAATATTCCCCCTTTTTTACTATGCAATGCTTCACCTAAGCTCCCATTTCTCATGTACTCATAAACAAGAAAGTTTGTATCCTTGTTTGAGCAGAATGCAAGGAGTTTAACGATGTTTCGATGTCGAATATTGCCTAATGTTTTCACCTCAGCTTTGAATCCATGATCATGAGTGCTGTTATTCAAACCAACAAGCTTTTTTACTGCAATGTCTTCACCATTTGGCATTTTTCCATGGTAGACTATTCCTGCTCCACCTCTGCCTATCACATTGCCATCTTTCACACATTCAAGAACATCCGCAACCGAGAATTCGAGTTTCTGTTGGAAACCTGTCATTTTCCATGAGTTTGACCTTTTCTTGAATGATTTAGCCTTGAGTATTGCAGCTGTTGCGAAGACTAGCGAGCAAATTAGCAGCCCGAGCGCGAAAATAAGCTTGAATTCACTGTGGGACTTTCCGGGATTGCTTACAAGCTCGCTGAAGTTGCAGGGGTTGTTTAGCAATGGTCCACAGAGTTGAGGATTCCCCGCGAACGATGAAGCGTTGAAGAATGCATATTGGCCTGATTCAGGGAGCTTTCCAGAGAGATCATTGAAGGAAAAGTCTGCAGTTGTGAGGCTTTTCATTGAGCCAATGGCTTTAGGCATGGTTTCATTGAAATGGTTTCTTGATAAATTCAAGTAGCTCAAGATTCTGATTTTGGAAATTTCTTGAGGAATTGGACCAGAAAAGTTGTTATGGCTCAAATCAAGATAAGAAAGATGGTTACATTTGCTAATTTCAGCTGGGATTTCTCCTGAGAGAGAATTTCCACTGAGATCAAGTCTGATTGCTTGCTGAAGTTGACCTATTGATGGAGGAATTCGACCCGAAAAATTGTTGCCACCAAGCAAAAGTATTTGAAGGGCAGTGAAATCTGACAAAGAAGATGGTAAAAAACCTGAGAGTTGATTGATTGACAGATTGAGTTGGCCTAATTTAGCCGGTTTCGATGAAGGGTCTAGATTTTCAGGCAAAGTTCCTGACAAGTAGTTGTTTTGAAGCTCAACTAAATTCAACTCTGGCATGTAAAGAAAGCCATTTGGAATACTACCATTTAGGTAATTTTCCCCTAGTCTTACTCTGACAAGACTCGAACATCTGCCTAGTTCATCTGGAATTTGTCCAAAGAGAAAATTGATCCTCAAAATCAAGATACTTAGCCTTCCCGAGGCACATAAATCTCTAGGAATTGTGCCAGTGAGTTTATTTGAGGACAAATCAAGTTCCTGAAGCTTTCCGTTCTTTCCAAGATTTCGAGGAATGATACCGGTGAAGTTGTTCCTCCACAAGTACAGAGTTTCCAAATCAGGAAACTCTGCAACAAAATCCGGAATCGAGCCATGAAGCCTGTTCATGAATAAGTTGAATAGCCTTAACTTATGCAGCTTCACAAACTCATTCGGGATTTCACCTGTTAAACCATTGCCCGAAAGATCAAGATTAACTAAGCTCGTGAGGTTTCCCAACGCCTTCGGAATCTGTCCCGAGAGAGCATTGAGATACAGAAAAAGAGTGTTGAGTGACTTCAAATTCCCCAATTCTTGAGGTATTGAGCCACTTATTCCACAATGTGAAATATCCAAATGCACAAGATTAACCAATTTCCCAAATTCATTTGGAATGCTACCTTCAAGCTCATTAAACTGTCCCAAATATATCTCCTTCAAGTTTGTGAGATTTCCCAATTCTTTAGGAATCTTTCCATGCAGCTCATTTCCTGAAAGTGATAAATACTCTAATCCAATCATACTTCCATAGCTTCTTGGTATTTCTCCATCAAAATAGTTCCCACTCAAATCCAAGTACTTGAGCTTCTTCAACCCGAGGACCCCGAGTGGGAGGGAGCCATTGAAGTTGTTGTTGTAAGCATCAAACATCTCCAAATTCCCTAAGCTTGAGAAGTTCCATTCAAGACTCCCAGTGAAGCAGTTGTTAGATATGTTGAGATATCGAAGAGAGCTCATGTTCTCAATCTTGATATCTCCAGTGAAGTTGTTGCCATCAATGGAAAGCTCCATTAACATATCTAAGCTTGAAATTGCATCAGAAACAGAACCATAAACTCCCATGTTTGATATGTTTAAGGATACAACTCTTCCATGGAAGCATTTTACTCCATTCCATGAACAAACTGAGGTTGGATTAGACAAATCCCATCCTTCAACTTCTCCACTAGGGGACTCAAAACCTTGTTTAACAGCAACTAGAGCTTCAAAATCAGTGAAAATGGAGGAGGAAAATGAAGTGGTCATAAAAAAGAAAAACATCAAGAAAATGAATGGAAACATATTTAGTTGGATAAATATTTTCATGGGAAGTGAGATTTCAAGAAAGTGAAGAAGAGGCAGAGGAATTTAAGAGGTTGAGAAATGAAATATTTTCCAGAAAAGGAAGGAAAAGTTGAAGGAATCTGAGAAACTTCAGCTGTATAATGGTTTAGAGAATCAAACATCTTGAGAAAAAAAAAAGAGTCTTCTAATTCAAGGAAGAAACTATGCTCCCCCCTTTAGTACCCTTTGCTTTATCTTTTTTCCTTTCCTTTGAAGAAGAAAAATAAAAGTTGTAATCTCACTAGATTTCTAAGATAGTATTGCAATATTATCAACATTCAACAAGCTTTTACACCAGAGCCATGGAAGAAAAAGGGATTTAAAGCTTCTTTACTAGTGGAGTAAAGATAAAAAGAAAATAAGTTGAGTAAAATGAAATATTATCAAAACGACTCATTGCATTATCAACGCTTCTTATCTATTATGATGTAGTATATAGTGTTCAAATTCACTTTTGAGTCAATTCGGAAACAACCTCAATATTATTACATGGGGTAGGATTCAAGTGTTATCAAATCCTGCTTAAATGGGAGTAGTCTCTTCAAAGATATGGAATTGTGTCAATTCGAAAATAACCTTTTTTATTATTGTACGAAAAAGGTTGAGTAATATTTGATCAGATCCCGTTTAGATTGAAGTCTCTTCAAGACGTTAACGGTGATATTAGTTTAGACAACAAATGAGAAGACAATAATTGAAACATAAATAGGCCATTACCCTTTGGGCTATACAAAAAATTAAAGTTGATAAGGAAAAGGAAAGAAAAGATAAGTTTGATGCTATTGTGCATCTTTATTCTAAGACAAAATTACCCTTTAACTTTATCAAAGATCCAAGAATGCTCATGCATGCTTTATACTTTGAGTAAGAGATAATGAGAATTGAAACTCTAGTCATAAGGGATAGGCTCATTATAGTATAGTGTATATATTTTTGTATAGATGATAACTATTTGTGATATTGCTTTCTCATGGTAGCTAGAGCAATTTAATATAACAAACAAAAGAGAAAAAGAAAGGTGGTATGTTATTGTAATCAATAAATGCATATCACTATTTTGCAAAGCTATTTGGTGTCATTGACTTGAGCTCTCATAATGATTTAAAGTTGTTGAGCTACAATTAGAGAATAGTAGGCATGCATCATCTCATCTACTTTAGCTTCACTTAAACTGAGTTTCCTAGGATCAATATCTTCACTTATCAAATTTAATTAGGAGTCAAGTGTGAACTCTCTTTTCTATGTAGTGGCATTGCCAAAATTCTAAAATCATGATATTGAAAATATACATAAAATAAAATAGGAGAAAATTGTTGAAATTCTCACAGTAACATCAAGTTGCATTTTGATTCTCTGTAATGATATCATAGCAGTTTAGTCATGATTCAAAAATTTCACTTTAGTCCCCACTTCAACTTCTCCGTTAAATTTTAACAACCACACATGATTAGAAATTAGTTTGGGCTGATAATGAATTTCAGTAACATTACAACTCATCAATTTTAGGACATTGAGACATTTCTCTTCATATACACCATATACTAAGTTGATGGCTCAATAGCCTTATGACATCTGATCTAAACTTCTAATCAAGGGGTCTTTCGTTCAAATCTTGTGAAAGACATTTAAGATTTTATACTTCTTATCGATAATTTATATATATTAAATATGTAATGGTGTAGAATCCATGTAGTTCCTCCTTCCTACTACTACATAGGTACCAACTTTCACATTAATGATGATGATGATGATGTTAGAAGTAGAAGTAACAACAAGTATACTAGCTTGAATTCCTATCTGTTATACGCACATCTAAATAGTAATTTTTGGGTGTGAAATTATAATTATGCCCCCTTATTTACAAGTATAACAGTTGAGGGATTTTATATACGAGCAAAATAGTAAATTCTTCCTTCAAAAAACACTGTTTTGATTGCATGGCACATGCATAGAAGAAAGCATAACATAGAAGCTAAAATTAGATTTGTGGACACTAAATTTGGTACTTTGATGTCAGTCTAAAGCATAATGCAGAGCAAAAGATGATTCAAACTATATCTTGATTATATATTGTTGAGAGCTTCAATTGAATTGAACCACTCTTTTTATATTTTCCCCATTTTTCACACTTAGTTGGAGACATGTGCCTGCAACAACAGTACATGTAAGTAGTAAAAAGATCACTATTATTAATATATCATTACTATGTTTTCTTGATAAATGCACATAATCATCAATATATAATTGTTTAGATTGCATATATATAGTTTGAGAGTTTTTTTAATATTTGATTTCATCTCTTTATTCTTCTCATTTCTTGCTTTATTCCTTGGGCTTCCTTTACCCTATTGCCCTGGGACCGATTCTCCATGGTATGGGTGTCTTTATTTGTGCTTTATTAGAAGATGGGATTGTCCTAAAGAGAGGGCTCTAAAGTAAAAGGAGATATATATGTTTGCTTTTCATCTTCCACTTCAAAAGCTAAGTATACAAGAAAAACTAGTATGATCTTACGTGTCTTTTGTAACGGAGGATTCACAATTATCATTTATCGAGTGTATAATTGTTATTTCTTTAAAAAGGGAACTTTTAATTTTATTAATACGAATAATACATTACAATCATGAAACATCAACACAATTCGTAAGGCGACCAACATCAAACTAGTGAGAGAAACCATCTCTCTAACCATTATGTATGTACTAGATATACCTAGTCTAACCATTAATGTCTCATCATAAAATTAATTGACAATAGAATTATAGGAAGAGTAGCTTATGACTTACGAGCCTCTTTTAATTTTCTTTTCTGTTCTTTTGTAAATTAGCGATAAAAGTATGATTGCAATAGTATTACAAATAACGAATATAAAAATTACTAACTAATAAAGTGTTAAAATGAAATATAGGACAATTGTTTCTAAGGAGCCTTGAAATACTCAGGACCTCCTACATAAAAGTTGAATCAAATGTCACTAGACTATTGAGTTTAGACTATTGAGTTATCGCAGGTTTACGTGACTCTTAGTAACTATTCACCTACCATGTAAACATGCATGTTCAATGTGGGATGCCTAAAAACGTAATTCATAATATCTTGGGTATGATTACAAAATGAGCAACACACTTTTTATCACTATGTGAATGTATTATTTCATAAAAATTCGATTCAAATAGTTAAATTACAAAAAAACAACTATGCCTCAATAACTCATATAGTATATATTATGCAGACCACTCATACAAATCTAAATTTGAATGTACAGTGTTTCTGCATAGATCAGATGATGCATGTCTCCACTCATTTGTAAACTTGGCACATCAACATGCTAGCTACTTCATTACAAATGCCTAATGTTTGCCTCTTTGAACTGTCTCAATCATCACTCTTTTGAATACCAGGGGGGCAAAATCGTCTTTTATGGCTGTCCGACTTCTTTCAGGGGCTGATTAAGGTGAATCAAAGAGATAGTTCGAAATATACATAATTTTTTTTTACCATATTTCATTACCTAATCAAGATTTTTAGTGAAAAATATTAAATTTGAATGAGCACAAATAAAGTCATATGAATTTATGAAAAGTAAAAATTGAGAGTTAATAACAAAAAATAGTCTTCAATTTTTAATAAAAGTTTGAAGTAGTTGCCAAAATTTGAACCTTCACCCTAATTTTGTCATAAATGTGTTACTAACCAACAAAGTTAATATTACTATTATAAATTCAGATTTGCCCCTGATTTGACTTCGTTATGAATTATGTTGAAAGAGTTTAAAACAGATTAATGAAAATATCGACACTCTTTAAAATTGAAAAAATTCATCATTAGCAAATCCATAGTTAAAATTTAATTTAGCACATTCAGAGTACAAAATTTTAAACGAAAACAATCTTTTGAGACCCTTAAAGTAAAAATCCCGATAACTCTCCTGTCATGAAGATTGATATTGGAGGCTAGCCGGTCAAACGCCAACAATAATGGTACTACTATATAATAGGGAGTATTTTAATTGTGAATCGTGTATGACGTTACCAACATGATGATCAAAAGGGCATATCCAACTAAGAGTGACTCATGCATTAGTCAAATATATACCAAATGCTAGTTCACTATCATAATTATGATTATCATCATCTTATTAAAACAAAATCTGTTGTAATTTAATGATTGTGCGTGTTGCTTTCAAATTGTTTAATTCATGATCCCATCCTTCGACGACTTGTTATGTTATCAAGATATAGCTTACATTTGAGGTGATTAAACAATATGATATCAAAACACATTATTTAAATTCGATATTTAAATATTTCGGAGACATATTAATGCACTTACGACCTTGATAAAAATTACAATTATGTGCATTAACGGTATAGAAAGATAAAGAGACAATTATCGAAATGGTCTCGTAAATAAATATGTGTAAGTTACACTTTAATTCCTATAGATGTACGAGTGCAGTAAATAGTCGCTGATATTGTTCTAAAAAGTAGTTTTTTAGTCTCTCTTTTGACGAAAATGCTGAATTGTGATGGAAAAAAGCGAAGTTAAAATAAAAGTTTCAATACATAGATATTTATTTAAATGTGCACTTCAATACCTAATAATGGTAGAAAAAGTCTCCCATAATCTCAGATAATATATACAAATTGCACTTTAGTCCCTGATGAGTCTCCAAAATCTACTTCTCGGCCCGTGGTCTTACGCGAGCTCGAAACTGGAGAATCCTCTTTATGCTCTTGACTAGGTGAAATCTCAACAAGCCTCGTAGAAATAGTTCTCTTGGGATATCCACTTAGATTCCTCTTAGATCCAATCGAAGCCAGAGCTCCCCGTCAGTAATATCAACGACCTGAAAGCGTGGTCGGGGGCCGATCACAAACACTCCGATGCTTAAGTCAGTAAAGATCTTAAGGGAGAGTCAACAATCAAGTTAATAGAGCATTTAGTATTTGGATTAGGATTACCTCTATTGATTGATGCTACAGTACTATTTATAGAGTACTGGAGAGAGAAAGATTGTACCTTCAGCTCATAAGATGGTGACACTTGTCCTGATCTCAACGGTAGAAGGTACCATGTGAGAGAAAGTTCGGGCCCTTGATTGGGCCATCCCATATAAGCCAGCTGGAGGGAATCTGGTTGTACAAGGCTAGTACGATATTGGATCTTATAAATATTGGACCTCATCAGTAAATATACATATATATGTTTGCGTGAATATATGGTCTCTCATATTGATACAAAATGTGCACTTGTCAATATTGTTACACGGGGTTTGGCTAATATAATCTACTTAAATTACGTAGTTTGCACATCGAAAGTTTGCCTTGTACACACTCGATAAATAATGACGTGAAAACCCATTTCAAAAATTTGATTAAATTATTCATTTGATTAGAAAATTAAAACCACGATCCAATTATTGAAGTTTGAAGTGTGGTAATAACATAAGCACCTTATAAATACAAAAGAGATATAGGTCCACAGACATTGATAACACACTCGTGCTCTAAGTGATCAAGTGCTAGGATATGAGAACGTGACCAAATCATTTTGATTAAGAGATAACA
Source organism: Echium plantagineum (assembly GCA_003412495.2). Classification (NCBI taxonomy): domain Eukaryota; kingdom Viridiplantae; phylum Streptophyta; class Magnoliopsida; order Boraginales; family Boraginaceae; genus Echium; species Echium plantagineum. Next base: position 10,999,937 of record CM016564.1, on the reverse strand, counting down.
AATCGATCAAATCACTAAATTCATTAAAATATGTCTTTGTGGAACTACTGTGTCTCCAACTTGTTCCTACACTTAGCAGTCACTTGGATTTCTTGTCTTCCAATCGCTCATCATCACTTTCCTACTTTTAAATATATTTTATTATTCACAAGAAATAAAATATATATTAATTAAATCAAAATCATGCATGTCAATTCGTTCTTATCAAAATTATCCTCATTTAGAATCTCAATATTTAGAGATAAATAATATACGGTTTAATGTATTTATTTTGTTATATTGAAAGGAATAATGAGTTTTAACTTCTGCCAAATTAATAGAATACGATATATAGTCGAATATGTGTGGACTTGATAAGAGAATTGGGCGTAATTATTTTAAACCAAATACAATCATAGTACCCCTACTACAATATAAATACTACAATAACAATAACATAAGTCTAACATATATCAAATAAATTTTCTACATTAATTTATTATTTGATTTCCACTTTATCATTGATATATAGTTGATTGTGCCTTCATACTTAATTGTTCATTAATTTCGAATGTGTTAATAAAATCCAAGTTACTTTTCCCGATTGTTATTCATTAACAAACACGTTTAATTAAATATGTTTTGAATTTATTAATTTTACAAAATTAACAAACAACTCTAATATTTATGTCTAATATATAAAATCGTAAACGCAGACAAGAGGGCCACAACGTAACGGTAAAAAAATGAGAGTAATGCTAGGTCAGTGACCAACTTGGTAACGTTCGAAGGATAATTGCACTTGCTGATTTGGCCTGTGACGATTTTCCTTTCTTTACAATTCTTTCGGCGTTTAGAATACTACCCCTCTCTCCGTAAAAAATTATTGTCACATTTTGACTTTTGGTAGTTAAACATTACAAAATTTGATCATAAATTCTCATCAAACAATAAGAAATAATATAGTCTTGTGGGATCTTGTTAGATTTGTTTCAATATATATTTTTGAAATATTAAATTTTTATAATTTTTTTCGTATGTAGAATAAGAGATATTTACGTTTCAATTTTTGTTTTGTTAACCATCAAAAGTCAAAATGTGACAATTGTTTAGGGACGGAGGGAGTACTATATTACTCAAAATTTTCATCAATTCTAAACATATAAAACCACAATCAACGTTTCTTAGGGTCAACACTATACATACATTAAAATAGTGGGTTATTGTGGCATGAAATTATTATTTTGTCCCTACTTAACTTCCTCACTTACTATAGTTTCAAATAAGGGGACATAATGGTAATTTCAAGCTATAGAAAACTACTATTTTAGTATGTATAACAGATCAAGTTTCTTAGATATATACTCCCTCCGTTCCAAAATACTTGACTTTACGCTTTTCGAAACACAACTTCAATCATCAATTACTTTATATTTACATTATATAAAATTACAAAAAAATAATATTATGAAAGTATTTTGAAAAACGAATTCAATTATATCAATTTTATATTTTTTGGACTAATGAATATAAAGTAATTTATAGTCAAAGTTTGACACGAATTTCCAAAACGTCAATTAAATTGGAACGGAGGGAGTATATAATAGGAGAAAGTGTGTGCGTAACACGCGATTTGTCTATGAAGCACGTGTCATGCACGTGTTTAGTCTATGAAAATCACAGCGTGAGCTGCATCGCATGCTTGTACCATGCGCATTAATAATTGTACTTCATGTATAGATGCATCGAATGTTGTACATTATGCAGTAAGCTTAAGTGTTATACCTCGTCTATACTTTATGAGTGCCTAAAGTTAATGAATTATGATGATGAATTGTCAAAAGAGAACATATAGTTGCTAATAAAATAAATTATAGTTCATAAAGAGTTCAATCATCTTTAATCTCAATGAGACATAAACTTAGTTGAAGTAAATATATTTCGGATGGTTGAAGTGAGTCACCACGAGATAATAATACCGTGCAAATATAATTTGGTTCATGAATTTGAAGTAAAAAATTCGAATCAAAAGTTCTTGTCGATCGGGCGTTAGGTTGGGATTGGCAAGTCCCATCGAAGTAATGAAGCTACTGTCCTCGGATACAAGAGGTTTGAGCCAGGTCGAGACTTGATAAGTTCTGATAGGAGCTCTTCTACATGTCAAATTTGAGACGGTTTTAAGCAATTTCACGCCTAAATAAAACCTAGCTAGGCTAGGGAACTTAAATATATAAATAGAGAGTTCTCTTATGAGATTAGTCGTCACATAGAAACACACAAAATATATAAAATTATCGTAGGAAGAATATTGTTGATGAAATTAGGGAGTGTTAGATTTTGTTGTTGAGATTTTCACTGTATAAAAAAATATTCAAAGGATATATATATTATTTAATACTGGGGACTTGTAACAATCTTTCTGAGTTTATTATAGTTATATCTACAAGAACAATCAGGGACGGTCCCCTATTGTTCACGGCGATTCAACTAGACCACCAAATTAAATATGTAAAAGTACAATCTTCAATGTTAAAAAATTAACTATTTTAGAACAAAAAAATAGTGCAAAAACGTCAACTATTTTTGAACGAAAAAAGTACTACTCAACTTAAATGAGGCTTATTCGACCACTTTTAATGATACATATTAGTAAATTACATCATTAAGTGTATAATTATAATAAGACTTATTTTTTTGTTGCCCTCTCTATTATGACGCAAATTTCAAACTGTCTTTTACTATTTTGCTAAGCATCAACTTTATTTTTTATTTTTTCATTTTGTGTTAGTTTATTTCCACTCTTAATTTTAATCGTTGCCAGTTGATTGTTTTTAAATTGTGGATTTAGATTTTAAATCATAGTTCCATTTAAAAAATTTAAGTTGAATTTAAAAAATTTATTATGATATGTGACGATCATGAGAATGTCTTACGAGTTGAACAAATTTACAATGTTACATGTTTTACATTTCAAAATTTAACTGACGTTATGTCGACAGTAGTAACTAAGAACATTTTTGTAAAGACGTATAAACAAAATGAAACATGCATGTATGATTAATAAAAGGTGACGCAAACATATGTGACCAAACGCACCTTTAACTAATCCTCTATATATTTTCATTATTCGAGTGCTCATAATAATGAATACGTTACATACATACCTATCGGTTTTAATAAATACACATAGGTAGTCTAATGTGAATGATTGGAGGCACATGGGTGTGATTATTATGATAGTAGAAGAAGCAAGTGAAATAAGAGATGGATCGAGATCGATCAATTATTACATGAATCATTACTTTGATCGAATGAAAATAGGAAAAGGCAAAATAGTGGCTTTATCTGGAGGAACACAATTTGTTGTTGTGACCAAACTATCTACGATGCTTTCCTACTACTCCAGATACTTCTTCTATCTTGTCTCTCAAAAATAGAGGCCCTAAATATTATGCTTGTCCTTTCTTGCTCTCATCCACTATTGTACTACGAGAAAAGGGCCAACTGAGGCAGGGGCGGAGGTACGTGGGTTCAAGCCCGTTCACTCGCACAGATATTTTTTTTGAAGAACAAAAAATTGTATATATTTAAAGAAAAAGTTAATGTAAAAAGTAGCATTTAAATTTATATTTACGTATTTTGAATCTGTCACTACTCATGCTTTTAAATTACTCTAATAATATAATTGATAATAGAAAATAGCATGCATGAACAAATAAAGTAGTGATTGCTAGCTGCATTCATGTTTAGATTTAAAGTGAAAACACAAATAAAGAAAAAGATTTTTATTTTCACTTTCTCTTTTCTGTTGATTTGCTTTGATATAAGCACAATTTATTAATTTCTACTCTTTCCATGGAAAATCATTATGGGGGGGGGGGGGGGGGGGGGGGGCAGTGTCTAGTAGTTTTCTTCTGACTAGACATCTGTTGTTTATTGTCTGAGAGTTACAAATCACGCATGCATCACTTATATATTCATAACTTACATTCGACAAATTTAGGAAGTTTCTTAATATGTGAAAGTCTCATTTATTTGGAGCTTATTATTACATACCTATTTTTTTTCCTATTAAATGAACTTTATTATTCAAATGTTGTTATCAAAGTTGATGTACTAATAATTATGACTTGTTTTTTTGACGAACAAAAACGATTAAGGCAAACGTTATGTCGTTGTTAGGTACTTAGGTGGATAAGATTTGGCATGCCTAGCTTATTCATTAATACAGAATAAGTAGTGTTTGTATAATTGTATGTATGCCATATGATAACTTATTTTTTAGTACTTTCCAAAACAAATATGTTGGTGGGTTGGGCACGTACAAGTACAACTTACCAACGGAGTTTTTCATTTGTAACCTTGTAAAGTATGTACAATATGTTTTGCCAAGGTTTGTTGGAACTTATGATTTCACATCTAATGAAAAGAATAATGAGAAATTTAGCAAACTACCATGGTCAACGCATGATATTTGCGTTTTTGACCAAATGTAAATTAAATTGGAGTTTAGCACATTTGATGTGTGAACGGACTATTTTGCCCTTAATGAAATTGAAGCTATTATAATCCATTATAATCTATTATATTACGTTGTAATCACTTTAAATTCACAAATAACCTAACTTTGTCATGATTTATCTTTGCGATTTATTTTGCATCAAATTGATGTTACAAAGTTCAACCCAACAACCATTAATTTGATATATATTACAAAAAAATCGGACATAAATTGGATACAACCATAAAAATTGGATTAATATATTAAAATTAGTACAAACCACAAAGAAATGTTGATTTCATTAGGGTATGGAACAAATAAATGTTACTAATACATTTGAAGACTAAAAAGAACCATAGAAAAGAAAAAAGAAATAAAAAGAATCAAATTTATATTATTCAACATGAATCTTTTCTCCAACGGCCATTTGTGCTACTTTCGAACTTGAACACACTAATTCTTCAACCTGAAATAATTAAACCAAATTACATACATGTAACACACATAAAATTATACAGTGTTATACTTATAAAAACTCAACTATATCAATGTTATTCAGTATTAAACAACTTATATGAATTGTACTTACGCATAAAATGTATACTGGATTATACTTCATTATAATTTATTATACTTTATTATACGACATTATAATCGATTATACAAAACAACATAATAATTTATTATACTTTATTATACTGGATTATACTTCATTATACAGTGTCATACTTATAAGAAACGAGACTATATCAACATAATACCCCCAAGATTCGAACTTTTATTACAAAACAACATCAAATCTTCAAATTACATACACATAACACATATAAAACATAAATTCATAGTTTAAACATTATTTAAACTCAAAATCTTGTGTTCAACTTAAAAAGATTCATTTTTTGTTCAAAAAACAACATTAAAGTACCAAAAGAACAAACTTTACACATATATCTATAATTTTTAGTGCAAATTTAGCCACATATCCATAAAAATCTTAGTAAAGATTCAAACTTTTTTGAAAAGATTCAATCTTTTTAGAAAAGATTCAAACTTTTTAGAAAAGATCCAAACTTTTGTTCAAAAACCTTCAAATAATAAAAACACAATACATATAAAGTATATAACTAATTAAAAAACGTGATTTTAAATCAACTATATTGAAAAACGAGATTTTGAGTCAACTAAATTGAAAAAGATTTAAACTTTTCTAAGAAAAACAACTTTAAAGGACCAAAGCATTTTTAAAGGAAGTGAAGATGACGATTCCGGTGAAGAGGGTGGGCGGCGGAATGAGCGGTGGAGGAAGAAAGCTAGAGAGAATTTGAGGTGAGAGAAGAAGAGAGAGAGAGTGAGTTGAAGAAAGTGAATGAAATGAAGAGAGAATAAGGTATATATATTAGATTTTTTAAGGGCAAAATAGTCAGTTCACGTGTCAAATGTGCTAAACTCCAATTTAATTTACATCTGGGCAATTTTGCAAATATCATGCGTTGACCATGGTATTTTGCTAAATTTCTCAAAGAATAATGTAATAACGGTGGAAAATAAACGAGACCAAAAGTTTGTACAGGTTGACCTCAATATGAGCGTTAGGTTACGTCCTATTGTAACTGTATATTCCATTATCAGTGAATATGAAGATAGACTGTTACACAAATCCTACCACTAACTAATTTAATCATTAAGTACTTTCTTATACATCAAAAGTCTCAACAACAAAGGCTAACCAAGAATAAAGATAAATTCTTTCAGTTCTTCAAAAATATAAATCCCTAACATTCGATCTTCCAAAAAGTAGGCAAAAAAGAAAAAATAACCTAGTCCTAGTAGAAAACTGTCTCATAAAACTTATTTCAAAGCCAATAAAACTCCTTTCTTAGTGCTCCATCGGGCATTCATTTGGCCTTGTGGCACCCGATGAAGGCCTCGATCATCGGTTACGAGAGTTTCCTGGTCCGGCATCGGGGGCTTGATGGGGCCTTCCATGCCCCGATACAAGCCCCGGTCTTTTCCTCCAAGATAACTTCACTTCCTATCGGGTGTTCAATAATCACTTGTATGTCTCGACTTATCCCCGCAACTACGAAAAATGACTTCAATATCAACATTTTCCGCTTAAGTTCATCCCTGTCTTATTAACATTACATTACATTACATTAACTTTACTCGTCCAAAGTGTATCAAGTTTAAGTTAACTAATTTTTCTGGACTTTTAAGAGATGAATTGTGTAAATGTGAACAAGAGTTTAATATTAGGGATGTTATCCAACCGGGTTACCTTAAACTCGGGCTTGGGCTTGGGCTTGCGGGATCAGAACTCGAGACAAAATGAAACCAGTCTCATGGCCCAACTGTAAGGCTACTAGACACAAACACTATGACTTGGGCCAGGCCGACTGAACACTTAACGTATGAGACTTAATTAAATTCATGAACTTTAAGGCCATTAATAATTTAATACAGTCACCATCAAATTCTTCTTCAATTTACATATTTTTTCGAGAAGTAGAATCTCCCTCACATATATTAAAAAAAATTTAATGTATGAATTGTAAAACGAGGAATATATTTATTAGGAACTCTAAAAGACATATCGTATAAAATTAGAATCAGATGGATTCGAACAGACAATATTATGGTATCATCAACCTAATTACTTTGTCACTTAGCTACACGATAAAAAACTTCTCTAATGTAATTTTGATATAATATTAATTTAATAACTATGATAGCTTCACCTCCTAATAATCAAGAAATTATTTGGCATAAATGGTATTTTGTAATAAACATATTTTATTATAAATTAACGACAGTAAATAATAATTAAATGGTATTTAGCCATTGACGGTAATAAACACAAATTAAATATGCAAAATGCAAACACAGATCCTCTTCACATTATTACATGTTGGTTTGACATACAACTGCCCCACTAGAAGTCAACGACGTTCTCTACTTTCAAGTCTCATTACAACAACTGTTCACGTGTGATTATTGTCATCATGTTTTCATTATTGAAGACCAAATTTCAACTCTTAAGTAGGAAATTACGAACCCCCTTCTCCAATCACCACTTTTTACATCAAAATCAATTGTCCTTCTCACTACCTTAATTTTGACTCTTTGTAATAATCAAAGCATTTTAGTCAAACCAATCGGCCTACTCAAGGGGACAACATTAGACTATGGAACAAATACCAAAAAAAGGCATCATTCTTTTCCTCCCAAACCTCTACATCCAAATTTGATTCAAATATCACCAAATTATTAAGTCATTAATATATATATATATTTATCTCTAACAAGATTCGAATATAAAATCAGTTGGTTAGAAGCGCTTGATCATATATCAGTATAAAGAAATAACGAAATGATGTTTGTGAAAATACACTAAGTCTTAACATTTATGCCCGTCGTTAACTTTGTGATGTGTACATAAGGTTTACATATAATTTGCATGTCAAAAAACAATCTACATTAGAATGTGAAAGATTAAATTTTTTTTTGGGCAATATCAGTTCGGACTTCGGACTTATGTGGCTAACATTTGTTTTTAAAGTATTTTTTGATATTTCAAATTACTTTTAATTACTAATTTATGCATTTCCATTTTCATCTTAATTTCACCGCTGATTGTAACTCACGAATCACACGCTCACTACTCGGTACAACATTTTAATTTTTTAGAAATTTGCAGATCTAATTTAGCAAATGGTGTTGTGGAGTCGAGCATTTGGTGGGTCTTGATAGAGGTGGTCGCACAGTTGTACAAGCATGAAGCATCTTGTCAGCTCATTGAGAATGACTATACATTAATACATTGGATTTTTCATATCCACATTATCTCATATGCCCAATTATTTGCTAATTATTGAAATATTAAGCAAAAATCTAGTCTCTATATTTAAAGTAGATTATTTATGTATAAATGGAATCTACTCTAGTGCTAAGGGCTAACGATGTGGTGTTACGATGATAATTTTCTTAAATGTTGATTGATCGATCACTAAAGTTGGTCGAATTTGATTTGAAGGTTGAGTGTTGACCATTATTTATAGATCTCTTTCAATGATGAGTCCAAGATTGTATATTGGCAACATCAACACATTATGATAAGTTATGGCAAAATTATTCATGCATGATGATTGATTTCACTTACTACTCTATATGTCCCAAAATGTAAAGATTATTTCAATTTTTTAGATCAAACCGTGATCATGAATTTTCTTAAACAATAAGAAGTAATATATTCATGTGAGATATTGTTAAATTCGTTTTAATATACAGTTTTAAAATATCAACTTTGTACAATTTTTACCCGTATAAAACTAAAATTACTTATATTTTAAATCAAGTCTCGTTAACTGTGAAAAGTCAAATAAGGACGAATTGAGTAAAAGTTATTATGATCCTAATTTTAAGCTTTTCCTATTTATTCTAAATACATATGTAGCTTCTTAGAAAGAGGTAGGCAACCGACCCAAATTATATATAACTCATTTCCATTAAAAAATCATTAACTTTATTGAATCTTCAACCTAATGATACATGTTCTTGTACTTTTTATACCCTACATTATTATCTTGCTATATATACACATCCATATTCCATTTTGCATCTTCCTCTACTAAGATAGATTTTTTGTAGATTTCTAACACCTCCAATATTTCAAGAACCTATATATTCTACAATTAAAAGTATATCTCCAAAAACAGAAAAAAGAAAACATGCATGGCTATTCCAAAATTAGTAAAATCCATTCAAGCAGATCAAAATCACTTGATTTTTCAGATCTAAGCACTCCCCCACAACCCCAAAAAACCAATGAAAATATTAGTCCAAATCATGCTTATTATGAAAATCCATCGCCATCAATACATAAAATTTCTGGTTCGGCCACTGGTAACCGACATCTTCCATCTGAAAAAGAAGACGAAGATTATGGAAGAGGTGAAACTGATTCAAAGAATGACAACACCAACAATTTGAAGCTGAGTAGAAACTTTTCAGTATCTTCAACAATAGGGTCCCAAAGATTCATGAGGTTGGATAGGCAGAGTAGCAAGAAAGCAATACAATCTGCTATGAAGAGGGCATTTTCGGTATCAAGATCTTCTTCAGTTTCTGAGAAATATTCAAGAATGAACAATGAACACTTTGATTCATCCCCATTGAATGAAGTCCTTGAAAGTAATAATCATTTGGACAATAATGATGGAATGCAGACAAGATCTATGAAGAGGGAGAAAACAAGTAGTGGTGGAAAAAGGATATTAAAAGCTTGCAAGCGCCTTTTTGGACTTTAGCTAACAACTTTCGAGTTTTGTTTGAAAAGATCTTGACCAAGTGAGCCACCTCGAGAAAATTATGTGAGCGTTAGTCGAATAATCACCAACTCAGCTCGATTCATATACACCTCTATTAGCAAGCTATACAAGTTTGAGTTTTGTTTGCAATCCACATAGACCATTTGAGATACTCTCTGCATTTGATGACGATTCACATGTTGTAATGTTATTGAGCTGTTGCTCGATTTGAAGAGTGATCGGGTGTGATCTGCTTGGAAGACTGATTGATCTGATGTGAGTTTTGGTTATGGCCATTTTAATCTTGCTTGTTTTCTTAATCTTTCTTATTATGAATCTTTCTCAATTGTTGATGATCTTAGATGAGTTCTTCGCTCTACTAATAATAATGTACATCATGTGGTTGCATCGTGGCCATTGCTTGGCGTTGAAATTAGTGTCACACTACTAGCCAACAATATATCATATAATTGATCATTTTACAATCTTTGAAATTATAGGGAATCTCTATGGTATTGATCATACAAAAGCGTGGCTTGCTAGCAAAATGTATGGGATTATAAAAGTTGAGATGAGATTTGAATGGTTTAATTAAGAGATTACATGTTAACAGAATTGGTAACAAATGACAGAACCATGCATGGGGTATACAGGATATTACAATGTTCGTATTGGGGTTCCTGAGGATATTTGCGCAGAATTAATTCGGTAGTATAATGTTTCAATATTCTGCCTCTAGTCGATTGAGTCAAAAATAGTTGGTGAAGAAACATAACAACATGTGGTTGATTTCCTTTTATCGCGAGTCAGAACTCAGACGGTAAACAAATCTAACTATAATGAACTTCATCTGGGTTCAATGCGGGAAACAACAATCATAATCAGAAAAGGCTTGGCATATGGAGCTGAAAAGCGTTAGTGTTGGGGGCTGCAAAACATTTGAGATACATTTGGCAGCAAAAATGTGAGTTGTGGTCAGATAAGCATGGCTAGAGATATTCGATTTGGTGAAAGAGTGATAACTGAAAATCATCAAGGCTTTGATAAGCATGAGCATCAACTAAAGGAGTTTGGGAAGTTTGTGAGGTGTAGTTTAGACTTCGTTCGTCGAAGTTTATCACTGATTAAGCATTCGCCATGCCATGAGAAACAAGTCCTGGAATCCCCTTGATTTTAAGAAGGAAACAAATCTCAATAACATTGAACCTCAATATTGAGAGGAACTCCAAAATCTCGAATATCATTGAGACTAAATTATGCAGCAAAATTCTAATCTCCTGCACACAATCAACAATCAACATCGATCACTTGCTACATTTTTCGAATGTCAACAAAATAACCAAGGATTTTGCCATTTTGGTGTAATAGAAAAAGTTGTTAAACATCAAACATCTATGCTTAAGCAATAAGCACACTACAGTCTACACACAAAAACATTCGAGTATGGCCTAATAAGGACATATTACATATATGGAGATTCATTTAGCATATATGGAGAAATAAATTATGCATTTTTTTCTCTAGTTTATTCTTTTGATATTTTATTACAAGGAGAATCCATTGAAGTTAGTGCTACTACTCATCTGAAAACGAGAAATATTCAATGCTCACTAATATAGTACCCCCTTCCTCTCACGAAAAATTACCTGATTTAATTTTCAATCGTCAAAATTAATAATCTTTGTAGCCTAAACCCATATATCGAACTTTGATTCGATTCAAAATTACTACGTTTATAGTAAAGTATATCAAAAAAATACTAGTATATTTCTCATATAATTCAACAAAGATACAACAATACCAAAAGTTACCCTGGAACACTATTTCATGTCCAAATGGGACTAGAAAATAATGTTCATCAGCAGTTGAGTTGCAGGGCTCGTCGATGTATGGTAGATTTGAGTTGTGTTATTGTTCTGCTTTGAACTTCATACCTAGGTAGATAGTTGCTTCTGAGGTAGTGCTCTCCAACCGATATCTCGCCTGTAAAACCCTCCAGGCCAGTTGACTTGTTCGACAGCTTGGTAAGCTCTATTCCGGGCTTCTTCAAGATCTTTACCTTCGGCTGTTACACCAAGAACTCGTCCACCAGTAGCGATGAAATTCCCATATGTATCAAGAGCAGTTCCTGCATGGAATATCTTTACAGATGGAGCAACTTGTTCGGCTTCCTCAAGATTCTTAATTACAGTTCCCTTTTCATAAGTCCCAGGATAACCATTGCTTGCCATGACCACCACCATTGCAGAACCAGTAGACCAGTCTAGTGAGATTCCATCAAGACCTCCCTTACAAGCAGCTAGCAACACTTGTGCCAGATCAGATTTGAGTCGAACCATTAGCACCTAACAAATAATATACACAATAATTAAAGACGACAAATATTTTTAGAAAAGTATAGCTTGATAAGAATGCCTTTGTAATAGTATAACTGGCTCTCTACTAACCTGGCATTCTGGATCTCCAAATCTCACATTGTACTCGATTAGTTTTGGTAATCCAGTTCTCTTCTCAATCATGAGCCCTGCATAAAGAACACCAACAAACTTGCAGCCTTCTTTAGCCATTCCAGTTACTGTAGGGAGTATGATCGTCTCCATGACAACGGACTGGAGTTCTTTTGTTAGTATGGGAGCAGGCGAGTAAGCACCCATACCACCTGTATTGGGTCCTGTATCACCATCTCCTACTCGTTTATGGTCTTGTGCAGATTCCAGGGGTATTGCATTCTCTCCATCTACCAGAGCAAAGAATGATGCTTCCTCTCCCTCTAAAAATTCCTCAATAATTACACGACAACCAGCAGACCCGAAGTCACCTTTAACAAGCATTGAGTCAACAGCTTCGAGAGCCTCTTCCTGAGTCACTGCCACGATTACACCTTTACCAGCAGCCAATCCATCTGCCTTAACAACTATAGGGGCACCTTGATCTTTGATATACTCTTTTGCAGATATTGGGTCAGAAAATGTTTGATACTACAAAAAGAATCAATTGCAATAAGATGACTACCAATTTTAACTTAGGAATCGAGACTAGACCAGAAGTCCATTTCCATTACTCTCTTTCTCCAACAAATAATTATCGTTATAAACAAAAAAAGCTCAAAAAGTTTCACCTTTGCTGTGGGAATTCCATATTTGTCACATAAGTTCTTCATAAAAGATTTCGAGCCTTCAAGTACAGCTGCCTCTGATGAAGGACCAAAAGTTGGAATTCCAAACTTAACAAGATCGTTTGCAAGACCTGCTACAAGAGGAGCCTCTGGTCCCACAACAACCAATCCAACTCGCCATTCGCGGCAAAATGAGATAACCCTGGAGCTATCCAAAACATTAAGATCTGGAACACAAGTAGCATCTCCAGAACTGGAAATTCCAACATTACCCGGTGCACAAAATACAGCGTCACACGATGGAGATTTCTTTAATGCATGACAAAGAGCATGTTCCCTTCCACCTCCTCCTATCACAAGCACAACCACCCTTTCCTCTTCTACATATACAACCGCACAAAACATTAAACAACACGAACGAAATTTGTGAGACGTCCAACATAACAAAAACTTAGAGATACCAACATTTTAGTTTTACAACAAAGTTCAGTATATAGTAGTTGGAGTATCTACAGACCACCAGTATAACCTTCTCAATTAATAAAACAATAAAAAAGCAATACTTAATACCATTACTGCAAACTAAACTACAAAAATAAACTATCTCAACAGTCATAGTGGTCAAAAGGCAAATATTACCAGTGGAAGCACCATTGGCCGAAGCGAGGCAGTGGAAGACAGTGGCCGAGGAACAAGGATTTTTACGGTGCTGAATCTGAATATTAAGACAATCAAAATTAATATTTCCACCTTGAAACCAATTCTGTTGATTACTTGTGAATCTTGTCGGCGAAATTTGGTAATGGTTGCTGGTTTGGTGATTCAAGAAAGTAGCACCAAAGCGGAGAGAAACACAGGCCATTTGTTACTGATTCTTGTTCCCTTTTTCCTTTCTACACCTACAAAAATGATAATTTATTCCAATACAAACAAAGATATAAATATATGGGTTGAATTGAGAAGCAAAAAAGATTCAAACTTTAGTAAATTCATCACCTCTGGCTGCTTATATATGCAGGTTGAAGAAGAAATGGAAGCAGGAAGGACAATTTGTTGACTAACTTTGTTTTGTTTATGTTTCTTGTTTTCTGCTAAACAAATGGGCCTGCTTTTTATCAAACTACTAAACCAGATGGGGGAAGTGGGCTGGTCCTCTTGTCCAACTTATATGCCACTCTGTTCGCTGATTATCGAGTCGGACAAGAATAGAAATATAAACGACTTATAAAGTTTTGCTTAATATTCGAAATAATTGAGTGATTATCTGACTTCATAAGTTACACACATCCAACACGATATATGTAAAATTAGACTTTTTTATTACTTCTTGCACATTTCTATATGTAAATTTAGGTTAACCAATATTCACTTGATGGTTAAAAAAATATCCGGCCTCGCATTTGTCCGCCTAACATAGCGACATCTTCGATGAAACTAAGAGAATTTATTTGATAATAGAAACAACCAGGCAATTACTTGATTGTATTGGCTTGAACCTAACTCGATAACCCTAACTTTATATTAGGTCAACTATTTCCTTAAACTCATGAAATAGAAGTCTTCTAATTTATTATATATCCAACTCTTCTTTGATCTCCTAAGTTACACTTGTGACCATCACAACCACATTATTACGTATGCATCAATTAAATACTCCTTACATTATTTATTTATTTTTGTAAATTAGCAATAAGGTGAGAATCGAATCCATGACCTTTTTATTATCACTAGTAAGAGCCTTTTCCAATAGACTATCCGATTAACTCAAATACTCCTTACATGAACATATATATAATCACATAATCTTCTCCTTAATTGAAAAAAACCTCTACTTTCTTGAATCACTTCACTTCAAATTTTATTTTTGCGGATAACTCCACATATCATATTAACATTCTTACCTATGAGGTGTTGACAAAATTGAAAATTCATATATACGAAATAAAGAAATTAATTGAAGTGAATGTATTAAATTTTCAGCTTCATATATTGTAAACCACAACCTATATCTGTGAAAAATGGTAACAATGGGACTATTGTATCAAATTTTCAGCTTATTAATAGCAATGAGAAGTTGAATACGAAGTTGTACTATATATCATTAAAAAACTTCCGTGGTGATGATCAATAAAACTCCCTTCAGAAGCAGAATTGACCCGAAACACACAAAACAAAGAGGACGAGTGGCCAATATGCAACTATATAGAGGACACAACCGTCACAAATTCAGTTGTGTATGCAGTTACAAACCAACATAAGCATACCCTATAGGGACTATTTATCTCGATGCTCAGCTGAGTCGGGAGAGGATGAGGATATACAAGCTCTCATCTGTTAGGAAGATACCTAACCTAGCCTATAATCCCATTCAGATTTGTGTTGCTGCTGTACCTGAATATGGAGATTTATATATCTGCATCTCTGTTCCAACTCCTGACCATCTTTGTACAATATAGAATTTCTTCAAACCGACTAAGTACTCTGCATTGGTGGAAACCAGGTAAAACTGAGATGCTTCCTCGTCCAAGGTCTTTCCGACATTGCTTCCTGGAGCTGAAAGAGACATCTCTTACAGCTGGCTGTTGTCTGTTGGAGAAACAGAAAAATTCCAGCTGCTTGCAGTTGTAGACTTCCGTTTGGTAACAAACCATACGTTTTCACTGTGGAGGCAGACAACAATATGATAATAATCTCAAAGAAACAGTTGAGTTCGAGTAGCACAAAAGTTTACTCTCTTCATCATACTAAGAAATCAAGACTTGTAAATTACACTCTGATGCTCTTCGTCACAGAAAATTCTGTGAAGTATCTGAACTATGTTTCTTGTATTGTATTCAAGAGCCTATTTCAACTTACTCCATTATTGTTCATTGTCTCGCACAGCACTTTCAATTTAATTATTTTTCATACTGTCTACTCTTGTTTAGTCTTTTAAGAGAATACCCCTAACCCTTAGCCAGATAAAGATCTACCCCTTCTGACATACATGGATAGGCAGTCATGTATATAAGTAAATGCTTGTTGTTTTTCATTGTAATATTTCGTAAGGGGGTGGGGGGGGACAATTTGTTTGTTGGGTTATAGCCGTTTCATTTTTTGCAGATGAACAATTTATAGTGAGAAAAGCAACTTAACCAATCAACTGCAGAACTTACCAAGTTTATATTGTTAAGAACCAGAACTCGACTTCTGAATCCATACTTGTTTCTGCATGTAAATCATAATTAACAATCACTCAAGTATGGTTCGGAGACGGAGGGAAAACATAATAAATGCTGAAGATGATGTTTTCACAGATCGCGCACCTCATTAGAAGCATAGCCCGCTGAACCTCCTCTTTTTAGGGGTTTACTATCTGCAACTGAAGCTTCTGTATCTTTCAAGTTAATTACTGATCCACGACGAGCATTGTGTTTATAAGAACCTGGAATCAAAGATGATAGTGTTGAGCAAGAAACGACAGCTGGTGAACAAAATTGTAGTGTTCCAGGAATAACTCAATCAATAAGGCAAAACAAACCATTGTCCGCGGATGAATGATTATTGCGCACGCTCCCCAAAAGTCTGACCTCACCACCACGTCCATTTGGCAATTCACGTCGTGTCTCTACAGACCCATTAGAAGAAGGAATATTATATGTAAAATGTTATCACATTAATAACCAATAACAAGATATTCGGAAGTTCATCAGACAAAAGAACATCCTGACGTCATGCAAGGTATATGCTGAGTATTAGTACTAAATCCAATGTAAGGCCTTGCTTGCATGACTGCAAGGAAGGTAGAACCCATACCTTCCAAATAATCGTGAACTTGGTTGGGTTGAGACCCCAATGAAGACAATGAATCGTCACTAGTGTGTGAACCATCAGAACGCCGTAGGGGAGCCCAAACTCCACGATCAGGTCTATCCCTGTTTCGCGTGCGCTTCTCCTGTTTCTCTTTGTGATATCCATCAGTTCCAACTATGTTATTCTCGGAGGAAATATTAGGATCCTTGGGAATCATTAGAGCACTTTGTGGTCGCGGAGGCCTCTTGTCCTTATCAATCTGTAACTGCTGCTCAGATTGAACTGAAGATGATGATTGAATTTTACGATTATCTTTGTTCTGAAGAATACTTCTGATAATCCGTCCGCTAGGATCGCGTTGCTCCTTTTGTTTAGCATTTGAATTTGGTGAATTCTTCCCAGTTGATGATTGTAGCTGGGGTAGAGCATCAGATGTCTACACGACTCATAATAAACATAAAAAAAAAGTAAAATAAATTTTAAAAATAACATTTCAATGTGGTCTGCAGCAGGTTAAGGGAGAGACTGGAGGACCAACATGCTGCAGGAGCTAACAAGCTACAAACAACAATTGGAAAAGAAAGCAAAATTACATTAGAAAGGTCCTTCTCTTTTCCCTTGAGAAGCAGGATTTTCCTGTTCCCCATTTCTGCTGATCCAGATCCACCTGAAACAAGTTGAAAATGTCTTAGAGAAAGACTATTAGTAAAGTAAGTAGCACCTCAATTTTATTTATTAGAAGGATTCTGATTTTATGTCAGATATAATAGTGGTGTTGGCTGTAGAAGTCGGGAGAATTTTAACTAGCTGAAATAGGACGCAATTTGGGATTTAAACGAGGGAATCATGATAATCAAAACTGTGAAGGAGGGAGTGCAAGATCGAAAATAAAAAATGCCACTTAAATCAGCTCAGCATAAGAAATGAAAACATATATCAACAAGCAGCAGAACTGGACTTAGGGTCGTAGACTCTTGGGGTGAGCTCCAACATGATTAATAAAAAGAATAGTGAAGAGAGGCCAGAGTAGCAAGCAACAATAAGTTACCAGTCAGACCTCGAGCACTCAATCTATTTACACAGCTCTGTTACCATAAAAGCATTAAAAAAAATTGAGCCGCCAATTTCTTTGTACTATATAAATAAAACATAAACCAAATACCGATGAAACCTAACTAATATAAGCATGTATCAAATTAAAGGCATTTAATCGCCTCCAAAGGTCTGTTAAATGAATGACCAAGTTGGAGCATATACCAGAAAAATCAGCCCCTGAAGCAGCAGTTACAACCATTATGCCTGACGACTGTTGACCATCTCGTCTTGAGACCTCAACGTAAGTAGATTTATCTCTGCTACTTGTCCCCTTCGCATTCTCCCGTGGCACATACTGTAAGTAATAGGGAGGATTTTAGATACAATGATTGAGGCAATAAACAGGAAGTGATAGGAAAAATCAAAACATAAGATATCGGATATGTCATTTTTCTCTTCAGTGACACTGGTAAAGCAAAAGATTTCCTTGGTCATAGGGGATGAAAATTGAACAATAATAACGAACTATATAGATCAGTATCATAAATATTTGGAGAATAATATAAAACCAACCAGTAATATACATAAACTAAAATTAACTATATACATCAACTAAACAGATTCAAAGCTAGCAAGTTAAAGCCTTTTTCATGTTAGGAAGACATCAGATAGAAGAACATGGATGGCAAACATCAGTGTCTAGACATGAAAAGTGCATCCAACACCAACAACTGAAAGTCAAGGTCATATCTAAGCATTCCTAACTGAATGTTAAAGGACTATACTTCTCTAAAGGCAGCATTGGAAACTTATCAAAAAACGTTCAACAATAATGTTATATTCTTGTGCAATTTATGACGTTCCCTACTACAACATTAGTCTAACCATAAAAGTTTGTTTTGGGACTTGCGAATTCAGTTAAAACTTTAATAGTTGTATTGATCAATTAACCTTCAGAAAGTAATTTTTTTATTATTTCTTTAATTCATAGGGCATCATCTCTGTTATGACCTCTTACTTGGAATGGGAATGGCGTAGGGGAGCCTTTATAGAGGAGAAAAAATAATAATAGTAAATGATACTGAGTAATACGTGAGGAAACATTAGTGTCTGCATAGGTCAGATAATACAAACAAGCTTAAACAACAGAAATTCTCGTAAAATATGTAACTGAAGTGGACAAGAAGCACATCTGTCAATCCAGTCATTAAAACATTTCCAGTCAATAAGAAGGCAATTTACCATGGTAGATGTCCTCTTCTTTTCAGA
This sequence comes from Echium plantagineum, assembly GCA_003412495.2. Classification (NCBI taxonomy): domain Eukaryota; kingdom Viridiplantae; phylum Streptophyta; class Magnoliopsida; order Boraginales; family Boraginaceae; genus Echium; species Echium plantagineum. Next base: position 10,980,940 of record CM016564.1, on the reverse strand, counting down.
GCGTCGCTTTGATATACTTGGGCTTACAGCTGTTGCTCCACTAATCTTTCTAATTGTTTTCCCATTACTAATTTGCCTCTGCCACAGGGACAAACTGTTCAATATAAATTAAAGGAGTGCCACATGCAACTAAAATCCGTAGATGATAAAACGTCTAAGAGGGATTTGAAAAACTAATAATAACAATGCCGTCTAGATGTTGGCCTAATATGCACAAGCATAGAAGAGCATAGCCTTCAATGAAAGGTATACTTAGTTACACTAAAATCTACCTTAAACTTGCATGGTCTTATTGCCTTTTCAAACTTCATACAGGTCTAATGGTAAAGGAGTATTGCCAAAGTCACGAACAAGTTGATAAACATGCACCCATGTCAAAACATTTCTTTTACTTACTCTTCATATGCTTGATACCTAACTTCGAATTGACTAGGTGCTGACGTAGAAACGCAATATTTGTCCATGAGTCAAGGTTATACTCTTTATAATCTAGTGGAATCTAAAATTATTTCAAACGAATTGGGTTACTCAGTATTTAAGCAGAAGGTGTACACAAATGGGTTAATTGATACAGTATGTTGCTAAAGGTGCACCACACCTATTACCACAACAATTGTAGTATGATACCCAACAAGTGACATAGCCATGAGGCAAACATAACCAACTTGGGCATGCAATATAAACAAACTACATATCAGACTTTGCCCAAAAGGTATAAAACTAGTTGTGAAGCCAGACTTAGTGACATTCACAATTAAATGCTAGTAGTAAAGATGGAAATACTAACCCGTGGCCCACTTTTCACAGCTCTTTTTTGACGAATAAAATCCATTAAAGGAGTAACTATAGGGGCATCCTTTGGAGCACCTAATAGCCGAGGGTGAAGCAATACATCAGAGCATGTTCAATAACACAAACAGGCACTTTTGCATAATCTGTTTTCCTAGTTATATATTAATCTAGTTGAACATAAGATAGTTAATTTGCAGTTTCTAACTAACCAGCTCGCTCAGCTTCTCTTCTCTCCAACTGAATTTCTGCACTAGGAAGATTCTCAACAGGCTTGGCAAGAAATTCAAGAAACTCCTGATACTCAGGATCTGCATAACAGCGATGATTTAATCATAATAATAAGAAGTTTATATCATGAACAATATTTGTTTCTATACCTTTAAGAATAGTCCCTTCGCGTCCATCTTTTTTAGACCACTGCTTAGGAACACGCTGTGAAGGGGCATACTCAACAATGACTTTGAATTGAGTACCTGGCATGCAGATAGATAACAAGTCATCAGTCAAAGAAAGCGTGTTCAACAAACTTTTGTTTCCCCCACCCTGCAGATAGTTACGTTCTTTATGAAATTCAAAACTACGATAATGCTCTGAAACTAAATCTTGGAATGACAGCATAATACATACAAAAAGTCAGAAACATATAGAATATAAAAAGAAGATGACAAGACCACAACCAGAGACAAATATCTAAAAGAACCTTTTTATGCTTTTTTCTGTAAGCAATTCGTTCGAGGTAACACATTATGGTCCCAACAACGAATTATTTTCCACTAGATGTAGAACCCCAAATAGGTCAAATAATCAGTTTAGAATAATTTTTCGCTCAGATACAAAGCCACATAATAAAACGAATAGTCGTGTATAACTTCTAAAAAAATCACAGTGTGCGTGAGCTGGACCTTTTTCATTCACAAAAACATGCCCATCAAAAAATTCAGCAAACTCGAAGACATCCTCTGGTCTGTTGAAGTTGATATAGGCCCTTGCACATAGTTGATGCTTCTGGCTGCAAATCAGATAAGTAATGAATTAGTCTACCCGGCAAAAATTACATTCGATGTCAACATGAACAATGTCTCCAAGAGGCTCCGCCTAAGACGGTTATAGGGGGTCAAAATACGCAGAATTACTCCTGTGATAACAGGGAGGATGTTCCCGAAATTGAGCCAAGCGTCAAGTGCAACACACTATTTACTACTTCATAATAGATAAGTAGTGTAGATAGTGTAATGAGCCATTGTGATTGTTCCAGTATAGCCAAGACCTAGAGGATATAAGATCTTGGATTCATAGGACATGGAACATGGCAGAAAATGAACGAAATCTGAACGTTCCTTCACTGGCGTGCCAGAAGACAACTCAATGACATTTTATGAAGATTCAGATGAGATGAGTTGACATGATGCAGTGAAAAATATGCAGATAGCACAGCCACATGAGTAATTGAGGATAACACTATAACCTAAACATTACGTCTCGAACAGCACATTGAATTATCTACTTCGGTACGTTACTATGACATTTTGGCATAAAACTCGTATTAATTACCCCTCCATCTCATTTCAATTGGGACTTTCTAACTTGGGATGTCATACTTCTTTAAGAGCTTTCTTAATATGACTCTACAGTTTACACTACCCCTCAAGCCATCAAATGTAATTATAAACTAGAGTGAAGGGACGGATCACTGGAAATAAAAGTAAAGACACATGACAGTAATATCACTAAGCTTGTTGCATAATTATTGTTATAATAGAGAGGCCCAAAAAAGAAAAGTCTGACATTAATTTTTCACCTATCCTTTCTTCTAAATTTATTCTCAATATGCTACCATGTTTGGAAGTCTCCCTCTCTCTTATCTTCTTAATTTATTACCAATATGCTACCATGCCGAAGGTAATAACAGAGAAATGGCTAGACATCAAAATTAACAAATAGTTAAAATTGAAATGCAGCTGAAGCAATGTGCTAGCTAGTTATGAATTAAAAGGATGAACTCTGTACTCTGTAAAGGGTGCACTTGCCATAAGAGCAAGATAACAACAAAAATCTGACACTTCAATCAACAGGATGCTAATTTTATGACAATAAGGAGGGGGTATGGAAAGGCACATTCCACATTTCGCCCAAAAACATAGATGGAAGTTTTTTTTTCACTAGCATCCAATTTATTTCACCGACTTATTTCTCAAATATCATTCCAATATTCTTTCTTTATTTCTCCACCCAGCTCGGGGTACCAACCAAAATAATTACCGTACTTGATATTTCAAAATTACTAACTGAATCCGAAAGGGCACCAAATAATATAAATACTCAGTTGTAACGCTAGCTATATCCTACTAAAAGATGACAACTTCGCCGTGCGCACACAGTTGTACACAAACTATGAGCATAAAACACTGAACAAACTCTGAAACTTCTTCTTTTGCTAAGCCTTTAACTAAACTAATACTTATTACAGATACATCAACTACAATAAAGCGACCAAATTGAATCAGAGTGGAAATAACAAAAACTAAACATATTTAATTGCAGAAAAAGCCAAACCTGTTTTCTCAGGACAAATGTAAACACATATATCAGATTGTACACTTACTATGAATACAAAACACTAATTGAAATCTAAAAATTCTTCTTTTGCTACTAAAATCCAACCGGATCTTCCCAGAGTGAAAACAACCCCAATTATATCAGCTTAGCGAAGCGAATATGGACTTCTAATAGTAGCCTATCCAACTAAAAAGATGATAGCTTTGACCCACAAACAGATTGTCCACAAACTCCGAATGAAAACGACTAAACAAACTCTTATTATTCTCCTTTTGCTAGGCCTATAACTAAGACAACACTAAATTGCAAATATATAAACTAAAATACTTCTAATTACAATTACACAAACTAAAATAGAGTGACCAAGTTAAAATTAGGTACAAATAACAAAACCCAACATAATAAATTATGGAAAAAACTCAACCTTCTGTAAAAACAACAAAACCCAACATACTAGACAGCTGAAAAAACTCAACTTTCTATGAAAGTAAGAAAACCAATATACTAAATTGTTGAAATAAACTCAACTAGCTATAAAAATAACGAAGCCCGGTATACTAAATTGCTGAAAAAACTCATTCTTTATAAAAAAAATTACAAAACCCAATATAATAAATTGCTGAAAAAACTCAATATGGTATTCAAAAACAAAAACAAAATAGTAAATTGGTGAAAAATCAAACCTGGTCTTCCCAGGACGAAAAGAAACCCAATTATATCTGTTAGCAAAGCTTGTATCGACTTGTTCCATTAGCATAGATTGAGTAATTGTGGGAGGCAAGTGGCGCAGCACCACCTTGGTGCGATCCACTGGACTCTTCATATACCAATTTCACAAAACCCTAATCAATAACAAATTTTATCAGAAATTGAAAAGGATTTGATTTTTGCATTTTTTTGTCTTCGATCAACCAATTTTTTTAGCCCTAAATTGTGAATTGAGTAGTGATGTGTATAAAAAGGGGTCAATTTTATACGATGAGGTACTTCTTGTGTTGTTAATTAATCTCTAGTTGACATAATTGTACGACTTTAAACTAAAGTAGTTCAATTATAGTACTATTTTTTCGAAACATCAATGATATTTTATCTCATTTACTCCATTTAAGATATTAATTATTACTAATTTCAAATTAAATAAATAGTAGTACTATACTTTGAATTTGTACCAATTGTAACTTGAGTTTAAAATTGTTAAATATTCAATTTATATTTTAGAATATAATACTATATCAATATTAGACGTTCGTCTTGGACTTGCACAGCTCACGTACCGGCGGAGGCCTAGTCATAATTAGAGTACGTAATTTACTCAATACTTGAATGACCAAATACTTTCTTAAGCCTCAAATTGCTCCTTATGCTACGTTTTGTCTCATTTTGCACCCTTAAAAGCAATATTACCCCCTAAACTAATGTTAATAAAAGGGCAAACTTGAAATAACACAATTTTTAGTTTTTTGGGGTATTTTTATAACTTTTTGGGGCACTTTTTAAAAAACAATTACACATGTGAATCTATTTATAATAAAAACAAAATAATGGATAAAATAAGTAAATAAATACAATACCCCCCCCCCCCCCACCCCCAAAGTCCACCATCTTCATCAACGTCACCAAATCACCGTAATTGTCCATTGGTCTTGATAATTCACCATTTGAACTGAAAGAGATTAATAAGTGTGATGAAACATAGTGTGATTCTCACTTTTATCCCTCATTATATTTTTTAAAACGTTGCATAGGAAAATGCATTGAAAATTATTAAGGATATAAATGTTATTAAACACCAAAAATAGAGTGTGATTCTCATTTGATGGAATGTAAAAATCAAAGGCCTATAAAAATAACTAAAATGAATTTTATACACAATTACTATGTAGTATCTTTTAATATGCATTTTGTACAATATTGTATCAACTTACCCAGCATCATGTCGTACATTTTGTTAAGATGCGTATCCCATATCGGAAGTCGATGTCATCACGGGTAAATATATAAGCTATTGGGCCACTCCCTCTATTATCAATTAATTTTAGTGTGGAACCTTATATATTCTTAACATGGTATCAGACCCAACACCGTGTTAATGAGACACGTGTAACCTCGCCGATGTTGTTCCGACATATAATACCAGCAAGGAAAATTCCGCTGACGATTGAGTTATACATGAGGGGAGTGTTAAGATGCACATCCCACATCGAAAGTCGATGTCCTCTCGGGTCAATATATAAGAGTTTGGGCTACTCCCTTTATTGCCAATTAATTTTAGAGTGGAACTCCATAGACTCTTAACATGATAAATTTTTCTTTTTTGCCTATGAAACTAGATGATCTTTATTGCCAATCAGGTCCCAATATCGAAAAGATAAGGATATCGGACTTCATATCCTCCTCTCTCTCCCACATTGTTTTTTCTACGGGCTGATTGCGCCACAAAACTTTAACTAAAAGATTTTTTTTACTACGTAATACCTTTTCATTGCTATCTACTCCCTCCGTTTCTTTTTATTTGATTGTTTGGAGGAAAAGTACTTTATTAAGAGATTGTGAAAAATTACATTGGGATTTTAAAAAGGTGTATTGGAATTGTAAAAAGGTGTATTGGAATTGTAAAAAGGTGCATTGGAATTGTAATAGGTTGCATTGAAATTGTAAACAATCAAATAAAAAGAAACATGGAAAAAATGCTCAAACAATCAAATAAAAAGAAACGGAGGGAGTATTATTTTGACAGGTCTATTACGAGAGGTTAGGATATGTGATTCATCCGCAGGGGAAGAGCCGGTGGAGTTGATCTCATCCTAAGCTTCGATCCATGTCACCATGGCATCAGCCACCTTGTTGAAGTAATCGTCCACCTTACCGAGCTTGGCCTTGACTTGCTTCGCGAGCTCAATGTACCATTTCTGAGCTGTATTGCATTCTTTCGTGAGTGTTGAGGATTGGAAGAATGTGATCAGTTCTTCTTGCCAGTTGATATCATTGTATTCTTTCTTGAGGTTAACAAATGGGTTGCTAGCTTTGTGAAGATATACTTTTTCTTCAAGATCATATACCCAAATCATCTACATGTTGAGTCCTTGATTGATATGCAAGAAGCTTTAGGCTCCAAAATATGCTTAATGTCGTCTCTATTGTACACTTCAAAGTCGAATCCCTGGGATATTGATCTTTGAAGAAGGGTCACCATCTTGAATAATTATTAAATGATATGGTTGAAATAAAGGTCTCCATTGTTCGAGGAAATCAAGGTTCCTGATTGTTGGTATCACTATGTCTAGCTCATCTTTCAAGAGAAAGGGGGTTGCGGAAGCCATTGTTGAGCTAGATCGGGGGTGAGGGGGGGAGGTAGGTGGTAATTCAAGGATTTATGTTGGAGGAGTGTTTCAAGGATTTAACATGTTATCACGAGCCAAGCCTGATTTAATGGGACACATGTAACCACGCAGATGTTGTTCCGGCAAGTAATTCCGGAACAAAAACTCCGCCTACGATTGGATTACACGTGAGAGGAGTGTTAATATGCACATCCCTTATCGGAAGCCGTGTGCTCACAGGTCAATATATAAAATATTGGACAGTTCGCTTTATTGTCAATTAATTTTATAGTGAAACCCATAAACTCTTAACAGATTTTTAGCTCGTCTTCAGACGGGCTTATCCGGCTAGTCTACTCTAAAAAATAATTTCATACGTGTCATGTAATCATGTTGGTCACCTTCCACACGAACCTAGCAGACAGTCCAAGGTTTAACTGAGCAAGCTATAGTGCAAGCTAAGGTACCCCCACGCCCACCCCCACCCCCACCCCAAACTTTAGGAGGAGACCAAGAATCTGTACTCTAATATCTCAAGGTATTTCAAGGCAGTTGGCTAATATTTGTATTTCTGTAATGTATTTTCTGTATAAAAAAATTTAAACTTGATTGGTTTTTGTTGATTATACTGTGATTAAGATGGTATCTTTGATAACAATTATTGTTGGATGTTATTGTTAGGTTTTTTCTGTATGGAGAATAGGAGCTACTTTCAGTACTCACCTTCTAGGGTGCATACTCCACTTCAGAGGTCTTCTTCCTTAATGGATGGTGAAAGGTGTGATCTTTTTGTGTAATGTTCTTGTTTGGATTGTTTTTACTTATGTTATACTCCCTCCGTCCCTAAAAGATTGTCACATTTTGACTTTTGTGGTCAATTACAACAAAATTTGATCACGAATTCTCACTAAACGAAAAGAAATAATATAGTCTTGTGGGACCTCGTTAGATTCGTCTCAATATATATTTTTGAAATATCAACTTATTATAATTTTTTTGCATTTAGAATAAGAGATATTTGTATTTTAAATCGTGTTTTATTGACCACCAAAAGTCAAATGTGACAATCATTTAGGGACGGAGGGAGTATATGTTAGTGTCTACCTTGGCCTTGATGTAATTTGTCATTCTTGTTTCCAGGTCTGGTTGGTATTGTTGAATGAATAGTGTGATACCCCATTTAACTTGTTTTTGAGTCTTGGTATGAGTTTCTTGATATGCAAAATTATAACTTGGATCGATTTAACATAAACATCAACATGCCCCAATACTTTTGAAGAGCCTACCTCCGGAGTGGGGTAGTGGGGTTCGATGGTATGCAACCTTACCCTTGTGATAACAGAGATGCTGTTTCTGAATTTGCTCACGAGTGAAGAGCAAACAGATTCTACTACTGCACCATAGATAAGAAGCCTAGGTAGTGTAATGAGTCATTTTAGTTTTTTTTCATTATATCCAAGAGTTAGATGCTAAGATGCACAACCCACATCGGAGATATGAAGTTATTTAAGAAGCTACCCGAAAGATGCATATGAGAATTAAATACTGGTCGGGCTTGAATTTGTTGTACTGTGTTGATGATTGTGCTTGAGCTTACGTTTTGAGCCAACTTGGGCTTTAGCTTGCATACTTTAGCTTCTTGAGCTGGGACTTAGGAGAATGCTCTTTTTAATTCAGCTTGAAGTCGATTTTTTCTTGGCACATATTAAAGCTTTGACATGTTGAAGCTCATGATACGGAATGCTTGATGATGTGGAGCTTTTAAAAGTTACCTAATAGAACTTAAGCTCCATTATATTATTCTTATGAAGCCTAACTAAAATTCACAAATCACCTTATATTGGAGAATTTTTGTTGTATATTGATGTTGTGACATCATTCGAAATTATTCATGAATATTAACCACATTCTTGTAATTCAATAAAGATTCATTGAAAATGTAAATTAAAGAAGAATACATGAGGGTTGCAATTCATATATTCTTGTATTTGCAGGTATTTGACAGAGTTGTTGGCTGAAAGACAGAAATTGGGCCCTTTCTTGCATGCTCTACCTGTTTGCAGCAGGCTTCTTAACCAAGGTGGTTATTTCTTATGGATCTTTTCATGATTTTCAAGTATTTTATGCAATAGATATGTTATCAAGTTAAATTCTCGGTTTTGGGTGTTGCTAACTGCAAAAATTCAGTGCTTTATGTGTCCAGTTCTCATAATCACGCACAATATTCGTTGCTATCACTGTTGCAGAAATTGTGAGAGTCTCAGGCATGCTAAGTAGCCAACTTAATGACCAAGAACGAATAGCGCATGAGTATCCACTTAGTACATTGGAGCGGCAGCTCAGTGGAGGACAATTCAATACTGATGGTTGGAACGCACAGCAAACTGAGGTATCACAGTTTAGCTTCTCGGCCTAGTAGTTTTAGAATTTAGTTCTCAAATACTCATGGGTCGTGGTTCATCAATTTACTTTACCAAGTGTATTTCTTTCTGTTGAGCTTTATTGATTAACAGTGTTAGTGTAGTCATGAGAAGGCCAGTTGAATATTTCGACATTTTGAGCGTGATATGTAATTGAGTTGAGCTTAAGTTTACACTGCAGGAAAACAGGCTACTTCAGAAAATCGCTCACTTTCAGAACTCACCTGTAAATTGGCCAGTGGTATCAGGTTTTACTCCCATTCCTATTGTGAAGAGAGTTGTAAGATTGGACGTCCCAGTGGATAAGTTCCCACATGTGAGTAAATTTATTTTATGTTTCCCTTCGGAAATATGATTTCAATTTCCTTCTCTGACATGCAGAAATTCAAAAAATTATTTTGTTGCAGTATAACTTTGTTGGTCGAATTTTGGGACCGCGTGGAAACTCTTTGAAAAGGGTTGAATCTCTGACAGAATGTAGAATATATATTAGAGGCCGGGGCTCGGTGAAAGATACTCTCAAGGTACAGACTAATAATCTCAATTAACTATATGCCATGTGTAATACCGGGTGAATAAACAGACCAACAACACAAAGCTTGGCATGTAGAGTTTTTCTCTTCTAAAGCTCATGGAAGTATCCAAATTGTAATCATGTCAAATCATCTTTCAGAACATCAGACAAGAACGAGTTTGTTCCTCAAATATCCAGAGGATGTAGAATTTTAGTTACTTCCACATTTCGTTATCTTCCTCACATCATACGTCTTAACTCCGAAGTCTCACTTTCAATATGTAACTCAATGTGAATTTGTATATAGGTTAAGTGGTTTCTTCTATTACATAACAATTACCGTGTATTATCAAACACCATTTGGTACTTAATCCACTGACAATTACCTTGTAATCCCTAGAGTTATCTTCTCAATTTAAATCATCTTTCAATATTTTAGGAAGAGAAACTAAAGGACAAACCTGGATATGAGCATCTCAATGAGCCGCTGCACTTACTGTTGGAGGCCGAGTTTCCTGAAGAAATTATAGATGCGCGTTTAGAGCATGCTATGGCTGTACTAGAAAATCTACTAAAGCCTGTGGTATGTCATCTTACCAGTTAACCTCTGTTCTACTATCTACTATTCGGACGTTTTAACCCCTTCCCTACTCTCTTAGGACGAATCTACGGATATTTACAAAAAGCAGCAACTACGAGAACTGGCCATTATAAATGGTACCCTTAGGGAAGAGAGTCCAAGAATGAGCCCGACCATGAGTCCGAGCATGTCTCCATTCAATAGCACAGGGATGAAACGAGCCAAGACCGGAAGATAATAGGAATGATAGTGCTACCATACCAGGCCAAATATGAACTGTGTCGACATACAATGTTGTTGCTATGATGCTGCTGTTCTCGACCTAACCTTCCAACGGCGTCGAAGATTCTCAGAGCAAGTACTGTTTTCGACTCCTTGGGCCTGCCTTGGGGTGTGATGTTGGAAACTCAATCACAGGCGTTCTTGATTATACGAACTCCATCTAGAACCGCTTTTTCACTGTACTCCGGACAGCATACCATGTAGTAATACTGAGTTGCAATCATGTAGTAATAATATGTTGCAATTGCAACTCAGTATTACTTCAAAGGGTACTGATTATTGAAGGTAGTTTTCGAGTATCATTTAGCTTTACGTCTCTATATATTGTAAAAGTATTATCCTCACTTGTTAATCTCCTATAATGACATATTTTTGATGTATTAAGAAGTGAATATGAAGGTGATGAATAATATAAGACGAGCGAAGTTTGTTTATTGCATTACTTTTATTATTCACTTCTAATTAAAAGATTTTGTCTTTACAGTTTTATAATAATTTATAATCATATATATATATATATATATATATATATATATATATTTAGGTAATGGCAATTCTAAAAGTGTGAAACAGTCGCACTAACAATCACTGCGCACCCTACGAGAGTATGAAAATGCACGAATCGTACAATAATCTAGCGAGGCTGAACCATAGAGAGTTGATTATTTACTTCGATTAAACTAGTTAACTATACTAACAAAGCAACTAAACAGAAATTGGATTCTCGAAGTAAATATTAAACTAATTCAAATAATAAAGATGTAAAAATATACATTTTTGGTTTGTTGGAAAAAAATTCATCAATTCAATTATTGCTAAACATTTATCATCTAAATTATCAATTATATCTTGGTGTCGATTACTCTAAGGTCCGGGGTACCGTTCGGATCTAAATCACTATCATGTGTAGGCATATTAATGAAATTGGAAACCTGAAGCGCACGATAACCTATTGAATCAATTAAGTTATTGCATAATTTCGTATCACAACTCCCTAATCAATTGCTCAAGTGATCTATTGTGACTTTTCATTCGGATGGTGACTTAACCACAATAATCAAATAAAATTATGAACAATGAACAATACAAGAATTAATATAACTGAACTCCAAAACGCATAAAGTTATATATCCAATTAGAATTAATAGTATAATTAATGTACTAATATTATAGGCAAAAGAGAACGTAAGAATGATTTATTTTCAGATACTCCATTTTAGTATGATTACTCTTCACTTATAGATAATAAGTTAATTATTTTTAAATATATTCAATAACTGACTTTAAATAATCATATTACATATATTAGTAATCAATGAAATAAGAGAAAAAGGTTTTCAATAAAAATAATTACTAGTATATATTGTCATATGTATTGACGTTAAGATTTACTAGTTTACGGTAAAAATTACAGAGTATTTAACTATAATAATTTGTACATGTTAAATGTCGAGTATGCTTAATTCTAGATTGGTTAAACTTAAACTACAAGCATGAGAAAAACAAAAGATATTTTCATGCATTAACCTATATCCAGCTAATAATTACACGTAGTATTAATGTTAAACTCAAAGTTGGATTATTAGAATCCTAAATTGGATAGAATATGCATGTATAAATATATGTATTGCTTAAAATTACTTCTTTCTTCATATTAATTTTCTTTCTTGTTTTTTCATCATATTCATGGAGTTCACCAAAATTAGATTTCTAGGTGCTGGTGCCAATGGCAATGTTTTTCTTGGAGCACCATGTGCTTCTCATGATCATAATTCAGTCTTGTTATCGTCTCTCGTCGCTATAAAATCCTCGATTCACTCTTCGGCTACTAATTTTTTGAAGGTGGAAAAGTTGTTCTTAGATGAGCTTCTTGGGAGTCCTTTTATTGTTCAATGTTTCGGGCATACCCTAAGCATTGAATGTGGTAAAAGCGTGTATAATGTGGTGATATTTTAATAATAATCCCAATATAAATAGAGGTGGTCCTTTGACAGGATCTGAAAGGACACCGGAGGGAAATTAATCAATCAGACAAGAGCTTCTGTACGTAGGTAGGCTCTTTAGTGTAGGTAGATGAACTACGAAGATCTGATTCTCCCCTTAGCTTTAGGATAGGTAGCTTTTAGTTGGGATAATTGTGGCTTTCAACGGATCATCATCAACCTCGATTGGAGAAAGATTCAAGCAGCAAATGATCGTCATCAACTCGATTGAAGGAAGATTCAAGACACAAAGGGACTTCTCTAATGTGATAACAAGATGAAGGTGTTACTGTGAGGGATATTGAGACAACCACAGGTACTGGCTCACTGCCTCAAACTAGCTCACAGGCTTTACTTTCCCTGCTACGCTGAACTGCAACAGATGACTAGATAGCTTTGTCGATATTGAACACAACTTTGTATGACCATTTTTACTTAGACGTTTTTATGCTAGGGGGAGATACGTAGGCAGCATACAAAGTTACCAATTCATAACCCAAAACAGATGGATCTTAGACTCATAGTAGTAATAATTAACCTTAATATATAAGAAAACATATCGGCACACTATACATTAACATGGCCCGACGCCTTTAAGAGGCTTCCGATATGGGCACAGGATATGAACAGAAAATGTCAAAGAATGGGAAACCTATACCTTTCAATCTACCATATATTTTGTTTCACCATTTACATACAATATGCTACAAACAATTGATAGGAACTTGATCATCCTCCTCAATCGCAAGGCCTATGGTTGGCCCCTTAAAATGTCTCGCGACATGAGTTGCTGGTTCAATCGCGTAAACCAAGTTCAAGCTCAAGTTCATCATCCTCTTCGAACAGCTTTACTAGTTGGGCATATTGTTCTTCACGCTTCTTCTTTTGCCAAAACTTGTAAAGAACAAGTGACAGAAGGACTACCACTGCAAACAACACGATTATAACGAATGCATTCGAGCCTTTCTTGGCACCAGAAGCAGAATGTGTAGCAGAATTTGTGCCATCGCCAGATAGTCCTACTCAATAAGAACAATCAAATTCCACCCAATATTATTAATAGCAATAGTAGGCCTGTAAAAGAACCAGACAATTCGATTCCGACCAATATTAATATCAATAGTGTTCAAAGAAGCACAACAAACTAAGGCAACATAGTACAAGATCGACAACCCCCAAATATTGAAACATAATTAGAACTTTTTTATTTCTCTCATAGATTTATTATATTCCTCCCTAATAGATCTAATTAATGAGCATATATTTGTATACATATCACATATAATCCATCTATATATGCATATTTAGCTACACCAACCAATTAGTATTAAAAATGTAATTAAATTTCGAGGAAATTATGAAAAAGAAATGAGATAATGTACAATGAACAAACCTGAAATAAAATGAATCGTGAAAGAAGTTAAGAATACGAGGATATGATGAAATTTTGTCTTGGATGAGATATATCTCGACATTTTACCTTAAACTTGTCCCAAAATGTATCACATTTTTTGTTTTTTACTCTGCATGCAAACTATTCTGGAATATCAAACATTATTTTTTTGCTAAAATTTATATATATGAGTATATATTATTTTGTTTTGCACTCATTTGGATTTCTCCTTGTAATGATAATTATGTTCATAATTTTGTGGCAATGGTGGTGGGGTATTTTTATTTAAATTGCATGTTATGTCATTTTAATCTTTAAATGAACCATGTTAAGCGGAACTCTTAACCATGTGATTAATTTTTTTAATTAGTATATTGGTTTTGAATAGGTGTATTAGGGCATGATTATAACGTACGTGTAATAAAGTATTATGAGTTGCAAAAATCAATATATGTCTCTACACATTAATTATTTAAAGTTCTTTTATTAATAAGATTGATCGAGAAAGAAGGAATTGACTGTAAGGGACATAGTCTAGTGGTAAGTGGTAAGATGATTGAGCTGGAAACACTCGAACATCGCGGATGGGTGCGAATCAAAATATTACAAAATGAACTTGTGTAATCATAATCCACTATATTATTTGATAAAAGTACTATTCATTACATTATTCAAGGAGAAAAAAATGAAAATCCATACAAAATATTTATCTTCTAATCCACATAAACACCACCAACAAAACAATTTTCCTCCCACGAACAACTTTCATTCTCCCATAAACCAAAATATTACTCCAAATATTCAATAATCAATATACTTATTATCGCTACTACAAATTTCCACTTAAACATCACTTATTTAAACGGCGCGCAAAGCACCTTCTAAATTGTTCACTTAAATGGCACCTCGTATTGTGACAGGTTGTTGTGTCGTCCAAGTAATTTTTTGAACGTCGTACCTCAAGGGCAAAATGGCTTGTTTGGGTCATCCCTGTGACTTGGAATCCTGAAATGCCTAAGCCTACCCTCTTGCTTCTTCATGTAACCTTCACATAACAATGCATTAGAGAATTTATCTTCAACCACCCTATTAACATCATGAACAAACACATCTGTTTCTCCTTCTTCTTTATTCCTAGCAATCATTCCAGCTGTATAAATTGCTGTCATTCTTCCAGGTGCCTCCTCATAGTACCCTGTAGGAGCATCAACCATGATCAAATCCCATTTCATCTCATAAACTTCTCTAGGCAATCCTTTTAATGCTAGTGAACATATCGAAAAACGCGGGTTATTGATGGAAACACACTCAGGAGCTCTTGCTAAGCTCATGAATTCATCAGCCTGATTCACTCTGCTATCGTATTTGACATGGTAAGATTCCAGCATTGGGAACCTTTTCTTGATTTGCTCGATCCAGACCTCGTCTTCTTCGAGGAATATAGTCCGTCCCCCGAAGTTGAGTGCATTCCACATTAGGCTATCATGGCCTAAGCCAAATACCAAGAAGTTGCAGGGGGATTTCTTGTCCAGAATTTTCGACGTTACAGATATCTCCTTAAGTGTTTGTTGTGGAGTGATGTTTGATGTTGAGTAGTGGATGAGTGCTTGAGAGAGTGATGTTGGGATTTTGTTGCAAGTTGATGAGCATTCGTCTGTTTTCGCTTCGTTTGAGGTGAACGGGGTTCGAGTCATCACGGGGGTGTTTCTTGTGGAAGATGATGAGAAGAAGCTTGATCTTAGTACAATGAAGAGGAAGAATGTCACAAGAATTGCAATGAGGAGGATTTTAGTGTTGAATGGATACTGAGTTTTTGGCCTCATTTCGAGAAATTGTCGAGTTCTTAGGTGGAGATTGTAG
This sequence comes from Echium plantagineum, assembly GCA_003412495.2. Classification (NCBI taxonomy): domain Eukaryota; kingdom Viridiplantae; phylum Streptophyta; class Magnoliopsida; order Boraginales; family Boraginaceae; genus Echium; species Echium plantagineum. Next base: position 10,965,241 of record CM016564.1, on the reverse strand, counting down.
ATTCGAATGTGGCTTTGGCACTCAGTTATAGAAGCAGGAGAGGTATGAAAAGAGCAGCAAGTGTGGAGTTTATGTTAGAATATGTGATCAAAAAAATGCTTAGAAATGAAGTTTGTTTGAGTATTGATGAAGACAACAAACTAGAAAGATTTTGGATTAAGCTAACGTCAAGCGTTTGGTGGAACAGCAAATTTGGTAGAAACTGAGAAAAAAAGGTTTGTACATGTTTAGGGAAATGATTGGGTGTTCTTAGCTTAGTTGTTGGAAGAGCATAATAATCTATTATAGCAGTCTGACATAATGAGAGCAGTCTAAACTGTGAAAAACGGGATCGTGGGAGAGCAATCCAAGTATCATGTTGCTAAGCAAAGGAGCATGAACTCTACGTCGTAGATGGAAAAAGCTCAGAAGCGGAAAGCATCACTAGCTACGCTCTAATCCGAGTATCATGAGGCACGAGGAATCTGGTGTAAATCAACAAGAATCACCTTGCAAGGCTCAATGCTCTTGGAAAAATATTGGTGTACTCGAATAAATAAGAACAATATTAGAACACAATATTGAACTTAAACACCCTGCCAACTGATATCAACCATATATTTTCTTCAACATAATGGTAAAATATGTTCTCCAAATATGTTTGTTAGTTATTTTGTTGTATATTTGCCTAAAATGATAAAAATCTTTAAGCAATAGAAGAATAACTTGGTCCCAAACAATGGATACTCTTCGCTTTACAAATTCAACTTTGCGAGGTCTACAGTAAGTTTGAGGGATCTATTTTCCACAGCTTTTCTTTACAGAAAAGAAATGTTCAACTGTACAGATTACAACCTCAATAACCAAAATTCCAGAACAGCAACGTTCATGGTGGGACAACTCTTTCTGCAACAGGAAGTCGAGAAAATCAGCATTTTCTACTTAGTTACTCTGTCCTGTTGTTTTCATGACTAATCATAGATTGTTGCGAATATGCAGGCATGCAGCCACCTTTTTGAAGAAGCATATACGTGCCGATCAACTAGACTTCCTGGGAGCTGGAATCGTGCATCATTGGGAAAAGCATGCACAAAAGTCTCAGAAGGTTGAAATTTTCTTTAATGATGAAGAGGTTGGCAACTACCACAGTGCGTCCATAACGCTTTTCTCTGAACTATTTATTTAATCCAATATCACATATATATATCATCACCTACCACTACCTTCGTGACCCAGAAGTGATTCCTTGAGTCCATTATCTGCAGGATCTTTCTTGGTTTTGTTTTTGTCAACCCGAGCTTTGCGGACTGCGTACTGAACATGTTTCTCGCGTTCTTTGAGCATTTCATCCATATCCACACCAGGAGGAGGAAGCAATGGTCCTGAGTAGTGGATCCGTGTTGCTTCCGGAGCGAAATTCTGCCAGTACAAAAACCCAAAATTGGTTACATGAGGTGTAGAACAATAAACATGGTATGCCACTTTTAATAGGGTCTCAGATGCGTGATCGAAACTGTTACAAAATTTAATGATTAAAATTTCTTACAAATGCATTTGCACGACTAGGTTCATTCCTGGAAGAAATATCTGATCTACCCAGAGAATGGTTGGAGGACTGGCCATCATTTATTTGATTACTGTTGGAAATTGCGTGAGCCTCTAGCAACTGCTTATAGCTATTACTTTCTTGGCTGAGATCAAATTGGGAACTCCCGTTAGAAGCTACAGAATTAGAGAATCTTGAGAGTCTAGCTGCAGCTCCATTGGATATATAAGATCTTTGAGGCCTCAACTCTGCACGATGCCGTGTAGAGTCCGTACGAAAAGCAACGCTAGGCTCGCCACCAGGTACTCCAAGTTGATTCAGATTGTTATGTACAACTTCTCTGGACTGCTCCATCCGGAAGCCAGAACCACCCTCTGGAGGATTGTACTGCTCACTATTGCTTCTAGTATTTGACCCAGTTCGCTCTCGCCACCTCTGCACAATGAATTAGTCTTTTCAAGTAATAAGGTTAAAGAAGCAAAATTGTGAGGCACGATGTATTATGCATTCATGTTTTGTGTGAGGAAGTGTGTACTGGTGCTTACTATATTGAACTAAAACTTAGAATATTGGTAATCTATTCGGCCTACACTCTAATTTTGATCTGGGGCATAGGGCTATAAAATGTCAAGACAGACACAACTGCTGATATTAAATCAAGTCCATAATTTATAATTTATAAAACTACCTGAATGGACACGGGCAATTCAGCATTTGCATTAGGAGCTGGCACCGCTCTAGATTCTTTCACAGGCTTTGCACGACTATTTCCACCTGCAGGGCGCTGCCTGGTATCCAGACAAAGATGGTATAAATAGGAAGTAGCAGAAGCAACATATTGATTTATATATTTTTCTCGTAATGAGATCAAAGGTATTACAGCTCAAACTTCTCATTTATATGAGGCTGAAGAATGCTGATTCCACAAAATCATTTTGACCATATAGAGAACAAGAAGCAGAAGAAGATACATCAACATATTTATGCACTTAAGTAGTATATAGTTGGTATAAGACTTCACATACAGCATTAGGAAACACTCAAAACAATGATCCTTACAAGATATCGGCCTTCATAATACTTAAATCGAGTCAATCTGTTGTTAATATCTTGAGTAGCTACTACAACATCATAAACTTAACAACGTACCTTCTTTCTTCAACTCGCATTTTAGCATCATATTCCTTGCTTGGAGGATATTTGGGAAAAGATGATAGATCACAGGGAAGAGGTTCCGTCGTGAAGAACTGAAATGGCAAAACATCAGAAAGGAAGTAATCATGCAAATGCAGATAGGTACAACATTAGCGATAAAACATTTCATACCACACTTTGAAGTGCAGAGGAGGCAGATCCTCGCAGTTCTGGTTCAAATGCAAGGAGAGAGTCCAAAAGTGTTACAGCTGATGCAGGGAAGTCCTTGAATGTCTCAGCAACACACCGTTTATAAGGTTGCTGAGGTTTAAATATAGTCGAATGGGGTAGTTTTGACTTTTTCCAATATTCTTCAGATGGAGAACCACAGAGTTTAAAGATTTTATGGAGCTGCTCAACCTGTATATAAATTATGGAATATTATGAACCATTTCCTAGCCACTTAGGAAGTAGAGATTTTAAATTCAACAAAAAAAAAGTCTTTTGGAAAAAAAAATGGATTGTTTGAACTATATCAAAAAAATGGAAGTAAGATTATAAATTCAAGTAAAGTGTTAAGACTGATGATTACGTTTAGTCAATGCAGGGCAAAGACAAAGTTGTCATGGTTCCTAAGTAAAGTATTTTTGTTCTAAACAATCAAATATTTTGGGATGGAGGAAGTTTAACAAAACAATTTTCTCTTTTTCGTCAAATAAATAAAGTTCGTGCCTGCAATAAAATCAAATATTAACTGGAAGGGAAGGTACCTCAGTTCGTCCAGGCATGATAGGCTTGCCAGCAAATAGTTCCGCCAGAATGCATCCAGAACTCCACAAATCTACAGCTACCCCATAATATGTAGAACCAAGGAGAAGCTCAGGAGGTCTGTACCATAAGGTAACCACACGACTAGTCAAAGGTTGCTTCTGGTTGGCTCTGTAAAAGGTCGAAAGCCCAAAATCACCAATTTTTAGATTTCCACTGTCATCGATCAAAAGATTTGAACCCTTGATGTCACGGTGTAAGACACCACAATTATGGCAATGTTCAAGACCACGCAGTAATTGCTGCATGAAGCATTTGATCTGCATGAACAATATAGCTATCAGGAGATAAGGGGGAAAAGGGGTGAAGTTACTTCGCCCGTGTGACCCCTACACAGACTAAAGAGATGTCGAGCTCTACGACATAATTTTTTCCACTGCTCCAACTCTGAATGTAAAGAATTTGAAAAGGTTGTGCAACCATGTTTCTCAGTGAATTTATATGGAAAAAGAAGACTGTTTTTTCTGTAAGAAATTCTTTATTTCTTAGCTTGTTGCAAGACCATATATGTAGTTAGGTAAAAAACATTTACAACCTTCAGCCTTTACACTACTTGAAATTTTTTACTTTGGAAGGTCCATCTAAGAAACTTCCTAAGTTAACCAAATAAGGACTTTAGTTTCTCTACTTATAAGATCTATGAAGCACTCGAGGATTTAGCTTTTACTACAATGTATCTTTATATGTGCTAATGCAGAGCTCTGACTCAAAAGCAAGTTTGTGCTTGTCAAAGACACTAGCTGGCCATTTGGCTACCTATTCTTCAGGTGCTCGTAAGATTGGGACCTTCAAAAGGGGGGGTGAAGTCACACGCTAAGGTAGGAAACTTCCGATGTGCAATAGGTAGTTAATGAGGCACAACCACTAGTGTATTAAACCTCAATATGCAATACGGGAAGACATTAATGGCAATCATCTAGAAATTTTTCGCTCTCCATAAATCTCATGGGGTTCACTATGCACGTGTTGTGCACTGTGAAGTTGATCTGCATAAATATGGATCAATGCTTTAATTTATAAGGTGACCTAATCCAAAAATGAAAATATACCTGTGATTCAGTGAACCTGACAGCTGGCGATGCTGCAAGCCCAGCAAGATCGTGTTCCATATACTCGAAGACAAGGTAGAAGTTGCCTGAAACCCTGGACGTGACAAGAGCTTCAAGCTTCATAACATTTGGGTGATCCAGCCTACGCAGGATAAGAATCTCTCTTGCCATAAAGCGAACACTTTCAGGATCCATGTTGACAAATCGAACTTTCTTCAGTGCAACAATTTTCCCTGTCTCCAGATCTCTAGCTTTATATACACTACTGTATGTTCCTTGGCCAATCTGCACATAATATTTTACTTGAGACCACGCAAAATGAAAAAAAAAACGCATCTTCTGAAGGCAACTACATACTCGTTATTTAAACCCAAAAAAAACCATGTTAGAGTCAAGATGCTTAAAGGATAAACACTACAATTAAAGAATTAGCCAAGATTGGTATATGCACTAAAGGTCTACCTTAAGGTCACTAGGAGTGGCAGTAACAATTATATATGGATGCAAGAACTGAACATCACTTGAATACTTGATATCTTATTGATTACATCACCCACAAGGCATTATTCTTAAAAGCATTTACAGGATATTTAACGTAGAATGAAACAATATTTTAATAGTGCATCTGATTATACACAATACCTTGTCTAACTTTTCAAAAGATTCAGCCCTTCGAGGTACCCATCCTTTGATTGCTTCACCTGCCACTGCAGTTAACCATGCAGGCCACCCAGCCATGACCTGTGCACCATCAACACCATTCCGGATACTAAATACTCTTGAAATCTGAGGCTGCCCTGCAGCCATTACACCATTTATCGACCCCACTTTCTGCAGTTGATGCAACTCAGATTTCTCCAAAACCATAGGCTCCTTCGCCCCCTCGTCCCCTTTGGGCGAGGTCGAGGCACTTTTTTCCACTGACTCCTTAGAAATAAGCCTAATGGTTATATCATTACCTCCACTATCAAGCTCAGTTACTACTTCCTCAGCTCTAGAGCTAGCGATGAAATGAGTTGAGGAAGATCGTTTTAGTTCACTCTTCTTGAGCTTCCTACTTGAAGAAGCTCCCTTTGAGCTAATGCACCCCATTTTTCAGTTCAAACTTCACAATCCCTCGATCTAATCAAGAAAATTGTAATAAACACCACCTCTTAATCGGTGTAATATAATCAACAATCCCTAATATCGCATTATCCACAAAACTATTTACAATCAATCAGCATAAACCCTTCAAATTCAACTGAACTTTAGCTAAAGCTCTCGACTTTTTGATACCCATAAACCTCAAAAGCTCAAACATCACAAATAACTCTCCAACATAGCTTCTCAACTACATAAATCAAAAACAATGAACACAAAACAAATCTTAAAACCTCAACACAAGTATTCATCTGAATTAAACTGAAATTTAGTTCAAGCTATAAACTTTTTAAACCCACTAACCTCAAAAGCTTAAACATTAAAAAACTCTTCAACCTATATCAACACAGCTTCTCAACTACACAAAAACAAAACAATTCACATAAAAAACAAATCTTTAAACCTCAACACAATTCAAAAAATCTTAACTATAATATACTAAAGATCTCTAAAGAAAACAATAAACCCAATTGCTCTAACTCAATCTATATCAACCCACATTTCCAAAAAAAAAATTGCATCTTTAAACTCACCTAATAAAGAAAAGGTGGTAAATTTTGATTTGTGCAACTTATATAGAAATATTAATAAATAAATGAAGTATCACTCCATGATTGAAACTAGGTGAAAATGGAATCAAGATCCACAATTTTCAATGCCAAATAGTCAATGAAAATGATATGTAATGGTATATAAAAACAATTAAACACTAGACCTCACAAAAAAATGTTAAAATTGAAAAAAAAAATTATGGTTTTCGATTTTGTGAAGTTGAAATGAATTTGGATCTAAGTTGTGTCCCAAAATAGTTGTCACATTAGTAATGTAGAAAGTAAAGATTTATGATTTGAGGTAATTATGAGTAATTGTAGTGTGTAGTAATTGTGTAGTAATTGAGTTAGGGAGGTCTCGTGAAGGAGAAGGGAGATGGGGCCTATTATGTGTGAGATTACGCACTACACTACAAGTCTACAACCTCCAATGTGGGCCAGTTAGTATTAAGTCTAACGAGTCGAGTTTCAACGGGTATATAATAATGTTATCTTTAAACCGTTTTCGATTAAATTATTTAATTGAACTTGTATTTTTTTTTTAAATAATAATATTATTTTTTATCGCAATAAAATGTCTAACAATCAAGTTAGTAGATTTCAGTTAAACCGGACTTGATAACCTCACCATAGAAGGAAGGTGGTGTCCATTTACACTTATATGTAGGACCATTAGTACTTATGTTAATAAGTCGAAGTCCAGACGATTATCGAATGATCTCAACGTTAATTTTTGATCTAAATTATTTTAAATTATGCATGCATATTTTCTCAAAACAATTATGTTGTTCTATGTCTCGATAAAGTGTCTAACTGATTAAGTTAACTTATAGGAGTACCAATTAAACCCTAGTCGATAAATATCGCCAAGGGAAGCAAAATAGGGGTCCATCTATGTAGTAAAACAAGTTGAAACGAATATTAAATGATCTTATCATTAAACGTGTGGAGGTGACATTTCGTAGTTGTGTATATTATACATGTATAGTCAGCTAAAGTAATAACTTTATTACTTTTATTTAATTTGATAAAGCGTCTGACCGAGTTAGTTGGTACTCATAACCGACTTGATAACCCGAAGGTGGGGCTCGTTTATGCAGTAAGAACACTTATACGGGGGCTCAGTTGGTGCCATGTCCCATGTGGTGTGACGAACGAATTGTTCGATAAATTAATGTCACAATTTAGATTACCGACATATTGTAGGACGTACATGAAGTAAATTCTAAAGTGTTTGATTGGAGTTGCTTGTTGGTTGAATTACAATGTTACTTAGTACTTATTAATAATAAATTCAAATGGATTGATGACTCAATACTCTAGTACTATCAGACCCAAATTTTAAAATATATTGGGTTCAAACTTTGTTGAAGATAATTGTCCCATATTTCACTGTAACGATTATATTTGTTAGGAATTTGTTGTATTAGTTATTTCTTTTCTTTTTTTTACAATGAAGTTCATTCCTCCTTGAGTTATCCAGAGTAGCGTGCAAATTCCAGACCCTGGTAAACCGTATATCATGAGTTTAGGCGATGTGTCGATCAGTTAAACCATACTAAAATCCTCAACATAGAAGAAATTTTATATTTTCATTACTTCTAATATCATTGTATTCATACCCTTATTGCTAACTTGTCAAAAAAAAACTTAAACATCCATGTAGAAATGGAATGACATCATTAAAGGAATGATGAAAGAAAAGTAATGAAAGGTTGATTCTTATTGTTTTGTTTGGTATGATCATAATAATGTAACTCAATTATCATTAACTATTACATTCCTTAGTTAGATATAATGCAATAATACTCATAATATAACTAAATTATGAATACACCATTAAAATAAATTCAAGTAAATATCAGAAAAATAATTATTTAATAATAAAATTTGTTTTTAACTATTTAGTCATACAAATAAAAATGTGTATTATATAGTTTCTTTACACTAAAATAAAATTGTTTAATTATAATGTAGAAAATTTTATACGAATCAAATATTTTAGATATAACAAAAAGGAGAATATAAATATTAAGAGTCTATGAGGTTTCATTCAAAACTAATTAACAATAGAGAGGGTAACTCAAGATCTTATATGTTGAATCGGAAAAATACCAACTTTCTACATGAATGTACATCTTTAACACTATCTTTCATTTGGTGATTAAAATATAGCACTATGTTAGAAGAGCTGAACATTATACAGTTGATGACAAAAAATGGTTTCTAACGTAATTTATTGATAAAATATGTCATATATTATGTCGATATATTAAGACCAACAATAATTATGCGTCCAGCACTCCAACTCGTAACCTGAGTTGTATAATTGCACTGGGAGCTTATTTTATAGGATTGAGTTTAAATATTCTCAATTAATTAGTACTATTGGTATATTATTGTTCGAAATTAGTTGGAGTAAGATTTTCTTTTAGATATGTTAGGCATCATGACAAGCACAAAATAGGGTTCAAGCCTGTTTTAGCCCAAAAGTTTAACAGCTTCTATGTGTTTTATAAATATATCTATTGCAAAAAAAAGAAAAATCGAATGTGAGATGAAATGTCTTTTTATATTGGGGGACAATTAGTACAATGTAGTTGTTGATGACACCCACTAATTCTTGCTTTAAAATCAATGTGTTTATTCGCTAAGTTATAAATTGTGAGTTGTTAGTTTCTCAAAGATATCTAATGATAAGTACTAAAGTGACGGATTGAGATCCTGCGAGATTACTATTTCAACTCATGTAATATAAATTGTCGAATTTTATAAAGTTTATTTTAGTTTCTTGTGTCGTGGAATCTCTATCTTCCAAAAGTATTACTATCTCACGTCCTTCAATTCACAACTTGCAAAGTATTTGGATAAACCCCCCACAAATGTTCTTGCCTAAAAAATTTGAACTATTTAAGGTAAGATTAGATTTACTAAAATTGTTGAACTCCACAATAAATGTGTTTATTTCATAATCTCACGAAAATTTTGTTGAGACACACTCGTATTTATATTATAATATCCACATAAATGGCAAAGTGTGCTTTATGTAATATTACTACTTAATACAATCTATTCTTCTTTTTGATCAATCAAAACCCCTTCCCAAATAGGAGGATAATATTGATAAGTTAATTATTATAACTCCATTGTTAAATTGTTGTAACAAATACACATAATGCATTTACAAATTAACAAAGTTTGTTGTTTTTTATTAGTACACATAATTTTAATAATTAAAATTGGCATCAGTAGTAAACAAATTAAAATGTCATGGAGCATATTTTGATATTTTCATCGAATAATATATGATATGTTAGATTTGCATATGACCATAAATTTTATGAAACATTTTGTTAAATAACATTAGTCAGTTTTTATGAGAAAGTGTTATTTAAGCAAATCAAAAAAAATCAAAATTTATGTTTTTCCATATTGAGTTGGCTTATGTTATTCTCCTAAAACTTTCAAAGTCCATAAAGTTAATAATCAACATTGTCTAGTCACTTCCTCACTAAAGTAGGATTCACTTAATTTTTTAATGATGAAAATTAGTAAACATTAAGTCTTTAATGTATTAACAAAAAATATTTGACATGAATCAAATTATAATATTAATAATAACGTAGAATGAAAATAATACATCTTGACATATTTCCACAAACCCATCAAAATATTTTATTTTCAAAGTTTAAAAAATTAAGACAAACGAAAAATTATAAACGTGAACGATTTTTTTTTAGTATGGAGAATTAAAATGTTAGTATGGTTGGAGCGGGTATCAGACAATTCAATCTAATACACACCTTATCGAGTCAAGTATTACACAATTATTAGGGGCATCGAGCAACTTCTTCTTTACTCAAGTATGACAAAGATGTCTCCCGTGTGGGTATTGAGTGGATGTTTGGTCGGAATATTACGTATCTAGTTATGCTCCAGTTTATGTATAAAATGTGAAAGTTCCTGAGAATGTATACCAAATATATGTACTTCAATGACTCGGATTTTTTTTTGAGTTATTTTGTTTGTGGATCAATGATTTATGCCCTGAGTCAAACTTGATAGGTAATCAAGTCGTTTTTTATCGAGTATCGATCGGGTAAGAGCTTATGAGACAAATAATAGAAATGGAGGGAATACATATTTATTTTATAAAACAAAATTTGATTTACTGGCTGGCGCCAGGCTGTCGCCAACAACACATACATATTCACTCCCTCCAACACCTTTCTCTCTCATTTCTTCATCTTCTCATCGCTTTCTCTCTCTACACAAATCCCAAATTGTTGTCCACTTTCATCGACGTTTATCCCTCTGCTCCTCCTTCTTCGATCCACGTGTACAGCTCTCGTGAGCCTTCTATTTGATCTCTATTTACCTTTTTTTTGTTTTTTCCCTCAAATATGGATTTTGATAGATTAGTGCGTGGTTTTATTTTAATTTTCAGCAGATTTTGGTGTTTTATTATTGATTTTTTTTGTTGCTTTAGGTGCTGTGGGAGCTGTGGCTTGAAAAGTGTGAATTTAGTTTAATTTTAAGGTAAATAGTGAAATTATTTTTTATGCATTTTATTTGATTTTTAGAAAGTGTATTGATTAATTGTTGGGAAATAATGCATTTGTAATGTGTGCTGTAGACTTTTTAATTATAATTGTTTCGTTAAACTATGTTTAGGTCGCTCGGGGGACGTAGAGTTCATGGGAGATGTGGTTTTCATATAGCCAAGCCTAGTTAGTGGGATAAGGCTTGATTTGGTTTGTTTTTAATTGGGGAATAATTGAGTTTAGTTCAGTATGGTGTAATTAGTGGCATAATTACTGAATTTGATGGTTTGCTTGTTAGAGAGAAGTGTTTAATCAGTGCTATTGACGAGGTTTAGTAGCCTGCAAGAATTGTCTTGTTGAGTCGTCGAAAGATCGAGTTTATGCTTTCATTGGCTGTTGCAGGCCAAGTCGAGTTTGGTATGGGTAATGCGGGATGATAGGGTGCTGTACTGTGAGTATGTAGAATAGGTTAGAGATGATTTTAAATTGAAATAAATGTTACAATTTATTTTAAGAAATAATTTTTTGGGTGTTTTCCCGTAGCTTGCACAAGTGTGGTTAATTACGTAGAGTTGGGCAAAATATTATATCACAGGACCTAGAGTTTATATGCTCAACGAAAGAGCGACCCAACATAGAGTTGAATGGAATCGTTGTGCCTATGTAGTTGATCTCGCTCTGGACGATATTCTTAGTTTGGTTAGATTTTAGTGTGATTGGTTACATGCTCAGAAGGATTTTACTCTTCCAACTTCTTAAGTTTTCTGCTTGATATACTGCTTTAATTTATAAGCTGAGCCGTTTGTTCTCAAGTTATAGAGAACCCTGATATAAGTATTGTGCTCTGTCAGGGCATTTATAGCCTTGCCTTCGAGAGTTTCATTTCCCAACAAACATTTCATGTAATACATGGTCCCAAAATTTTGTACACAGTATCGCCCCCTGATCTGAATGTCCTTCATACATGTTAAACTCACCAAACTGTGGTCATGCTGCCTAGTGCCTGCTGGTCCATGCTATTTGAGGGATCAATATTCAATAGGAAGTAAATACTGGTCAAAGAACTAACATGATGAGCTGTCAAAGTTTGAACTAGTTACAGCAGTGTCATACTAGTTTCTTGTTTTCCAATTATTGAGCTTCTTTAGGGAAAGTTACTGTTAGCCACTTACTTTAATGCTTGATAAGTGTATCACACTGGAGGCTGTAATATATTCTCAAATAATCTATTTTTTTGTTTGTTCCTTTCTTTTTCTTTTTTTACTTTGGCTTCCTTGAATGGCTGTGCTAACTTATTATCCTTTTGTTTTTGTAGGTTTCTCCACTGAGGCATATGACCTCGTGTCTTCTTGACCTTGACCAAACAATTTAATTGTGAACCTGATACTGGCAGCATTCTTCATTTCTTCTTGTAAGAGGACGAGGTGTATGGGTTTGTACTTCAGGTGTCATTGCTTGCTTTGTTCCTGATATCCTTTAATCGATTTTTCAGATTTCTGTTGGTGAAGCTGTTATTGACTACTAATCTCTTTTTGATGTATAATTGCAGGCATGCACCATTGCTTCTCTCGAGTTGTTGATAGAATTGACTTTTAGTACACATTGTATGTGTCTGAAAGTATTTTCGCATATCCATGCGAGCAGAGAGCATGCGTGGAAACTGTTTTTTGGGTAATGCCCCTAACGAGATTTATCGCGGATGCACTTGGTGTGGTGACAATTTGCCTTGTAGCAGTGTTGTTTCTTCTTGGTATATTTTGCATTCTGTACTCATTTTATTTCCGTAGTCGGATACACAGCGGCTTTACTCAACTCAGTTACTTCGGTGGTCCGTGGATTATCCGTATTGTGTTTATATTGTTTGCTATTTGGTGGGGTTTTGGAGAGATTGTCCGGTTGAATTTGTTGAGGCACCACAGTCGATTATTTAAATCTCTTGATGTAGAATGGCAGAAAAATGTTTGCAAGGGTTACATTTTATCGAACATGGGGGTTGCAGAACCTGGACTCTTCCTTGTCCTTGCTTTTCTTCTTCGTGCTTCCCTGCAGAAGTCTGGAACTCTTGCTCAAAAATGGAATAGCAAAACATCAGGTTACATTATTTTATTCTGCCTGCCGATGTTCATTGGTCAACTCATGGTGATTCTAATTGGTCCATCATTTAAGATGTGGGATAATCTACCACTTTATTTTAGATCAGCATCAGACACAAAGGTCGATGATAGTGATAATATTACCTTCTGCACTTACCCTTTGTTGAGTACTATTGTCCTAGGTCTTTTTGCGTCAATCTTAAGTGCTTACTTTTTCTTCATCGGGAGAAGAATTCTACATTTGGTAATCAACAAGGCATTGCAAAGGAGAGTCTACACACTTATCTTCTCAGTTCCTGCCTTCTTACTTTTAAGAGTTCTCTTACTGAGCATATCTGTTAAGTTAAAGCCAGACGGTGATGTGTTTGAGGCTGTTATATTCTTGGCTTTCCTTTGCCTTATGAGTTGTCTTGGAGTGGGTATATGCATGCTGGTGTACTTACCTGTTGCTGATTCTTTAGCTCTGAGAAGAGTGCAGAATGATATAGAAGCTAGGAGGAGGTTTGTTAATGAAGCCAACGAAACTGTCTCTCTAATTGCTAACCAGAGCCCAGTTGGTGAAAGCACAGTATGTAGTAGTCCTGTAGGAACATCCGAAACCTCTACGAAGCGTGGTTCTATTTCTTTCCGTGCACTAGAGAAAGATGAAGGTTCTCAAACATATGTGGAACTGAGCGTCTTCTCTCCTGGTCGGAATTCATCACCACAGGGCTCACCTAAGCTTGTTGGCTGGCCGATGCTCCCTGCTACTCCAATTCATGGACCCTGAAAGCTAGCTGAGGGCAAAAGACCATGTTGAAAATACATTTTTGAGGTCAAGACAACTGTTCTGTAAATTGTTTTTTTTTTTTAGTTTTAATGGCAAGAGTTTGTTATTTTCTTCTTCTTTTATCTGGTGTTAATTTTTGAGCTGTAATGGTTTACATGCATCCCACCATATTTTTCTGGGTGGAATTCTTAACCGTGCTTATATACTCCATTGTCAAGTCGGTATTTTCTATTATGATGTCTAATACTCCTCAATTCTTGAAGATCGTTCGGTTTGATTTTCGATGATCAATGATCTTTTAGTAACGAAAGGAGTATAATATCATCAGTAATTTTGTTCTCATTTTGTCACTATTCGATGTGCTCAAATACTCGACAATAATAATCTCTTGCAATATACTCATCAATCATCTCCATATGTTTCATTCTGCCATCAAATATTCATATGTTATAAATGCTTGTATTCAATTATCTCCGACCATTAACTCCAAATCTAAGAAGGATGAAATAAGTTGGACTATTGAAAATATTATATGTTTAAAGCAATATTTTCTCTATATTTTGGTGTAATACGTGTTGCATTCTTGTTCATTCTACTTGTATTTATAGAGACCTAGGACCTTACATAAAAGGAAGCTTAATTGGCTAAGGCTGCGTTTAATTTGGAATAATCATTGGTGAAAGTGTGTAGCGTTGGACATAATTTATTGTACATGTGCTCAGTTCTTATATCTCGTTCAAAGCGTGTCTTGAAAATACATATAGATACATACACGTGGTTCAAGTGGCCCGGTTACATATAAATAGAGTATTGAGAACTCAGCTCCATATTTGCTTAACACATTCCGAACATATTAATAAGGTTACGGGTTTTATTCATATATATCTAATTGATTTTAGTATGAACTCAGATTCAAAGGATCGTTCCATCTCAATTGAAAAAGAAAATAACGTTTCAGGAAGAGATCCATTTCTGCTTCCGTCTTACTTTTGTATTGTTAAAGTTCTAAATATTTTATTTCTTAGAATTAATTGCTTGTTGGACCTATCAGTCAAATAAAAAAGAAATGGATATGGATCCTTTTAACAATTTGATGTACAGTATACCCTAACTTTTGCAGCAGCCTGAATAGGATATGTGCAAAAGTATCTATCTTTTATCTTGTAGCCTTTTGATGCAAAATCAAATTCATGATCCCTACATTGTATAATTGCTTTAGGTTTATAGTTATCTTCTGGAGATGTTTTATGTATCAAATAATGTGATAATAACTTAATAAGCTCCTTTTCATCCCACCTTCATATGAGCATTATATTCCAAGGTCAAATGGTTTGAAGATCGGGCAGATCTCATCGCCTATCTGAGCAACTCAGCAGCTTATTTACTAGCTCCCCCTTGACGGCAATCAAATTTAGACGTTGGCGCGAGTAGGGATTCTTTTTAATAGTAGATTAGACAGCCGAGGCTTTGTTATGATCAACTATAGCTAGGTATATATAGCAAAGCATTTTGATCAACTTGGTTATCATGATAACAAATTTTGGCTTGCTCTTCTTCATATTGGAGCTTGTTCATATAGAATTGCAAGAACTAATGAACACACATGATGACGAAACATGACACATACAAAAGATAATCTATCCGTGCAAGCAGTATGCCATCGATTCAAGTTCATTTACCCACTCCCTAATTGGCTGAACCTTTAAGTTTCTTACATGTAATTGGACCTGGGCAAGTCTCGCACAAGCTCAGGAGGTAATCGCCTAAAACTAAGCTTGCATGAGGTTGTCCTCGTTGCTTCGTTCTGCATCTTCTTTCCTCTGGGCTCGCAGTCTTTCTTTAAGCTTTTTGCTCTCTTCAAAATTCACCTTCCGCTTCACTTTTTTCTGTGATTTGTACAAGGTTATGTAACAGTTTGTAGTAAACTCTGCTGTACTTGTAAATGTAACTAATATATGGAATCACCTCTAGAGACTTACTTCCTCGCGGAAACATCGATCTAGCTTTACTTTCAGCTCCGTGCATTCACCAAAAAACTTCCCTACCGGATGGTCTAAATGACATTTCTGGAATATCTCAATAATCTGCATATAGTAAACATAGGGCTTAAAAACTCTGTAAAGTCCATTAAGACTCTACATCTTTATACAAAGGATTAATGAACATTACACTTCTCGACTGTCGTTAAAGTCTTTTAAATGCTAATTTCATACTCCCCTCACATCTTCATTCAAATGGCAAGTATATATATGGTTCATAGAGAGAAAGATTACTTGGTTGCATTTCAATAATATGCTTTTACTGGAAGATACTCTTTCGTGCGTTTAAACTATAGATGGGCACAATACTCTTCAATGAAGAAACTTCAGATTCAAGACAATGTTTCTCATCAAAGAATCGTTTTTCGCAACTTCCCCCAGAATATGAATTATTCCAAGATTGCCAAGTATGTCCCATGTCACTAAAAGACTGAGTAAGGTGCACTTCCGTAACTTAAACCAGATAACCAACGTCTGAATAGCTCCTCAAATCACCTTACATTATCAATTCAATGTTCTAGAAACATGTTCCAACTTAAGCATTAAAGAGACAAGAAAGTTCTGAAGATGAATTAATGAATGAGTAAATATTTCTCTTACGCTGTTACGCACTGTTAATCAAACGAACAACCAGGATTGCAGGAGTATGGCTGACCATTTAACTCATATAGAATGAAGTTACATCCAGATATATGGACATATGAATCCTCTAATATCAAACCTAGACAATACGAACCCAAAAGACCTAAAGTATTCCGATCCGTTCTTCAAATTATAGCTACCATTCATATAGCCGAGGCATCTATTCAACATAGAAGATTAAGAAGTAAGATGATCAAGAACTACAGGCTGTTAGGTGTTGAAACACATGCCTATATTTCAGATTCAACACAAATGTTCCCGTACACTCAACTCAACTCAACATGTCACAATAACCCTTAAGAGGCTTCCGCGTAAGGGCCATATGTGTGTGTGGGGGGGGGGGGATCGGATAGTATGCAACCTTACCCATGACAACAAGGAGGCTGTTTCCGAACTAAACCCAAGACAAACATTTCCATAATGCTCAACACACAACAAGGAAACTACATTGTTTCTGTTAGGATTTTGCCTCATTCACACGAACTTACTCTTATCTTAGTAGACTATCACCAATCATATTACATATTTAACCACAATAATTGTAACCTAGTCATAAATGTCCTGATAAATCTTTATAAATACACACAATAAACTGTGATATATACATACTTTCTGAGCAACTAAATCAACTAAATCGAAAAAATCAAGAAACACAAAATACAAAGAGAATTTAAGAAGATGAACTTACATCAGCACAAAGAGGGTGTCTATGTAGAGTCAAAGGTGGATGCATTGCTATGCTCTTTGTGGAAAATCCCAAAATTCTTTAATTATCTACAAACCCAACAAACAAGATTCATTAAATCAAACACTTCTACTCAATAAAAATCCAATCTTTAATTTTTTTTTCTTCTATACTGATGCATAAGATAATTTAAACGGATCACGTAAATGAATAAATATATGACGAATTCTTGTTTAAGTTGCAAAAAAGATGGAGAATTTGCTTACCAAATGAAGAATTGGAGACGAAATCCTATAGAGGAAGATTTATTATGAAATAAAATGCAATATATGAAACAAATTCAGCCACGATTGTGTGCATTGAACAACATGTATTTGAGGGGCAGCAAATTTTGGCTAAACTCGATCATTAATTGAGAGATATAGGAGTAATATGTTATATGTTCGATATTCAATTTAATGTTGCTTGATTAAACCGAGCTAGACAAGCTTTATTAATCGAGTAATATATTTGGTACAACTTCGTTCAATGTTTTCTAATTGAACCAAACTAGACAAGATTAGCCAATTGAGCAATAAACTCGGCTCATCACAACCCGATGTTGCTCGACTTAACCGCTCTAAAAAGGATTAAGTCATTGAGCAATATAATTGGTTCAACTCAATTCAATCTTGCTCAATTGAACCGAGCCAGACATGGTTCGAGTTTGCGAATGATTCACTTGGACAATATGTTGTCGTATAAAACATTGGTTGGATCCAATATCATTTGCATCTTTTTAAATCTTAATCTATACAGGAAGTGAAGAATATACAATTCTGGCATCTAAAACTTCATTTTTATGAGCTGAAATGAGATTTAACCATTACACGTCGAATATTATACCAAACCAAACAAGGAGCTAAAAAGTCTAATTGAGCAAACAGCTTGATCCATCAAAACCTATCGAAATCTAGGAGTCACGACTCCATCTGGATGGAAGTACGTTTCGAAGCAACTCAATTCCAGAAAATTCAAGGGACAAGAACATCCCTTCACCTGAATAGTAGTGAATCAATAAAATGCCAAGCAGAACAACCAAAGATGAACAGTAAGTTAAATAGAGACAAGATCTACAATATCTAAAGTAGCAAATACGAGTAACATGTTTCAAACCAGACGAGAAGAAAAGAAGAGGAAGTTTTGTATCAGATGCTCAGAATACAATTCCAAAGGACCGATTTAACTAACATTCCATCGGATACCTAAATAAGGGTCACAAACTTAATCCTTTCTGCAAGGGAAATATCAAACTAACATGGTCTAGATCTTTAATACATCGGCTTGATGGCTTGTAATTTCACAAGTCAAACTCTAGCCCTTTTGTTGCTACAGCTAGGGCACTTGTATTGCTTGATATGCTCGGCTTTTGCTGGGGTGATCTTCACACATTTGCCGTGGAACCATTTCTCACATATGTCGCAGCATATCCAGAATTCATCAATACCGGAGTTGTCTCCACATGCTCCACACAGGGTCCCTCCTTGATCGTCCTCATCTTCCTCCTCCTTTCCACTGTCATCTTCATCTTTAGGTGTAGGCCCCTTTGCTGGCTTACCATGCGATTCAAACTGACGGGGCTACCAATAAGGACCATTAAAGTTAGCATGGGATTCAAACTGATTAAAGTGCCAAAAGAGGAACAGTGAACCAGCAATAGGTTTAAATTGATGATAATGTTAAGCAGACTAAGATAGTATGAAACAGAATAAATATTACAGTTTTGCTGCTTGATTTGTGTTTGCTGTTGTTATGGCCGCTACTCTGCTCCTTTGGCTGCTTAATAGTTCCACTAACAACTTCAAACACAGTGGGGAGATCATTTATCATCTGGAAAAGTCTCTTCCTAAATCGTCATGCAAAGCCAAAGTCAGAACAACAACTATGAACCTAGGTACATAACTATAAATGTAACATAACGAGAACAATAGGTAACAGCTAGCTAATGTAGAGAAGCCAGATATAATGAGAATCATCCATTCACCCTCTCTTAATAGATACATGAAAGAACTTAAAGTAATTAGTCAAACAAATCTTAGCATAAATAAAGATTAAATGTGAGTGAGGTACAAAATGGAGCTATATTGAACAGAGAAAGATAGAAGAAGTTGACAGGAGCTTAGAAGTTCATGATCAGAATTTTGGATATCATCATTAGTTTCTCAAAATTTGTTACCTCTCGGTTTTACCAAATCCAAAGCGAGCACCAAAGTAGAATGCCACAGAAAGCAACCAAGAATCACTGTGTACTGCAACAAGAGATAACCAATCCTTCTCCTGCATTCCATCCCTAGCAAAGTTTATACCCAGAGCTGGCTCTGGAAGCTCAGGAGGGACCTCCTCAACAGGTAGGTTTACTTCCCAAACTTCATTTGGGAGCCCGTAGAGACACAAATTCTCCTTTTCTGCAAACAAATGTAAGAAAAATGTAACATAGGTTCTAATATGATTCAGAACACTTTCTAACTCTCAGATACAGTAATCAGTCAGAAAAATACATCAGCCTCCGACATATGCATATACAGGAAAAAACAACAATGTACAAAAACTGTCAACAATTGAGAATTTGTGTGGACTCAAATGAAATGTGAATTGATTGTGTTTGTAATAGAGTTTGCAATAGTTGACTTTCTACTGAGTTGATGATGATGAAGAAGGTAAGAATATCGAGGGAAGGGGTTTGATAATAATGAAGTAGAAAACTACGATTTAAGCTCATCGTGTCAGATTTGGATTCATACAAAAAAACGATTCTGTAAATTTCTAGAGAACTTCTCTTAGAGTGTGAAACTAGAAATATCTCACCGACTAAACAAAGCATATATCGTCCAATCCAAAACAGTCAACTTATTAATGCAACATTGCAATCTGGGGCATGTCAAAATAGAATACTTGAACAATAGTCCAGCTAACATTGGCCCAGTATTTAAGTTAGACATCAAGTTTGTTTGTGAGATATGACAATTAACAATGAAAACACCAAAAAGGTTGCCATATTTATAACAACATGGAACAAAATTGATGTCACTGCATTATAAGCTAACAAAGCAAACCAAACACACCACAAATTTATTTTGCTGAATTACAAGAACAAAAGTAGAACAACTCACCAGGATCGCATTGCTGATACAACCTGTCAACATCTACAACCATAGGAAAAAGACAATGAAAATCAATTAAATTGAATAAATTCACATCAGAACAAGCGTCAACCAAAATTAAGCAATTAAGCATTTACAATTTCATGCATACAAAGTTTAAACATTGATTTACAACAAATACTAGCTCGCATCTGATGTAAAGCAAGTCTACTCCCTATAACTCATTGTAATTGGTGTTCCTTATTTCTTAAACATCAAGCTTTGACCATAAGTTAATTTGATTGGATTTATAATGAACAATTAACCAAGTCAAGCCTTATCACACTATGAATACGACGTCCCATTACAACCGATATTTCCACGATATTATATTTAGTAACATTTCATAATACAATTACAAGAATCTTTCACCCAAATAAAAAACGTCAATCAAAATAAAACTATATCGAATTATATCGAGTAATTTGGCAAAACACCCTAAATCATCATGTACGTTTCATCATGAAAAACATGGGGTTTTTAGTAGAGGTTAATACCAGTAGTGAGGGCTTTGATTAAGCCAGCACGACGACCTTTGAAATCGTCGAAAACTTCTTCAACAGTTCGTGGTAACGGATTTGGAATACCTTCCATTGCTCTAATTGATGCAAATTATACACAAAATCGTAAATATACAAACCCCAGATGATAATTTAGGTAATGGGTTAAATAATTAAGGCTCAATTGAGCAAAATAGGGGTTTTTTGAGCTAGGGTTTGTTCTTCTTCATATTAACCCAAATTTCAAACATATTTAAATATAATTATGTAATTAGACCGAGGAATAAATTTATTTTTGGGATATTATAAATAATTAATGATTAAATATGAGAGTGAGTGAATTTGTGAAGAAGGGAAGCAATTGAAATGAGGTAGTTGTTGAATGTTGATATGATATGGTGAGGAAATTGAGGGTTTTGACTTTTCAATTGGCAATTTATTATTATGGGTTTGGATGATTGATTGGATCCAAATGATGTACTATACAATGGGCCTATTCACAATATTATAATCCCTAGTAGGCTAGTAGTAGTATGACTTCATTCCATTTGGGTTCGGTTTTTTCAGTTTTTGAAATAAAGTCGAATAAACCTCGCTAAGAGAATGCATAACATTTTTTTTGTTTTTCAGTTGTAGTAGCAGAAAATTCATATAAACCTCGTTAATTTATCATAGATGGACAAATTAACATGAACTTTTTATTCTGCATAAACAAGAAATGGAGAATTCGTTATGAATGATGTAAGAAAAATCACTTGTATTGCTAGAAAAACGGTAAAAATATATGTGAACAGATTCTTCTACTTTCAAAGCGAACAAAAATATAAATGCCGGCATGTCGCTGGAAGACATGCTAATAATATCTAGTTTGTTATACACACACCAAAACAGTAGTTTTAGGAGTGAAATTATGATTCCCCTTTATTTGAAATTGTAGCATATAAGAAAGTTAAGTGAGGGATAAAATACTCGTAATAATTTTACTCCAAAATAAAACACTATTGTGGTGTGTGTATGGTTGGCCATTGGCTATTAATTGTCCCAAGTTTTTGAGGTGTATAACATTCATCTTGTCAACTTGTAAATGAGGCACCACTTTCTTATGAACAACAACATGAGCAAGATTGTTATGGAATTTACACCTATCAACATCAACAACATCAACAACAACATCAACAACAACAACAACAACAATAAATCAGCTTCAAAACCCCCTTTCAAGCCAGCTCAAGATGACACTAAGCCTCTCCTCCAAGACCCAGTTCAGTTTTCTTCTCTCTTTTTCAATCATTTATTTATTCTCGCTTAATTATACTCGATTAATTTTATGCTTTTTTATTGTTTGTAAAATAGATACTGAGGTCAGACCCCATCGAGACTGAAGAAGCTATGTTGCGCTTGCCATCTTTCCCTATCAACAAATAAGACGAGAGACTCTTCGAAGACATTCAGACATATTTATTGTTGTAATTCCTATTACCCGCTTAGACTGGAGACTCTTCGATCATGTTATTGTTATAATTGTTTGACCCATTTTAAATGCGATTGGGGATGCTTAGAAGATGTTCGATGTTGGTTCCCATTGAATATGCAAATCATACACTATATACAATAATGTAATAACCCAGCTTCATACATCATCTTTCAGAACACAACCTTATTTAGGTTCCAAGGTTGAAGGTAAGTAGCCGCCACTGTAGGCGAAGGGGCTCTCCTCCGCGTAGGGATACTCCTTGTCCCCTCGATAAACTTCTGAAGTTGATGTTGATTCCACATTGGGGTTTAATCCAGCCAATTCCATGATAATCTCGATCTCTTTCACCACTTCACTCATACTTGGCCTATCAGCTCCTGCATTTTCGACACATCTTAATGAAAGATCCACAAATTTCTCTAAACTTTTCGGGGGCATGCTTGAATCAAGATTTGGGTCAAGGATTCCTTGAAGATCATATAGCTCTTTCGTCTTATCCATCTTTTCTTCCACTTGTCTAACAATGTATTTTCGATTCTCAATCGGGTTTCTTGCTGTTATAAGTTCGAGTAATAGTACTCCGTAGCTATAAACATCGCTCTTCTCAGTCAACTGTTGTGTCATGTAGTATTCAGGGTCCAAATATCCCTACAAGACAAGTGCAATATCTCATTATACAGACAATTAGATACCTATCGACACTAAATAAACCTATGGAACAAAATCTGTTTAGAACACTAACCATCGTCCCTTTGACTTGAGTACTAACATGGCCTACTTCAAACGCGCCAGCAAGCTTCGAGAGGCCAAAATCAGAAACTTTAGCAGTTAAATTATCATCAAGTAATATATTATTTGACTTGATATCTCTGTGTATGATTGGTGGATCGGCAAGGTCATGTAGATACTGTATCCCCCTCGCCACTCCTAACGCGATTCTGAGTCTCCTCAGCCAATCTAACTTTATTCCTGACTTCCCTGCAGAGTTAATGGTTCTTTAGTACACATTCAATTAACCAAGTGGTAAAGCAGTTGGTGGATTATGTCAAAACTCCATGGAATACTAACGTAGAAACCGATCAAATGCCTCTTCTCTTCTGGATATTACATTGATACAACTCACTTCAAGCTATGAGATAATGCCAATGGCAAGAACATAATTTTGTCAGCATTCTCCTCCGACTATTCGTTCATAATCTGAGTTATTCAAGAAGTGATAGACGTAGTCTCTTTGATTAGAGAAGAAATGGAAGCCAAAATACCTGAGAGACTATCCTTTAGAGTTCCATTCGGACAATATTCATATATCAGCATTTGCTCTCCTTGCTCGCAACAGAAACCGAGCAGGCTGACAAGATTTTTGTGATGAACTCTTGACAGAAGTTCAATTTCAGTTTTAAACTCCACGGCACCTTGCATGGATTCACTATGAGCCCTTTTAATTGCAATAAACTTTCCTTCAGGGAGCATTCCTCGATATACCTGAAATATTTGAAAGAGAAAATTAACCGTTGGCTCATTACATTACCTAATATTGACTACAAGATAAGATATAAGGATGACAGATGATATTTAACCTTCCCATAACCACCAGAGCCAACATCATTGACCTCAGAGAAGTTGTTTGTGTACTTCTTGAGCTCTTGTAAGGAGAACGACATAGGACCTCCCAGCTGAGGAACCCCACCGCTATTTTTACTTTTGTTCCAAGACGCTGAATGAATATACATGAAACTGTTAGACGTGCACTTCATCATATTGATGGAAATGTGCCATATTAGCTTTAACTGTTACCAAAAGGATTGTTCCTTAAAGAAGCTTCTTCGGCTCTTTTCTTTTGACGAAACGCAAATACTCCTGCAAGGATTGATAGGATCAAAAGAATTGAACCACCAACTGCTGCTCCAATAATAATACCATAACCCTTTGAATTGTGCATTGACTGCGGTCCGACACCTATGTCAATATAGAAGTTAATTCACATCCCAAGAGCGATAAAAATATATTGAAAAATCAATTGGTGTAGTTCTACATTCAGTTACCATCGAAGTACTTATAACAGTCGCCAATGAAAACAAATGGTCCAAACAATGCTGGAGGTTTGAAAGTTTGATTGCTAAGCACAAATCCAATTGTGACAACACCTGTCAGGTTAAAATGGTCGTCGGAAGATGGAAAAACTTGCAGGTCAATGACTAGGTAGCTATTTAATTCCTTTGTTGGATTGATCAATGTCACAGAGTCAACGGGCATTTGATTAGACTGGAACGATTTCATCATGGATTCTTGAAGAATCTCATAGTAAGTTGAGTTTTCAAGGTTAGAGAAGGAAGGAGCTCTGAAGTATAGCTTCCCCGTATATGGATATGCACATTTACAAGTGCGGCTAGCCACTTGAAGATTACTGCACTGAGCATGTTGGCAATTATTCGGTGGTATAGAATATGAGTTGGAAGGTTGAGCATGAGTGCAATATTGATGAGTCCCTGATTCATAGCAAATGGGATTATCGTCGAGGCTGCATAGATGTGGCAAGTTCTTCAATGTTACTTTGCATAAACAACACATAAAACACAATAAGAATGGCCGAAATCAGTACTTACATAATCTGAAAGTTATAATTAGGAGTCCTTTGCTCAATGGCATCAATATCATTATTTCTCAAATCGATAAGTTGTAGCACGCTGCTATAACTTGAGCCAAGATCCAAGGTTCCACTTAGATTATTACTCCCCAATTTGCTGTCACGTAAACAAATTTGCTTAGCGAAAAATGTTTTTTTATATTGTGGCATATAGAACCAAAGCCTTAGAATAGTCCATATGGAGAATGTACTGTTTTAGGTTTCCATTTCCTAAAGGCGAACATATGATGATAGAAAAACCCTTACACAGTCTGCAGTTGAGGAAGGCTAAAGATGCCATCTGGAAGCTCCCCTTGGATTTCAGTTCCTTCCATCACTCTGCCATTGGAAACTGAATTAACTTAGAAGAATGGACATTAGCATGCCTCATGGTTGTGCTCACAGATTCATGCTTTGGAGTGTAAGCTAATAGAGGAATTTACTTACAGTGTAGTCAACGACTGTAAAGTCGGGAGCCATGATGGAAACTCTGATGGATCAAATGAATTATTGCTCAAATCCCTGTAAATAGTCTTCTGGAGTTAAACACAAGCGGAGAATATACATGGCAATATATGAAGTTCGAAGTCAAACAGAACTACTCAGATAAGTTGCAGAGATTACTAGAAATAAATATACCTAAGACTTCCATATATTGGATGCTTTACATATTAGATTCAGCAAACGAGTGAAACTTACAAGTAATTTAGAGAGACCATGTCAGTAAGATCAGGCATATCACCAGTCAATCTATTGTTGGACAAGAACCTGAGATGCATTATAAAGTTAAAGGGATTGAAATGAGGGAGGCAGGGTTGTTTATCCACGATGGGGATGGAACTTCACGAAAATCAGAACAGGAGGAGAAAGCTAAATCAGCTCCCGGGTGTTGAACAGTATATACTTACAATTCACTAACATTTGTGAGCATACTGAGGGTTGCGGGAACAGCTCCACTAAGAAAATTAGTGTCTAAACGCCTGTATTCAGCCAAAAAAAATGTGAAACAACTTCTCAAGAGATTAAAAAGAAAAACGACATGTTTATGACTAGACATGAGATAGAATACTTACACCACCTCTAGATGCAAAGCAAGGGCAATGGTGTTTGGTATTCTTCCAGTTAGCCGGTTGTTCTCAAGAAGCCTGATCAAAATTATTTGTGAATAAATACAAGGACATCTTAAAAAGAGTTGAACAGATGAAGTTTTGGGCATTCGTGATATTTAGCAGAGCGCCATCAAATAACATGAACCACTTCAGACAATGTGTATAACCAGTTCATAGTAACTCACAGATGTTTGAGTGACATATTTGAGCTGAACAACTGAGCTGGAATTTCCCCAGTCAGCCTATTGTTTCCAAAATGACTGTAAATTAACGAATCTGGATTAATATGAGACGATATATATAAATCATATCAAAGAAAAGTAGCCAGTTGAGATAAATTTGTACATACAAGTGCTTTGTTTTAAGAAGCATATCAAGGCCAGGTTTACTCCCATCCGATACTGGAACGCTTCCTTTGAGCTTATTATCCGCTATATCTAGCCAAGAAAGCTGTGAAAGCAACCCCATTGAATCTGGTATTTCCCCGATAAAGTTATTGGAATTCAAAGATCTGAATAATCACAATTGCAGGAATTTGGATATCAGAAATCTACTAAGTGCAAGAGAACCAGAAGAGACAATGCGACTAATTTCATATAAAATAACTCATACACCATGCCCACTGTTAGAACTGAATATAGTTTTGAATGGCTGACATGCTTACAGAAAAACCAGCTGCTGTAAAGATCCTATTGATTCTGGTATTTCACCGCCAAAGTTACAACCAGCAAGGATTCTGCAATAATTGATAAACAATCCGCTTAGAATATGAATAACTGAAACCAATATTTGATGAACTGAAACAATTTAAATATATTTCTCACAGGTTTTTCAACTTCTTCAGATTTCCAATGGACGCCGGAAGATTCCCAGACAACCCTTTGTTGAATGATAGATCCCTACACATGGAAACCGACTATCACTTGATCTCTAACGGTGATACAAATTCTCATAAAGGATTTGAGTTTTCAAAATACTCCCAAAACTTGTCCTGTTTGATCAATTAATCACTTATAAATATACTTCATGCTCTCCACAATCAAAGAGGGAGAGCCGCATATCACCAATTTGTTATCTCGAATGGAACACCTACAAAGTCTGCAAATTAACCAAGTTCCCGATGTCTCCAGATAATGACCCAGATAGTCCAATACTTGACAATTTGCTGCGTAAGATAAAACAAATATTCACCATATTATATTGTTTAAAGTTCAAACCCATACAACCATAACATATGAGATTTGCAATGAATGTATTAATGTAAATCCTTTTCACCATGGTACTTACATGGAGACCAAATGTGAATCGAGGCATGAAATTCCTTCCCATTTGCCTCCACAAGGATCAGAACCAACCCAACTGGATGGTTCATTTTCCCACAATTGTTTCAACGACACTAAAGCAGCAGCTACAGTAGCAGAGTGAATTCAATAGCCTCATTGGAGAAAATATGACAAAGACACAGTTAACACTTAAATGTGCACGAACAGTTCGCAATTTAATCGACATCAGAAAACTGTAAACTTACCATCTCCGGCATCTGTCAATGCTTTTGTTAACAACACTTGGAGAAAAAGAGATAGCATACATAACTGAACTCCTGGAGCCATTTTCCAAGATAGAAACATGAACAATCAGTGAATCTAAAAAGATTGAGGACAAGAACCTATACTACTTTCCATCAAATGAAGTTGCTCAACAGCCAAATTATCACTAAAAGCTAGTGGACATTTTATGTTTAAATGAATTGCTATTTGAATATTGCAGGATGTACAAAATAATATCAACCTGCAAGATATTTTCTTATCTTCATTATAAGTGATTGACTTGACCTCGACCCTGAGGTCAATATGTGATTCTTTTCTTTCAAATTTTGCCAAAACATTTGAGTTTGAGGTTGAGGTTGAAGTCTCCTCTTAAAGAGAGTCGTCTTAGGAGTCGAGACAATAAATATTCAGCAAGTTTTAACTTTATGTACAAAGCAATCTACAACATATGGTAGAGCTTTCTAGTCCTGTAAGATCCAATAACCAATTCCATTTACATACGGTTATCATCTTCGATCATTATCAATCATATCACTGAAAGTGATAACACCAGTCGTCTTCTAGTTCTTCTGGACAAAATTAATAATGTGATTCGATTACCTCAACGTTCACTACCCTCTAATTTAAGAAATGACATATTAAGGCACTCTCATGTTTCTATATGTCAGTTTGAGGTCGACAGATTTTCCTTTGAAAACAAGAGAAATGTGGGACACAATAAGCTAAAACAAACATGAAAAGAGGGTCACATTGTGGACAAACAAGTCACAATAGCCTATGGAAACGCAAGACTTCCATGACACATCTGCAAACTACAAAACCAGAACCTTAGATATTTATGTATTACTAGAGTACTCAACTTCTCGTTTTGCGGTAAACTAAAAACTAAGTTATATTTATGTATCCCTTTACCTCGCTTAAGCAGTTAAGAGGGAACATGTTCAAAGGCGTTGGAGCATGTTAATATATCGATGCGTCGTTATATAGTGTTTTTTCTAATTCACTAGAATTTCTAATCATACCGAAACTTCACTATCAGTTTTAGTTCTCCTCCTCACTGAATACTACTATACTAGTAGTAGACTTGTAGATATTTATGGCCAAATTATAATTTTGCCGTGTGAGGTAGGGTGACAGTTGACCAAGTCTTCTTGTCATTTAGCTCATAGCAAGTGTGACTATCCAGCTAAGTTGAATCAGACAACCTAGTAAAACCAAAATATTATCCTAATAAGGACCCAAACAGTTCATGCAATTGTGTTGAAATTTGAAGAAGAACGTAAGGCAGAGAAATTGCAAGATTGTTGATGCATTTCACATAAATTTCAGTATCTACTTTTTTGACACATATCAATAGTTTTTGCGATTTCCGACACCCCCGTGTTCAGACTTCTTGTCAAAATGGTTGTCAATATTTGCGAGAATTATTGAAACGTGTCAAGAAAGTTGATAAATGTAGGTAACAAGTGCCAATCTTGCTACGCGAGAAATATTTCATGTAATAAATGTCTCTTGGCTACGCGGGATGCATATCGAGGAAAATTTATATTTAGAGGACATAAACAAGGAAGATTGATCCTACCACCAACCACATGGACAAGGCCCGTGAGAGTTGCAAAAAATCAAATGAGTATATGTTCAACTTGTTCAAGAACAGTAGTGAGTGTAAATATGATGATATAAGCTTCAAAGCTTTAGCTTCTCCGGAACTAACAAGGATTTAATGAGTACATCTTCCAGACACTATTCGGATGCCAGTCGAGAGGTGCTTTACGAACCTTGAACATGAACGAATATGTTGTAAATTAGTAGAGAAAATCAATGGATCCATTTTTTCATCTTCTTATTTATTGATTGCATAGTTTCCTTCACATCAGAAACACGGTAGGCATCTACCCTCAGGCCTCAATTGGGGTTCCACTATACGCACACCAAAACAGTAAAAATGAAAGATGATTATAGTAGTCCATAGCCATAATGCTCTAGGAATTAAGGGGATTAGGTGATTGTCAACTCTGAAACAGGTGAGCCTAGTGTATTAGAAATGGTGAAAATGTGTATCAATTAATACACGGGAAAGGCAAATTCGAAAACATAAATCTCTCTGTCTTTCCCATTCCCATCCCCGACAAGCAACAATGGCGCGCGGTTGGTACACCACTACCCTCTCATTATTTCTATTTCTACATTCTTTAACAATCAAATAGAATAGTCCAGAATGGTGCTCATATACAAAAGCCAAACTCCATAAATGAGGGCCATGAAGATTGAACGGATGGATAATAATGATTTCGCTCTCAATGCAGAGATGTACCTCCTATGTTCCCTAGCTAATTTACTCATCTGAAAATTGGTCAGGACGAAGATGGTCCTGAACACACGTAAAACAGAGCTCTCCTGCTCTCACTCTCCTTCACCATTTTCTGAGTCTCCTTGAGAAGATTTTGAGTCAACTTTTGCTCTTTTTTCAAATCGCCTACTTCCTTCACAAGATCTTCAATCAACTTGTCTTTTTTCAAATCGTCCATAGCTTACGTGATAGGACGAATTTTCCCAAATGCAAATCTTTACAATTACCAAACGTTCTGCAACACAAGAGGCAAAAATAGCAAAATACAACTTATTCAACAGAATTTTGACAACTTATACGATAAAACCCAAAAGACAATTTTGATAACTTATTAAGCAACCCAACAATCTAGTAGAATAAACATGAATTATCGACCGCAGAAACTTGCAATGAAATGCATGTAAAACCTATAGAATTGTGGCTTAAACATAGGCAATAAGACACAACTTTGCTCACTTATTCAACAACCCAACAAGCTAAAAACAGCAAAATTGACAAATATAAATCATTTATAGCATAAAGTTGCATTAAAATAAGTGTAAATCCTGAAGAATGAGTGAAAACGACAAGAACAAAAACCCTTCAAGTGTAATAACTCTAGCACCCTCTGGTATACACAACTTATTATTAAACAGAATTTTGATAAGTTATTCAACGAAGTCCAAAAAGACACAATTTTGATAACATATTCAACAAGACAAGAACCCAACAAGCAAAAAACAACCCAATGTGGCCAATATGGGTGATTAACAATACAAAATTTCATTAAAATGAGTGCAAGACCTGAAGAATGAGTGAAAACTGGCAACAAAAAAAGCTTAAAAGTGTAGCAATTTCAGCAAAAAATGCATGATTAACAATATAAACTTGTAATGAAATGCATGAGTGGTTTCAACAGAGTCCAAAAAAAGGTACAATTTTGATAACTTATACAACAACCAAACAAACTAAAAAACACAAAAAATGTGACTACTACGAATAATTTACAGTATAAACTTGCATTCAAATGAGTGCAAAACCTGAAAAATGAGTGAAAAATGGCAACAGAAAAAAGGTCCAACGTGTTGTACTTCGAGTAATTTGGTATATGAAATTATGAACTTGTTACATAAATATATGTAGGTTGATCAAAAATCAAATTTTCAGTTAAGATAAGTACTTACTAATTATAATGTGATTATTTTAGAAGTTTTCTTGATTTTCAACAACTAAAATTCGAACGTGTCTTAATTGGGCCGGGCTGGGTACATCCGTTTATTGGACCTCTTTTTAGTAGGTTGGTATGGGCTCACACTAATTCCGTTGTCAAAAAAAAATCTAATTTGATTTTTGTTAAACCTACATTGATCTCGCTTTACAGACCCAAAGCTGAACTGATGTTTCTAGTGCCCTCGATATTTCGTTTTCAGGTCAAATTGTCTAACGACGGTTTTACATGTTAATCTTGTCCTTAATGAGCATAAATTATCGTTTTTGTCTTGGAATTTGAGATAATATTATTTATTCCTAATTTCCTATCATATATGTGTAGTAAAACATCCTTAATTGTTGTACTATAGTCTAAAACGACAAATAAATAAAAATAAACGGAGTATTTGGTTAAAAATAAATTGAATGAGAATACTTGTAGTGTACATGTGCTTTAGTCTTATCAGTTACTACCAGTCTACCATGATGAGTTTGGTTCAAATCAAAGTATTAGTGTGAATAAAAGATTTATTATTTTATAATTTTAAATA
Organism: Echium plantagineum; assembly: GCA_003412495.2. Lineage (NCBI taxonomy): Eukaryota > Viridiplantae > Streptophyta > Magnoliopsida > Boraginales > Boraginaceae > Echium > Echium plantagineum. The sequence goes on along the minus strand of CM016564.1, from coordinate 10,933,718 downwards.
TTGAAAAATCGAACAAAAAAATCTTTCAGAACGGAAGTACTCCCTCCATCCCTAATTGATAGGGACACTTTCCCAAAATAGAAATCCCATAATTGGTTCCTATTTAGTTCAAAAAAGTGGAGGGAAAATATAGATTGTGAGTTGAATTTGAATTTTCCTAAATCTTTGTGCCAAATGAAATGTCTCTAACAAAAAGAAATGGAGGGAGTAGTATGTTATTATTCGGGGTTGACTTTTGTGTTGAACATGAATATTCATGTCTCTCCTTCCTCCTTCTAATCCTTGATCGAGCATTTGTTAGTCTACGAGGGATGCTCAACCCTCAAATAGGTGTCACAATAACGTTATGAACTCAAGCCAAATGATTTTATATGGCATAATTAAACTTCTTTCTTTAATCGTTAAAATTCAAAATTGCACGATATTTTAAGAATTAAGCGGACATAAGGTAGAAAGCCAATAGGTTGGAATGGTAGCTCGAATTCGTAGTATTCCACACGAGAAAATTGCTGAAATGGTACTTGATAGTGGGACCGGATTGCACTTTAGCCTCCAATAGTTACACAATTGTACTTTAGTCCCTAAAAGTTGCAAAAAAGTTGCACTTTAGTCACCAGGTCAATTTTTCCGTTAACATTTGATGTTTAGGAGTTAAAATTGGAATTAAAATACAATTTTTAAGAATTAAAGTTGCTTTTTGCCCCCAATTAATATCAAAATGAAACTCCGTCCCCACCCACCTCGCTCGCGCCAAAAGTCCCTTTCTTCTTCAATTGCGGAAAAAAGCAAGCAATTTTAATTAGGGTAAAAAGTGAAGAAGCAAGGGACTTTTTGGTGGAAAGGGGTTGGAGAGTTTCATTTTGGCACCAATTGAGGTAAAAAACAATTTTAATTCTTAAAAATTGTACTTTAACTCCAGTTTTAACACTTAAACCTAAAAATGGTAACGTAAAACTTGACATAGGGACTAAAGCGCAACCTTTTGACCATTTTCGAGGACTAAAGTGCAACCGTGTAACTATTGAGGTCGAATTACAATCCAATCCCATTATCGGGGACCATTTCAATAATTTTCTCTATTCCACACAGCTTAGTCCGTGATAATTAAAAAATCGGTCCTGTGCATTATCTTACTGTAGAAGCAAGATTTCTGATGATCTAAAACTTGCTTAGCTAGATTACTGGAATCATAATCAATAGAAATATATGCTTTGTAAAATGCCACATGTAAATTCAATGCAAATAATAGCTAGGAAGCTGAAAATATATATGCATCTACTTTATTTTGATTAGTTTATGTTAATATGGTTTATAAATTCTCAACTCCTTTTAAACTTATTGTTCAAGCAATTCCATCTGTCTATCACAAATTTGCTTAGTTTGTGGACTATAGCCTATAGGCTATGCTTCTACTATAAGTTCCCTATTTGATACATAAGCAATTCCATTTGATTATTGTAGGGTTAATTATTAGGAAAAATACAAAAAAAAAGGACTAAAACTATGTATTTGGTAAATAACAACCTACCTACTCACATTTGACGTTTAGCAACAAGAATATAATTCCATTAACAACTTATATATGTACATACCAAGTAATTATGTCATTGTCTGTACGAATATAACCTAATGGTAAAGACATTAACAGAATGGATCTCAAGGAATTCAGGTTCGAGTCTTGACAATCACACATATTGTGAGAATTTCACTTTAATTGATATTCTTATCAGTATGAGACACCTGTCTTTCGATCTCTAAATTTTAAATCATCGTGATTTAATTTAACCACTTTTCACAATTTTTCATGATGATGAAGTATGAGGTGCCTAGTAAGTGCACTACCATTGACAACGACTTATATAGGTATTATGCCACTGTTTTGCATATTGAATTTCAAAGAATTTAGGTTTATGTTTTGACAATTACACCATAACAATTTTACTTTAAACGATATTTTTACGAGTACCATATATTATAGTGTCTAAATTTTAGATTATCGTAATTTAACCTCTTACAAATTATCGGCATGACGTATGAGGTGCCTAACAAGTACACTAACTTCTTTGCTACACCAAGGTAACTATGTCATTCATAAAATGGTAGTCAAAGTACAAGTCCTCGAAGTAACTATGCAATTCATGAATATGGTAGTCTCTCTTGCACTCAACTACTATAAAACAGCCAAAAGTCCAAACCTATATGACTTTCAATTATGGAGTTACATATATGTCTTAAATTAAGTAATGATAGTTTAGAAAATTGTGAAAAGAAAACGTAGACGAATTGAAGATTATGGGCAGCATCTGTTCAGTTTAGCTATGTTGAGAAAGGAGAAGTATTTATGATACGCTTATCTTAAGCGCCTCGTTTGGCTAGTCCGTTGCGCAGCAGAGGAGGTAAATTTAGAATGTGTTTCTAGCGGTCCGATACTCTACCTCAATAATGTTCAGATTTTTGGTACAAACAGGTCTTTCCTTGAACAAATACAGAGTTACTCATGCACTTGCCATGGATCGAACCCATACATTTATGAAGAAGCTTACTCTTATAATAAAGTTCGTAACTATTCGAACTATGCCCGCACGAACTAGGAAATGCACAGTAAATTGGATCAAAGTATTTGGTCCGTTTTTTCATTACAATTAACTTTGTCAACTTACTGCAACTTTAAGAGAAATACTAACCATAACGACTCAGCCAAAAGTCAATGTAACTGATGTTATTAAATGATCACTAGTCCTAACTATAACGAGAAACTAGATAAATCAACTTAAATGATGTTTGAGGAACAAACGTCCACGAAATATATTACTCTATCCATTTTAAATTAATTGATGTTCTCGATATTAGAAAATGTTTTTGTTAGTGATCAAAAGGTTCTGGGTTCGAAATGAGTAATTATTTACAATAAAAACCCAATTAGCATAATTAAGTCTCCTAACCCTTTGTTTCCCTTGAATAAAAAAATAAAAGCATACTTGTCCGTCTTAAAACGTAAAACTCATCTAACTTTTTACTACCAGTGAGGATTTGTTAAAACCCTAAATATCTCTAATTTTATCCGTATAAAAACTATAAAAAGTTGGCATTGTCAAAAATATATACTTGAAAAAATGACACAGTCCCAAAATGTCAAAAAAATAAAAAGTAAATCCTAGTCACCATATCCATATCATGGACCAATTCATTATAAAATTCATAAGAAATAAAATAATGAAAAAAGTTAAAGGAGAGTCTCCAAGCAAGACGCCTCATAACCTCTCCAATCTCCATGCTCTCTCTACATATATACATACTGTATACCTCTCATTTGCATCTCAAACTCTCAACTCAACTATATACCCCCCCCCCCCACACCCCCACCCCCCACCCCTACCCCCTATTAACACCTCAAAGTCTCCACTCAACTATATATCCCTACCCACCATACCACCTACCCCCCACCACTCTGTTTTACTTGATATTTTGTTGCTCTGTTTGTGTAATAAAATCAAGATTGTTGAAAAATGAATCATATAAGCTATGGAACAAGTGCATATTCATCTTCATTTAGAATGGATCATTATCATCATCAAAGTGGGTACACTGATATGGAAAAGAGACAACTCTTTTTGAGAAGTTACCAATTCAGCAGGAAGAAGAGTGTGAGAGAGAGGATCAAATGTTCTTTCATTAGAGTGAAAAAAGTTGCTTCTAAAAGGCTTAAATCAGCAAGAAAAATCAGGAAAATTGTGTGGTCTAGATTACTCAAATATGGCTTCTTTTGCAACAGAAGAAGAAGGTTTAGATTTCTTCCACTTCATAATATGAATATGGGGAACTTTCATAATTCTCCATATGCTTCCTCTGCTTTCTCTTGTTTATGGTAGTTGGATTTTCTATTCTGTTTTCCTCTTAATCATTTTCTTTCATCAATTTGGGAGGTGACTAGTACGGAGATTCTCAAAATAACTTGAAATATTTCGATATTGAAGTCCGTCACGGTTATATATTTACTGGTAAATAATAAGGTGATTGAAGTAGACATCCCGATATTTCTCGAATTTGCATTTGTGTAAAGACAATAACTCGATGAAATCCCTTATAGAGTTGTTACTACAACATATATTTCCATTTATAATTTATTGGTGAAGGGATTTTTAATATTATTTAATTATGTTGATGTTGTAAATATGAGTATTTGGGTATAAATTAAGGAGCGTGAGACCGAAGCGTACGGCAAATTCTTAGCTGACAACTTATGTAAACAGAACGGTCGATACTCGATACCATGTAACAATGGAAACATTTATTACAGTGTGTGTTTTGATTAATTCTGATTATTGTATTTCTATTTTAGTTTATATAGCTAGCATTCTCATCATTTCGATCCTTCAAATGATTCTCTCTTATATTTTCCATGTTATAACTTTAGATTGATGTTTTGTATTTTTTGGTATATTCATTTATGTATTACTAGTGTTGTTAACGAGTCAGGTTCGAGCGGGTAACGGGTTACCCGGTCGGACTTTTATTTTACCGAGCCGAGTAGCAAATGTATTACCCTCGTATCGCTCGATAAGGATACGAGCGAGTACCGAGCCGGGTTTTTTTAGCCGGGCGACGAGCGGGTTCCGGGTTATCCCCAAATTTCTATTTAAAATTTTTATTTTTGGGGTTCTCTTCAAATATATTTAATTGTTGAAATGCAAATATGAGAATTCTATCAATACTAATTTTATATTGGTCATTTGAAGTTCAATATGATTAAATTATAACATATATTACATATAAATATACGATATAAAAAATAAACGAGCGAGTAATCGAGCGGACCCCGGTTTCGATTCGGGTATCGCGTAAAAATAATTACTCGAGTATCGCTCGATAAGAATACGAGCGGGTAACGGACCTGGGTTTTCCGAATTACCCGATCCTCTCTTCATTACTATGTTAGTGTGATGGTTTCACATTTAACTTAATGAGTTACTACAAATTTATGTTTTAGTTTGGTTTTCAATTTTGATCATGTATAATAGAAAATAGATACTCTATTACATATTTTGGACTTAGTTATTTTAGAAGATTGTGAGCATGCCATTACCTATGGGGCCAAAATCTTGATAACCTGCACGACAATATTTTGTCTTTAATTTAGTCAAAGTCAACCGTGACTTAAGTCAAACCCACATAAAAACACAAGAAAATGTAACACACAAACAATAAAAACAAAAATAATGAAATACCTTTGCTAGATGCACCTAAGTTGTTGGGATGACAAATCTTTGCCTACATTATTTTTTTTTTTGTAAATTAGCGATGAGGTGAATTTCGAACCTAGGATCTTCTGGTCACGGGCAAGAGTCTTTTCCACTAGGCTATTCAATTAATTAACTCTACATTATTGAATATCTACTAGTACTAATTTAGTTTGAAAGATTCTTACATCTAGCCCCATCCTTAATCACTAACAAGAATCATTTCTGTTAGACCATTCGATTAAATTCTTGATTTGGATATTTTTTAAGGAAGTACCAATAATAAGTTGGTGTCCTTTAATTTGACCAGAGCAAATTCAATACTGAATGCTTATGCTCACGTATTCATTATTTCTTACCGGATATGTCCTTTTTACCTCTGACTATTTCATTCTATTACTATGATTATTTCCCACCTACCACACTCATTGGTCGACATGTTTGATTAATAAACAATTTATCATTGACATTTCACTATAATGATGAAGTGTCAAATGGCATACATATAATTATCCTGTGATAACATTTCGTATTCTATTAGTTCACATAGAATATAACTAATCGGGAATTTATGTAGGTGTCGATTTTGGACTAGTGTGACGTACAAGGTTGTATTATCACATATAGTCTTGATAGAAAATAGAAGAGTAGTTATATCTCTTTGTAAAAAAATTATTATATTTCACCTAAAATATATGCTTGATTTTTTTACTTATTTTGTATTAGTCATGAATTGATAATATCCATCTCGATATCAAGTAGGTATATACACACCCTAACTTGAGTTTGTTTTCAAAATAATTGCACAAATAATTTTAGAGTTCCATAAAAAAACACGAAATTTATTAGATTTTGTAATCTTGTTGGTGCAATTATTTTATGTAGTACTTAGAATTACAAATCTATTTTACAAAAGTTAATTGTCAACTTGATCTCATGTAATGGGAGGCAGTAGTTGTACGATCCCAAATAATTTTATATTATTACATATTAGTCCCTAAAAGGCCAAAATGACATGATTATTGTAGCAATATGATATCAGAAAAGTGACAACATTGTGTTATGGTTCCGAGAAAAATATGGTCAAATATGTACCATTTTTTTATATCACTACTTTCAGAGATTTTATTGCAATACTTAAGTCACTTTTTGGGATGAAATTAGCACAATATAACATTTTAGAACTAAAATGTAACTTCATCCTATATTACACGATCAAATCAACCATAATTACCTCTACGGATAATCATTTCTTTTGTGTAATATCACTCATAAACTACCATTGCACCCATATAAAGTCGAGGATTATTGTTTGTGTAATAAATTTGTGATTGGAAGAATTATAATAATTAGGCTAATGCAAACTCGTTGAAATTAATTCTTAACATACATTTAACTTCGAGCACTATTGTTTGTGAATCAACTCTTCGTTTTTTCGCATGCAAACTAGAACCACGTAAAGTGGGTTGTGAAGGGACCGATAACCTTATGGTCAAGCTCACCAATTTGGCCAATGGCCATCTTTGATTCATTAATAAATGTTTCTTAATGGTAATTGGTTATATTAATTTCTTCAATTGTATATGTAATTCCATAAAAAAAAGAATTGAGTATATATTGACGCATTGTAGTATTATATTATCAATAAATCATCTATTGAAATCCAATTTCTCTAAAATTCCTATATACCACTTCTTCTTATTTGCTAAACATCATTTATGAATTAATCAACCAAATAAATTATGATAGTTTTATTAATATAGATGTCTATATTATATATATCAATTGTAAATCCATTTTTACGTAAAATCTTACATATAATACCCTAATTAAATTTTCGAAACTGTTCCGACAAAAACAAAAGAAGTTTCCACATTTTTACGATTGCTCAACCCTCCTGATATTCATATAGTTCAACAAGGAGGTGTCCTATTAGCTAAAGATTGGATATAAATTAAAGAAGTATATAATTATATCTTTCCTTTATTTTTGGTGGATTAAATTAATGACTACATATTGAGCACATATAGTGGAGCATGACACACAATATAAATTATGCTAGTCGTAACTAATTGATGAATCGCATGGGAAATTTCCAGACCAAAAATGTCAATTTTAATGACGAATAATATCAGAAAATAAAGAAGGCGGAAAGCAAATTTTAGAGGATAGGATGAATTAACGTAATCTTGATGAACATGTGTATCGATTATTAAAGCTAACAAAAAGTTGAGGATAAAATAAAAAGCATCACAGCTTAGCAATCCATGATAAGGATCGATCATCAGTGTATATGTAGTGTAACAAAAAAGGACTACAAGCAATATACTCCTATTATTAGTTAACTTTTTATTTTGATCATATAATAACTTTCATTGTTATTTTTCGATGGCTTTCCTTGCATTGCCAAGTATGAATGGTTTTGTTGTCGAGTTGATAACTTTTTTTGAGATAATTATCAGTCAAGAATATATATTAATTTCCAAAATACTAATTATTTTTATAATGGCAGTTGAAACGATATTAACTCCTATTTGTTTTGACAATTGAAATTGTCTCAATCCGAATCAACCCATTGAGTATATTTCCCACGTTTATAACAATGTGTCTATGTTTCTGCTCTATGAATATAATATTTTTGGGTATTTTTAATAATATCAAGTCTTATTCCTTTTTTGGCATTTTTTATTTCAGGAATTTTAGCCATGATTAACAAGGGGCCAGAGAAACTTTCATGAATAACAACTTTTAATTTTATCACGAAAAATTATAATCAATTAATATAACCAAGTATTCTTCACAAACAAGGTATGCTATTCGTCGCGTTTCTACATCAGTATAAAAATTTTTGCCAAAAGCACCCTAATAATCAAAGCTCATGTCCGACCCATAGCTGAAAAATCGAAAACTGGTTATCCGAGCTATTTGGATTGGTTTTGATTCCTTTTTCGGAAAACTGATTTTTGATGATCGATTTTTTGGGCAAAAAACCCACAAACCTATCCGATAACAACGCTATTAAAAGTTATGAAAATCCGAAATCTTTCATTGGCTTTGGTATAATTAATTTGACCAAGGAACACACTTATGAAAATATCATGAGAAATATCTAATATTATTAATCAAGATACACAACAACAATCGTCCATTGAATTGGAATAATGAATCTATTTGTTTAGTAATTTGTTGATATTATGTGGACCAGACCCCTAAAAAAGCTCTACTTTAATATAGTATGGAAAATAAACACCCACATGTATATGTGTGGCATGCCTGCTTTGGCATGTTGCATCATCTAAAGTTGGTTGTACATATCATTTTCATATTAAGATACACATTTATTAAAATATGACTATCACATATGTTTACTATGTGATGATGTAAAATCACATACATGTATCACAAGACAAGGAATATATGTATAAAATTGTTGCCACATTTTACTATGCCTAATTGCATACCATCCACTTTTATTTGACACGATTTAACTAATAAAATAAAATGATGTGTGGCTACTCACTACTAATTAATTAGCTCTGTGGTATATATGTGAACAATTCACTAACATAAACAAACAACCGAAAGAATGAAGATGATGAATGATGATCTACCAAAACTATAAAATATTCACAAAACGAGTAACAAATTTAATGACTCTTAAATTAGTTTCCAAGTTTCACATCACATGTTACATTTTTATATAAACTTCAACATATTTAAAAATGACATATTTAAAATTTTAATAAGTTATAAAATAGAAATTCAACATAGAACAAAATTTTGAGGGCCAATTTTAATAAAAAAAAATATGTTTGGGGTCTTTCAGAAAAAATAAAATAAAAAATTAAAAGGATAAAAATCCCTCCCCGCCCCTCCGTTGTCCCTAACCTCCATCTTCGGCAGCCCCTTCCCCTTCACCCTTCATCATCTCTAACCCCCTCGATCTAAAACCATCGTTCACCACTTAACCCTCCTCGAATTGTACCTAACCAAATCTCGAACTACAACATTTCAATTCTGTACCAAAAAAGGTGTTAAAAATTCTCCCCCCGTATCTAATTTCTTCCTTCACCATCTCCTTTGTTTGATGGAATCACAAGGAAATCTTGGCATACTCTTAAATCTATGAAATGACCCAATCATCAAAGTTGAGGGGGCCAAAAGAATTTTAACTAAATTTATTATGTGATTCAAAGCCCTTAAATCATCTTAAGTTTACTATATTAAAATCATGTTTCATATGTGTAGCATCAATTTAGGTACACAAATCTCCAACATATATTATTAATTACGAAAAGCAATATAATAACTCATACTAATAAATTATATAACAACCTTGTTAATATAAGTTAGTATGATTAAAAACCCATTCAATCAAGTGCCCATGTTGACTTGTCTATTGAGGTGCAATATCTATCTATGCTTAAAAAGTATTATTGAGATCGAAGGAAGGTGAACAAGTTGAAGGTATTAAATAATGGAACGTGGTATATTGAATATCATGTCTCGTTAAATATGAGTAACAAAAATGGGTGATGTTAACTTGTGTTGGCTTCTTTTTGTTTCATCATTTTTCTACTTCACCACCATTCACTACTCGATCAGACAATGGAGTAGGATGTCATTTTCACACAGTTATTGTTATTACTTATTACTATAAATGTTTTGGGCCTTCTTTGGGTCCATATTGGGTCCATCAGCATAGACATTTAATTTCTTGTACCGACTTCATTTCTACTCTAAATAGAAAGTCTGGGTCCATAAGGAGATGTTCTAATTCAGCCTAATGTTTGTATATATTACTCATTAAGTGATAATTGGCCCAACAATGTAAATATAAAATGTCAAATTAACAAGGCTAAATTTCATAATGCTCCCTAAACTATTATCAAGTGATCAAAGCAGGGACTGAATTTTTGAGTCGGTCAATGTGTCCCCTAAACTTTTAAATCGGTCAAGTTGTCCTCTGAACTATGACGAACTGGTCAGTTTGGTGATTTTCATCATAAAATTTATAGTTGTTAGGGTTCAGGGAAGTGTGAGTGCGGTTTGAGGGAAGATGAAGGGAGGGGGAAACGAAGGGGGAATGGGGGGGGGGGAGGGATTAGTTTATTTTAAAAGAGGTCCACTATATTTTTGTATATTATGAACTAACCTCGAATATATATAATATGTTGAATTCTTATTTTACCCTTCATTAAAACCTACAAACTATCAATTTTATGGCAAAAATTCCTAAAATGATTAGTTCATCATAGTTCATGGGGCAAATTAATCTATTTAAAACTTTAGGAATCCCTTATATGATCAATTGACAATTGTTCATGGGGCATTGTGAAATTTAGCCAATTAAGAACCCTAACCTTCCATCTCTTACGCTTCCCCCTCACTCTTATTTTTTGTTTTTCCAAGATAATAAAATCAACCCCTTCTTATGTTTTGTTTTTTCTATTTAACATTTTACTTTTGTGCAATTAGTGTATGTGTGTTTTTTTTACAATAGATAGATTTCATATATTCACTTGTTATAATTATATACATATTAGTAAAATTTTAAATGTATGGCAGTATTTGCATAATTCATACATATTTATGTTATTTTTAAGTTTCTAATGTATTATCATGCTAAGATCTAATAATTTAATTCAATTATACATTTAAATCTAAAAGCTTTTTGATTTTTAAATTTCTTGCTGAGTTTTTGTTGTATTTTCTTGCTGAGTATAGTTTATTTTGCTTTTCTTTTCGAGCCAAAACGAATAATGAAACCAAAAAAAGTTAAAATTCCTAAAAAACGTGTAAAATTCTCGAAACCGTGTGAAAAAAGTGGTCGAAAACGCGTTAAAAAGACCGGTAACGTTTCTGGAGAACCGGTCAAAAAAAGGGTTTAGTCATTTTCACGTGTTTTCTTGTGAAAATATCTGACTACTTACCATATGAAAACGCGTGAAAAAACGCGGACAATTGGTAAACAGGCAATTGCCGATCAATTATATAAACGTGGAAACGCGTCGAAACTGTGTTGTACATTATGCAGTAAAAGTTGTACCTTATATTGCATGTATCGACCGCTTGTACTTTGTCCATCCAATGTTGTACGGTTGATTAATTGTGAAGTATAAAACTTTTTCTTTATCATTTTCTAACCCTATCTTCATCCACATCCAGCCTCCACCCCTCCCTGCCCTCCTCCACCCCCCCTCCCCCCCTCACCCGGGCCTCCTTCGTCGACGGCCTAATAATTACTTATTCACATGTTTGTTATTTTTCAATTTTTTTGATTAAATCGATTGTTTCAGGTACTCATAAGATTGGTTTTCAGTGCTACTGTAGATACTCGAGTATTTTTGCTAATGTTACTCTGACAAATTCTTGTTTTTTGGTTTTAACAGATGTATTTGCTTCCACAAGGGATGGACTCATGGACCCCAAGGAAGGCTGAATAGTGGTCTTAAACGATAATGTTTTCTGAACTAGTAGAAGTCTTCTGTTAAATGCTTAATATTGTACTAATAGCTACTAAATGACTTACAAGATAGTGATTTGCCTGCTATCTCAACAAGTATTCTTCTCAAATGCAAAGTATCTCTAGCTTAAATATTGTCATCGTTTTTTGCAGACGTAATTGGTCCGGAAGAGGTGAAGTAGCTATAGATATGAGGACCGTTGAAAAGGGCGAAGGCCACAAGTTTGCAGTACTGTTTAGCTTATGTTAAGATGCACATCCCACATCGGATTCGGTGTCCTCCCAGAAGTATTGGAAATGATGGAGTAAGTAGCGATATGGTTGTGACTTGTGAGTATATGCAGCAAGCCGGAGGGGGGGTGGGGGGGGGGTGGGGGGGGGGTGTTGGTGTTGCATTTCAGGCGCAAATGGGTGCTACAGGTCCGCGGGATGCAACTCTGAGGGATGGAGGATGAACGTTGGTAGGGGTGGGGGGTTCGGGTTGTTCAAATTTTTAGATTGTTTATACTCAAATACTTAGAAGAGTAACATGTATTAATGTAAACTATGATAGAATTTCGCACCTAAGGACGTGTATAAACAATGAAATTTATCTTCTTTCTTATATATGTCGCACCTAATGACATATTTTCTAAGTAAATTGTTTGTTTTGTCATAGAATGTTACACTACTAAATTGGATCATTGGACCACGAAGAATCGAAGATCGTCTAATAATCATATCCATAGTTCTGAATAGCGGCGCTATTGCGGTTTAGCGTAGGGTCGCGGAGGTTTCGCACTATTTCGCATGGCGTAGCGGCGTTTGCTAGATAGCGGCTCAATAGCGGCGCTTTAGCGGAAAATCTGGTTTTTGATTTTTTTTTTTCGTTTTCTTCAACCCTAATTTCTAGAGAACAGGGTTTAAAGCCCAAAGCTGCGTTTTTTCTTCAGACACTTCATCAACTCCTCTTCATTCTTCACCTTTTCTTTTCATTTTTTTTTTCTCTCTTTTTTCTTTATTGGCTGGTGAGGGATCTTTAGAAGTTGTTGTCCGCCTCTCTACCCTCATGTATGGGGTTTTTTTTCTTCTTCTTCTTCCTAATTTATATAATTAATTGATTTAGTTGATTTCTTCTTCCTAATTAGTCCATTTCTTCTTTGGTTCTTCCTAATTTTCTGTTTAGTAATTTGAGTTGATTTATAGTAATTAATTGAATTGAATTAGTTGATTTAATTTATATAATTAATTTAGTTTATGTTTCAATTTCAATTTCATTGAGGTGTTTATTTTGGATTGTAGTTGAATATTCCTTAATGTTATAAACAATGAAGAAGTCAACTATATTATTCGATCATTACAAAATTTGTTTAATATAACTATTTATATAATATATTAAGAAACCGCGAAAAACTACCGCTACGCGATACCATGATATCGCTATAGCTTTTTGACCCTTCACCGTTAAGGATCGCGAAACGCTATTCACAACTTTGATCATATCTATATATTCCTCTATATTTATATTTATAGTCCTGTATCAAAGCATATGGTCCCCTTTAATAGACATACCTTTTTAACATATACATGCCAATCATAATATTATGCTAATCTGAGATATATGCTATTGAAGCTGGCTGCTTATTTAAGTGTAAATGTCGATATGAATACTATTAAAGAACATGATACTTTCGCCAAAAGAAGTTTGGATAATAAAGTACAATCTCTTCAACTAATCATTAATTAATATTTAATACAGTACTAGTTTCAACCAACTTGCATTAGAAAAGTATATGTGATGCTGATTATTTGTGGCATCATATTAACCTATTATATCAGAAATTTAGATTAAATTTTTGTTTTTTAAGTTAGGCATTTGGTCTTTATATCATGAGTGGTCCACTTTTTTATTCTTTTTAATTTTATTCTTTTTATTTTTGTTGTAATGTGTAGGTCAGTCCCCCTAATTTTCTTGAATATGACAAAATTGAAGAGGGTAGTCACATTCCATAGAATTTATTGATGAATGAGACTACTGTGTAGGTGGCATAAATGAGGACCATCTTCATACATAAAGCTATGTCTCTTGCTTCAACCAAAATAATGAATAATTTCCAGGATATTTTGTTATATGTTAGAATACAACAATTATCATGCCAAATTGTCAATGTGTGTTTGTTTGATGTTACTAGTCGTGGAATGGGAGGAAAATACTTCAAGATTTACATGTTAACAGGAGTATATACAAAATGCAAATTTGTTCGTCCTTTTTACGTAATGTAGATTGACTCCTCTAAGGTGCATGTTCGTCTCTTCTAAAAATAATATCTTATGTTGAAGTGGTTAAAGACAAGTTCTAATTCTCTAATCTGTTGAGACATATATCCCACAATTTACATTATTTGTATATTTCATAATAGGGATGTGTGGAAATTAAACCGTTAAAATGATGATTCCATCTGTTCTAACAAAATGAAAAGTTTCAAAAATTCAAGATTTGATGTAAATAGATACTTAGTAGAATCTGTAAGTACACTAAAACTTTCAATTGTCTTATCCATAATGGACAATTTAGAGCCCCTAATTATACAGACCAACCTCATTATCAAATAATCTCTGCCAAGTATGCATAAATGATATAGATCACATTCTCATATATTCTTTAGCAACAAATTAATTGCCCTCCATTTTTTAACTATTATAGCAATCATTGCACATGTCATGAGATATTCTTCCTCCACCAATCAAATCATCAAGAAAAAACAAAAGAGTTAAGGAATAGAAGAGGAGGTCTGTATGTATAACTACTTAGGTGGTAAATTGCTTCTCACATAATGCTAGCCATGTGTTGAGAAGTAGCCTACAAATAGCATCTCTATTTTCTAGTAATTGTTAAATTTAATATCTATGTACAATTTTTGTTTTCATTACACATTCAAAGCACCTTTTTTTGTTGTTATTACATGCTCAATTAATGTTTTGTGTTAAAACATGATGCTAGCCATGTGTTACAAGAATCCCAACAGACTCACATTTTAGCACTCTCCATTTATTTCAAGAACTACTCATTTGGAGATTCTCCTACCCTTTTCTTTATATACCCCCCAAACCAACTTCATTTCATTGATCAAACATTAAGAAATTAAACCCACAGTTCTGTTCCTGTACAATGCTGTTGCAGATGGGGTTCCAACGATTCTTGGAGGGGCGTTTGAGCGGGAGATACGAGAGAGTTGGTGGCAGCAACGAGGAGAAGGCGGGGCGATCCAAGAGGCGATGGGTGAAGAAGCTAAATGGAAGGCTTAGAGGGATCAGATTGTCGCGGTCGAGGCGACTGAACTGGAAGGCGTTCTCTTTGGTTCTGCTACCAAAGAGGATAGCTAGTTTATATGGTGATATAATGAAGAGGGTTAATATGGAAGATGTTTGTCCTGCTATTTTGTTTTCATGTCATTGGGGGCTTCCTGTGCTTTCTCATTCAAATAATGTTAGAATGTCTTGCATCAAATGACTTGTTCAAATTGCAGTAAAATTTATCAACAAAAAACAAATTGTTACTATATATTAGTAGAATGTAATTTATATGTTTATTTGTAATGTAATGATGAGTGATATTATCTGTCAAAATATTTATTTATTAAAAATACTATGAGTTGAAGTTGGTGCAAGTTAATTTTGTAAGTTGTGTCAGGAAATTCATTATCCATTTAGCAGACAAATGAAGTGAATATGATATTGAGGGGCACACATAATCGAGCTGATTATCATCATTGAAACTACAAAACAAATTCAATCCAAACTTATTATAGAGTACTATCTTGATAAGTATAAGCTAAGATAAGGAGTAATACGAATGTTTTATTTTTATTTTTATTTTCATTTTGTTTTGAAGTATGAGTGGCTGACCATTCATCACTCATCCGGGACGGGACGGATGCACCGCAAAGTAAGAGATAGCAAATGCTCCTTTTGATTTTCACATATAAAATTACTGTTTTATCTCTAATCTAAAATTACTATTTTACCTCTAATCTAAAACATTACTATAGTACATATATTAATTTGATATATAGTATACCAACATAGTCTATGGAGTATTACATATGTTAGCTTCAATTATACTCTATCCGTTCTATTTTACTTATCTTTCTAGCCTTAAATTTTTGTTTCCAAATACTTGTCTTTCTAGCATAATTATTAATTACAAATTTACATTTTCAATGTAGTTTTTAATTACTTTTTACTATGAATTTATCAACCAACCAATTCTATAATTTCAATTGATTGTCATTTTACATTTCCTATATACTTTTTGGCTCTCTTTGACTTTTTCTTAATTTATGTGCAAATGGCTACAACGACAAGTAAAAGAGAATGGAGGGAGTATAATTCAAACTAACATATACTCCATATAGACTTGTACAAGGATGGAAAAAGAAGAAAGCGGAACGATGGAGAGACGACAAACGGTCAATTTTTTACGTTTAGATTTTTTTAATGATTCTACATTTTAACAATTGTACGTGCTACCTCTTATATTATTTGCTGCGTCTGTCCCTATCACTCATCACCCTCTTTCTGATTTTCTTTCACCTAATCCTCTTCTTCGAAGAACTAATAATAAGACACATCTTGGATTTACAATTTATGTGATCAAGAAGGCTTTAACAAGAACCCGAGTTAATATTCTATACCAAAACATATTGAATAAGTAGACCTTATCTTGCATTGCAATTCTATGATAGGTGTTATACTACCACAATTATGCATAAACTTTAATTTTAATGGAATAGGAATAAAGTTAAAACCCTTTTAGCACAAGTTAAATACTAAAACATGATGCATGCAATTGTACTTCTCTTTTCACATCTAATTAATATTCACACTTCCTCCCAATTTCTTTTAAATGTATAATTTACTCGGTATATTTATTAATATTATAACCATCTAATTCACATGCTATATATAGTTTAGTTTTTATTTCTTGAAAAACTTATCATTCAAATATTAAAATATATAAATTAAATTATAAAAAATAGATAAGTAATTCGTATATAATTGACCCGAAAAATATTTTACCGGTCCAATATTATGTACCTAAATATCAAGTACACCTGTACACTTGTGTACTTAGTAAAATCATGATAAATTTGGTGACTGGTCTTGTCACTAAACAATTTTGTTGTAAAAGCATTAAAAAAAACGAAATTTTCACTCTTTTGCTGAATTTTAGCTCACAATTTTCCATATAATCTGATTTCATTGAATTCTTAACGCATATGGTTTGATTGAATTATATAGCAGCTCAAATATGATAAATATGTACAATTTCGATTTTCTGTACGAATTTCTTTGAAATATTCGTTTAAGAATTGGTCATGTTTGGGACCCTCGGAGCACGTCTTAGGAAAGGTGGTGCCGTAAAAAGGGGTGGCGGAAACGATGACGATGGTGGAGGTGGAGGTGGCTTGACCACGAATGATGATTCTGATGAAAAAGTAAAGAAAGATAGTGTGAAAAGGGTAAAAATTGGGTCTTTTTTTGGTTTCAGGAAGATCAAGAACAAAAAACTGAAGTTGGGTTGTTTTGGATTTTCTAAATGTTGCGGTCGTGGTGGTGGTAGAGGAGGAGGTGGTGGTGGTGGTGGGAAAAGGGGTGGTTTTGGTGGTAGGAAATGTTTCAGTGGTGGTGGTGGTGGTGGTGGTGGTTGTGAAGGAGGAGGTGGTGGTGGTGGAGGATTAGTTGGTGGCGGCGGAAAATGTTGGATGTGTTTGAAGAGGCCATTGACATTGGGGTCAGCAGGTGAGTCACCTACAAGTGATCCTAATAGCTCTGAATTTGGTTATGATAGACTGAGAAGTTTGATTGAGAATAATAGCTTTTATGATAAAGATTGCAATACTCATTTCTTGGATGATTTTGATGTATACACTCATATGAAGGAAAAATAAGCATAAAATATTATTCATTTTTGGAGATTGTGGAGGGAATTTTGTTCAAGGTTTTGGTGGGGGAGTCAAGAGTTACCTACCCTCTTATGATCTTGAAAAAAAAAAGAGAATTTATTCATCAGTACATATTTTGTACTTATTTTTTTTGAGTTGCACTCTTTGTGGTGGAAAAATGGAGCTGGTTACTAACACCATCGAGGAGCAGATTTACTTCAATTTCATTTTTGAGTCTAAATTCAGGAGAACAATATATGTGGCATTGATGTCTATGGAACGGTTTAAAAAGGTGAACGATAATGTTTGCTGCAGAAGATAGATATGCATTGGCTTAGAGGTACTAGGGTGCTTAGAGTGGTTGGGTATCATATGACAATTTGTTTTCATCAAAGATGATCTTGTTTGGCACCAAGTATGGCTCGAGTGAGATTGGGACGGATAATAGAATTATTTGTTAATAACAAGGCGAGATTGTTTTTTGAGTTTGAGAAGAGATCATAAAAAATATACTTCTGTAATATATGGATGGAATCTAAGGTGAACCATACACCTTCGTGTTATTGAAATCCCCAATTTTCTAATAATTGAGTTACATCATTTCTCTGTATAGAAGTTATGAAGATTCTTACACTTTCTACAATTTCACAATTAGTGAAGCCACATGTGTATTCTCTTGCACGCCTTGAACATATGTTTATAGAAACTGTAGCATTCCAGTCTTCAATCATGTTACTGAGGTAGTCACTTCATCATGGTCACATTTCATTATTGTGCTGCATATTGAAGATTCTACTTCTTCAGGTGAATCCATGAAAAGCCTATTTCTTTGTGTAATTATATCCTTAGCTACCCTTCCTCATAAGTCTTCCGTCAATCCAGACACTGCCTTCAGCTTGTTCCTACCCCTTAAATCAAGAGAGACAATCTTGTTATAGTTTATTTGCAGAACTTATCGATTTGCTTGGTTAAACTCCTATCGAGTCAAGGCAATTAAAAAACAAGCACACAGATTCTTTGCTTGCTGCATCACTACAGTATTATATGTATAGGTTCTACAATAGGTAGTTATGCCATCATTCCTATATCATATCTTTTACGTTTTGTACTTGCTCTCTTTAATGATGCCTGGACTTAGAGAGCAAGATAAGCATGTGAGTTTGGAAAGGAGAGCAAGACCAGGCAACTTACATTTATCGTTCAACCTTGCACGGTTGGAAATGTTGCAGAGAGACAATGACAACTTGTTTATTACATTTATATCATTAGTTTGCAATTGGATTTAAGCTCTAGGCTGTTCCCCGAGCTTCGAATTTATATCATGCCAATGATCTTCTGGAAACCCAAAAATAGTTAGAAGCAATTAATGGTGAACCAGATCAAGTTAGCAATGTAACTGTTTCCCTATAGACACTCTTGGATGTTAAAATGGAATTTATAGTGTGGATAACACATTACTTTTTCTTACTCCCATATCCCAAATTATGTTAGTTGAGATGCCTGTTGTAGTAACTACTATGATGAGACTACGTGGATGTGACCAACATGCAAGCAATGCTTGTTGCTGTAATGTTCGCCATCCATGTCACGAAGGAGTTCAAATTGAAGTGAGAACAAGGTAGTAGTCTGACGCTTCCGTGTCCTGGCGAAGTTGCACCTGAGAGCCTTAACATTATTTATCTTGAGGGTAGTGTGTTGTTCTATTATTGTATAATGGAAAGATAATTAGCTTCAATTGTGATGAATCTCGAGAAAAGTGTGATGTTTGTTCTCATGTTCATGGCATAGTTTTGTGGGTTGGAAGGTACCTTATAGATTTGGCAGATATGAGTAGTGATTATACACTGCAGCAGAAACCAGATAGGTTGTACTAAGCATGCTCCAGACGAAAGGGATATAAAACTGGAAAACTCTATCAAGGTAATCATTTTATTTGAAGGCCCGAAAGCGTGCAAACTACAAAGTTTATTAGATTTGTACATTTGATGCACAAGGAGTAGGCTTGACCTCATTTATAGGTGAACATGTAGCAAGTTGACATAGTCGAAAGCCTCATCATTTGCTCTCTGATGTGGTTAAACTTTAAAGTGATTAGGGCCTACTGCAGAAGCAGTTCTTCACCTTACAGACACGGGGCAGAACCATGATGAGGTAGTCAAAGTAAGTGGTTGGAGTGTGGCATATTTGTCGTTTTATCAACTCAAGCACAATATTTAACTTCAGCACTTACACAATGCGTTGCTATTCTTATCCTCGGTTATCAAATTAAAGTCCTGGGTATCCTTACTCTACATACTGGTATGTGTCCTTTACCTTGGTTATCCCTAACGAACTACATGTGTAGTCTGACCCTGTCTTACCTTTTTTTTATCCGACCCCATCTTTTTTTGCTTCATCTTATGTGACATTACTGTCTATGAAAATGATTGGGTGGCTGCTATTAGCCTGGGTACTAAAAATTTTAGTTATAGATAGTAACTTTGTACAGAGAGATTGATAAATTTATTCGAAATGAAGTGGTAATGATTCTTGATTAATCTAAGCTCAACGATTCTAGGTTAGTATATGGAATCAAGCAACAGCTGTAGTTGGTGTAGTTACTATTGTTATAAAGACATTTCTCAATACGCGAGTGGATTATCTACTCCGACTACTTAACACTCTCTTTGGTTTACTCGGTGGACGGGACGTAGAGGGTTCCTTAAATGAGGAGGCGAGTGGGAGTTTTAGACTGGTATGAACGGGAATGTGGACTTGAAGTTCCCACCCCTTTTAGTGGTAGCTGACTGACAGGTATGTTATTGTATCTCTTTTAATGAAACTCTAATATGGTATATGTATCTAACTAGTTCTTTTCCCACCTTACTTACTATGTGCCTTGTTTTTTTGTTTCGATTGAGAACCAAAAGGGTGACAAAGGGGGATGGGCATAAGGAATTATATATATTTCCCGGTACATTCTGCTTCACAATCATTTGATTTAGACTGTCTGGATGCTTGATTGGACTAAAGTTGCAAGATTAACTAATCGTTAGCACTTATTACTAATCTAACAGCGCGGTTGTCCTGTCTACCTAATCTTAATCGAATTACTAATTTATTAAGCAAAGAGGAGGGTCCCCACTTAAGTCAGTTGGAAGAGGGCCATCCAGAGTTGTTGGTCTGGTGGTCTCTAAAGTCATAAGAGAGCATTTGTTGGCCAAACGTGTTCCGTTCCTGTACGTTTTTCTTCAAGTTAAAAAAACCTCCCACCTCATTATGTCTTAATCTAGACACATTGATGATTCAAGAGTAAAGGGTACATTAAAAAGACAACTTGTAAATTTATTGTCAAAAGTAAGACTGACAGTTTTCCCCTTTCTCTTTGATTGTTTCTTTTTTATGCTCGCGTTGTTAAAAACGTATCTAGAGTCGATGCCCATTTACCGTAAAATGTGTCATTGTTTTAGGTTCCAGTCATCAATTATTTGTTCAAGAAAAAAGTAAGTAAGCTAACTCATTGAATATGAATTCTGAGTACAAAATGTAGTAATGGGCACATGGAATACAGATTGGAATACCAAAGTTTTTAGTTCTGGGATCAAAATTAATTATGTTCTTTCAAAATATTGATCATTGCATAGTATACCTCTAGTTGATATTATCTCCAAGACGTGGAAGCCGTAAGATCTTTCGATCAACAATTACATTCGTAGTTTGATTTGTGAAATAGTGAAGATTATTTTCAGAGAAATGAATCAATTACTGTTAATCAGAAAGTTCAGTATTATTCAATTGAAAAACGAGATAAAATTTTCCATGTGTAGTTTACAACATCTTCCAAATAAATTTGAACATGAATAAATAGAAATATTCAATCTAAATTCCAAGAAGACAAATGGTTTTGTCTACTTCTTGGGTGCAAATTTTGACTTAATTTTCTCAATTTCCTTGGTTCCAATTTGGAAAGTCTTGGTCAATATATAATCAGGAACAGGAGGAGAAGCAGCAAACAATGTAGCTGCTATAGATTGTGTTCCAGGCAATTGGCTATTGAATCCTGCAATAACAGAAGCAGGAACACGCCCGTTGTTCTTCTGGAAGTGGACTAATCCCCTCGGAAATGCAAATACTTCGCCTTTCTTGATTGTTTTGGTGATGAGAGCATTGGTAGTGGTTATGAATCCGACATCAAGTTCACCTTCCAGGACAAACACAATCTCGGTGGCACGTGGGTGAGTATGCGGTGGGTTTATGCCGCCTGGGGCATAGTCGATTCTGGAGAGGGAGACGCCTAAAGTGTTGAGACCTGGGATTTTCTGCACATTTGCACCAGTTACTACTGATCCCATTGTGTTGTTGGTTGCTCCAGGCTTTGCAAGAACATCAGAGAAGAAATCATCTGCTGAAATATTTGTCTTGCAAGCAAATCCATTTACCTTAACAGCTGTTACATTTGTTCACATCCACCAAAAGAATTAAAATTTTTATAATAAATAGATTTTTGGAAGATAAAGTATTGTCATTCTTTGCTGTCTTGTACCTATCTTGTATTGTAGATGAAAGTCAACGTGACTTTGGGTCCAACTCATAGTGATATACTTCAATTCCGAAACATCATTCTCGTTATCACAAGGGTAAGATTGCATAATATCCAATCTCGTTTAGTCTGCTTAGGCAGGATCGAGCGTAATGTGTGATAAAATGAGTCAATAATGCGAGCGTAAGGAAGAATAATATTACCAGAATTGAGATCAGCAACACAAACATCTTGAAGCATGTCTGGATCTCCAGCTATAGCTATGTTGAAGCTCAAGGCAAACATCATTAAAATACTCATAATTGGCAATAGCTTACCAAACATACCCATAATGCTATTATTGTTGGGGGGGGGGGGGGGGGGTATAGTTGAGGCTCTTTAAACTGAAACAACTCAGAAACAGAGGAGATTTATTGTTTGTGTGAAACAGATTAAGTAGGAGGTCATATATATAATTTGGTGGTGGGGGTGGGGGTGGGGTGGGGTGGGGTAGGGGGTAGGGTAGTGTTGGAGGAGGTGTCAAGTTAGTGTACAAGTCTATGGATAAACGTTGACTTCAAATATGGGTATAATTAGGAAATGATTCCAATGAAAATGAAGGTGAGAAGCATGCCATTTTGATGTTTGGTATAGTATTATATATTACTCCATTAGTAACCTCTGGTTTGGTAGTTAACTCATTTACTTTAAAATAGTTATTTTATTCCAAAAACAGAAATTTAAAATAACATATCGTTCGTTTAAGAGTTAGACTAGTAATAATGGGGTCAAGGGCGTTCAATTTTTGTTTTCCCAAATATTGAGCGTATAGAATAGTGCCTTGTCGTGAGTGTTCAACTTTTGAGTGTATCAGTTTTGGCTCGAGGTGTATGGCAGTGCGGGAGTGGCTGTTTTTTTGTTTTGTTTCCCCCACTTAATATATATTTTATTTAAACAATAACTAATCCAAATAAAAATATAAAAAATACTCCTGTATATCATTATTTTTCATTTTTCGAGCTCTATAAATAGAGCCTAGGATTGTTTCATTTGGACCAAAAGAAAAACGAGTTGTTTACACTCTTTCTTTATTCCTTTTTTTTGCAATAGTAATTTATTAGAACGTTTCTATGTGTACAAGGAATCGAATCCCAATGTTTCGCCCAAGAGGAGGGGGGGGGTGAAGAAAGTTTTTTCTATTTCATCTTTTCCCTAAAAGATGAGAATGAAAGAAGGTCCTGGGTTCGAAACTCACCTCATCGCTAATTTACAAAAAAGAAAAGATGAGAATGAAAGAAATGAGAAATGATACATGACTTAACACTATAATTTTATATCGGCAAACGAATGGGATGATCACTTAACTTTCGGGAATGGCACCAGTTAATCACCTAACTTTTGAAAGGTCCGGTTGATCGCCTAACTTCTTAAATCGTTCACATTCACCACATTCTTCACTAATAATGATAATTATGGACTAATTATGGCACGTGCACATCACATGGTAGTTAATTAGGGGCAATTTAGTAATTTCACATCTTAATTTTATGAAAAATAGTTTAATCTCATTAAAATAAACCCAATCCTTAATTCATCGTATTAAAATAGCCGATCACGTGAATTGAGGATTGGGTTTGTTTTAATGGGATTAAACTATTTTTTCGAAAATTAAGATGTGAAATTACTAAAATGTCCCTGATTAACTACCACATGATGGGCATGTGATGTAATTAGTCCATAATTAGCATTATTAGTGAAGAATGTGCTGAAAGTGAACGATTTAACAAGTTAGGTGATCAACTGAGACCTTTCGAAAGTTAGGTGATCAACTGGTTCCATGCCCCAAAGTTAAGTGATCATCCCAGCCATTTGCCGATTTTATATTTATAGTGTTAAGTTATTTGCACAAAATTTCTCCGTCTTTTTCTCAAAAATTTATTTATGCACATGGACTTTTATCATAACATATTGACCCCAAATAGTCCTTTTTACCAAATTTCTCAATATTTTTGACATTCGATTCATTTAACATGTTCTAGTTGATTAGTTGAAAAGAATCAATTTTAGTTTTAGTGCTCGGTTATGATGAGTTTAATCCCCTATACAAACTACAATGCGTGAACAGATTCGTTATCCGATCGAATCTCTAAAATGAGAAATACCGATTAAATTAAAGGAATGCTCATTCTCTTCTCAATATTCCAAACTTGCACTCTTTTAATCTTCCCCTTTAATCTTCCATATAAAACACCTTTCTTCACCTTCCAATCTTCCAATGTCAGTAAATAATCAGATTCTCTTCTCGTTATGTCCACACAACACCGCTTTTCATGGTGTCTAATTCGACTTTGTAGAAAATCGACATTTTCCCTTCTTATTTCTGTCGTATAACATTTTTTTTATGTGTAAAACAATCAATTATGTCGATACTAAAATATAATATTACTATAAGATTATTATACAAAGTTTAAAGAATCTTGAAAACAATAAGCAGAACACTTTCCCACTATTTACTCCTAAAAAGAACATATATTTCCTTCAAATCTTGAAACAACCCCAAAAATAATAGGCAAAAACAAAACAAGTTGGATTAAATCTCTGTCTCCTTATGTATTAATTAGTCATATATCCTAAAAGAACACATTTTAGCAACACTCAAATACTGAGTAGTTAGTACATTGTAACAAGATTTATGCATATCAACTCTTTCTATTTGTTGGTGTAGCTTTTTTCAAGATTTGAGACAGTAATGATTAAGGTTGTCTCAATGGGTTTATGGGGTGGGGTTGTTTTTGGATTAGTGTTAAACACATTGGTAAATGGTTTCGAACTTGGATTGGATGAATACTTTTTCAATGGAACTGAGATTTTACAGTTTGACTCATTTTATGGAGTTTCTGCAGCTGCAACTGATCCTAACCAGCTCATGGTTGGTCTTACTCTTATCCCTGAAGCTGTTGCTAAAGGCGCTGGTACCCTTTTTCTCCTCCACATTGCAGTATTTTTAATGAATGAATTCGGTTAGGTTGTGTCAGGAAGAATCCGCTATAGCTGCCCGTTAAGGAAGCTAACCGCCCTAGAATGTTCTTTTGGTTCACGAAGGGTGTTTGCTAGTACTAAGACCGATGTACCGTTGTACTTGAAATAATAGTTGATCATTTGGGCACCAACACATACTAGCATTATGTCTATACAGTTACCACCCAACATTATATACTGTATCTATAATAATGCGTTTCTGGGTTCTACGTTTAGAGTTGAGTTCTAACCCTGACATAGCGCGTTTTAAGATTATTGCTGGACCAAACAAGTCTTGCTATGTTGCTCATTTTGATATTTTGTTTTCTACTTTTAGTTTCAGCTTGAAAGTGATTTTGGTTTAGCAATCATTGCAGTCTTTGTTTTCCTTTGAATGATTATGTATCAGGATAGATTAGTTGTTATGTGAATATACTTTTTATATCCATTGCTTCATTGCTTTCTGCTTATACATCGTTGTAATAATGAATAAATATTAGGGATTTTTATGTTTACTAATACTCTACTATAACTAATGTGAGATAGGCAAGTTGCCCTCAAATATCTTGTCTAAATGGTATAATTTTCACTTGTCAATAGTGTGTTTGGATGGAACAGCGCCTGGTTATCACCTTCATCGTGGGTATGGGTCAGGAGAAAACAGTTGGCTTATTGAATTGGAGGTTTGTTGAAACTTGAAAACTCAATTATGAATAATCAATCATTTTCCATACAGCGGGAGACAAACCTTTAATTTGTGCTTCTTTCACTATTCTGTACTATTTTACTTCTGATAAATGAAGCGACGCATAGCTCTATTTAGTATTTGGTACTGTATAACAGTATAAGTGCACTTGGGAGACCTGGATTGCATCTTGGGTTACATGACGAAGAACATGCATGAAGCAAATCAGATATCGATGAGATTGTTTAGAAACGCCATACTATTACTATTAGTTATGTGGTTACTCGTGTTAAAGTAATGGATGTAAGGAAAATGTGTTATGAGGTCTAATAATGGACAAATGGCTACCCTGATGAGGAATTTAAACTTACGAAGTTTTCTTTCAGGGTGGAGGATGGTGTGACAGCATCAGAGCATGTGCCTATCGCAAAAAGAGTCGTCGTGGATCATCTTTGTATATGGAAAAGGAAATTGCTTTTACTGGAATTTTGAGCAATAAGGCAGAAGAAAATCCAGGTTCATTGGAAGTCCTTTTGAATGAACATATTATGTTAATATCTTCTCCACTGAACGTTGACATTATAATATTGTGATGCATGTGCACAGATTTTTTCAACTTTAACAGAGTGAAGGTTCGCTATTGTGATGGTGCCTCCTTCGCTGGGGATAGCGAAAATATGGTACTACGATACTTCCTGGCATTGCTTGTTGATGATTGATCTACTAAGAACAGTAATATCATAGATAATTGGTACTAGCAGTAACCCAAGAAAATTTATCAGAATCTCTTTTGGTGCAAGTATCCAACTACTTTTGATAATTGAAATTATAAGCTACTGAAGAAGTAACCACATGTAAGACATAACATGGAAAATCTTTCTTTTATACAGTGATTAATATTTCTTTCCAGGCTGCAGGCCTGCAGTTTAGAGGGCAACAGATTTATCAAGCAGCTATGGAGGATCTAATGTCGAAGGGCATGCGCCATGCTGATCAGGTATTGTTTCTGAATTTGCATTACCTCGCATACTTGAAACTTATCGTTTTTGTTAATCTTAGTGAGAATCATTCACGGCATTGCAGGCACTTCTATCTGGGTGCTCTGCCGGTGGTCTAGCTGTCTTTTTGCACTGTGACGAGTTCAGAACTTTATTCCCAAGAAACACAAATGTGAAGTGTCTGAGTGATGCTGGATTGTTCATGGATGCGTAATTCCCAAATTTACAATTCTTTAATTGATAGGTTATAGTTTTTCATTTCAACTTCTTATAAGTTAAGATGGACTTACAGGATTGATGTAGCTGGCGGACATAGTATTAGGAACTTTTTTCAGGGTGTGGTTAGCTTGCAGGTATTTCATACTAATGCTTATCGATTCAATAATTTTGCACATGTACCATCAGCATTTTAGTTGGAATAATAAGGACGGCTTATAGATAGAAAGGGTAAAAAATAACTCATGGAGGCCGTTATGTTAAAGTTCAACTACAGTATAAGACTGAAGGAGACGATTCAATGGTTCTCTTATAATTCTATACATTATTTTTTAGAATTGAATTGTGACTCCAAATATTCATAGATTGTTCTTTCCAGCATTACGATCTCTGATTTGTGATATGCAACAGGGTGTTGAGAAGAACCTACCACGTTCTTGTACAAGCCATCTTGATCCGCTTTCTGTGAGTCTCATGCCTCAGTAGTTCAGTCCTCTAAACATAACACTTCTCATGAGTAAAAACATGTATTCATTTTCTACTCTCTTTGTGCGATCCAGTGTTTCTTCCCTCAGAATCTAATTAACCACATCAGTACTCCTCTCTTCGTTCTCAATGCTGCATATGATTCATGGCAGGTAATGCATTGCTTCCTCGCTAATGCTCTTGCTTTGAAAGGGGGTTCCCATTTTGATGTTTCAGATCTCATTTATCTCTCTTTTGATTATTCAGGTCCAAGAAAGCGTAGCCCCTAAAGCTGCTGATCCTAATGGCAATTGGTATGATTGTAAATTCAATCATGCCCGATGTTCATCATCACAGATTCAATTTCTCCAAAGTAAGCTCCATCCACTTACTATTCGTTGAACTGATCTTCCAGTATTAAACCAGTCGTTAAGAGTCCACTTTGATTCATTTGCACGCAGCTTTTAGAAATCGTATGCTGAGTGCAGTAAGAGTATTTGGTAATTCAAGACAGAATGGCCTATTCATCAATTCATGTTTCGCTCACTGCCAATCTGAGAGGCAGGATACTTGGTTTTCTGATGACTCACCTGTTATCCGTGACAAGGTAAGTTCATGTTTTTAGTATTTTCCTTTCAACACATCGTGGCAATTTGATCCCCTCGCAGGTGGTTGGGGTTTGTTTCTTGATCTCAAATAGATTATAATTGCGACATGTTTGGTCGAATGTTGCAGGGTATAGCTCTTGCTGTTGGGGACTGGTATTTCGGGCGCTCAAGAATTGTAGCAGTTGATTGTGCATATCCATGTGACAACACTTGTCACAACCTAGTTTTCAAATAAGCCATATAATAGATCATTCATTTTAATTCTTATATTTGTATGCATCAACTCTTTATTCATCTCATCTTCTTCATCTTTAATTCATATCCAAGATACATGAAGACAATGTGTCCAACTTTTACCAATATCTAACAGTGTGCAGCCCCCTCACAAATGAGTCTTCTGAACTCCGAATTTTGTGCATTATTCGAGCGAA
This sequence comes from Echium plantagineum, assembly GCA_003412495.2. Taxonomy (NCBI): domain Eukaryota; kingdom Viridiplantae; phylum Streptophyta; class Magnoliopsida; order Boraginales; family Boraginaceae; genus Echium; species Echium plantagineum. Next base: position 10,905,172 of record CM016564.1, on the reverse strand, counting down.
GATCAATTATGTACGACACTTTTCCGAAAAACGAATTTGTTTGTTACATGGATCTGACTTCCAAATGAAAATATTCTATGAACGGTGAATCTCTCACCTTAAGTCCCATTGCTCCCTACCTCAAGACAGGCGATGAGGTAAATCGCGAGATGCACCTCGAAGGGTAGGGGAGTTGGGTTTGCCTGTTTACTAGCGTCTGGAACAGATTAGTAACAATATACTCCAGTAGGAAGCTCTAATGTATATTAGGTTTACCTAGTTTGTCATCTCAATTGCACACATACGTGCCGCTCAGTTAGTATTCAGATTATTGTGTTATCATCACGATATCCAAGTTTTTTTTATCGACTGTGCTATGCTCAGAGGAAAGAGATAATAATATTCCACAATCCAATTTGTAACAATTATTTATCCATCAATTGTCATTAACATCCTTGCCAAGGTCAACTAATAACTTATGATTATGTTGTTACTTATCTTTGGCTCTCACATTATTTAGTAATTAATAATATCATCCAATATTATAATAATACTATCAATTATTATGGGGAGAGGAATATAAACATTATAATTCAAAGAAGTTGCACTCAACTTGCCAACATCTTGCATGTCTTATTCCTTGACTATTTATATGTCCATAATTTCAAATATAATTTTTGTATTCTTCCTCAAAAAAACATGGAATTAAATATATGCTCCAATTATTTGTTGCACATGCATTTCAGGCAACGGTAATATATATCTCATCATATGAATATAATTATTCTGAAAATAGGAAAAAACAAAATAAAAATCGATTTCAAATACTATCAGTTGTAGTAATAACCGAGCAAAAAAAAAAAAAAATCTAATAATGGTATGTAAAAATTTGGCCCGACAATCTACCAGCCATGCATTATCAACCTTAAATAAATTAATCATTGTTGAAAAGATTAAAGTTAAAAGAGATTTTTTCCTACAATGCGATTAATTTTTAAGGTCACTTCATGGTCTAGGCCATTCTATTCTTTTTCTTTTATGAAAAAGTAATAAATATTTTTACTCTATTCCATAAATATGACTTATCTAAATAATTTGACTATCAAAACAAAAATTGATAATAATAATAATATTACGGGTGTAGATAATTTCTACTACTGAGTGCTAGCGAAAACTAGTCTAATTATGTGTAATTATCAAAATTGAAGAGACAAGATTAATAATTACAACACATGAAAAACAAATTAAATTAAATAATACTCAATATAAAATGTAGCAAATAAAAATAACCTCAAGAAAATGAAATGATGACAGAGACAACGAAATTAAACCCCTGAAAAAAATCTGAGCTTGTGAACAAACTTAGTACTTAAGGTAGCCTTTACAGATTAATTTCAAGAATTTATTAAAAAAAAGTCTACAACACACACCTGTTTTGTAATTTGTTATACATAAATATCATCTAGGCCTTTTATCGAGTCTGAATTGAATCAAATGCTCGAAAATCCGCTAAGAATATTGTGCAAACGTGGCTGCTTGAAGCCTCTGAAATGCTTGTAGGGAAATTTCTTGTTGATTCTGTTGATGAAAACTTATTGAATTTTCACCTTCAACTATAAAGGGATTCTCTAATTTTATCTCTGCATTTCTGTACATATTCTGTCCTGAAGATGGATGGCTTTGAATGGTATTATTGTTATTTCCAAACAAGAATGGTGTTTGAAGATATTCATTCCACCTTATATCTTCAGTTTCACCTTGCTTAATTGATTTTCCAGTATCAGAAACAGAACCCCATGATGAGATAGTATTTGTAGTTGCATTTTCAAGAAAAGAATAGTTGTTCTGCATGTCTATTGATGAATTGTTACGAAATTTGTTCATTTCGAAAGAGGTGATTGCATTTTCTGATGAATGAGGAAGGTGTAAGGGAGACTTCATATGCGTGGGGGGAGGCGGGGACGAGATGATTGAGTTTGAGAAGGATGGGAGAGTGGTATTGTTGGTTGTTGTCATGTTTGTGTTGTTAGTGGTGGGATTGAAGAATAAAGATGGTGTAGGAGGCTTGATCAATGATGACATTCCAGCATTTTGGGCGTAGTTTATCTGGTGAAAGAAAGTGTTGTACCCGTCCAGAGGTTTATTTGAGCTACTGCTGGTGGTGGTTTCATTTGTAGGAGCATATAATCCGTAGTAGTCTGGTGCATGAAACTCTGGTCGCAAAAGCAATGTCACTCGATCATTATCAAACTGACTGCTCGAACAAGAATTGGACTTATTCAAGAAAAACTCGAGAGTGGAAGGGGAGTGGTTAGAATTTGAAGTAGTTGAAATGCTCTCAGAATGATCAACAAAATTCAGGCCACTGGATGATTCCTGAGAGGCCTTATCATGAATATTCTTGATGTTTGTTGAACAAAATTTCTCCTCCTTTTCGACTTCTGACAACGGCTTATGAGTGTTTGGATCAATGCCTTTTTGTCTCAATTTCTTCTTGATTGATGAGTTCCAAAGATTCTTGATTTCATTGTCAGTCCTCCCAGGTAGTTGAACAGCAATTTGGGACCACCTTAAACAACACAAAAAGAAAATGAAACATCATAAGATAATGGACTAATTCAAGAAAATGCATTGAATGTAAGAAACAAGTTCTTACTTGTTGCCAAGAACTTCATGCAATTCTATGATCAAGTTTTCTTCCTCTTGTGAAAAAGCTCCCCTCTTCAAGTCCGGCCGCAAATAATTTATCCACCGTAGTCTGCAGCTCTTGCCACACCTCTGAAGGCCTAAAATGTTCCAACATACCAAAACAGAATGAAAAATTTGAAACACAAAGAACATCACCTGAGAGGCCGAGACCTTGTCTTAGCGGTTAACGAGGTTTAAGGGAGGGAATGTAGAAGTACCTGCAAGTTTAGGGACAGAGCTCCAACAGCCATGTCCATATTTAGTGATATGAATAATGAGTTTCTCATCTTCTTCAGGAGACCAAAGGCCTTTCCTTAGCTTTTGTTTGTAACAGCAAGAGTGCCTCCCCATGTGCAGCTTAATCAGCAAAGATACTGAAATGTTGGAAAAAGACAAACAAAAAATGTGTAATGAAATATGTCAGCGGAAGAATCGGAGGAGTTATTAAGGTTTGTTGTCTAAGTGGAATTGGATTCTGTTGAGAGAGATGAAGAAGAGAACAGAGAGGTTTTTGTCAGAAACAATCTGGCAATCTATTAACAAAGGATCAAAGTTGATTGGGGAGAGGAGGCTTAAAAAGAGGCCACATTCATCTCCTTATTCCATATTAATTTTTTCATTTTTATATTACAATGTGAAATACAATACTTTAGTTATATAAAGGCTAATGATCCATACATCTCTCTTCTACTAGTAGTAAATTACTACTAGTTGTTTTGTCACAGGGTCGATCAAGATAGTATTGATAGAGAAAATCGAACTCATGATTTGTGGTCACAAGTCACTTACTCCACCAACTTGGTCACCCTTACGGCTACAATAGTTGCACTAATAAAGACGTAAAAGTGTTAGTGCCGTCATGATTAAGGGAGTATGCTTAAAAAGTTGAAAAAATTGTCAAACAATAGCATTGTAACAGAGAGTGTCGTATAAAAGTGTTACAGGTGATCCAAACTCCTTCTGAGGTCTTAGTCATGGCGAGTTTATCATTCTTCTTGGATTAAAAGGACATCTTTAGATTATTAAATTCTCTACAAAGACAGTTATAATGAATTCTTTCGACCATCTAGCCTTTTTTATTACCAAAAAATATATATGAAAAATACACATAAAAGATGAATTAATTTGATTGATAATATGTTTGCATTGTGTTGAATTAGATTAATATAAAAATATGATTTAGGTTGATGGATTTGAAAATTTGATTTGATTGGTTTAATATAATCGATTAACAAGTATAGAAGCACGTAAAACACGAAGAAGTAGTAGCTAGGTAGATAGCAAGAATTGAGAATTAATTAATTTTGATAGAAGTTCCTGATGACAACGAAATTCCTATGATTAGATAACATATCCAATGATGGACAAGTTTGTAATATAATTTAATGTTTCCTTGTCTTTCATGAGTGACAACAACATTGAGAAATATTAAATCAAAATTTATTCAATCTTCATATTCTAAGTAAATGGTGGCCTTACTTGTTCAAATAAAATAATAAAAGTAAATGGTGGCCTTGAACTTGACAAGCGTCTTCTATTTATTAGGGTGCATTATTGTCATAATCATTTTTATTATTTAAATTAATCTTCCAATCATGGATTATTCCAAATTATGAGTGTTTTGTATGCTAGTTGTAATTTGTAAATTAAAATTATGTTGGAAGTCTTGGAGAATATAGTGTTTTTCATGGATAATGCATAATGTATCATCCATGCCGGATTCGAAGGTTTGGTATCTTCTTCTTACCAACTCCGGTTTACATCATCTTGTTTTCATATTATATATATAGTAGTCATATAATCGATACTTGTACATTATAATGATTAACAGAAAACTATTAAATCATTGGTAAATTGATTGTACATCATAACAAACATAAAAAGTAAGGTAAAAGGCTGGAACCATCACCTATATTTTACTAAGGGTCCCCTTTCACTCATCCATGATTTAATTGGCCTCTTTCAATCACTCATGAAATAAAAGGACCCAGTCGCTCACCATGATGTGCAGTTTTCCGTTTTGATCGATTAGGTTTCGAGTTTAATTTGTGGATTTCGAATAACCATTAAATTGATTTAGGTATTTTTTATTTTTCCTTTTTTTGGTTGTTTATTAAGCCTGAAGGTACCAATTTGCCCCTACTAAATTATTATGTTAACGGTAACCTTAACAGTAGATAACACGCCAATATTGAAAGATGCTCCTTTTATTTCATGGGTAAGTGAAAAATGCCAATTAAATCATGGATGAGTGAAAAGGGACCTGGATATAACATTGGTGATGGTTCTAGCCGTTTGCCCTAAAAAGTAACGACGGATAAATTGATTAGGAAAAGAAGCAATAATATTTAGTCTTATTAAAGGAAATTCATTTTAATTATTGCCTTATTGGATATATTAAATACGAGTAGTATATATATAATAAGATGGTTTATATAATTATAAGTCGTCAAAGTTTCAAACAACCATTTATTTATTAATAATAGGTGAAACTCATGCATGGATCCTTTACAAATTACCAAGAAAATTCTATCGATAAGAAAAGGCTAGCTAGGGCTCCTCGACGGCAGAGGATGATATAATTATTGGTTAATAGCTAATAAAGATGATGGCAATTGGAAGGTTAAGTTAATTAGTAATAAAGTTGGCTGAAAGAGGTGAAAAAGGAATAATTTGTAATATTAAAGTGCCATTTAGTCTTTAAGGATATATAACCGACAATAACAGTAATGTGCACTACTAGTTCTCCGAGACCTTGTAAAGTATAAACAAGATTGCCGACAAAATATACTGTTAGTAATCTACTATTTCAAGCTAATTTGGTTCGTCCAGTTTAATTCTCGTAAATGATATTATTATTACAACAATAATGGTTTTGAATAGTGTATATTTAAGTGTGTTTTGATTCACAAAATAATTTTTTTAATCAAACTGAACATTGACCGATAAAAGATTTTTATTTTTGCAGCAAAACTAAAAATTTGGGTTTAAAATTTTGCTTTGCCCAGAAGGTAAACTTCTTTCGCCGGTTAATATTCCAAAAATCAAAATTTCAATTTTGCCCAAAAGAAAGCTTTTACGTCGGTCGACGTACGCTAAGTTTTAACAGAAATTAATTTCGAGACAAGAACGCACCTAAATACATACTATCAGGGACTATTTTTGTAATAGCGCTACTCATATATGAGGATCAAACTGCACATGACCGTCACTTATTAAGATCATTTCGACAATTGTTTCTTATTAAATGGTGGTGAAGTTAGTAGATAGAGTAGGTTCGTAATCAAAAGATCATGAGTTCAATTCTCTCTACCAATATTTTCTTATTTAAGTTGGACATACTCGATGAATAAGGAATATGTCTGGTCTTCCGTTAAAAAGACTTTATTTGAAACTCCACATCCAGGGTCAGGCCTTAGGCAAGGCTGGGCATGCGCTATAATAGGCGCCCGTTTTGAGAGGGTCCCAAAATTTATGAAATTGTATCATAATATATTACTTTATATATTACATTAGTCCTAAATTTTGCTGAAAGTAATGTGGGACGGTAACTGGTACACCAGAGGTGCGTCCTTCCCAGTCCTCTTATACTAGGGAAAGATCCTCTCAATACTCTACCGCCCACACCGTACCGGATATGGAACGAACTGTCTCACAACGTTCTGAACCCAACTCACGTATTGCTTTAATGGGCTGGAATATACTACAACTTCATGTAGCGAAAAGCCGACATCAAGGTACCAAACCTTCCCGTCAATGTGGACTCTTGGTCTTGGGGTTGATCAGCTTGTTATTCTTAGAGTAACTTTTATCTGTTGAATGACACCGTCAGATCACTAAGGTCGACTTTCATCCCTGCTCGACGGATGAATCTTGCAGTCAAACTCCCTTTTACCTTTATACTCGAGGGTCAATCTCCGTCCAACCCTAAAAAGTCATTAAGTTTAATTTTTTAGGTAAGCCTGAAAATGTTTGATCGACCCTGTAGCATGAATACACATTCTAATCACCACTAATCAATCAGGAAGAACAAATTCGTATTAACTATTTACAATAACATACAATAATAGGAAAGTACCTTGGTTTATTTTTGTTTTTTCAACTTCTATTTGTCTTGTTTAATCGAGCACGTTTCTTGACTATGTTAGTATATGCAGACCTCTCTTTTTCTAGCTAATACCATTATTATATGTACAATTATTTAATGATAAAGCCGCCAAGTGATTGTAAATAACTCAACATTATTATAGTTTTAAAATTATTGAATAAATATATAAATAAAATTAATTATCCTCTCTGTCCTTCAATTGTCTTTTTCGACGTTTGAAGATGAAGGTTCCTGACATTAGCGATGTCTAATAAACAATTGTGCCTAAAAAGGAATATTAGAAAGAATTGAGGACCCATAAAGATATACATGTAATCTCCATACCTTATCATTGACTTGTGAGCTTATCGTTTAATTAGCTAGCTGTTCTATGAATTTGTCAAATGTCATATAAATCATATGTCTCCTTTTTTTTTTTAAGAAAAGAAAAACCGTCCCACATATATATTGATACTAAGATTAATCAAAATACTAAGACGTGTACTTATAATCACCAAATCGTTGAGAAATTGGATAAAAAATAAGAGCAAATGGCTTCTGACATCATCCACAGACTCACGGTTGAAAAAAGCCAGCTAAATCAGTCATGTTTCAGACCAATCAAATATGATCACTCACGTTTAAATAGTGACTCATGTCACTCCTTTGAAACAGGGGCGAAACCAGGATGAAAATAAAGGGGGGGCAACTTCGAGAAAAATAAAATAAGGGGGCCAAAACAAATAAAAGTAGTTAAAAGTATCAAAAAAGATGTTAAAAATGAAACTTGGAGGGCTTGAACCCATGACCTCTACCAATTAAATGAAGATTCTAACCAACTAAGCTACAATTCTACTTAGTTTCATTACAATTTTTAGTGTATATATCACAAAAATTCAAAAAATCGTATATATATAACAATATCGAAAAATCTAGGGGGGCCGGTGCCCACCCCACACCCCCCTTGGGTCTGCCCCTGCTTTGAAAGGTATATCCTTCCAAACACATTTTATTTCTCTCATAAGCCCTCAATTTGAACTCTTATTAACACATTGACCTCATCTCTTTCTTCAATACCAAATATTTGACAATTAGTTAACTTTTTATTTCTTTTTTGATTTTTTGATTTTCTTTTCCGATTTCTTTTTTCATTTTTTTTTCGGTTTCTTTTTGGCTTTTTTTTTCAATTTCTCCTTTGTTTTTTTCCCGATTTCTTTTTCGATTTTTTGTCAATTTTGATAGTTGTTTTGGCGAAAAGATTCGATTTTGTTAGTTGTTTTGGCAAAAAAAAATATGATTTTGATAGTTTTTTGACAAATGTGTTCGATTTTGATAGTTTTTTAGAAAATCGAACTTTTTTACCAAAATCAGAACTTTTAGCCAAAACAACTACCAAAATAAATAAATAAAAGCTAAAAAGGAAATTGATAAAAGAATCGAAAAAGAAATCAAAAATAAAATCGAAAAAAGAAATCGAAAAAAATCAAAAAAATATTTTGTATTGAAAAAGAGATGGGGTCAATGTGTTAATAAGATTTAAATTGGGGGCTTATGAGAGGAAAAAATGTGTTCGGATAAAAATATCTTTCAAAAAACTGATGAACATATATAAATGAGTCACTATATAAACGTGAGTGGTCATATTTAATCGGTCTGAAACATGAGTGATCTAACTGGCTTTTTTTTCAAACATAATTGATCTCATCAGAAGCCATTTCCCCTAAAAAAAAATATGTTTGTATTACTTCAAATAAACCTTTAAATTAATGAATAAAGATCTTAATCCTTAGGTCATTCGATATTTTCATTTAAATTGTATATTGTTATTTGTTACTCTCAAACTCGAACATAAAACCTTCGTCATAACTCATACCTTCAATATTAAGTTCGTTAAGTTTGATTTTTCAATTAACGAATTGCATATATTTTGTACTTTCAATTAGTTTGCTGTAGTTTGAATTTTGGGAACGAATTATTAACCATACTACATATCTCAATATACATTAATTAGGCAAATGATTATTTGATGACTTCAATAATTTACACGAAGACATTTGTTTATTTAGAAACATTGAATACTACTACGTACCATCATATTCATGTAATAAGAATCCATATATACTCCCTCGGTCCCTAAATGATTAGTACATTTTGAATTTTTATGGTCAACGAAAACATGATTTCAAATATAAATATCTCTTATTCTACATATGAAAAAATTATAAAAAGTTGATATTTCAAATATATATATATATTGAGACGAATCTAACAAGATCTCATATGGCTACATTATTTCCTATTATTTAATGAGAATTATTGATCAAAATTTTTTGAAATTTGACCATGTAAAGTCAAAATCAATCAGTTAGAGACGAAGGGAATATTATATATCATAATGATGCCTTTTGTATGTCATCTATATTGTCATTCATTATTATTGTGTCTTGTATGTGTATGGAGGAAATTGCCGAAATGGTCCCCGAAAGTGGCACCAGATTGCACTTTGGCCCCCAATAGTGGCACCGGTGCAGATTAGTCCTCGAAAGTGGCCAGAAAGTTGCAGTTTGGTCCCCAAGTTAACTTTTCCGTTATAATTTAACGTTGACACGCGGTTTTGGGGTTAAAATGGGGCAAAAACATAATTTTAAATACTTTAACTTACCTTAAGTTACTTTAACTTAGTTTTGGTGCCAAATTGCAATTTCCAACTCTTTTCCCTCCAAAAATAACTTTATTCCTCAATTTTTCCCTCCTAAATGAAATGTCTATATAAAGACCCAAAACCACAATTTTTTCCTCCATTTTTCCCTCCTCAATTTCTTCTTCAACTAAAATTTCTTCTTCTATTTATGTTGAATAAGAAGAAGAAATTGAGGAGGGAAAAATGGAGGAAAAAATTGTGGTTTTGGGTCTTCATATAGACATTTCATTTAGGAGGGATAAATTGAGGAATAAAGTTATTTTTGGAGGGAAAAGAGTTGGAAATTGCAATTTGGCACCAAAACTAAGTTAAAGTAACTTAAGGTAAGTTAAAGTATTTAAAATTATGTTTTTGCCCCATTTTAACCCCAAAACCGCGTGTCAACGTTAAATTATAACGGAAAAGTTAACTTGGGGACCAAACTGCAACTTTCTGGCCACTTTCGGGGACTAATCTGCACCGGTGCCACTATTGGGGGCCAAAGTGCAATCTGATGCCACTTTCGGGGACCATTTCGGCAATTTCCTCTATGTGTATGTGTGTATATATATACACATACACGTACACATACACATACACATACACATACAACTACAAGACACAATAATTAAGCTAAAGTTGTCCAAGTTGTATCTACATTTTGAATTCCTGCGATTACGTATGATGTGTCGGTGAAATTTGATGTACCCTCTTTTACATCTAATCAAAGCACCTCAATTAATAATCTCATTTTTGTGTTAACTAATTAACTAATTTGGGTGGAGTATTTGGTTAAACATGGTTGGAGGGTCAAATATGAGAGTATTAAAAGGTGATAAAAAGGAGTAGCATAATCAGGGTAGATTTTGATATCATGTTAAAGTATCAATAATAAAATTTCATTCTAGTAAAATCATTTGATATATAAGAATAGTTCGGAATTTGTAAATTTATGAGTGAAACCAATACATTAACGGCCCTTATGTATCCTTGCTTTAGAGTACAGCAAGAAGGAGAAAATCGTACCATGTGGCTCACCTAATCAGAGGACTAAAGCTTACATATTAGTCATTTCGAAATACATGTGAGGTTCGTTCAATGATTCAAATAATGGAGAAAAAAGAGGAAGTTGAAGAGCGATTATTAGAGGTAGAATAGTTGGTAGTAGATGCAATGCCGGCAAGATTGTGGTGGGGAGCAACCCAATCCAAACAACTATTGAATTGTCTAACTTTACTTTTAGGCATTGACTGTTTGCATATTCGTATTGCATGGTTGCTCCTCAGCTGGTATTCCTTTTCGGAGGTTCAACATCAAATCCCATATACTACAAACATTATATATTGTATTTATTCACTTAAATTATGTTATTACAATATGTATGTGGTCCCAAAATTATAGCAATAATCCACGGACCGAAAAATTCACAAGTTTGTATGATCAATATAATTAATATATATGCAATTATTTTATTCATTTCAAATAAAAATTAATCTAGCAATATCATTTGGCAGTTCACATAGAGTGCCATTAGAAGTTCAAAATGTGATATGAAAATTGGGGATGTTTGCGATTTGCTCAAACCAATAAAATCAAAAAAATTAATTACAAATTGATTGAGGAAATTAAAAAATGATATCGAATCGAAATGGGATATAAAAGCTAAAGCCGAATAGGGTCCAACCAAACCAATTAGTATGTATGTACATATTGTGTTTAATTTTTTTCTATTTGTAATATTTTTAAATTATTCCTTTAACAAGATCGTTACACAATTTATTGGACTGAAAATAGCTCACCTAGCCGACAAAAGTCCAAATCACGATTCTTCGCTTCAAACTTATAATCTAATAACATGTTTTCACTCTACCGTCTTGATGTGGTTGAAATCATACAAACTCTATTTTGTTCGAAATCATGCATTTTAAATTTTTAATGTTATAAAACCGAAAAAACTTAACCAGTTAGGCATCAAAACGGTCATCAACCAGATCGATTTAAACCAAACTCATTTTCAACCAAATCAGTTCATGTACTTATAAAATCAATAAGATTCGTTTCACATAAAAACTCAGAAAAACCAATCGAACCGAAACGAATACACCCCTAATGAAAATCGTTCTAACATTTTCATATACAATGTCATTACATGTTCAAAATTCTCATCTTATTCCATCATGAATCACTAGCAACCTAGCTTGATGCTTTTCAAGAAATTAAACTCAAAGAAAAGTATTATCAAGGGTTAAGATTACTTTGTCTATAATCATAATTAGTAACCGTAATCATTAACAATGCAAACCTTGTTTAGGAAGTCGTAGTCGGTCTATAATAATATCATTAGTAGATCTTTTTGCCCATTTGGTCAATGGTTTTGTTAAAAAGTGATTTATAAATGGAATTTGAAGAGCTATCAAATTGAAAAGATCTAGAATACAAAATGGAAAAACTAACTTTGAGGAGAAGAAAACATTATATTAGAGTCTTAATCCCATTTAGCTTTAATATATATTATAATTATTCCCATTGCTAAAGCTTATGATGAAGCCTTTAACCTCCATCAATTACCTATAATTAATTTTGCCGTTGAAATTCTCTCCTTGTCCCCTTACTTGAAATAATTCGTACATATTTCACTTTTGCATAGCCAAATGGGGATTTGGCATACCTTAAATAGATTTAAATTATTTGAAACTTGAATAAATGTATTTAACTGGCAGTAACGTGCGTTTTATATGTTCGATATTTTTATTGTAGAAAAAATATCAAACGCATGTTTAATTTCATGTTTTCAGTCTCGCCATTTACAAACACATATCGTGTACACCTAAATTATGAAAACAGTTTGCTGATTAGAAATGAATTTATATACAAGGTAAAGTAAAATACTCCCTACTAATGTTGTTCATCCTTCTAAAACAGTTGGTTGAAAAATGAAAACCCAATATTAGTTTAGTTTAAGTAATACTCCTTCTATGTCTGCGTGTTCAGACAATCAGTTACTTACTATTATTTTCAGTTTGAAGAATGTAACACTAATATCGATAAAGTTATATTGGAAAGTGGTTTTATAAAAATAATTTTTTTGTAATTTTTATATTGTAATTAGTTAGTTATTGCTAATGAAGGTTAAAAACGAAAAACTAAACAGAATTGTGTTTTAAAATTGAGGTAGTAAGTGATTTTGGATATCACTCAACAAATTTCGAATTTTTGCGAACTTAATACTTTATTGAAATACTATAAAAATTGTGTTTTGGTTTCATGTTTTCTTGATCTTCTCTTTTATAGGATATTAGCCTAAAAATCTGACACAAGTGGCATGACAATAAACTCTTATCAATTTTTTTCCTAACATTAAGATTTATATTACAATACTGAACTTTAGATTGTTAACATGATATCATGAATTAACCCCTAACCTTTTATTCATGTATGATCACTAGAAAAAATTAACTTACACGTATTCCAAATTTTCTAGATATCTTGCAACTAAAATACTTAGATTTAAATCTTATTAAGCATTAAATAGTGAAATAAAATTCAACAAACATAAATATTTTCCATTTTTTAACATGTATCCTAAAGATACATGATTCTAGAAAAAAAACCCCTTTCTTTTAAATCATCATTATTAACAATAGAAACAAAGTGAATTTAATAAGAAACAATAAGTTGTCGCTCAAAAGTACATTCCATTAGATGAAACTAGCATTGATGAGATTCTAAAGAGGTCAAATTGAGAGGTGTGAGTCTTATCAATCAGTTGAATGTTGAGATAAGTGTCGACTTCTAATTGGATTATTGCATGAAATTCTTGAAAATGTTATCATCATATTTCATAAGTTTTCATCAAAGTGAAAAGATTAAGAATATAGACCTTCATTAGATGATTAATCATGCTGTTTTATCTAACCACTTGCCCCTATGATAACCAAAAGGAATTGATATGTATGTCTAATAGTCAAATCAAACATGGTAAAAAGGTTCACAGAACATGGTGAACTAATGCCTTCCTTTCTGGAACTTCTGCCGGCAGCACCAACTTACTCGTCTCGACTCTTCAACGATCAAAATTAACAAATTTCGGTTTAAATACGACATATCTACTAGCGTTAATATATATATATACGACATATACAATAATGTTTGATATGTTACAATATTGTCTTTCATAATTATTAAGAATGACATAATTCTGGGGTACAATTTTTTTTTTTCAGGAAAATAGATCTACTGCTAGGATAGCTATTTTATTCATCTAATAGAGTTTCTTAAACATGAATAGATTACAATGAATTTTAATCTTTTGGATGCCTTGCCAAATATCAACTGCATCATTTTCATCATCTTTCCTTCCTTCCTCTCACTGTACATGTGAAGCAGATCTTATTCTGAACTTTTTGATATTGTCCACCGATCTATATCAGCTTACATAATGCGTATCAGAAAATAAGCAAAACTGAGATGTTTATGCTATGGAACGTCTTTAAGATTATGTTGGCGATTCCCTTTTTTATTCGAGCTAAATAAGCATGTTTGTCTCCAGCCATATCATCTACGCCTTATGGTTAGGCAGTACCTGCACAATCAAGAACATGTTAGCGGTGCTGAAGTCGCAAATGTAGTTGCTTCTTTATCCAGATTATGAGGAATTCGGGAACCTCTATATCAAACCACCTGTTTTCCAGCAGGTGTTCATGTAAATTCTTTGTCGACACCACCACCATCACTACCATGTACTAATTGATTACTAATATTACTTCATCAGGGACGAATTTGAGTGGATTGACTCAATCTCTAGAGAGTGGGAGAGGAAATTAAAGAATTAAACATGACTGCAGCACTACTAGTTAAACAATCAACATGTGGGAGCTTTGTTATCAAGATATTTGAAACTTGTCTTCTTCAGAGATGAAGCTACCAATTATTAAAACTTGCTGAAGCTCAATTCAATATACCAGCTCAAGCAACAAATTTAAAATATTAATCTAAACTTGATTATCGTTCTTCAAAAGCGTTCTCTGGAGACTTTATCAAAATCGAAATTTAGAAAAGATGTTGATATATTAAATAAAGACAACTACAAGAGATACATTGATCCAAGGAAACATATATTACACTTTATATGACTACCATAGACATTTATGGTAGACGTGATAGTTCCAATATTCTAATTTTAATCTCAAATTTGAACTAGAAGTCCGTAGTAAAAATGACATGTTTAGAAGAGGAAGGGAGAGATGAATAATAAAACTGTGTGGGAATATGGGTGTGTAATGCGATGTGCTGGATAAGAAAATTTCTAATGAACGATGCCATGAGATTTAAAAGCATTACCTGAGGTGTTGCCGGGTATATGGAGCTGTTAACGTCAGCATCCTGCAACGATCGAGGGTCATTACTTTGTACTGGATCCTTGACGTTCACGGTTGGAGATGTGTTTGGCACCTCTACCTGAGATCCTGCTTTTGAAACACTGACAGCCATAGATGAACTTGTTGAAGCATGACCAGTTGGAGGTTCCAACGGGCCTTGAGGAACTGAAATTGGGTGTGCCTGGCCAGGATGCCAAAGATTTGGAAGATTAGGACCCGCTACTCCTGGAAACTTATATTGTCCAGGAACGGATGCTGATGGAAAAGGTGATCTTTGAATTGGAGGTGCTGGAAACATAGGAGATCCACCATTCATGTCAAGCATTTGCATTCCGTAACCCATTCCCATCCCCATCCCCATCCCCATCCCCATTCCCATCCCCATTCCCATGGGTGCAAAATGTGGTGCATGAGCAGCAGGCATGTGTTGCATTCCGACAGGAAACATCATTTGTGGCATATATACACCAGCCCCCATTGACATCATCTGCATAGTTATGTATTTTCTGGCATTAGCTTCTTATGAACAAATCAAGCTTCATAGTAAATATTATGCCTTCATATAAATAATGTTACAAAGTAATTAAGAATATCAACTTTGTCAGAAACCATCCCCCTAAAATTTTCAGGAGAACGGAAGAATTCAAAATCGCCCATTTCAACAGTTCAAGGCCTTAGGAGTGTCCACTGGATGTTCTGATTCACCCATTTAGACACTCCGCGAAAAGTTCATTAGGTGATGATTTCTTTTTTTCTATTTCAATTTCCCTTCTTTTGTATGTTTTCCTCTTTGTGCTGCATGTGACAATTAACTCGACTTATCTACCAGACTCAAGATACCTAAAACGTCATCAATTAAATAACTCATATATTCTGTACAGAAACAGAAAATAGTTGTGCTAACAAATATTGTATTTCTTTATGAGTTTACCTGAACTTGAACTTGAAGTGTCTTCAAATACTCAATTGCTTCATCTAGCATCGATGCTTTATCAACCTGGAACCCCGAAGTGCAAAAATTCATAAGAACAGTCAGTAAAAAGCAAAGGTCAAAAAGCGTAAGGTCAAACCTAAAAGCTTAAAAAACTGAAATATGTCAACCACGGAAGGTTACTTGCACAATTGGTTATAACTACCATGCAATAAAACTTGATACCTTGTTGCAATTAGGTATCAGTTCTTGAAGGGCACGCATCTTTTCGTTAATTCTTTCTCTCCGCCTCTGTTCATAAATGAGATCTATAACGTAAACATCTTCCGTATAAATTCAACAAAATGATCAAATGTAGAG
This sequence comes from Echium plantagineum, assembly GCA_003412495.2. Lineage (NCBI taxonomy): Eukaryota > Viridiplantae > Streptophyta > Magnoliopsida > Boraginales > Boraginaceae > Echium > Echium plantagineum. The sequence goes on along the minus strand of CM016564.1, from coordinate 10,889,069 downwards.
ATCCCTTGTAATTAACTATAACTTCTTGCTCACCCTTTCTGAAAGATTATGCACTTCTGCAGCTCGATGTCTTTTCGAACCTGTAGCCCCTCTGGCAGGACCAGCCTTCTTGACTCCAACAGATTCTTCCTCAACATCCTGCATGAAAGAAGATTTTTGTTCGTGAACAAAAAGATAATTAGATAGATATATAATGAAGAAGAAGTAAGGACTCGTAACAACTTACTTCACTTTGGTGTTCAGTTTCCTCACTATCATGATCCTTCCTCTTTAAAGTTTGAATCTGACAATCTGAAGCTCTGTCCGCACTACTCCCAGAGCATACAGAAGAGGAAGCAATAACAGGTTCAGCAGTTGCTTCTCCATTTGAGACTTTTTTTCTTGGATTGGCACCAATAACAGGATGCCCAGTTGAAACAAGTTTTCCTTGATCTTCTTGGACCGATTGATTGGTCATATTAGCAGAAAATGGCAGCTTAGATGGTTCGGACCCTGAAGCAAGAGGAACAACCGTGCTACCACCAGAAGATATTTGATTCTGGAAATCGTTTTCCTTTTGTGAACTACCAGAGTTGAGAAACGCAGATCCAAAAAGGTTGCTTCCTGTAGCAATAGAAGTTTTCTCCTTATTTGCCATTGTTTCCCTGACTGATGAACATGATGAAGGCAAGCCAGAATTATTCTGTATACTGGCTCTCCCAAGGGCAGTGTGTCTGGAAAGAAAGGGGAAGTTCGGTAAACTTGAGCTACTGCCTGGCAGAGTTGAATCTTTTGTTTGCATTCTTGAGCCAGTTGTACCACTTGCTGAAGGTTGGACGACATCTTTGATACTGCTTGAAGTACAGCTCAAGATATCTGAAACCCCTGATACAAAGGATGACACTGAAGTTTGGCCTTGAGGAGTCGACCATGACGACATTGGGTCAGTTCTAGAAGAGTGGCTGTCCAAACCATTAGAATGTACTAGCTTCTGACTGTTAAAGAAGGAAGCACTGCCTAAACTTTCGAAAGTCTGAACACAACTTCTCTTATTTAGTGGTGCTAAGCTATTATGGATGGGTAGCTCACTCATGGTAACACCAGATGTCTCGGGCAAAAAGTCATCGAACCAAGGTCCCATGTCATCAACTAGACTCAAATCCGCTTCACCAGATGCCACTCCAGGATTTGCATCATTTAAGAAGGACTCCAATGAACCAAAACTTCCAATCCTTGAAGTGTTAGTTTTGCCTACATATTTATCCTGAGGTTTAAAATTTTGGCTATTCTTTGTTCTGCTTGATTGACTTTGCATCACAATCCGACCATTATCAAAAACAAGCTCTACCAAGTCCTCAGGCCTACAATATAGAAGCAACCAGAGATTTAAACTTCTACGTGTGCAACAACAGAGAAAAAAACCTTAACTGGATACACACTTCATAAGCTTCACTTACATAGGAGATAGATCAACAGGATATTCCATTGGCATTTGTTGATCAGATCGGCAGTTTCCTATTTCCCTTTAGAAAAAATCAGTGAGGGACAACAATAAAACCAACCCAATCCGCCTTATTGCACTAAGTGGGTCGACTATATGAACACAAGCGAGAAGGGCTATAATAAGAAATGAAAATGAAGTGCCAGAGTTTCCCCGAGTACCAGTAGTTTTCCAAATGTATCGATTGGTTCACAGTCTCAATAACTCTTAACTGAAAACTCCTTTTCAGGCACAAGCATTGCAAGTGAAACCTATCAATTAATCACAAAGCTATGATGAGATAAATATGGTCAAACTTTTAACATCTACATATACAATTAGATGGATACAAAGATAAGTAGACATGATAACATATATAGTACTTTGCCTGATCTCCTAATCTACCTAATCAATGTCTAATATATATATATTAAATTGCAGAACAGTGATATAATATTATAAACCAGTCAAAACCAATTCTTTAATGGTACCATAATCATACTTACCCACAAAAGCATAACCATACTTAAATAACACAAAATTGAACTTTTTTGAAATATAAAAACCTAACCTTTCCAATCAAATCCAATCATTGGAACTTAAACACAAGATTTCTTTAATTAATCAATCAGAGTTCACTTAATATAAAAAACCAACCTCCTAAAATATCCTAAATGCCTTTTTCACCACTCTTAGCATGCAAAACTAGTTGGAACTTCTCATAATCATGAAAACTTTAACCAAGATCCCATTTTTAACACAATGGTTATATAAAAAAACCAATACTCAACTAACCAATCTTTTCATATGAAGTTATGCCCACAATCAACTGGAACTTTATTGAGATCACAGACAAGAGTGAAGTTGTAAGAAACAGTTGGATGGGGAAAAGGACAAGCCCAAAACAGCAAAAAAATCTGAAGTTTATAGAAAAAGATAGATTGTGCTAATGCTATAGTAATTGGTAATAGTGAACAGAATAATTTTGTTTGCCAAGTGGTAAACAGACTCGTGGACCTATCAGATGCAAGTTTACAACAATGGTCTACTTGTTCTATAGCTTAGTGCTATAGCATAGATGATGATGATGTGGAACAAGTCGAAGAGAATATAAAAAATGTTTTCGATATTTAAATTTAGTATGTTCGATATAAAATTATTGACATGCATTAATATTATTATAGAGGCTCACGCTTAAGCGGATTAATAACATAAATTGGATAGAAGCTATCAATAATGATGAAAGATGTTTATAATTGAAATTTTTTTCTTTTGGCAAAATGATTGATAACTTTGAAGTTAGTGCATTAGGACAATTGGGAATTTTGTAGGGTTGTATGAGCAGTTAGTAAGTGGGTCCTTGGACAAAAGAAGAGCAATTGACATTTTGATTTGCTAAACCAATTTTTGGTTTGTGAATTGTCAATTGTCATGATTTTGGCAGCATTTTGTTTGTCTAGAAGCAAGGGATACAAATCTTTATCTGCTTTTGCAGCTTGATTTTATCTATATCTTCATTGATAGTATTCCATGTGATCAAAATTGCTTATCCCTTTCATTTTTCCTTTTTTATCTATAGTCAAATTTTGGGTGCCAATTAGAGGTAGTGGTGACTCACTACCTTGATATTAATGTTCAATCAAGACTTGTTTCTATCTTATCATCATCTTTTGTTGAGAAGTTAAGAGAATGATTCAATGGTTTTCTTTGAAAATGATATTTTAGCTTATACTACCTTGATTCAAGAAGGTGCACACAAAAAATCTACCAAAGGGTTTTCAATTGTCTCGAATGAAAATTGAACACAAGATCTCCAGTTGTAACCTTCAGTTAGATGTCGTCAGGTTATTAACTCATCAACCTTATTATGAATGATTTTAAGTATTACATTAACGAGTGAGCTAGTGTATAAGACACATTTGTTATCGGAGGTTTTATTGGATTTGTATCATATAGGAGTTGGAATTTCAAATTCGCCAATTTTGTTTAATCATTATTTTATAAGAAGGTTTGTTTTTTCTTTAGCCGTTCGGAGTAGCACGCACACTCTGGAGCCAAGTAAACCCTCCATCCTAACTCAAGACAATATATTTATCCCGATTAGTCTGGTATCTTAGCCTTCAGTTCATTTGTTTCACCAAATTAAATATTACATATAAAAATGATCAATAAATATATACACATTAAAGATATCTTAAACAAGTGCACACCTTAGGTCCATACTCTTATCAAAATCTTGATTTAATAGATGGTTGAGAAGGTGGTATGAGTGTGGGGCTGAGAAATTATTTGATGTATGAAACAACTAGTATTCTCCAGGAGTCCAGGTGTCCCCTCCCTGGATCAAGAAATGGATTTGTTGCAATCCTATTGGAGAATTTCAGATTACATTCACACCACATATTTTCATCTTCTCTTCAAATCAAATAAATATAAAGATCCAAAACAGGAATTATTTGGGTGTGAATTTTTTGAGTCGTTGAATAAATAAGACAATGTGAGCCCAACATGCTTGGCTTGAAATGCCAGATTCAAGTTACCAATCAATCATATTCATATTCATATTATTATGAATTTTCAACTTACTGTTATTATTATCTGCATGCATGAATGTGTGTGGTCACCTTATCAACTTAATGTTGACAACTTCAACATCACTGTTCATTTCAAAGGCCGACTAAATACTACTAGTGGTTCAACCAACAACAAACCCTCCAATCATGAGAAACCCAAAAGAAAATGAAGAGGAGAATAAATTTAACGAATTAAAAGAAAATAAGGGTGGCCGACACACACAATTTAGAGGAAAAAAAGCTTGTACTAACAAGTGAAAAAGGCGAAGAAATAATATTCACGGACAAGATCGAGCGAATTGTACAAATAGTCCTCGATAGTGTCACCAAGTTGCAGTTTAGTCCCCAATAGTGGCACCGTTGCAGTTTAGTCCTCGAAAGTGGCCAAAAAGTTGCAGATTAGTCCCCATGTTAACTATTCTGTTAAATTTTAAATTCAACACGCGATGAGAGGTCAAATCTGGACCAGAAAATGAATTTTTAAAACATAAACTCATTTTTTGTGTCTCATGAAAATTCATTATGAAGCTGAAATGCAAAACTTCATTAATTTGTAACACCAAAAATGAGTTTATGCCTTCAAAAAAATCATTTTTTGCCTAAGTTTAACTTCTCGTCGTGTGTTGGTGTTAAAAGTTAACGGAATAATTAGCGTATGGACCAATCTGCAACTTTTTGTCACTTTCAGGGACTAAACTGTAACAGTACCACTATTGGGGGCTAAACTACAATTTGGTGACACTATCGAGGACTATTTGTGCAATTCAATCGGACAACATCATATGATATATATCTAAAACTTATATTAAGAGGGGTCGGGTCATCGGGTGCCCGCACGTCTCCCTACTTCCATCCGTGACTCTAATCAAGTAGCACTAATAATAAGAGCATTCTTTACTAATCTATCTATTATAACTTACTATAAGAAGAGTGCCATGGAAAAAATTAATGAGATCGGATTAGTTAATTAGGTCATAAGTCATGATAGTATTTTAGAATAATGTACTGATTGTGTTTGAAAAAATTGGGGTCGAGGTGTGTTAGGTTAATGGACAATCCTAGTCCATAAGATCATAAAATATATTAGGATTAGAGTTAAAGTTAGAAGACTAGAGTTAGAGTTAGATTAATGTTTACTTATAAATATAGGTATATGTATAATGCATTAATAATAATGATTATTATCAATAATATATGTTCCTCTATATTATAGAAGGTGTATCATAAGCTGATGAGATATTAGCACACCAATTTCAGATTATTCGAAGTTGCCACCAACCTGGAAACATGTCGGATTGGGAAATGTATGTGTCAGTGGTAGTGAAGCATCTAACCCATTATTATTTTATCATAAACAAGTGTATGAATACAAGGTGGTACTATTGAATCCTAAACACCTAATAATCAATTTTGAGTATGCTACAGTTATGGCAATAGCAGAGGATATCATAGATTAATAGAATGAAACTTTTCCCCTCTCCACCACACTACAAACCAAAAATATACAGAATTGCCTTTACGAACGTAACTTAATGGTAAGTCGTAAAGTGATCTGAACAAAGACATTCGTACAAATAATAATATACGAGTTGATGAGTTGTATTTTCATTATTGTTTGAAGACATAATAACTTGACTCAATTAAATTTTATAAACACAACCTTCAATACCCTAAAAACCCACAAGATCACAATTATCTATAAATATACCATATATACACTACTAACTAACACAACTTACACAATATTTCAGACGCCCTCTAGCCTACACAGTTGTACATAATATTATTTATTTTCATTATTTTTGTAAGAAATGTACCATAAAATAAGCTATATTCTGCTTATGTAATCGATAATAGCATAACATTTATGAACTACATTAATATTAAGGTAGTCAGATTGGTGGTGAGTCATCAAAAACTTCATTCTTCCACCTTATTCAAAACCAAAAAAATGTAGTTCAAACTTGGGCACGTTTGAAGCCTAATGTGTGCAGTCTCCACGTTAAGGCCCCCCAATGGGGCCTAGTGATCCCCTTAACGGACAGACCCGACCAGGTTCGTTAACAACTTTGGGCCCTCAAATTTGGAATTGGGTCCGGCCCGGTTCATTAGACACCCTCAGGCCTTAGCTATGCGTCTCTAATGCATTATATTCTTCTACTTCATGCAATTTACATAAAATCGAGACATGTAATGCATTAGAGAAATCTTAAGACAACAAATCTTAAGAGAATCGTAAGCGATCCGCTATTCACCTACTTATTAGTTCTAAATGTGAATTGCATAATATAAAAGTTTGTGAAATCATATGATCAATAAATGATATTTGAATTTTAAATATAACTTTCCTTTTATATCAATAACATAGAAGAATGATTAGTCTATTAACATAATCAAATTTGACATTAAATTATAATTTAACATACTGTGTATATTATTTATTATACATGAATTTTTTCATATTAATTTAAACGTAATAAATGAGTAAATTATTCACCAAATTGGGCTGATTACTCATTAAAAAATATACCAATTAGGTAATATATTTTTTATTCCTAAAATATTTAAAATAAAATTACACCAATTCCATTGTCACACTAAAAAAATAATGCACCTTACCTTATAAATATAATTATATGGAGCATATCAACATAGGACATAGGATATACATTATAATTTAATTTTGATATTATAGAATATCACGACTATATATGTTCGACAATAATTCAGTTTCAATTGGTCCTGCCACCATCGTGTGCCAAAATTGCGGCCACCGAGAGAGGTGGCTCCTCTACAATGTCCAGCACCGTGGAAGTTTCCGACGACTCTGCACCACATGTGTCCTCCGTCTTCATCCTCAATCTTTCTGCCCCACTTGTTTCATTGTTTACCACCACTCCTCCCCCATTCCTAATGATAATGTCAAATGCACATCGTGTTACTCAGTTTCACATTCATCATGTGTAGCTCAAAATCGTCGGCATCCCTATATTTGCCCCATGTGTTGTTCAAGCTTTAACAATGCTCCCAGCTGTTTTATGTTCAAGAATGGTAAAGATTTGGTTTCTAAGGAGTCTAAAAGTGGTGCGGATGACTTTTTTACGTGCCCAAATGATGTAAATGGTATGGTGATAGATGCCAATGCTGCCAGAGTTTTGGTTGCGGCCGCCACTATTTCAAGTTTGTCGATGAGGAAGGCGGTGTTGGCAGCTAACTTGGCGGCGGAAATGAGAGGCAAAGAGGCGGCGAATGCATGGAAAAGTGCTAAGCATGCTTTAGAGTACATGAGAACACTTGTGTCGAATGAGAAAATTAATGAAGGATCAGGAATTGAGATTCCTATGGCATTGTTTCGGGAGAATGTAGGTGGTTAGAGCATTTGTAGTAGTCACATTCAACCATTCCTTAATTTATATTGGTTTTTTAACGGGTTATCTCCTAATCTATATTTATCTTGTTTATGTGTTCTTCAATTATTTATCATACACCCTACCCACACGGCCACACCTCATCTATTCCGAACGACCATCACCACAAATTCATATGCCATCGCCAACCTTCATCAGCCTCACCAACTTCATCACCATAACCATCACCTTGTCACCAACTTCATTACCATGGACACCATCACCTCATCATAAGGACCATGGTACCATCTCATTCACTTCATTAAAAATAAAAATCAATTTTAAGTTTCCATTAGTTTCAAACAATTTGAAAAATCAAAAAGAAATTGTCAATCAAGTTTCTAAACTAAAACTCTTAGTAATTAACGAGAACTAAAAGATCAGTATTGACCAAAGTTGTAGTGTTCACATTTTGATTCAATAAAATTACACCTAACTAAAAATTATGTGAATCGTCTATGTCATTAATCGACATTCGAAAATTTTGGTCGTGCATTCAACACATTCAGACTTAGAACTCTGGAATTAATTTATAGTCACTTATATGTATATGCAACACATTGGTAAATTAGACAAACACTCTAAATATCAATTTGTATCCAATATTAAAATCATTTTACTGAGTTAATCGAATAGTCTAATGGAGGCTTTTGCTAGTGACAAGAAAGTCATGAGTTTGAACTTACCTCATCGCTAATTTATAAATAAAAATATTAAAATCATGTTGCAATTATTTGCTAACGGTTCCTCGTCCTCTCTCTCAAACAAAAAGAACGAAAAAAACTAATGATTTGGGTAATGATGACAATTGTAAAGTGGGACAATAATTTTGCCATTCCGACTCACAACTCAGATCAGGGATTATCTAGGTACCTTCGTTCAGACATAATCGACCTCAAATAAAGCTTCTTGTCTCCTTTCAAAGTCGTCTTCTTTTTCAGCTTTTCAAGTCTCACACTTTTTCTCTATCATTCTTCACTTATTTGTCTCATTATTTTCCCATTCTTAAATTAATTCGTTTCCTAATTATGTCTTTAATAAATATTCCGACAAATAATACCACTTTCAATAGTCGTTTGGTTGTTAAATATGAGTAATTACTAAGCATTTAATCACCCACTAGTTTTTTTCCAAAAAAGTTTCGTTCTTTATTAGTAGAACAATAAATGCTCAACAAATTTCCATCACAATTATTCACAACGAAATTCTGAAGCTAACCAAATTCTGTAACAATAATGATCAGATTTTTGCATTAAATTTGGACTGTGGAAGATAAGGAGGACTGCAGACGAGGTGACTCCTCGATTTTTCGTGAACTAAATATTTATAAATAAAAAATTTGTATATATTTCCTTAAAATATCATTGCTTTGTAATATCTACGTAAAAATTCTGGTTCTGCCACTAATAGTCGAGGAAGGTGATGTCATCACCGGCGACAAATATGGTGGTGGAGAGGGAGATTGATCCTTTGTTGAAGGATTTGAGTGAGAAGAAGAATAGTTTCCGGCGGAATGTGGTGTCTCTAGCGGCGGAGCTTAAGGAGGTCCGAACAAGATTGACATTTCAAGAACAGTCTTTTTCAAGAGAAACTCTCAGCCGACAGGCACGTGTCTGTAAGCTTAGCTGTATGAGAACATGAATGTTCTGTTTTTGTCTTCATCTAGAAAATGGGATTTATAATTGTGGGTCCATTTCATTTTTGAAAAATGATTTGAAATTTATTTGTGCTTTTTTGGGGGTTTGTAATAAAGTATTCATCTTTGCTCTGTTTAGGAGGCAGAAGCTAAGGCAAAGAGAATGGAGGAGGAGATGTATAGTTTGCAGAAGAGCATAGAGGAGAAAAATGTCCAATTTCAAGCTTCAGCTTCTACTTCGGAGAAGGTTATTCCCTTTTGTCTCAAATTTTCTTTTTCGAATCGGTCATTGTCATTGCAAGGAAGGGACCTCGTCAATGCAAGTAATATCTCGTATGCAATTATAATACATTTGGTAAAAGCTAAATTTTGTTAGTTAATTTAAGAATGTTCTGTTGCATTGATCCTAGATCCACTATAGTACCAAGCAATTGAGGTGACATTATTAATTTGTCTTGCTTAGTTGCTTTTGATGGTGATACAATACAGTTAGACAGCACAAATAATATTTATTAAATTATGAATATTGAGAAATCTGAATGTTGGAGTTTTGAAGAGAGCTATATACTCAATCAATTGAAATACAATGAGAAACATGTATATATTTCTCTATGCTCATTTCGATTGCTTTTGTGGAATCTAACTGTCTAAGTGTGCATATATTTGTCTTAATGCTGATTGCTCTTATTTTGGCATGCAGTACCTGAAGGAATTAGATGATCTCCGGTCGCGCCTATCTGCTACTCAAGCATCTGCAGGTTCAAGTACTGCATCTGCGGAGTCTGCGCAATTACAGTGTATGGCTCTGTTGGAGGAGTTAGATGAGAAGAATTTGTCACTCAAAGAGCATGATCTCCGTGTTAATAAGCTAGCAGAGCAATTAGAGCTTTTGCAGGAAGATCTTCAATCAAGGGAATGCTCACAGAAGCAGCTGAAAGATGAGGTTCTGAGAATCGAGCATGACATCATGTATGCATTAGCCAAATCCGGAACTAATAAAGATGGTGAATTAAGGAAAATAGTAGATGAAGTTTTACCAATAAGTTCCGTTAATATAAATAAGCTCCTTAACACCAAAGATGAGGAGATATCCAAGCTGAGGGATGAAATAAGGATAATGTCTGCTCACTGGAAGTTTAAAACTAAAGAATTGGAGTCTCAGGTTTGTTAATTTTGAATCTTACTAGTAATGTGTTCAATCGTCCGTTCTCTACTTCCAAAATAATTTAATGATTGATTTTTTCTTTCCTTGTCTTGTTAACAGCTTGAGAATCATAGGAGAGCTGACCAGAAATTGAAGAAGAAGGTACTCAAGCTGGAGTTTTGTCTCCATGAAGCTCGTGCTCAGACTCGGAAGCTTCAAAGGGTATGATTGTTTTATCCATGTTCAAAAGATTCTATTCGGTGTGACTTTCATATTACTCTCTTTAATACTTCATCACAAATTTGTTTGAAAGATGGGAGAGAGGAGGAATAAAGCTCTGAAGGAGCTCAGAGAGCAATTGGCAACAATGGATCATGAAAAAGGAAATGATAATGTAGAGAATCTGAACTTCTGGGAAACATCAAATTTCAAGATTGTTGTTTCAATGTCCATGTTAGCGTTGGTGCTATTCTCAAAGCGGTAAATCAGTATAGTCTGTAGGTAGCTTCAGATTGTATAGAATTAGTGGTCGATATATGTAGGCACGTTTGTAGAGTTCGCCAATTTTCATAGAGGATATTCCCTCTTCTACTCCTTTTCCCTCCTCATCGTGGGCAAGTATGTTGGAACTATAACTTTTATAATGAATTATTGGAAACTATAGGTGTTTTAGAAATATCATAGATCATTCAAGGCTGACCAATCTATTATTTTCTTATATTTAGCTTGATGTCTAAATCAATCATGTGAGGTAGCCTAACTACACAAAATTTCCTGAGCACCACAGGTTTGCATATTGTCTCAAGCATGCCCTGACAGTATTCACAATACAAACGTGCAAAGTGCATGTTTTTTTATGAGAAGAACGGCTTATGGATCCGATGATGGAGATACATTTAGAGAGCAATGTACAATGACTAACAATTTCTACTCATCATCATACTACATACAAGTTTATGTATTCCTCCCTGAACCGAGCTAACGCTGCTATTACAAGATTCAAAATTAGTAAACTGGTTTCTTTACCAAATTGTACATCTTCTATCATGGTGACATACTAACAAGGATGGAAACATCATTGAGAGCTTAGTTAAACTACATGTGATGTGATCTCTACTTCTCTAGCATCTGAAAGTGTCTTATGGCTATACATCAAAGGAAAACTAATGCTGCAGCTAACTCTAGCATAATGTAACCAAAACAGTACCTATGATGCTAAAGACTTAGGTGTTTCCTGCAATCCTGCGTATAGCTGTACATAATCTTGAATAGTTAGGGGCTGATCATTATTACCTTAAGGCGAGCTTCAACGAATCTGATCCTAGAAGTCAAACGTATGTTTCCATGTGAGAATGGATATCACCAACAGGAAGCCACTGATAAATGGTTGCAAACTGCTTGACATGGAAATTGAGGTACTATCACCAGGAGGACTATCTGGGAAATTAGTTATGGGAAGTCCTGATGTAGGATTGCTCATTGGAACCCCTGGCATTCCTGAAATACCTGATGCAGGATTGGTCAATGGAACGCCTGGAGTCCCTGCAACACTCGATGCTGGATTGTTCGAAAATGGAGGATTTCCTGCAACCCTGCAAAAGTTGAGTATGTAAACACTACAACTGCAAGATGAACAATTTATAATGCAGGAGAAAATGTATGATCTTCGAGCTTCCATTACCCTGGCACTGTTGCCCCTGATGAAGATGAGGTTGTTGGCGTCGGATTAATTTGTGTTGGAGATGCCGTTGTTGGATTCTGAGTCACTGGTGATGGTAATGAAGTTGAGGATGAAGCTGTCGGGAAAACGCACGATCCGGAGCCTGCATTAACAGGAATTCTCAAATCAGTTCTCCTTTTACTTCATGTATGACTGATGTAACGAATGTATTAGCGAATATTATTACGAAATTTGAGCTTACTTGGATTTGCATTAGTCATCATGGCAGTTCCTCCAAAATCACAACTAGTTTGTGCAGGGTTTTTCAAATAGTAGCTGTTAAATGCATAAGATGCATGGAACTCCAAAGAATTAGGATTGTAGCAGCTACCACCTTGCTGAATTGCTGAACAATCCACCCCGCCTATACCACAAGCATAATCCAGTGCTGATTGGAGTGCAATCTCAAGGCTTCCACTCCTCGCGACACACCAGTTCTGCCCTGAAACTGAAGGAGCATTAGTTGTCATAGGAGGCGCAACAGGAAAAGTCCCAGGTGATCCTCCAGGGGAGACTGGATTTATCGCTGGTTGAGTCCCCGTGTTTGTGCTTGGCGTTGTCACTGGATTGGTGACAGGAAGCGGGGACTGATTCACTGGATTGGTATTAGGTACAGAAACTGGCGTGGCAGATGGCATAGTCCCCGGCATGGTTACTGGATTTGGTGTCACAATGATTGGGTTAGTAGAAGGAATGTTAACAACTGATGGTGGTGAAACACTAGGAGTATAAGTGCTTGGTGTTGTCACTGGATTTGTCACTAAAAAACGGTAATGGAACCTTATGCTTTCTCCCGTTGTACTCCTTCGTAGTATTTTTCCCTCGGCTTCTGGCAGTCTCGCGATACCCTCTACATCCTGACGCGTTTCATCATCTTCGAGTGAAGATACGCATACTACCGCCAAGAACATTGCAGCTAGAAGTAAGAAAACGAACTCACGAACTCTCCTTTCCATAATTCAAGAAGATAAACTGATCTTTAGTGGGAATTTCAAATTTTAGTGTCCCAAAAATGTGTCACATAATTGACAAGAAAAGTTCAAGAGAAGACGACAAGAGAAGGGCATAAAATATAGTGAAGATAAAGAAGAAGAAAAAGTGAGAAAAAAAAGTTAAAGAGAAGAAGGAATATGTTGATCTGATTAAGAAAGGTGATCGATTACTTTGTGATGAAGAATAATTTCGAATACATTTTGCCTCCTAAATTAATTATTTTTTCTTTCTTTTTAGAGATTTATCTTATCTTATTATTCTCATAAAGTAAGGCTTGCACAAATTGCCCAAAACATGTCCATCTGCATGCATGATTCTAAAAGGGAACAGCCTTATCTCCATAGTATGAACATTAAAAGCATCACAGAGAAAGCAAAAGTCCTCGTCGTGATTGGTGAAATAGTTTATCGGAATGTTATGCGTTCGAAATTCACTTCATCACTAATTATCAGAAAAACTTATTTGTCGAAGTTATATTATAGATAGTGGAAAGAAAAGCCTTATTAATGATATGATAATTGAAAGCTTTCGATGATGATATTATCATCTAAGTGCTCAATTTGTAGGCAGTAGTTGTGTGCGTTAAGAAAGATTAGTATCCTTAATTAATCAAGGATCGGCTGCTTTATCTCACCTTTGCTTTTAAGATAAAATATAGTTTTTCATTATTTAAAGGATCGCCCAAGTTTCTATATTTTAAAATTCTCATTATTTTTCTTTATTTCAATAATTTGACTCTTGGATACAACTAAACAAATCAAAATGACTTACAATGTTTTGTATGCTTCATATTAATTGTGAAGTAGTAGATTATAGTTTCACTTTACTCTTGAGTCAATCCGAAAATCTCATTTATCCTATTCCGTAGAGACCTATTCAGAGTCATCGGGACATGCTGTTGTTGTTGCTCCAATTCTCTACTGAACCAAAACTACGTGGTCTGACTAGGTATAATGTCAGCATAAAGCACAAATGGTAAAGAAGTGTGTGAACAAACTGTAAAGACTGAGCAGATAATATTCAATATCAGACCCACTTGTCCTTTGTGGTCATCAATTTTTGGGTCTAAAGGTGACAGATGAGTATAAATGGGATATATTCTCTAGATGCATATTTTTTCACGTACATTTTTAACAATTTCATTTTGTGCTTCCTTTTTTCCTTTTGGGTGGGACTGCACTGTGTGCTTTCACAAACAATTGAGCAAACAAACTATACATTCACATCTCACATGATCCTTAAAGTAAGTGTACAAGCATAACTTGATTTGTTTCGGCTAGTAGCTTGTAGCCACATCTACTACTTAGCTACACATAGGTCGAACCAAGTCAGTTCGACAATAGGGAGAACGTAAATTAAGAGCAGCTCAGCTATGCTTTGGAATAAATTAACACCGGGAACCTTTATAAGTTCAAGTGTTGCCTTAGCAGTTACTGTTAACAATCATGCTAGAGAAAAAAGGATCTTCAGTTGCTTCTCGAGCTGAAGCATAATTGTTCAGACGCTTTTTTAGTGACCGTAATTCTCTCTCGTCTTTGGACGTTCGATCCTGCAATATGGATAAGACACAATGTTATATCTGCAACACTTTTGCACAGCATTGCCATCAGTTGATTGTATGGATTAGTACTTGGACAACTGGCAAAGATACTATGCTACACTTGAAACTTATTACTGAAGAATATAGCACATTCGTTTCTGTAAAACGTAAGATTTACACAATTTCACAATGTTGCTACACGTTTGGATTAGAAAAAGTAACAAATGACACTCCTATAAGATGGTCAAAATAATAACGTGCAAGGTATCGAACTTACATATGATTTCTTCAGAAGTAGAATATCAACCAGATACAGCAGCCACAACACATTCGTCTTGGGGAAACTGTAGAATATTTTGCTTTCAGGTTATTGAGGATAGCAAACAGCATAACTTATATCAGTTTAGTCTACATTGTGCTTCAAAGATTTAGTTAGCTTTTGTGCCTTTCCAGTTCGCTTACAGAACCTTATTTACTATATACCATGTTACAAGTTTCATTTGTAAGAACTATCAACTGCTAAAAAAAATTACTAATAATGGTAAGAATTTATACATTCTCAATATCATTTCTCCTTCAACTCAATTGTTTCACATTTGGTCAAAACAAGAACATTTGGGATTAGCCAAAAAGGAATACATCCCTAAGAACATGGATAGAGGGAGTAATAATGATGATTAATAAGGTGGTATTTCTTTTTTAAAATTCATTTCTGGTTTTTGCCTAATAGTTTTGAAACAAAACTGAAGCCACCAAAAAGAGTCACTACCTTCCTTCCCAGCATTCGCTAGTTACTTCTTTCATCTTTCGGTAGGTTTCCGACTGCAAAGGTTATTTTTGGCTTGTTTCAGATAAAATGTGCTATAAACACTAAGAAAAGCTGTAAATGTAGGCAAGTCTTCTTACTTGCTTGTCTCCTTTTGGGCCCTCAAAAAGTTCGGGATCAGATGATAGGTCTAAGAAAAGAATGTCTTCGCCTATTGTTAATACAAGTATATTATCAGTTATCAGATAGCATTGGGTTGAACATATAGCTCCACAGTGAAAAATTTATAAAAGATTCTAACCAGTATTTATCCTTGATAGAGTGAAGTCGATAATTGAAATCAGCAATCCATATGTCCTGATATGAATCTTTCTTCCCTCTAGAATGAATTGCAGAGTTCCCGAACCTTTCCGACTAAGAAGAATATTACCCCTGTATTCAAGATATAATCATCCTTCCAGACAACATAGAAGACAGGATTTAAACATATTCTACTAGATGAAATACCATACCAGTGAAGATCTCGATGTTCGAACTCATATGCACCTTCAGCTACAGCCAGAGCAAATGTCACCTACAAAACATGACCAACACGTAGTTCAACACTTCAACTCCCAACCCAAGCTCTAGGAACAGTAAGCACAAATACTTAAAGTGTCAATGCATGCCTGGACTAATAAACTTCGTGCTTCGTCAAAATTCAGGAGTACGAAGCTTTCAAGATCCTTGCCACCATGTTCTTGAATGAACAAGACAAATTTCTGTCAAAAGATTGTCAGAAAAATAAGTGTTTATTGCATCAAAATTTGCTCACCGTGGACAAGGACCCTAGGGAAATGGAGTGGCTTGTGTAATAATCTTGTAACTAATATATGACTACAACATTTATGAATACAACAGGTTCATGTTCTTTCAGAAAAGTCCTCTGTGGTATTATTTTGTGAATCAGATGACTATATTACTTACAAATTCATCAAGATTATAGTCCATAACAGTGTGAGAGAACCTGTTTTTCAGAGAATTCCTTTGGGTTATCATTTTCTGAACCATGCAATCCATCCCACTCTTCCCAAGCTCTTATAAGGGCAGAATCATAGGGGCCGTGGCATACTTTTAAACTGCATCAATAAATTATTACTAAGTCCTTCACAAATTATTAATATTTTGCTCTTACATATGGCACTTCTCAATAACATTGTAGAAAATGAACACAGACATAGAATTAAATGTTATTCTCTGCAATTAGTTGAGGTGTACACTATGTTATAAACAAGAACCATACCACTTCTTTCATGTTTAAAGTTGAACTTATATCTTACCATGCTGTGTGAAATTCAACTAATTCACACTAGAAGATAAATGTATAAGTGTCACAGCTTCTAGTCTTGTGACGTCAAGAAGCTACTAACATGTTTTAATTCAGTGATATTATGATGATATCACTGAATATCACTACAGACTTCAGTATTTTGTACTGATATTAGTACACTACAAATTACTGAATTCTGTGAAAAGAGAACAGTAATACAACAGTAGTACAGGACAGTAATTCAGTGATATTAGGATGATGCTCCACTTCTTTCACATGTTCTAATTATGAATAAATAACACGTGGAGGGTAAAATGGATTATTGTAAGAGTCTGGTCTGAAAAGCCGTAGCTCTTGCCATATTATTTGCTTATGTTTACTTATTTTAACCCTTAAGACGCTCAGAGCCTTCTTTTTCATTGTAACACCGTTTTCACTTTAAACAGAGTTACATAAGTAATTGAAAGTCAGTTGGAGGTTGTATACAATGTAATTGGAAATTCAAATTCAAATTCAAGGTGGTATACAAATGGACAGGCCAAGTTGGAGGTGGTATACGTACTCTATTGTTTGTATGAAACCATTGCACGAATTAAGGAGATGGCCATCACATCCTCTTAGATTATTAAGAGTGCGCGAGAGTATAACTTCTTCAAACACTTCTTCAGACCTCTGCAGTTTGTAAGAATAATAAGACAATGTTGGATATGCATACATGTTGGTAGGAATCTCCACTTGCCGAGAAGTAAAATTAAGTACTATGATCAGGTAACAGAAATCTATGGACTAAGACTGACATTTCAGTGAGCATTTCATTTAATATAATACAACTAAGACATCTTACTTCTCTGCAAGTGGAGATTCTGTTATATGATAGGGAGTTGTTACATGAACAGGCAATCTTAAGGCCTTATAACTCCTTCCTCTATGAGTTTGTGTAGCATATTGCTTAATTAAACATATCTTGCATTCTAAGCCGAGATAGGAGGTTGTTCTGAGGACACTAATACCAATTGCCTTATTGTTATGTCACCTTCTTTTCTCCTTCCAACTTAGCTTATTTCACTCTCCTAGGTAACAAAACATCTCACGTAATCAAAGATGGTACCTTTTGTACTTCGCCATTGACCAATAGATCTCCATCAAATGGCACAATTTTGGAAACAGCTTCACCAATCTTGAAAGCTTCTCCAAATGTACCTTCCCCTAGCTTTACAATGGTCTCTGGGTCGCTATATTTACAAGATAAAACAGATATAAGAAACCAGGATGCAAGGGCTTAACTACCAAATAATAATGGAAACTAAAGTTATGATCCATCAACTAAGAGCCAGCAAGCTTTGATAAGCATGTGGCATACCAGAATATGAAGTGAAGTACACTGACGTTATGAAAATTGTATCGAAGGAAATTACTAGACAAGAAAATAACATGAATAAGAGAACAAACCAATAATTTAGTAAGACTTCTGCAAGTTTTGAGGGAGCTGACTGTCCACATGCTGTTAGAAGAGCTAAGTATGGATCCAGACTTTGCTCATCTAATGTAGGACTTGAATTTAATGATAGTCTGTGTATTTCATCATTAAGGTGTCGTTGACCATCCTCTGAGAGAGAACCAGGTTGGAAGTGTACTGATTCTTCTAATGTCTTCAGGCTAGAATCGTCGAAACATAAACCATGCTTGACTTCCTTGGTCCTCCCAGGGGTCTCTAGTATTTTTGAGAGTGAGAGATTTAGTCCAGAACCATGGTTAATTTTTCTAGCTATTAACCATTTTCTTAATACTGAAGACACATGTAATTGGGCGCCATGATCTGTTTGAGTGCCCATAATCCAGGTGGTACATTTTTTGGGTGAAGGGCTTTCTTCCATCAATTCGAAGGCATCAACCTCTTGAAAGTAAGCTCGTTCTTTATCGAAGTTAGGAGGCTGCACAGCTTTTCCCTAAGTTTACCAAGAATTAAATGAAGGCAAAAATAATCAGACAAAATTAGATATCTGACCTAATGAGGTTGAAAACTTTTAGATATATCTGTGCTTTCAAGACACTCGATCAACAGTGAAGCAACAAAATGCTAAAAAAAACGATAATTTGAAGGATGACAATTACAAGCTGTAACATTAGATATTTGGAAGTCGTTATAAGGAATATATGTTCTTACCTTGGGTCTTGGTGGTTTCTGTTTTCCTCTTCCCTTCAATTGTTGAGACTGATACTCCGCGCATGCTGCAACAGCAATACTAGTCCTTCCCCTATCAGTTAAAGGATAATTTGTTGAAATAAATAATTTCCTTTCTACGAAATTCTAGAAAATTAAATAAGCTAACTTCATTAAAAGCTTGTCCAAGAAGCCTTTGACAAGGCTTGTTCAGGAAGCTTCACTGCCAAAGTAGGTAGTAGCCAACGTAGTTCTCATTGTAGCATGCAAGCTAGCAAGCAAAGTTTCTGCTCCTCCTTGTTTGTTAAAGATAGTATTTTGTACTTGTCATAAATATTAAGTCTCAAATAGTTGTGTCAACTAGAGTGCCTAATTTTATCGAATATTGTTCGAGTATTATTGACAAAGAACGTATAAGTGAATCTTCTTTAGTTCACTTATTTCGAGTACAATTCTCCTGCTACATTGACACCCCATTTCTCAACATAATTAGCAGAAAAGGTACTAGCAGACTCTTCTTCCACACCATGAACAAATATTCCAGAAAAACCTTCGTTTCCATAATTAGTTGCACAAACAGTGCCACGAAAATTAAAAGGTACAAAAATCAAGGCAAAGATAAACCTGATTGATAGAGAACGATTTCGGCTGTCTCTTCTCTGTATCATGAGACTCACCCTGGTTGCATTTCCAGTACTGGAATTGGATTCCCGCCTGCGACATTGTTTTTTAGCCATCTATGTTAGTAAGCCATCACTAAAAGATCGTCAAGTTTGATTCTCAACAGTCAAAATTAACAAACTTTGCACATGCTTCAGTTGTCACATATAAATGATCATGTGAATAGTGCACCTGTATCATTTGCACCAAAAATCGCCCAATTTGTTTTCCAATAATAAAAAAACTGACAAACATAACTTCGATTTCAATCAAATTATCATGTGAATAGTATATCATGTTGAAAATAATCTATTTTGAAATACTTTTTGCAAAATAGTTACACATCATATATATAATTAACCAAATCCAACATCAGAAAACTAAACCATCAAAATCCAATCTTTTTGGCATTGAGGTAGTACTATATAATACAAAAATGTACCTTATAGTTTACCAAACATTATTTTTAATTTAAGTAAAATTTAAAGTTATGTCACAAACATTATTTACTTCAATTTTTCCTCCATAAAGATAACCTAAGTCAAAGAAAAAGAGTCCAGCATCATAATTCAAAACTGACAATCATTTTGGGACATTGCTTGTTATATTTATAATCAAATAGTATATCAACAAAGTATAAACTTTTAATTAAACTCAAAATTTGAAAAAGTCACCATAAAAATTCAAAACTGGACGATCTTTTTCGAGATACAAGTAGTAGAATGTAGATATAGTTGTACCTTTGAATAAGTATATTTTCAGAAGAAGTGGGGTTGGAAGGTTTTCGTCTTTGGTAAACAAGAGGTATTTCATTAGGTTGATTATGGTGAAGGTGAGATTGTTGGTCGGATGCTATGAGTTCGTCCCATAAGTAAGCTGCATTTCTCGAGGCCATAAACTCTGCAACTAGTTTTTCAAATTAGGGATAATTGGGCGGAAGGTTTTTAATAACACCCATCAAAATTTGAATAACATCCCATTTGAATTTACTAAATTGTCCTTTTAAATTGATCTTGAACTAAATAATACTTATCTCCAAATTTTCGATACGTATTGAGAATAAGCAAGTATCCACTGTAAGACCCGTCTATGGGTTTAAACTGTATTGAGACTTCTTTTTTTTGTTTTAAATCCACCCACCGCCCTCTTACAATGAGTCGAACCCAGGACCTCTAAGTCACTGGAAGACCTCCTAACCACACATTTACCCGTGTATATAAACGTCTACATGAGTTTAATGATGAAAATTGTTATGGACATTCTTTTTTTGGGTATTCTTTCCATTAACATTATTGTTATGAATTTTGTTGCTTATGATCAATATAATTGTTTAGTTGATTTGTTAGTTAGGAATTCTTCTCGTTAGTTATTGATTTAATGAAGTGGTCAAGATTGTAAAAGGCGTCTATACGTATACTAAACGTGAGATCGTGTATTTATGTTTTTTAGGCTCTTGTAGACACCCATATATATTGATGAACACCATTAGACTTTTGAAGACGCCCATATACACTGACAAATATCATTAGACTCCTGTAGACGTCTTTATATGCATGCAATTTAAGAGAATTTGGAATGGGCAATTTAATAAATTCAAGCAAACGATATTATTTAGCCCCCAACAATATTGATGGGTGTTACTTTCAAATATTTTTTGTCCAAGTGTGCTATTTAGCAAAATTTCTCATGCTTTGGAACTTGGATATTAACATAAACAATTTTTTAATAATTGAATAACTAAAATATAGCATGTTGAGATTTTAACGAATTATAAATCTATGTTATATTCGCAACGAATATTCAACGTATGAACCTAGGGGAGCAGGGTGGGCTATGCCCCTCCTCCTCCCCTCCCAAATTTGCAGGTAGTAATTATTGAACACGTATGGTATTAAACTAACAATTAACAAGTTGTTTTGTGTCTTAGCTAGTTTAGAGATGTTGTTTATGCGTTTGTTGGTTGGGTCGAGTCCATTTGCCATCATTTTGTACCTTAGTTTAAATGTTTTTCATATTCAGTTCTTTATTTTATTTTCGTTGGCCCCCCCTTGATTTTTTAAGTTGACCATCCTTCACATGCATTCTGATTTTGTCCCTAACTCAAAGAATAAGATATGGATATACTAAATTTGAAAGATTTCGATGAATTTGTTCGTTTGAAATGTTATTGAAAAAGCTAATCATCATAAATTCTCATCTCCTTTAGAACAATATATCGTTATGTTCATTCCTAAACTTAAACAGTGATATAATCAACTTAATAATCATGCATGGTTCCTGGAAAATTAGCTTAAACAAGATACATTCCATATGAATGTGAAGTTTTACACACATTTTGGCTCCTTGATGAAGAATGCTTGCACACATTTTGGCTCCTCAATGAAGAATGTTTGCACACATTTTGGCTTCTCGATGAAGAATGTAATATGATTACTGATTTTACATAACACAACAATGAGGCCTTCTTCATGGAATTCCTCATGACACTATACTTATCACCAAATAGTTCCATGATGTATTGTCATTGTTATCTTAAATTTTTACTATGAAGTTTCATCAGTCGATAAAAAACAATATTATTATGTACGAACTAGGATCGTGTTAGATTTGTTTTTTTATATATTTTTAGAATATCAACTCATTATAACTTTTACCCATATAAAACTAAAAATATTTAAGTTTTAACTTTTGTCTCGATGATCGCCAAAGTCACACGAGCCTTCAAAAAAGGTACGGAGGGAGTATAATTTAACCGTTGGACACACTTGAACAAATGATTTGATATATTTCATAGTTTCTCTAACACGCAACTACCGAATAACTCTAATGGTGTGTTTGGACTGGGAAGAACCAGGGGGAATGAAGGGGAATTTCAAAAAAAATTGTGTTTGGGAACCAAATTGAAATCTGGGTAGGAGAATTCATTATCACTGATCCACCCCCATTACCACTGATTCTCCTCAAAAATTTTACCCTCCAAATCGGAAGAGAATTGAGGAGAATCACATTTTTAATTATATTATATATAATTCTTCGATTTTCATAGTTTATAATTATGGTACCCAAACAACAATAAAATATATTCTCCCTGATTCCCACTAATTCCCTTCCCCTAGGATAATTTTAAAGAATTCTCCTCCAACTGATTCAGCTCAATCCAAACGAACCATAAAGTCTAATCCCTTACTCATTCGATACTCGTCCTAAAATAAATCACTCCAATATATAATTAATACGACTCCCATTCATTTTGTTTGACCACTTTAATTTTGGTCAATATCTATTAGTTGGACTTAATATGTGTCGAAGTCTGAGCTTAAAAGCAAAAACCTCAAGGAAGATATACTAGTGTACTACTAGGTAAAATAATTATTTACGCATCCCATATAGGATAGTGGTAAATTCCCCTCAAAAAGAATTTCCCCGCCCATTATATGAAACGGCATCGCTCACCGCCAATTTCTTTCTCCCCTAAAATCGAACCCTATAATCCCCAAACTACCCCATCCCCAAATCAATTTAACACACAATACCAAGCCCTTTTTCGTAACAAACCATACTATATAATCAATCGAAGCTTCAAGAACTCCAAAATTCTTTCATTTCTCTCCTTGTTCTCTTAATTCTCTCTTCAAATTCCATAGTTTCCCATGAATTTTCCACAAATTCATCGACTTTTTCGAGTTTTGTTTGCTAATTCCGTCGTCTAGATCGTTAGATAAGCATTTTCTGGATATTTTTTGTTGATTGCGGCGGTTTTTCGTAACCCTAAGCTTTTTCGGGCCCAAATAGTAAGTGGTTTTGTTATATGAACTTCAAATTTCAATTTATTATAACATTTCTAGAATTTTTTAGTTACCAAGATCGATTTTTCATTCGTAAAATGTGAGCATTTTGTTTTGATTTTAACTCAATTAAAGCATTCAGTTAACCCTAACCCTAATTTGTTTCCCAAATAGTAAGGGGTTTGGTTATATGAACTTCATATCTCAACTTATTGTCCTATTTCTGGATTTCTGACCCCATTTTTGGATTTTTATAATGTGAGTATTACATTTGGTTTTCTCTAACCCTAATTATTTTTATTGACCAAATAGTAAGAGGTCATCGTTATATGAACTCCATATCTCAATTTTTTGCCCTGTTTTCTGGATTTTCACCAATTTTTTATTTTATTAGGTGAGTGTCTGTTTTAATATATGTTAATTAAAGCATTTGGTTGAGCTTTTTTATAAGTTCCCGAAACCCTATTTTCTACCCCAAATCGGGGTATAATGAGTTAAT
The DNA here is from genome assembly GCA_003412495.2 of Echium plantagineum. Classification (NCBI taxonomy): domain Eukaryota; kingdom Viridiplantae; phylum Streptophyta; class Magnoliopsida; order Boraginales; family Boraginaceae; genus Echium; species Echium plantagineum. Next base: position 10,865,417 of record CM016564.1, on the reverse strand, counting down.
AGTTATTTTAATTGTGTAATACAAAATGTGTTGGCTAATTTGTAAACATTAGTATGTGGTTTAAGCTTTTGTTTTAGTTCCTTATTATGATTCAACTTCATAAGTCAGTTGCTCGTGTCTTTCGGATATATTTTGCTAGCAAGGCCAATTTTTATCTGAACACTGTGTATTTGCTTTGATTTTCTTTTCCTGAAGCATTTGATTTCAATCTGTGTAAGTTCTTGGAATACTAATTGCTATTTAGAATTGGGATATAATGGTTTAATATTCATTTTGGTTGAGTACTGTCATGATATGTATGCTAATTTTAAAGCATTTTATGTTATTTAGGCTTTCCTTTAAGTTCGTTGTCATTATATGAACTACAAATATCAATCAATCTAATCTTATTATAATTTTATTCTCTATCAAGAACCGTTCTTTGATTCATAAAAGTGTGAGTATTTGCTTTGATTCTTCTTCATAGAAGCATGTGGTTTAGCCTTGTCATGTTCTTAGAACCCTATATTCTACCCAAATTATTGATATAGTGAGTTAATGATTATTATTATTGTGTAATGAAATAATTAGCTGCTAATTTTAAAGCTTTCTAATGTGATTTTACGCTTTTGTTTCAGGACCTTATCGTGATATGAAATTTGAATATCAGTTGGTGTCATTTTTCTGATTTATTTACTTCTACCAAGAACGTTTGATATTCGAACAATGTGAGTATTTTCTTTGTTTTTTCTATAATTGAAGCATCTGAGTTGACCTTGTTTAAGTTTTTTTTAAACCGTAATTAATGTTTAGAATTGTGATATAATATTTTACTAATTACTTTGGTTGAATACTACAATGATTTGTTTGCTAATGTTAAAAGCATTTTTATGTGATATACACTTTTGTTTTAGTTCACTATCATTATACGAACTTCAAAACCCAATTGGTGTCATCTTTCTATAATTTTCTCTCTACCAATACTGTTTTTTGATTCATTAAGTATGAGTATTTGCTTTGTTTTTTCTTTAATGAAGCATTTGTTTTAGCCTTTTTATGTAAGAATTTGTTTTGTTTTTGTTTTTTTTATCATCCTGATGTCACGTTCTTTAAAACCCTATAAGAAGTTACTGTCGTCAGAAATATTCTTTTAGTTATTTGGGGGGTAAATAATATCTGATGTTTAACATAGGTGTTATGAGGAAACTTCATACATAGATGCATAGATGGTATTAGTATATTTGCTCGTGTGTCATTTTGATGAGTACAACATATCACTTGCATATATGATTAAATAGACTTGTTAGATACATAATATGCTCTATCTTTCTAATTGTAGATTGTGATTTATCACTTTTACTTATTTTTTCTTTTGGTGAGTACTAACTCATTATCTATGTACACAGACTGCCTCTGGTTTGATTGGTGACAATGACAGAAAAGAAAAATGGACATGCTCCACCCACCAATGGAAATACAGCAGGCGGGAGTCAGTATACAATTGATCTGAATACCTTCAGTAGGAGACTCGAGGCACTATACTCGCATTGGCATGATCATCGAGAGGATCTTTGGGGCTCCTCTGATGTCCTATCCATATCTACAGCCCCTCCTTCTGAGGATTTGCGCTACTTAAAGTCTTCAGCTATGAATATCTGGTTGCTTGGTTATGAGTTTCCGGAGACAATCATGGTATTTGGAACCAAGCAAATCCACTTTCTGTGTAGCCAGAAAAAGGCATCGTTGCTTGATGTTGTGAAGAAATCCGCAAAGGCAGCAGTTGGTGTGGATGTTGTCATGCATGTGAAGAAGGGAAAGAGTGATGATGGAACCGCTCTCATGGATTCTGTGCTTCTTGCTGTAGGCAGTGAGGCAAGGTCCAATGGTCATGATGCACCAGTTATTGGATATATAGCAAGAGAGCCCCCTGAAGGGAAATTATTGGAGACATGGGCGAATAAATTAAAGAATTCTGGCCTCCAGCTGGGTGATATAACAGCAGGACTTTCAGATATTTTTGCTGTTAAGGACCAGACCGAGATAACAAACATAAAAAAGGCTGCCTATTTGACTGCCTCTGCTATGAAAAATTATGTGGTTCCAAAACTTGAGAAGGTGATTGATGAGGAGAAGAAAGTGACACATTCCTCCTTGATGGATGAAACCGAGAAGGCTATTTTGGAGCCAGTCAGAGTCAAAGTCAAGTTGAAGGCTGAGAATGTGGACATTTGCTACCCTCCTATCTTCCAGAGTGGTGGAAGTTATGATCTCAGGCCTAGTGCTACAAGTAATGATGACAACCTCTACTATGATACTGCCAGTTCAATCATATGTGCAGTTGGATCTCGTTATAATAGCTATTGTTCAAATGTTGCCAGAACATTCCTTATTGATTCAAATTCAATTCAGATCAAGGCTTATGAAGTTCTCTTGAAAGCACAAGAGGCTGCCATCAGTACAATAAGGTCTGGGAACAAAGTCAGTGCAGTGTACCAAGCAGCCCTTGCAGTGGTAGAGAAGGATGCTCCAGAATTTGTAGCCAACCTCACAAAATCAGCTGGAACAGGCATCGGTCTGGAGTTTCGTGAATCGGGGTTGAGTCTCAATGCAAAGAATGATAAGGTGATCAAGCCAGGCATGGTGTTCAATGTCTCGTTAGGTTTTCAGAATTTGCACATGGAGACTGGCAATCCAAAGAGCCAGAACTTTTCACTGTTGATTGCAGACACAGTAAGCGTGACCCCAGGTGGTTGTGAGGTGTTGACTCAGTTAAGCTCGAAATCAGTGAAAGATGTTGCTTACTCATTTAATGAGGAAGAGGATGGTATTGAGCAGTTGCCACCCAAAGATGTGCTCAATGTCAAGGAGAATGTCTTTTCCAAGGCTACACTGCGGTCTGAAAACCATGAATCGAAGGAGGAGCTTCGGAGGCAACATCAAGCAGAACTTGCTCGGCAAAAGAATGAAGAGACACTTCGGCGACTTGCTGGTGTAGGAACAGGGGCTGAAAATAATAGAGGTTCAGTAAGGGGTGCAAATGAGTTGGTTGCCTACAAAAGTGTTAATGATTTACCACCACCTAGAGAAATGAAGATCCAAATTGATCAGAAGCACGAGGCTATTCTTCTGCCTATATATGGGAACATGGTGCCTTTCCATGTCTCTACTGTCAAAACTGTCTCCAGCCAAGCTGATCCAAGTCGTAATTGTTATATCAGGATCCTTTTTAATGTGCCTGGTACACCTTTTAACCCTCATGATGCTAATTCTCTCAAGAACCAGGGGGCTATCTATCTTAAAGAGGTCTCATTTCGCTCCAAGGATCCAAGGCACATTAGTGAAATAGTCCAGCAAATAAAGACGTTGCGGAAGAATGTCAATGCCAGGGAGTCTGAGAGAGCAGAGAGGGCAACACTGGTCACTCAGGAGAAACTTGTACTTGCCGGGAACAGATTCAAGCCAATCAGATTGACCGGGCTTTGGATTCGTCCAACTCTTGGAGGCCGGCAAAAAAATAAGTTGGCTGGCACATTAGAGGCTCATGTAAATGGTTTCCGGTATTCTACTTCCAAGAGTGACGAGCGTGTTGATATCCTGTTCGGAAACATCAAGCACGCGTTCTTTCAGCCAGCAGAGAAGGAAATGATTACTTTACTTCATTTCCATCTGCATCACCACATCATGGTGGGTAATAAAAAAACCAAGGATGTCCAGTTTTATGTTGAGGTAATGGATGTTGTGCAATCCCTTGGGGGAGGAAGGAGGTCTACATATGACCCTGATGAGATCGAGGAAGAACAAAGGGAGAGAGATCGGAAAAATAAAATTAATATGGACTTCCAGAATTTCGTAAACAGAGTAAATGATATGTGGGGGCAGAATCAGTTCAAAGGGCTTGACCTAGAGTTTGATCAGCCCCTAAGAGAACTTGGGTTCCATGGTGTTCCATATAAAGCCTCAGCATTTATAGTTCCAACTTCAAGTTGTTTGGTTGAGCTGGTAGAAACTCCATTCCTTGTCATCACCTTGAGTGAGATAGAGATTGTAAACTTAGAGAGAGTTGGCCTTGCACAGAAGAACTTCGACATGGCGATTGTCTTCAAGGACTTCAAGCGTGATGTTATGAGGATAGATTCTATTCCTTCGACCTCCTTGGATGGAATCAAGGAATGGCTGGATACGACAGATATCAAATATTACGAGAGCAGGCTGAACCTTAATTGGCGTCCCATCTTGAAGACAATTATGGATGACCCAGAGAAGTTTGTGGAAGATGGTGGTTGGGAGTTTCTGAATTTGGAAGCAAGTGATTCAGATTCTGACCAGTCTCAGGAATCTGATCAAGGATACGAGCCCACAGAATCCGATGAGCCCGAGTCAGAGTCCGAGGATGATGATTCAGACAGTGAGTCTCTGGTAGAGTCTGAGGATGACGAGGAAGAAGATTCTGATCTAGACTCGGAAGAAGATAAAGGCAAGACGTGGGATGAGTTAGAGAGGGAAGCAAGCAATGCCGATCGGGAGAAGGGGGCCGAGTATGACAGCGATGAAGAGAGGAGACGAAGAAAGAAGACGTTTGGAAAGGGGAGGGTTGGTCCTGGGAGCAGTGCACCCAAGCGACCCAAGTTCCGCTAGGCGATTGTTATGTTAGTTCTATTAGCAGATAAAATTGCTGTTGGTTTTTAAGTTTAGAATTAAGCAGTTTATGAAGTTTGAAGTTGTTTCTATGGTTATAGTTATGGGAACTTGGTAATAGGCCTATCTGCCTGTAGAAACTGCTAAACACGATCCTTATGTTAAGACTTAAATTGTTTATCTGCTTTTCTTTCTTCTAGTCTTCATCAATCATCACTCTCTAAATTGTTTATTTACAGTAGTTACCAGAGGCTCTAATTAAGCATTTCAAATTAGAGATGCATGTTGAGATACTCGAATAATCTAGTCGAAAAGGCTCTCGCTAGTGACCAGAAGGTCCTGGGTTCTATACATGATTTTCTTCTTTTTCTATAGCACAATTGAATGTATGTCCATGATTTTCTTTTTCTATAGCACAATTGAATGTATGTCAACACCTACTCCATATTCCTTGTTACATTATTGTTGACTTGTATAAGGTGTAGTATAAATACATTTAAAATACATTTCGCTCTTCATATTTTATATATTTAATAGTAATAGAGTAGGACGATCGGTGGTATGGCTATTCGCCGTGTTACCAAATGAGTGGTGTGACCATTTTACGTATGTGAAAAACGGCCATACCACCCATTTGCTAAGGTTGAAGAGGTAAAAAATATGTGTTTCGTGTAAACGTGTCTTGAAAATATATGTACCCGTATCTAAATAACAAATGTAAGAAAATAATGAAAGAAAAATTAAATTAGGTCCACCTATATAGCTAAGATATCTCCCTCTTTCCAGCAAAAGAGAACGGGATTTTATTTGTCTCAGATTCTTCATCAGACAAGGTTCTCATAGATCAGCTTCCTCTTCAATTTTTTTGGTAATTTTTCGAATTTTCCGATATCATATCATTTTAAATATATTTCTGGATCTTAATCGTTGTAATTTATTTTCTTTTATGTATTTTATTTCATAGATCTGTAAATTTAATCAGCTTTGTTCAAATGTTCTTGCATTTTAATGCTTTATATGCTGGAACCGTTAGATATATGAAATTGGGTATATTTACAGATAACAACCTCTTTATTATCAATTTGAGTAAGGTTGCGTAAATGCGACCCCCTACCACTCTTAGGAGGTAGTCTCTTAAGACGCATTGGGGATGTTGTTCTTATTGGAACTATTGTTTAGTATCGAATATTTTAATCGTTTATCGCGTCAATGGATCTTAGTTAATAGTTTTACTATAATTATATGTGATCCCCCGTGGTGTGTATTATTGGCAGATGTTAATTATGTCATGTATATGTAAGTTGGAAACTAGATCTGCTTATATGATTTGAAAATGTTAATCGGAAGGGTGTTTGATCTATAGATCTCTTTGTCGTTTCTAGCTTTGTCCCGTGATTTAAGAATGTGGGCAATTATTCATTCTGGTAGCAAACTGAATATGTAGATGCTATGATCCACCTTCTGCGATAAAGTTGGATTCTTGTTCTACTAACCATTGTCAATCTATGATATAATGTTTCATTTTACTTGAGATAAAAAATGAAATCTTAGTTCACGTGTATCGAGCTTAGATGATGAATTCCACATTGAATAACTATCATGTACAGCTAAGTTTCTAATAGAGTTGACTGTCATAATGTATGAGGTAAAGTTGAAATGTGAGTATACAAAACTTGTTGTCGTATTATCATGGTGTTGCCTATTGTTTTGAAGTTCATGTTTATCTTGTTTTGTACCATAAAAGTTGTGTAATGCATTTAACAGACTTGAGGAAAGATGGGTTTGTCATTTACCAAGCTTTTCAGTCGGCTTTTTGCCAAGAAGGAAATGCGAATCCTCATGGTGGGTCTCGATGCGGCTGGTAAGACCACAATACTGTACAAGCTCAAGCTGGGAGAAATTGTTACCACCATTCCTACTATTGGTGAGCTGTTCTTGATGTCTTCTTAACAGAGCTTGATTGTTGTTGAGAACGTGTATAGGTTTTAGCATCCATGTGTTTTGTTTTCAGAATTAATGCACTCTGCCTTTAACAATTTATTGTTGTCGGTGTTGTATACTCTTGAATCACTCACTGAACGTAATTTTCAACGTCTGGGATAATTTCATGATCTGTTTTTTTATTTTATTTTCAGGATTCAATGTTGAGACGGTTGAATACAAGAACATCAGCTTCACTGTTTGGGATGTTGGAGGTCAGGACAAGGTATGTAGCTAATTATGGCTTAGTAATATGTTTGGCTTTTCGAATTTATCTAAAACAATTTGATTGCCTTCATTCAGTATGTTACTAGATTTTAGAGATTTAAAGGGTCAATGTCTCATGCGTTGTTTTCCTTTGATATTTATACAGATTAGGCCATTGTGGAGGCACTACTTCCAGAACACTCAAGGGCTTATCTTTGTGGTCGATAGCAATGATCGGGATCGTGTAGTTGAGGCTAGAGATGAGTTGCACAGAATGTTGAATGAGGTATTTCACTCAGTGATTTTACATACTATGCATATCGGGTATTTTTCAACGTAAAAACAGATGACCATGTATTAAACATGACAATTTAAATTTATCTAAGCGTGAAGGCAACCTAGTGACCACCATGAATCTGCTACATGGATCAATTTATAATTCCATTAAGCATGAAGTGGTATGGATGATATTCTCATAAAGGTTTTGTTTCTGGACATTTTAGGATGAACTGAGGGATGCTGTGTTGCTTGTGTTTGCAAACAAACAAGATCTTCCTAATGCCATGAATGCTGCCGAGATCACTGACAAGCTCGGACTCCACTCCCTCCGTCAACGTCACTGGTCTGTCCCTCCCTCTCTCTGTGTGCACATGAACAGCATATCTGTTTACTTATTACTGTTTTTTTTCTTTTTCTTGTACCTATGTGGGTTCACTACTAACACCAATTATACATTTCTCAGGTATATTCAGAGTACATGTGCCACCTCCGGAGAAGGACTCTACGAGGGGTTAGATTGGCTCTCCAACAACATCGCCAACAAGGTAGAGTTTAGAAACGCTTATACGCAGATAAAATAATATTAATAGCAACAGGAATACAGAGAAGTAATACTTATGGATGATAGTTTGTTTTTGCTTATGGTTATATTTTCTTGTTTGCACAGGCTTAGAAGAAGGAATGAACCGATGAAACTTTACTATATTAAAGCTTTACCCCCGGCAGACGTTTTTGCTTGTTCTACTCTTTGGATTTCACGTCTTTGTTCATCTTTTTGTACTGATCGACTTTGTTTGTGTTGCCAAGTTATGCGCCTTTATGAATGTTGCATATCAATTTAGATCTGGATCAATTCTGTAATACTTGCACTTTGAGTAATATTGAAAATAGGCAATCCTTGAAGAATCAGTTCTGAGCAATCTTAGTACATTGGTTTCACACATTGTTCTTAATTTAGTTGCATTTATGTTGATATGATATCTTATTAGCGTGTTAAGTAAGTCGAGTTTGGAAAGAGAATCCAAGCCTTTTCATATTTCATAACTGGGGTCTTTATCCTCGAGTGTCTGTCGGCATGTGGAGACTTGAACGTTGTGAAGATTCAAAACTTCTACCTTCCTCAATGGATTGAGGGTTAAAATAATGAACCATGTATACTATAAAAAGACATTTTGACTTAAGTTTTGAGTGGTGAAAGTCACAGTAACCATGTGAAGATTCATAAACAACCTCATTATCAAGCATTGTCGAGTAGATGGTGTTTGCACTCCACTCTTTGATCAATAATTAATTTCAATGCCCGCTCTTACAGAAAAACAAATTTCGTTGGGAATGGGTCTTAACTCAATAATGAGAAATGAAAAGTTCTCTTTCATTCAAGAAAAACAGAGAGCAAATACATTTTGTATAAAATAAAGTAATAAACTATATCTTGCGTTTGGATAGTAACAAAGTGAATATATTGTAGAAAACATGGCCCCGCACTTCAATTGGGCTAGACGAAAACGTAGAAGAACTACCTAAGAACCCTGTTTGAGCTCAAGGAGAAGTTCTTCTCTTCACCAGCAATGGTGGAATGCAACCTTCCTCCAGCCCATCCATTATTTAGTGGTCGCGCTGGATCTCCAACTACGCGAGTTCCATCTAATTGTTTCTCGAATTCTGGGAGACCCTTTTCCTTCCTCTCTTTCCTTCGTTTCCTTTCTTCATCTCTTTCCTTCCTCAGCCAGCATTCTACAGTCCTCTGTGCATTCGAGTAGCCACGATATAAATGTGTTAGTTTGCGGGAGTGGCACACATTGAACTTTATTGTATCAAACAACATTTACAATGATGGTAAAATTTACCATTAGGGACATATTGCTGGTTTCTTTGACTTTCTCAATTGGCATTGCTAATTGAAGCTTACCATGAGCGACATAAACCTACAAAATAATCAAATGTTCAGTACAAAATGGATAAGATTGCTCAAACACAAAAGAAACGGAACAGGCAAGGAATACCATATGCGATGGCCAATCCTCAAGACCATCAAATATATGGGTTGCATATACAATAGTTGCTCCTTTTTCTACACATTCTTTCTTTAGAAATGTCAAGAGATCAGCCCTGGCAAGGACATCGAGGTCAACTGTGATCTCATCAAGAAGCAACACCTGAGGAAAGAAGAGTGCATAAATGCAAGCCTTTAAAATCAACTGTTTTTGCTGATTAGAAGTATCTTTACCTTGAATGGCCTCAGGAGACCCATGCAGATTTGTACTCTCCTTCTCTGACCATCAGACACCTTATGCAATCTCCACGATAGATTGACATCTAACACCTTTAACATCAAGTTCAACAAATAATTTGCTACTATTCGTTCAACAAGTTACTTATCAAAGAAAAAGCTAGTCTACAAGAGTAATAGTTGTTCGTGTTCTACAATTAATTTGGTTTAGGGAGTGAAACATAAGTCTAGTTCAGGATATCTCAAAGTGAGAAGCATGTGTTATAAATGCCCTGGTATAGAACTATCGTACTCTATCTAAACGTAGGTAAATGGCATTGCATACCACATACCTTAATTAGCTCAGCACGCCTTTGCGGATCAACACCTGCTACTCCAAATATCATTTTCTCAGCAGAGACGTCCATTTGAATAGGAACCTCAAATCCAGCAAAAGCAACTTCTCTTCTCCACTATGATGGACAAAACACACATACAAGTTAATATTAGTAAAAAACTGTATTATTCAATCATCTATAGTTTCATCCATTTAACCATACATCCTCAGTTAGGATAAATGAGAATTGGACACATGAGCAGTCTTAATTCGGAAATGGTAGGACGGCTCGTTAAGTCACATGAAATTGTAATGCACATGAAGGATATATTTCAAAGGGATAACTTAGATCCTGAGCCACTTCAACTTTATATGATATTTCTATTCACTAACAATACTTTTAGTTACTACACACTCGGGATACTACACTTCCTGGAAATCAACGAAGGGTCTATTCTAGAACAAGCAAAACAGCATCTGAGAAGTTATCTACCATTTTACTGAACTCACAACTCTGGACAAAAACATATCAATATGTGATAATTACATTTACAGGGTCACTATCATCTATTTTTAGTATATGCAAGATCCTGAAGCATAACAAGCTAGAGCATATATCAGCATTATCATTGTGCAGAGGCAACCGAACCATTTACAAGGACACAAACACGAAGGCATCAATTGGTAACAATAACATTGGGCCAAAATATCTTCTAATAACATCGATTTAATGGGAATGTGGAAGGAAACAAACCTCACCACCAAGGTAATTGAGATCACCAGAAGCAGTTAAATAAGTATCATGAAATGCTGATCTTCCCAATACTCTCACCATATCTTGCTCCACCATATGCTTCCCACCTAATATTTTCAAAATTGTAGTTTTCCCTACAATTCCACAATGCACTCACTTCAAATACTACATTTCAATAAACTAAAAGTAGAATCGGAAAAGGAAAGAATTTTTACTAACATAGTAGACAATCAGTCCAAATTACAACAATTTTCAATAAATTGAAAGTAGAACAATAAAAGAAGTATTTTTATGAACATGGTACACAACCATTCCAAATTACAACATTTTCAATAAATCGAAAATGAAAAAAAGTAAAGAGTAGGGATTTTCAAGGACATGGTTGACAATCATTTGAAGTAACAATCTTTTTCAATAAACCAAAGCATACGAATACTTATCCCACTACAGGTCGGGTCATTTATATGAATACGACGTCTAACAAAATAAAAAGGAAATGATATTGTGAAGGTACCAGCTCCATTGGATCCAACAAGGAGGCAACGATGACCAGGGTAGAGAGACAAAGAAAAGTCCTCAATCAATGGTTTGGAGCCGGGTGGAGGATGACCGTCGATTCCTGGGTATGTGAATCTCAGCTTGTTGATCACAACCGTTGGTTCCTTGTTCTCCATTTCCATTCTTGATTATTTCTTCTTGTGTTTGATTAATTTACAATATATAATAGTTTATTGTGTTGAATTGTTTGAAGAGGAAAATCTGAAGTTATATAAAGGTTGGTTATGATGAAGACTAGGCAGATATTGAGACACGAGAAAATCTAGATCTGAGTTCATGGCCACTTCTTTAGCTGCGTCGATGCATTTGTATTGCTGATCATGCCTTTGCACCTATTTCTTCAATGCCTTAATATTAACAACGCTTTATATTTGGTTATTAAGTGTAATCTTGTCTACTTAAGTGTAATATTAACAACGCTTTTCTTCATGCCCACAACTACGACTTTTTTGGCGAATACCACAAATGAATGTTCGGCTCTACGTTTATTTTCTCGAATCGAAAAGTTTTTCGAGCCGAATATTCCGAACCGTCGAGCTTTTGATACCTAACTAAACCAAAAAATTTAAATACATAACTGATTGAAGATGCATCAACATTAAATCTTCAATTGAAAACTAGCAAGAGGATGAGGAAATGATCGGAGGTTAGAGTTTGAGGTTCTTGTTTTCACCGTTTCCAGCATGGGTTACATCCATAATTAATGAAGATATATATGATTGGTGCTGCCTCCAACAATTTATAGTATAAATATAAAGGGAAGGCCGAGCCGAGCTATTCGGCTCGTTTGGCCGAATACCAAAAATGAAGGCTCGATTTTATGTTTGATTTCTCGAATCGAGCCATGAGTCAAGCTTTTCAAATCGAATACGAGCGAGCTTTTGGAGCTTTCGGGTTCATTCATAGGCCTAGTAACCTCCATTTGATGGAAAGCTCACGACAAGTCTTTATCGTGCTTGCAGCACATGCTGTTCTCACGAAGAAAAAACAAGTCCGCCATCGTGTGTTCATCGTGAGCGGGAGGTCTCACGATCAAGCACACTCAAATTTTCTTTAGCAATCTCAAATCTCAATAGTATATAAGTATAACAATTTTTCCTATTTTCTCGAATTTAAGACCCAATCCAGTTTTACAGTATCCATTAATAGGCCCAGTTCAGTTTCACAGTGTCCATTACTCGACCCAATTGGAATTAAACAGCCCATCTCTTGTTTATTCTTCAATCCAAATGCAAAATCTCTGAAAATAATGAATCAGATCATAAACAACCAAAAAGCAACATTTTTGTGATTGTAAAAAATAATATGGCGGCAATTTACAGCTTATATATCATCAACAAATCAGGAGGTCTTATCTTTTACAAGGTGAAAATATTATTTATTAGTCCATTTGTCCCAAAATGATTGTCCAGTTTTATTTGGATGATGACTTTTTGATTTTTTAGAGTAAGTGTTTTCTATGTACATTTAATTTAATTTGGTGAAAGTACATTAATTCTAGTATTAATAATGTAATTTAGTATTAGCATATGATAATTTTTTCATATAGATCAAGTTTATGTGTGACAAAATCACAATTAAAGCTTCGAAGTTCTTAATTTTGATAATTGACAACTAAAATATGGTAACTAATTTTTTCAGTATTTCTAGTTTTAATTTTGATGGTTGAAATTTTAAAATCTGAAATCTATGTTTTTTTATATATATGTTGTGTTTAATTTGGTGAAAAATATGTCTTTGATTATTGAAAATCGAACTGGACGATATTTTTGAGATGGAGTGATTATAAGTGAATTGTATGTGATTAGATGATGAAATGATTATGTGTATATGATATAGGACTGTGGATCAACGGGGAGAATGGATACGAATGATAGCTTGAGGTTAGCGAGTCTATGGCACTCGATGCACGCGATTTCTCAGCAGCTATCACCTGTTAATGGCTGCACTGGTATCGACCTACTTCAGGCTGATACTTTTGACCTTCATTGCTTCCAGTCACTCACCGGTACCACTCTGTTCTTGTGTGTTTACCAAGGCATACGTCTTTCCCAAAAACATTTTCCAATTTTGATTTTGATGGGGTTTTGAACTCTAATGATGTGTAGTATAGTACTTTATCATGATCCGCGTTCTTGTCATTCCTCGCTGTTTTGCTAAGTTTGTGTCATTTGACTGAAATTATATAATCGATTTTCAGTGAAGGGATAATTTGATATCAAGAGTGTTTGAGTTTCTTTAGAGTGGTTGTGAACTGGTGATACATCTCCCTAGATGATGTGGAACACCTTATATGATGGAAAATCTCTTATTTTTATAGATATGGTGCTTTAGAGTAAATGACTCTTCTTTTATATGTTCCTATTTCCTCCAAATAAATGAAATGAAAAACTACATCTATTTGAACCTATCAAACCATATAACAGTTGTGTTTCTATGCTCCACATATAAACCTAGATCAATTACTTGTTCTTTTCCAGTGTACTTCTTGTGCACCTATATCTGTGAATTCATCGCCTCTCTTCAGTCGTAGTTTTTGCATATCCTCTTATGAATCTCAATTGATAGATGGCCTATCTCCTTTTTATCTAAACGGTTTCCTCATTGAAGGAAGCTACTGATGATCACTTGACCATAGTTACTAGTCAAATGCTAGATTTTTTCCCAATAATTGGCAAAGAGGAATGTACGTGAGTTGCAGACAAGTGGACTACTATATGTTCTATTTAATCATTCAGTTTCTGTTCTATGAGTGATTGAAAGTGTTTCTTGCAGGAACGAAGTTTTTCGTGGTATGTGAGCCTGGAACACAACACATGGAAGGACTACTGAAGCACATATATGAACTGTACACAGACTACGTTCTGAAAAATCCTTTCTATGAAATTGAGATGCCCATCAGATGCGAACTGTTTGACATAAACCTTTCACAGGCAGTACAGAGAGATAGCGTGATGCTGTTGGGCAGGTGAACTTTCTTGCTCATGTCTTAATATGTTGTCTACAAATTTGTCTGTCATCCGTAAGTTTGTGGAGTATTCATTCTCCATATTGTATAAACCAATAGTTTGATACATATGACCTTATTCTGTTGCTCCAAGCAATTTGTTTACAGTTCTCCTAAAAGTTCTGGTATCTTATTTGGTCAATCCAAGACAATCATATTCTAGTTCGTTATATCATCTAATTGACGAGTATTTTACTTACTGTATTTGGCTCTTTGGACGGTTGCCTTTTTGGACGGTTGCCCATAAAGGCATAAACTATCATTTTAATTTCTATGTGGTCCTTGTAGTATCAGTTCTCTTCTGGGGTGCCCCTTAAACTATCTTGTCTTCTTTAGGGTGCCCCCTGAGCCCCTTATCCAAGAATGGGGGCACAATTTAAAATACTTTACATGATTAAAATAAACCAACCACTTTCTTCTGAAACTTTCATCAACATCCCTCCCCTCACCTACCGTAACCCACCCCACCCCCACCCTCACTCCCATCCCCACCCAACCCTCTACCATGTTGCCAAAACGAGACCCCTCTATTCGGTCCAATGCTCTCTCACTGGTCTCAACATGAAAGAGACCCCCAACAAGATTCTCATATCATTCTTATAGCTGAATAAGTGAGACATATCATTTACACTTATGTGGTTGATCCAAATGTGAAGATGATATTTTAGAAGAAGTGGATTCATTTTCAGGATCACAAAGGGTCTCATAATGAGCTGGGATAAACAATTATCATCGTAGTAATCTTTAGACTAGTTTAAATCTTAATCAAACGAGTATATATAGGGTTTATGTGCGTAGAAAGTGGTGTACTGTATTAATTTAAGTCTTAATCAAATGACTCTTAACTATATTTTATTCAAGTATCAAAATTGACCCCTCAACCTTTTAAAAAAGAAATTATAAATGGAAGAATAACATCAAATGAGATAAAATAATAGAAATCATACTTGTATAATTTGAGTTTACATACACCCAAACTATCCTTTATTAGAGACACTTCCACTTTGATGGTCAAAGGACAAGTTATTGGTAAAAGACAACAACGGTATAACTTGAGTGAGCCAATAAGTTGCTACACTACTACATAGCTGCATGGGCGTCGGGCAAAGGCCACCCTCCACCAGCACCAACGTTGGCGTTGGCGTTGGCGTCGGTTAATCAGCAATAACCTCAGGTTTCTTGAAATCGAGAGACTTGTCGTTATAAATGTCCCACCATTTTTTGACCAACATTTTGATGTCTTCTCTGTCCATGTTTTTTTCTGTGGCATCATATTTCCATGGTTTTGAACCAAAAGCACAATAGTGGACTACTTTGACCTTGTCAAGGTCAACATTCTCAGGGTGACGCCAAACAATGGCCATAACCAAATTGTAGTCATTAGAGATAGGCTTGTATATGTCCCTGAAATACAAGTTCATGAAATCCTGCAACACAACCAAGATGAACAAACAAGTTTAAGAATGTTGCTACTTAATTCCTTCAAATCCAATTATGTTGGACCTCAATACACCGATATCGTCAATAAGGCTAGGATGACAATTAAAAAATCTGGAGGGACTACTATTTAATACATATATAATATTATCATTAAAATTAGTATTATACGATCTATCTTATATATAATGTGTAAGTTCCAAAAATGACACATGCCACAAATTAGACTATGTGAATAATTACTTCTATTTAATACGTATATTAACAATTTAGCGTAATTATTATACATGTATTAATAATCATATATTATAATACAACTCTTAATTATATATACATAATAATTATATAATACATAATGATAATATTATAATTCATGAATAGTAAAGTAGTTATTTTATCAATACATAATATATATAAAAATATTATACAACTCAGAAATATTAAATATATAAAAGGTATGTATATTAATAGATATCATTATACATTATAATAGCTCATGATTATAAGTTAATATATACATATATATGTATTAATTATTTAATGAGCAATAATACAATTATTATCATTAAATATTATATATTAATATACATGATTAAACTATTATAGCTCATGATTATAAGTTAATATATACATATATATGTATTAATTATTTAATGAGCAATAATACAATTATTATCATTAAATATTATATATTAATATACATGATTAAACTATTACAATTTTTATTATAACAATTAATATTATTAATGCATATAATAAAGTAACTTATCTCAATTAAAAATATAAATTTTAGTGAATATTTTAGTATAAATTCTTTAAATTTTCTTGAAGAATGTTGTTACATTAAGAAAATATTTTATAATATTTTAGTGCATTAACAACGTCTTTGTTAATCACCTATCTTTCAAAATATTGCAGTCCGTAACCCTATCTATTAATATCGTCAAATGTAACGTGCGTGTCGGTAAAGGTATATAGAAATGTCATTAATTATTAAACATAATTTGGCTTAATAAAAAAACCTGATATAACTCAACCCCAAATTCGTATTCACCACATGTGATGCTTAACGACATGATGAAGACACTGCTTATGCATAAACAAGATAAAAAGGGTCGGGTAGTATGCAACTTTACTAATGTAATGAACTTACCTGCTCAGCAAATGGAGTAGGGGGGACGACTTTAAGAGTGTTCAAGAGATCGTGATAAGTGGAGAGGCTAGGCTCAAAGACAAACATGCCAGAATTGAAATAAGGTGGAGGCTTGGGGCCTGACCCTTCCTCAGGCCATTGAACCTTTTCTGGGCATTGTTGGCAATACCCAACCTTGTATTGTGGGGAGTAACTCCATGTTATCTCACAAAAGCAGTCGTTTGCTGCATATAAGTATCCATCTGCCAACTCGAAGAGGTGATCTATATTTTCGAATACCTGAATATCTCCATCGAGGAATACCATTTTGCTGTACTCCTCCAACTGCGCAAAAAAAAGAAAAAGATCTTAATGTAACACTGCTATGTAGTTAAGATTGACTGAGAAATATAAATTGTATCGAATTATTCTGATAAGATAAAGTACCTGCCAAACGCCAAGTTTGGAATAGTTAACGACATAGTAAGCCTGAGCGTACTGAGTCTCGTGCTGGGGTGGACAAACAGGTTGAATCTCATGAATGATGCACCCTTGATTGACAAGGATGTCGCGGTGCTCCTGTGGCACGTCGGGGAGAAGCGCCACCACCAAAGGGTAAGCAGAGTTGAACTTCCTCAACCCTTTAGCCAGACCTACCACACCTTTCCAATAGTCACCATTTCCAGCTAAAAATGTGACGTAGGCGCGTCTAGGCGACTTAGCTAAACTACCACCATTTTCGTTGGCTTTCACTGGTGTTGAGCTAACGATTGCTGGAGCCATTTTCGCTTTCTAAACAAATGTTAAAAGTTTTTTTTATGCTAATCAAGATTCCTTTCCTTTCCAGAATGTGTTTCTAGATTTCGGTTTAAGCATGGTTTATATAGCCGTCTGCCATGGGTTTTGTTTTGTGGAAACATTAAATTTCGTTTATTATATTCAATAATGATGTGAATCAATTTAGGAAAAAAATCGTAAACAAGCTGTTTTTAATACCTTTTTAATACCTACCTACCGATGGACATAAAAATAATAAGTATTTATCATAGGGAGTATATCCATTTGATCTTATAATTTACATTCTTGTTTAAATAACACATAAAACATTTTTATTATTATAACTTTCACGCCGTTAATTTTTACAAGAGCAAGTAGTATACATATAGACCTAGGTGGCCACACTCGAACCATATCAAGCAGCATTTGCAGTGGTCGCCACACAACGAGCATTACCAGCCCTTGCAATGACTATATCGTCCCCCGCATCAATCCCACCTGCAATGAGCGCAGAGACGTGGCGGTGGTTGCTACTGCTGCCGCTGCTATTCATCATATCAGCGTCCAATTTGTCGTCGTTATATATTTCCCACCACCTCTTGACAAGCATTTGGACGTCTTCCCTATCCATATTTGGCTCGTTTCCGGTGAACCTCCAGGGCTTCGACCCAGGTGCACAGTAGTGTACAACTTTCACCTTGTCCACCTCCACAATCTCTGGATGGCGCCAGAGCATAGTTAGGAGCAAGTTGTATGCTGGATCAAGGGGCTTGCTCACGTCCTTGAAGAACATGTTCAGAAGATCCTGCAACATGATATTATCAAATCAACAGCCATTCTTGATTGTTTATGTGGACAATTATGTAGGAGTCGATCAGTGTTTCAACTCCAACTAAAATGAATGGCAATTTACTTGAGATATGCACATAAATTCGATTACCTAAACCGGTAGAGAATACCTAGGGCGCGAGACAACTCTCGAAGCCTGAAAACATAACCTAGATGGCCAAAACCGACAGTGACGGGTAGGTAGAGAACACACGAGATAACTAGCTTTATGTATCGTTTGGTCCCCACTAGCTAACCCCAACTAACAAACAATGTCTATTGTCAAAGTACCATACATTGAATATATGAACAAAACTTAGGTAAAGTACCTGCTCAGCAAAAGGGGTGGATGGGATGAAGTTGAGGGTGTGCAAGAGATGCTTGTAGGTCGAGAGACTCGGCTCGAACATGAACATACCTGCATTGAAATAGAAAGATGGAGATGGACCTAACTCAGTAGGCCACTGTATCTTATCAGGGCATGGCTTCTTGCTCACCTCGCATAGGCAATCGACGACGGCATAGAAGTATCCATCTTCCATTGCAAAGAGATTGTCGATGTTTTCGAACACTTGGATATCAGCATCCAAGTATATCATCTTGTCATACTCTACAAGCTTCATTGTCAAACTAAAGATCAGAATCGAGTCGAGCCATTAATATGAACAACTTGGAAAAATGGGTCCCAGCTGATAGGCATGAGTTAAAATTAATCCTCGAAATTATCAAAAAAGCTTAAGTTGGTCAAACAAAATACAGAACTACCCAGCGGAAAAATCTCATACGTGCGTTTTTCATTTTTCGTTTAGCAGAACAACTTCATATGATCGTTCAAACTTCGATATTAATTTGCAACTTCATGGTAATTTTAGAAAGCAATTTCCAATTTGAAGTATCGATAACCAAATAACAACCTCACCCACTATCTAGGAATGCTTACTATACTTACAAACTTACATTGGTTTCGATTCTTTCAAACTTAGATTGGCTTCGAAGCCAAAATAGCTTCGAACTTTTAGCTTCGGACAGCATCCGCTAATACCTACTAGAACTCATTTTCTAGTAGTGTTCGATTCTTTCGAGCTTTCTTTCTTAACTTTCCGAAGTGACATCGTAAAATTTCAATAACTTACCTAGCTAAGCCCTCATGAATGAATAACACTAATTTTTATTAATAACTTCAGAAATTTTAATATTATGTACTCCATTTTCTAGCAATCAACTATATCTACAAGTGCATAACCTATGTTATGTAACCTATGTTACAAAACGTCTTTCCAATAATTTATCTTCAATATATTATAAAAAAAATATAATTAAAATAAGTGAAAGTATAACTTAATTGGTTAGTTCTTTTCTTTACAAGGTTGAGATCTTGCCTTCTAAGCTTCATTTTTAACATATTTTTCTTAAATTTTTTCCGATACTTTAACTACTTTTATTTATTTTGGTCCCCTATTTTATTTTTCTATTTTTCTGACCACTTATTTTCATCTTGGTTCCGCCCGCCCCTGTATATTAGTACTAAGTCTTAAATTCTATCAATTAAATTAAGAGTTTGTTATAGAGAACATATAATTATATAAATATATACGAATTACTTTAACATACATGCGTACTCATAAATGGAAGCAAGCAATAACAAAAATACTAAATAATTGAAAGAAACTTACAAGGGAGAAAACATTAATATATAGAACCCAAAATTCCACTCATATCCTAGAATGCATGCATGCAAGTTGCAACACAAAATCCAACATATTCATATAGTTCAAAGTTTTAACTATTATGGTCTATAATTCTATATATTTGCATTATTACCTCCCAAATTCGAAGCTTGGAGTAATTGACCCCAAAATAAGGCCTGGCAAACTTCGATTTCACATCCACCGGTAACGCCACCACCTCAATCTGCCTTACAATACACCCTTGACTGACCAGCACACGGCGGTGCTCCTCCGGCACATCCGGTAACACCGCCACCACTAGTGGGTACGCCGCCTTCACCCTCCTCAACCCCTTGGCTAATCCCACGGCCCCTTTGATGTAGTCACCATCTCCGGCCAAGAAAGTAATATAAGCACATGCATTTTTACTACTATTATTATTATTATTATTACAAATGCTAGGTTTAGAAGAAGGGAAGGTATTATTAGTAAGAGTAGTAGTTGTGTTTGATGATGTAGTAACTTCAGGAGGAGACATTATTAGCTTGATACTATTGATGTTTATTGTTTTAATTGTTTATTATTTGGATATTATTATTGCATAAATGATAGGTGTTAATTTGGTGATTGCTTGCCAATGGATTTATAAAGTAGGAAGGTGATGCCACGTGGAATTAGAGGGTGCAACGTGGCATTATTACAGAAGCTTAGGGCGGCGACCTCCACGTAGTTTGGAGGGTGACTACTCTTCAACCCACTAACCCAACTTTTGCTGTACTTTAGTTGTCCTATATCTCTTTGCACGAACTTTCCACTTTCAAACTTATTTTAGGCAAGCTTACACGTGTTATTATTAGGGTCGATCTTCATATTTTAGGGGTCGATCCTCATATTTTGGGGTCTCATCAAAACTATAAAACAATACTTTTATAATTTTATAATTTGTCTCGTTTTGCTTTTAGTATAAAATTATTTAGATCTGTATATCTAAATTTTATGAAATTTGAAAATTAATATTTTTTAAAGTCGTGAACATAAGACATAATTAAATTTATTTTGATAACATAAAAGAAATTAATCTAAAAAAATGTACATTATATTATTATCTTGTTAAATATTGTAAAAAAAAATAAACTACAAATATTGTAAAAATAAATAAATATAGGACTTTTAGACACTAAAAAACATATAAATAAATAAAAGATCGTTTCAGATAAAAAAATATTATAGTGTAAATATTAAATACATAATCGACAATCAATGCGTTTTAAATTGAGAAAATTTAATTAACATTGAAGTATACATATTCGATCTAAAATCACATATATACTTTTAAAAAATATATCATAAAAGTAGAACTTGTTGTTTGAATTTGGGTTGCTGGTTTGTGAACTGTTGTTTAAATTTAGGGTTGTCGATTTGTTTGATATTTATATTAGTATAGCTTCGGTATCTTAATCTACACATTTAACCTTAAACCAAAAATTGAAAGAAGCAAAGGAGATTTGAACACGAGGCCTCAAATGTAAAAAGTGCACTTGTTTTCTCTTTGCTAAAGCGCCTTTTTGCTCAACTTATATGTATATATAATACTTATGTCACGAAAAATTGTGGTGTAACGACCCGCCTCAAGTCGGCCGCCCCGAGGTTAGGATCGTTAGTAACCTGAACCTCAGAGTCACCTGACGATGGACGACACTTGAAATGACATCATTTGAAATAAAATAAATAAAAAATAAAAAAAATTTGTCCATCGTGGCGAGCTAAACATCTCCAAATATTACAATGGGCACTCAAATTATTACAACAAGCAACCATCCAATACTTACAATAACATTTAATAACAAACTTCATATTGTTTCACGAGCACAACAAAACATGATAAGCAAAAGACTGTTGAGGATTTCTAGCCACCAGCTCCTCACCTATGCAATTTCTCGCCTTCTCCCCTCCTCAACAGCTACACGACTCAGCTGTCAACCTTCAAAAGCTGGCGTGGAATACCAGCCCATATGTAAAATGGGGTAAGCTATAAAGCTTAGTGAATACAAATATCACGAGTGATACCCAACTATATGTACATGCCGTGCACTAATATATTCTTGAAGATAACATCATAACAGTAATAACTCCACAACATATATATATATCATTTCAAATCATCTTAATAAGAATATTAGTAAGATTGCCGAATATACAACGCACCATGTTATTTAACAACTCAAATACCTTCGTCATTTCTCCATTAGCTAGCCCCCAAATAATAGCAGATACATACCCAACATAATCAAACAAACAGTAAAATAGAATACCACATATGGCACACATTCAACATAACTCTAGTTCGGCGCCCCTGTTGGTTAGCACCAAACCAACATTAGTCGAGTATGAACAATCGTTCTCTATTGGTTAGCGCCAAACCAATAGAGATGTCACCTACTAGTTAGCACCAAACTAATAAGGACATACCAGTATACATGTTACCCGGGCTAGCTCCCAGCCTAACGGGTAGACGACTCAATCCTGCAGGAGAGACTCAATATATACCTCTAACACCGGAAAAGAGAGGTCATACACAATCACACAATCTCAGCATCACAACAAAACGACCAACAATATCATCACAATATCAAACCATCACCTTCTCAACATATTGAAACATCAAATTGTCATCAATGGTACATATCATCAACACCACCAATAACTTCTCAATATAATCAATCATGTAGTCACATCTTAACAGCATATCGATACACATAAACACATATACACAGAAGTTTAACACTTGTGAGATAAGTACTCACCTCGTGCCAAAAGCCAACTACGAACAACCTAGTTTGTCCAAACACCTGGTTCAGGGTCAATTCCTAAAGGATAAAAATATCAATTTAGAATAGCTAATTTCTCATGCTTAGAAGAAGGTCCTAATAGCTAGTAAAATTCCATTGTTAAATTTACCTACGAATTCCCATTATGTATACATAGTTAGCCTCTTAAAGACATTATTACATATATTTACTCATTACTAACCAATATAACCACCAAATATACCCCAAATCCCAATAATTTGTGTGGGTTTCGGATTCAAGTTAAATAAACAAAGAAAAATGGGATTTTTACCTTTTTCCTCCAAAATTTATATTTAAAGTCTAAATATTTCGTTTTTTTTTTTTTTTCATATATAATTAATTGAAATTCGAAATAACCCCTCTAAATCTCGAAATTACTTCCTCTAAAATTATATTTACACTTACTCTACCCACATGACATATAAAAATCGAAACTTTATAACTAAAACATGAAAAAATGAGTTTATTTCCTATTTATTCTTCTTATATACGAAAATAACTAGCTGGAAAAGCAAATAACTAACTTCATACATCATCACATGTATTTAACAACAATATCTAACAAAAATTTAAGTATTATGCACAAACGAAATTAATAGAGCTTAATATGAAAGTAGGAATTAAAAATTGTACCTTCTTAATTGTAGTTTGATATGATTATACTTAGTAGATAAGAAAATTAAAACTTTGAGGTGAGAATGAGGAGGAAGTTCGACAGCTTCTAGTAAGGTGGAGAAATGGGTTTTGTTGTTTGATTTTGCAAGTTTAATCAGGAAGAAAAAATGCTAATTTTCCTATATATTATCCTTCATTGGACTTTAGTTGGATATTATTCTTTGGGCTAATAAACTATGACCAAGTATGATTGTAAATCTGGGCTAAGTTATTTGGTAGGAATCATATTATGTTTGGGCTATTTCAATCTATCCTCCTAACAGAAATTTCGTCCTCGAAATTTAAATCACAACCTAACCTTGCTCAACGAATAGATATGGATATTGGGACCTAATATCCTCCTCTCGCTCCCACGTGGCTTCCTCTATACTCTGATTGCGCCACAACACCTTTACTAAGGAAACCGTCTTATTACGTAGTACCTTCTCCTTGTAATCTATGATTCTCACAGGTTGCTCGTCATAAGAGAGATCTTCTCTAAGTTCAATCGGTTGGGAGTCTAAGATATGAGATTCATCCGGAATATATTTACGTAAACACGACACATGAAAGACATTATGAATTCTTTGGAGTTCTGGAGGTAATGCTAAACGATAAGCCACTGGTCCAACTTTATCTAAAATCTCATAGGGTCCAACATAGCGTGGACTCAGTTTCCCTTTGTTTCTGAACCTCAATACACCTTTCCACGGGGAGACTCTCAAGAATACCTTATCACCAATTTCAAATGTTAAGGCCACACGTCTGCGATCAGCATACATCTTTTGTCTATCTTGTGCCACTTTTAAATGTTGTTGTATCAATTTTATCCTCTCCACTGAATTTTCTACCAATTCTGAACCATACACCTTCCTATCGCCCACCTCATTCCAACACACAGGAGTCCTACATTTCCTCCCATACAGGGCCTCAAATGGTGCCATCCCAATGCTTGTATGAAAACTATTGTTATATGCAAACTCCATTTTAGGCAGTTCATCATCCCAATTCCCGGAAAAATTCAACACGCAAGCACGCAACATATCTTCTAAAGTTTGAATCGTCCTCTCTGATTGACCATCTGATTGAGGGTGAAATGACGTACTCAAATTGACTTTCGACCCCATCGCCTCTTGGAAACTTCTCCAAAATCTAGATGTAAATCTAGCATCTCGATCGGATACAATGGACACAGGCACTCCATGTAACCGTACAATTTGATCGACATATAATTTGGCTAACTGTTCAGGACCATGGGTCGATCTTATTGGAAGGAAATGGGCTGACTTGGAAAGCCTATCAATGATCACCCAAATACCATCATTCTTCCTAAACGTTCTTGGCAACCCGAATACAAAATCCATAGTGATCTGTTCCCATGTCCATTCAGCAATTGGAAGGGGATGTAATAGTCCAGCTGGATGTCTATGCTCAATCTTCACTTGTTGACAAGTCAAACACTTAGATACAAATTCAGCAATTTCCCTCTTCATCTTAGGCCACCAATAATTTGTCCTCAAATTTCTATACATTTTAGTACTGCCAGGGTGCATATTATATGGAGCATTATGCGCTTCCTCTAAAATCTCTCTTTTCAATGCATTAGAGTAAGGTACAAATACTCTTCCATGTATCGTAAGAATTCCATCATTCCTGACTGTAAAATTTGATTTATTCCCCTTCTTCACATCTTCAATTATCTTTTTCAACTTTTCATCTTTTTGTTGCAACTCCATGATTTGTTCAAGAAGAATCGGTTTAACTTTTAGTTGCGCTAACAAACTGCCATTAGCACCAACTCCAAAATTAACACCAATGTGTCTCATATCACTTAGTGGTTCCTTAACCGATACCCTTAATGCAGCTAACCTTCCTTTGCGACTCAATGCGTCAGCAACCACATTTGCCTTACCAGGGTGATAGTCAATGCTACAATCATAGTCACTGATAAATTCCATCCACCTCCTCTGTCGTAGGTTTAGGTCTTTTTGGGTAGGAAGGTACTTTAAACTCTTATGATCAGTAAAGATTTGACATGTAACTCCATATAAGTAATGCCTCCAAATCTTAAGAGCAAACACAATGGCGGCCAACTCCAAATCATGCGTTGGATAATTTCGCTCATGATTTTTCAATTGACGTGACGCATAAGCTATCACCTTGCCATGTTGCATCAACACACATCCCAATCCCTGATGTGAAGCATCACTATACACCACGTAACCATCTATACCTGATGGAAGGGTCAAAACTGGAGCGGTGGTCAACTTTTCCTTTAACAGATTAAAACATCGCTCACAGTCATCAGTCCAAACAAATGGTATACCTTTCCTAGTCAATCGAGTCATATGTATTGCAATAATCGAGAAGTCTTTTATAAATCTTCTATAATACCCAGCTAATCCCAGAAAACTTCTCACTTCAGTGACACTCGTCGGTCGCTCCCAGTTCATTATTGCCTCCACTTTTTGAGGATCAACACTAATACCTTCTCCAGAGATTACATGTCCTAAGAATTGGACTTTCTCCATCCAAAATTCACACTTAGAAAACTTAGCATACAATTGATTTTGTCTTAACGCCTCTAACACCATTCGTAAATGTTCCCCATGTTCAACCTCACTAGTCGAGTATATTAGAATGTCATCAATAAACACTACTACAAACTTATCCAAGTAGGGACGAAATACTCGATTCATAAGATCCATAAAAGCTGCAGGGGCATTCGTTAACCCAAATGGCATCACCAAGAATTCATAATGCCCATACCTAGTCCTAAATGCAGATTTTGTGACATCGGTATCTTTAATCCTCAATTGGTGGTACCCGGATCTTAGATCAATCTTGGAAAATACACGAGCATCCTTTAATTGATCAAATAAATCATCAATCCGAGGTAAGGGATATCGATTCTTAATAGTCACTTTATTCAATTGTCTATAGTCTATACATAGCCTCATAGTTCCATCTTTCTTCTTAACAAATAACACTGGAGCGCCCCACGGCGAACTGCTTGGCCGGATAAATCCTTTATCTAATAATTCTTGCAATTGAATCTTCAACTCTTTTAACTCAGCCGGAGCCATACGATACGGCGCCCTAGAAAGTGGGGTAGTACCTGGAACTACATCTATTGAAAACTCTACTTCTCGCTCAGGGGGAAGTCCTGGTAGCTCTTCCGGGAACACGTCGGGGTAATCTCTCACAATAGGGACATTTTCCCACTTAAGCCCATCCTTCTCCGTGTCAACAACATGGGCAAGATAACCAGAGCATCCTTTTCTCAAAAGCTTACGTGCAGTTAAGATAGAAATAAAGCTAAATGGAAGAATTCTTCGATCACCACAAAAATGAATCTTAGGTTCCCCTGGTCTAGAAATCACAATCTCCTTACGATAACAATCTATTACAGCATGATGTTTTTCTAACCAGTCCATCCCCAAAATTAGATCGAAGTCCTTCATATCAAAAGGAAGTAATTCAACACTTAAAACTTGGTTCTCAATGCTTAATGGACAATCTCTAAATACCTCCCGGACCTCTACTGATTTCCCTACTGGTGTCATAATCAAAAGTGGTACAGGAATAATTTCTCGAGCTATATGAATGTATGGAGAAAAGTTCAGGGACACAAATGAATGTGTAGCTCCAGAATCAAATAAAACTTTTGCTTCTTTTCCAAATAGTTGTAAAGTACCTGTCACCACTATAGGAGAGTCTTGTGCTTCTTGTTGAGTTAATGCAAATATCTGGCCTCGCCCAGCACCAACACCACTCTGACTTGTTCCAGCAGCTTTACCACTATAACTACTCCCAGCTCCACGTCCTTGGTTCCCACGGCCTACAAGTCGCCCTCCACGACCATCTTGAAATCCACCTCTAACTTTTTGCACCGGAGTGAAACCACTAGTACCACTACTAGTACCTTGGAACTGCGGACAATTAGCAGCAATATGTCCACCTTGCTGGCATCGAAAACAAATGACCTCCTTCTTAGGACAATTTTGAATCCTATGATCTGTGCTGCCACAACGGAAACATCTACCTGATTCATGTCTATCTCGATAAGTTCCGTAAGATCCTCCAAGCCTAGTAGTATTAAATGGTCGGCGTTCGGAACCAGCAGAGCTAAATTGAGAACTAGCAGTAGGGGCACTAAATTGACCTTGACTGACACGAGCACGCTGAAACGGACGTCCCTGAAACCCATAATTTACTTGACCACTTGTTCTAGGCAAATCTTGCCTTCCTCTCTTATCACCTCGAGCTCGGAACTCAGCTTGCTCCATTTCTACCTTCAAAGCAGCATTCTTTAACTCATAAAAGGTAGCAAAATTCATAAGTGATAACCGAGAGCGAATCTCCAAAATCATTCCATCACGAAATCTTTCAATCTTCTTTCTCTCATTCGCATGCACATCGGGAAGAAGACGACACAGTTCGCTAAACCTTTTCTCATACTCAATTATCGTCTTCCCTCCTTGGTTTAGCTGAATCAGTTCTCTTTCGAGGGCTGACATATGAGTACTGAGACAATAATTTTCAGTGAAGATCTCCACAAAGCGTTGCCAAGTTAAAGGGGTCTGCCCATTTGCGACTAAAGATCGATACATATTTTCCCACCAATCACGAGCTTCTCCGTGAAACTTATATGTAGCAAATTTAACCCGTAACTCTCCCTCAATACCCATAGGTTCAAATATGGTCTCCATATCCCGAATGAACTCAAGAGCTTGAATAGGAGAATCTGCCCCGGCAAACTTTGGTGGATCCCTTTTCAAGAAACGATCAAAGATCTTAGTTTGTAAGTCAATCCGTTGCCCTAAGGCATCTTGTGCAAGCACAGCCGGGTTTGCTTGAGCAAGATTCACTGATGCATGTGCCTGTGGACCCAAACCACCCTCACCTAGTGGGTTAGTAACAACAGTTGGCATAGCAGGAGGAACTTGGTTTTCTTCCTGAGCAGGTTGATTGGAACTAACATCTGGGGGATTAATAGGCTCATCAACTCCTACCTCTCCTGGTATAGTTCTAGCTCGCCTCACACCCCCTCTACGAACATTCCTACGTGGTGGCATCCTCAACAGTCTACGAATATAAAAACAAAACATTATCATACTCAACGATATTAATTACCCACGTAATCCTTAGACACAACGACTACTCAAAATCAACCTACACACGTACCCACATAAGACACCATGAAAATCTGAAACCTGGCTCTGATACCAAAATTGTAACGACCCGCCTCAAGTCGGCCGCCCCGAGGTTAGGATCGTTAGTAACCTGAACCTCAGAGTCACCTGACGATGGACGACACTTGAAATGACATCATTTGAAATAAAATAAATAAAAAATAAAAAAAATTTGTCCATCGTGGCGAGCTAAACATCTCCAAATATTACAATGGGCACTCAAATTATTACAACAAGCAACCATCCAATACTTACAATAACATTTAATAACAAACTTCATATTGTTTCACGAGCACAACAAAACATGATAAGCAAAAGACTGTTGAGGATTTCTAGCCACCAGCTCCTCACCTATGCAATTTCTCGCCTTCTCCCCTCCTCAACAGCTACACGACTCAGCTGTCAACCTTCAAAAGCTGGCGTGGAATACCAGCCCATATGTAAAATGGGGTAAGCTATAAAGCTTAGTGAATACAAATATCACGAGTGATACCCAACTATATGTACATGCCGTGCACTAATATATTCTTGAAGATAACATCATAACAGTAATAACTCCACAACATATATATATATCATTTCAAATCATCTTAATAAGAATATTAGTAAGATTGCCGAATATACAACGCACCATGTTATTTAACAACTCAAATACCTTCGTCATTTCTCCATTAGCTAGCCCCCAAATAATAGCAGATACATACCCAACATAATCAAACAAACAGTAAAATAGAATACCACATATGGCACACATTCAACATAACTCTAGTTCGGCGCCCCTGTTGGTTAGCACCAAACCAACATTAGTCGAGTATGAACAATCGTTCTCTATTGGTTAGCGCCAAACCAATAGAGATGTCACCTACTAGTTAGCACCAAACTAATAAGGACATACCAGTATACATGTTACCCGGGCTAGCTCCCAGCCTAACGGGTAGACGACTCAATCCTGCAGGAGAGACTCAATATATACCTCTAACACCGGAAAAGAGAGGTCATACACAATCACACAATCTCAGCATCACAACAAAACGACCAACAATATCATCACAATATCAAACCATCACCTTCTCAACATATTGAAACATCAAATTGTCATCAATGGTACATATCATCAACACCACCAATAACTTCTCAATATAATCAATCATGTAGTCACATCTTAACAGCATATCGATACACATAAACACATATACACAGAAGTTTAACACTTGTGAGATAAGTACTCACCTCGTGCCAAAAGCCAACTACGAACAACCTAGTTTGTCCAAACACCTGGTTCAGGGTCAATTCCTAAAGGATAAAAATATCAATTTAGAATAGCTAATTTCTCATGCTTAGAAGAAGGTCCTAATAGCTAGTAAAATTCCATTGTTAAATTTACCTACGAATTCCCATTATGTATACATAGTTAGCCTCTTAAAGACATTATTACATATATTTACTCATTACTAACCAATATAACCACCAAATATACCCCAAATCCCAATAATTTGTGTGGGTTTCGGATTCAAGTTAAATAAACAAAGAAAAATGGGATTTTTACCTTTTTCCTCCAAAATTTATATTTAAAGTCTAAATATTTCGTTTTTTTTTTTTTTTCATATATAATTAATTGAAATTCGAAATAACCCCTCTAAATCTCGAAATTACTTCCTCTAAAATTATATTTACACTTACTCTACCCACATGACATATAAAAATCGAAACTTTATAACTAAAACATGAAAAAATGAGTTTATTTCCTATTTATTCTTCTTATATACGAAAATAACTAGCTGGAAAAGCAAATAACTAACTTCATACATCATCACATGTATTTAACAACAATATCTAACAAAAATTTAAGTATTATGCACAAACGAAATTAATAGAGCTTAATATGAAAGTAGGAATTAAAAATTGTACCTTCTTAATTGTAGTTTGATATGATTATACTTAGTAGATAAGAAAATTAAAACTTTGAGGTGAGAATGAGGAGGAAGTTCGACAGCTTCTAGTAAGGTGGAGAAATGGGTTTTGTTGTTTGATTTTGCAAGTTTAATCAGGAAGAAAAAATGCTAATTTTCCTATATATTATCCTTCATTGGACTTTAGTTGGATATTATTCTTTGGGCTAATAAACTATGACCAAGTATGATTGTAAATCTGGGCTAAGTTATTTGGTAGGAATCATATTATGTTTGGGCTATTTCATGTGGGCCCCTAAAATTCTCGGGCCCCGGGCTATTGCCCACCCCGGCACCTCCTCAGGGCTGCCCTGGTCATCACCAACTCGAGATTTATCCTAATATCATAAATGTTAAAAATTTATGAAGCCCTATTATAAAATTAATTGTGAATGAAGTGAGGGAATTCATGAGACTCTGTTTATTGATTTGGAAGGACTTATAATTTCGATAAGGAAATGTAACATGAACAATGACTAATTATTAAAAATTAAGTTTACAATTTTTAATAGGGTAAAAAGTAGCAAAGATCAGTGACATTTATTAAAAGTCTCCGGTCAATCACCTTAGTATCACTTTTGTCAATTTTTTTATTATGTTCTATATCATGTGTAGTTTTCATCACTTCCACAAAACGCATTTTCTAACACTTTAAACATTTTTTCCCTAGGGGACTTGCATCTGATGACATACACCATGCTAGGAATCTGTCACATTGTAAGATTAACTAAAGTGTTCCAAAACTAATCCAACAGTTACATACCGTCCAGACGATAATCCTCTAATCAGATAATAAAAACACAGAAGAAATAACTTTGTAGAAACAAAAACGACACAAGGATTTATACAAGTTACCCTCAATATGAGAGGTTGCGTCATATTGTTGCTTTAGAGTCCACTAGCAATATAATCACCGGAATAATTGTTTCAAGTACTCCAGACCCTATTCATATATCTTTAAACTAAGTATTTTTCACATACAACGAAAAACCCTAATTACAAACATCACCAAATCTCTCAAAACTCTTTGTTTATGATTCTAATATATGAGCACACTTCAACAATGAGTTTAGAGAATCTATTTATAGACTACAAGAGAACCTAGGTCTAAACTTCAAAAGAATTGAAAAAATCAGGCATAGAAAGCCCCAAAATCGCCTTAAATTAGCTTCTTTTTGTACGCCATCGGGACATGGGTCGGGACTTCCTGCACCCGATGCAAGCGCCGACTTGCCCCCGGTCTGCATCCAACCTCCGTCATCCGATTTCCAGAGAGTTCACCATGCTCGACGAACCTCGATCGGATGATGGATCAGGACTTGTCATCATCAGAACAACTCTCGATCATGCATTTTTAGCACTACGAAATTTGGCTTCATTCGCAACACACCATATTTTCCAGATAGTTGAGATTTTTTACTATTATAATGAGAATATTAAACCTCTCAGTTTCAAAAGATTGAAATGATAAACAAAATTACAAGAGGAAGGTAGAATCATAAATGGAAGGAATATTTACAATCTAGCTTTGGAGTACAAGGCTTTTGCCAAGGATAATGTCATCTGTAGAGAAGTCAGCTTCCTTCCTAAATGTTCCTCTGCCAAAGTCTAGGTTGTAAGAGTCTGTTAAACCTTCTACCAGATCAAACTCTGGCTTCCACCCAAGCACGCTCTTCGCCTTTTCGACTGATGCAAAGAAATGCTGCAATCACAAGATCAAACATAAAATTACCACATTGTAACTATACCAACTAGATCATGATTTGGATTGTATAAGAAATAGTCTCATCATATACCTGATCTCTGAATGGGAATGCCTTCTTTTTGCCAAAATCGAATTCTTTCGGGTTGTAGTGAATGATTTCAGGTTCAGGGAAACCGCCAGCCTGTGGAAACAACAATAAGGAGTAAAGTTCGCAACAAGTTATAGAAAAGAAAATGCTTTTATAAATGATGTGATTGCACTAAAGCTTACTTTGGCACAAGCTTTAGCTAAGCCGTCAAAAGTCACATATTTTTCCCCAGCAATGTTGAATACTTGCTTGCTAGCCTTTTCGTTACCAAGAACCTGGATGAACGCGGTTGCTAGATCCTGCAGTAATCACGTTCAGTTCGATTATTATCAAGAATATTGTAATAGGATTTGAAGAAACTACAGAATCTTTGTTTTCCAAGTTTCTTGAAGAAACATCAGTCAGACTAATATACATGATAACATTGCATAAGTTGCACCAACCTTGACATGACCAAGTTGGGTGATCTGAATTCCAGAATTAGGAATAGGGATAGGGCGACCGGCTTTTAGCCTGTGGAAGAACCATTCTTCGACTGGATTGTAATTCAGTGGTCCGTATATGTACACAGGCCTTATGGAAGTATAGTTGACGTCTCGTGCAACCAACAAGTTCTCTGTGTCAAGCTTACCCTTATGCCTGCTCTTTGGATCGACTGCGTCAACCTGCAAAGAATAAAGTTAGAACTCAAAAAACTTCATGTACAGAGAGGCTACTAATGATGTGAATTCTAACCTCAAAATGCGGTGGACAATCAGTTTTCAAGTAGACTCCAGCTGAAGAACAGTAAATATACCTGATTTAAAACATATGCATTATTAGTAGGTGATTGACATTACATCCGGAGGAGGAAAAAAACGATATTTCATTCGCAAAACTATGAAGTAAATAACTTCATTCACAAAACTATGAAAGATCTTTATGTTCTTTATTAATCTATTAGAGAGTCTGACACACAAGAATGACAGTAATAAGTCATCTCAAAGGCTTACTGCTGCAGATTAGGCAGAGCATCCAAAATCGGTTCAACTTCTTCAGCTTCACGGCCTGCAAAAACAATGGAGGCGTTCATGAGAGAATTGTTAAATAAAATAAGCACCACATACTCCACTTTGCAGGACAAAGGAACGCTCAGACCACGGATGATTGGATTCCAGCTACAAGGACAATAATACTGCAAGAACAAAAATTTGAATTGTATGGCTCACCATTTATATCATAGACAACATCATATCCTTCAGCCGAAAGGGCGCTCTTCACGAAGTCGTAATCCTTCCTGTCTCCTTTCAAGTGCAAGATCTACAATTCACCGCACAAATTTCATCGTAACTCAAAATTACCAAACACTTAAACCGATAAGACATCATGTATTGATCAGATTAATACCTGGGATTTAAAATCAGCATAGTCCTTCTCTGACTCGTCCGGCAACTGCTGGGTGATTGGAGCTTTTCCTCTAGTAAACAATGTAACCTGTGTTGATCAAATGACATGGTCCAAGGCCATTAAAATGCATTTATGCTCAAACATATAAAGAGGGGAAACTTAGGAAAAAGTTCTTGTTCGATTTGATCCAAACCTGATGGCCCTCTTTCACAAGAAGCCTAGACAAGAACACACCAATAAATCTGGTTCCTCCCATAATAAGAACCTTCTTGGAAGTTGATGCTGTCACATGAAGTGCTCCTTTTGGTTGATAAACCTTCCTCTTATACTGCACCAAGAAAATAGTTATAACCAGATGAAAACATAGACCAACACTTCCAAAACACCCTTCTAAGAGATCAATGTCACAATGAAAACCTCTATATTTGATCACATACAATAAGTATAATTTGTTGCATCAATTACTCTGATATTGAATTAGTAGCTAGCTCTATGTGGTGGTAATTGGACATCTTAAAAGGGACCATTTCTTGATTCATGAACTCTAACTACACAGCTATTGAACAATTGCAGTATTTATGCATCCGCATTCAAGAAACCATAAATGTTATATTTGAATGAAGAAAAGTAGAATGGAATACCTGGAGGGAGGAGATTAATCTGGCGCCGTTGAAGTCGGAGAAAGATGATGGAAGGGCAGAGAAGGAAGAGTGTTTAGGCTGCACTGCAACAAGATTAGCCATGTTGAGTATGGACTATGGACTATGGAGGAGGAGGTTGTTTGCAGTGGAGAGGAGTGGAGAAGTATGAATTGCATAGCTTTTATGCTAAAAATGCTTACATGGTTTTTTCTGATTCTTACACTTGAGAATTGAGATAAGACAGTGACCCACATCTTCTTCCTCCACATATGTCTTCACAACCTCAACCTTGTTTCATATACAAGATAGACTTTGGAACTTATTTTTGTTAACACTAAACACTAATTTTAGGTAATTTATAGCACTAACCACTAATTTTAGATTTTTTTAGCCAATGACCCAATAGTATCGTCGCATCTAACTCAATCTTACATCTAGGATGGTTTGGATTATGTTATTGTTTGATACATTTTATTTCATACGCTCATGGCTAATTTAGAATAATGGTAACCTTGTATATAAACTAAAAGCTAGTGGGTGAGCGTGTGAATGTAAGTTCATGAGTATGATTCTCCTGACGTGAGGCCTAAGTCTAAAAAAATACAACCTACCCAGTGCCGCAGTGCGCTCTCGACGAATAACGATTGCAGATCCTCTGTTACAAAAGTAAGCTTTTAACTATTTTAATTTTTTAACAATTGAAATAGGTCATTTTGAAAGTTTCATAGTTGAATTTGTTAAATATCAACTCAAACAATCTATATTTCTATCTAGCAATATTTGTTACACATTGAATTGATTAATACTTTTATTTCATTTTTGAAAAATCTGATTTTCTCATTTTATTGCAAGAGTTTCATATGTGTCTAAGATCTTTATAGGTGATTTCATAAAGAATCGAAAACTTCAGAGGTGGTTTCACAATACTTCATATTTTAAAGTACCTTTCTGCAATTTAGTTAACTGAAACCAACATAAACGCCCATTACGTATAAAGCATCATCTCAACATGCGATCTTTACAATTTGAATCGAAATAATTCGGAGTG
This sequence comes from Echium plantagineum, assembly GCA_003412495.2. Classification (NCBI taxonomy): domain Eukaryota; kingdom Viridiplantae; phylum Streptophyta; class Magnoliopsida; order Boraginales; family Boraginaceae; genus Echium; species Echium plantagineum. The sequence continues at coordinate 10,830,116 of CM016564.1, read as the reverse complement.
TGATAATCATTTATTCGTTCAAATGGATTCAAATAATCAAGTAAGTGTATAAGCATAATAATATGCTCATTTTTCATGATTATTGCCTACATTTTCAAATTTTGCTTATAGTGTTGGAGTTATAATGGATCTCTAAAAATGTTTGCATTCTTGATAATGTTACTTCTCTATGACATATTGATAGATATCGAATGTCTAACGAATGAGATATTAAATCGAATTTTGATTTGCACATGCATAGGCTCGGATCCTCTACCCGACTGGCGACTACCCTTATGTGTCTCATGACTTATATGCTTGTACAACATGCATAATGCATAGCGTGTTATATGATATTAAGCTCAGGAGTCATGATCTATTTGGTTGTTGCCGACCCACTTAGTGCGTTAAAGCTTGGTCTGGTTTGGATATGTTCGGTTGGTGTTGGTTTCATAGGATATTGTGTGGGAAGCTACCTTGACTTTGTAGGGGTTGAAACTATTTCCAAGGCTCATGCTCGGGAGGGGTCGAACGCACATTCCATACACCGAGGAAATATATCTCCCCCTTGGAGGATAGTATTGCAACTTGAATCATTTATGTTAAGTTTGAGCTGATTAGTTTAGAAAGAGTATGCTTATAGGGAAAGAGTGAAACATAGGACAACATATTAGGAGATATTGCACACATATATAATTCTTTGAAGTCCGAATGTATGTGTTAGTATTATATTTTTCATTTCATATGAATTAATTTTTCGTTTATCAGCCTGCATCAGAGAATTATTCTCAACCGGAGATATGCTTCTTTCACGTGTTCTTCAAGGTACTCTGTGTTCCTTTTCGTTAAATGTAAACTGTACTCTGATACATACTTTGTGTAGTAATAGTATTTCTTTTTTCTTTGGACAGGCTTCATCGCTGGCGTTTTACATACTTTCGGCGCTATTTTTCAATAATTTTGTCATCATTTTTGTAGTAACTGTTCTTCTTGCTGCCCTCGATTTTTGGGTGGTAAAGAATGTGAGTGGGCGTATTTTGGTTGGTTTGAGGTGGTGGAATGAAATAGATGATAATGGTGAGAGTGTGTGGAAGTTTGAATGCCTAGATCAAGATGTGAGTAATTATGCTTCTGGGCATGTTAGCGCTCGTTGATGCAATTAGTTTCTCTGACTAATTTCATTTTGCTGAGAATTTACTACAATATATGGAAGTTTTCTAATTCGCTTTGTTGACACATGTGGTATTAGTCTTTGGCGCAGATGAACAAGAAGGATGTATCGTTGTTCTGGTGGACATTATACCTTACTGTAAGTAAATTAGTTTGGAGTCGACATTTTTATTACAGAGTTTCTCAGTGTTCTCAATGTCATCTGATACAGATTCATTGCAGACCCATCTGTTCACTGAAAACTAAGAGTCGTCTGATCTTCTTGTAGTTGAAGCATTTTTAACAACATCTTTCATGTTACGTCTATGCTAAGTCGACCTTTCTCTTGTTTGAAGGCTATTATATGGTTCTTCTTGGGAATTTTCTCTCTTATAAGGGTGCAAGCTGACTATTGTCTAGTTATTGGAGTTTGTTTTACCCTCAGCGTTGCAAATATTGTTGGCTTTACAAGATGCCACAAAGGTACGTAGCCAAGACCCCATCTACGTTTTCTCGATTTTTTGCTTATTAATTCCTTACGAAAAGCAGCTTCAGCAATTTGGCATTAAACCTTTTTACTTATTCAGATGCTAAGAAGCAGCTTCAGCAATTTGCCGCACAGACTTTGGCCGGGCAAGTATCATCAAGAATATCATCGGCATTTAGTGTCGTCTGAGTGATCGGTATGTGATTTGTGTGGCGTTTAAAAGTAGTTCATCTTGTTGGATTGAATAAACACTCATTACACATCTTCTGTAGATCGGAAATAGTTCTGTAGCTTAATAGATGATGTTTCATATTGCTATGCAAATCGAACAACTAACTGTGAAAAGGTTCACAGATTGTGCCTACAAAACATTTGAAAAATAGAGACCTCAGCTTGCAGGCAGCTACTAGCTATAGTACAGTTTACAGTAATTCGCTCTCTCGAAGAATTTGTTCTTGTTTGCTTCCTCAAGGCCAAGAGCAAACAGACTAAAGCCAGATTTAGAATTGGTTGGTGTCTCAGAATAATAATGAACTAAGCCATCACTTTATTTACTCTGAAGGAATCCATAATTCTGCGAAGATCTTCTTCCTCTTCAACGAACACCTTTTCAGGCGTTTGTAGTCTCAATTCATATAAGCGATTGTTCTCTACTCCAAGAACTGATAGATATCGCCTGTTCCATTCCAAACGCGCAACACGATCCTGGGGCATAACAGCCAACTCATTGTTGTTTGCAAATGACTTGATATTCACCTAATTACATCATATACAAGTTAGTATGAGATAAAGTGTGTTATGTAAGATTACAGCAAGAAAATGAAGTTAAGTCCCCAAACCGAATATGTATGCTTCTTAATAGCATAACTGCAATGTGATTATCTTACCTCAACTTGGTAATATAGTTTTCCATCATCAGCCATTCTTGAAGAGGTACTAAGAATGCTCGATTCACGCCTGACACCAAGTCTGGTAGACATGAATTCTGTCAGATACTGCCGCAGTACTTTCTTTCCAGCTTCTTCTGGAGGACCCAAATCCTCTACACTCTTGTATTTGGAGGACGAAGGAGATGAAATCTCCACAGAGATATTCTCATCAAGAATGAAAGGATCCCTAAAAAATATGTCTGCACCCGCGCCACGCACTTGGATCCAGTTCTTCGGATAATTGAAAGAATAGCCATCGAAGGTGTCTATATGCTCTCTGTAAACAGATTGTGCCAGAGCAACATCCTTGAAATCAGTACGCGAAAGTATATAACTCGAGAACATCAAACCCATCAAGCTTCTTCTTGAAACTGCAAAATCTTTACTCTGATTATATATTAGGAGATGTGTTATGCAAAGTCATAAAGTTTATCCTGGCAAAATTATCCAAAGCAACATCTCACTTTTTTAGAAAGCAAATAATGTCAAGGTTGCTAAACCAATCTTGCAAATGGAGTCAAGCTCTACTGCAGGAAGCCAAAATGCACATATTCCAATCAAAGCAAACTAATAAACCAAATATATATATATATATATATATATATATATATCTTTGGAACCAGTTTTTATGTAGGGTGGTGTAGGAATTATTACACGAAATATTAAGGAAATCTATAAAAATGTAGGAGTTAATATTCATGTCATACGAAGTCAAAGATCTTATATTCTCTACAAACGATGGCTCATTACTATTAGTCTACTACCTACGTTCATTATCTATTGTGAGTTAGTAGATAGTATACGGACTCCTCTCGGTGTCAATTCAAAAACAGATTCCTGTTTACACAAGGTTAAGACTGCAAACTATCGGACCACCCTTAGCCCGATAGGGAAGACTTTCCGAGGGATAGTGGCATGTTGAGTAGGCAAATTTAAGAGGAGCGAACCATAAGTTTTTTAAAAAAAAATGTATACTAAACAATTGATTCAAAACCTTTAACAAGTTATTGTTATTCTTGCACTATAATGTTGTCTTTACAAGCATAACATACACTACATTGCTTCAAGATAACTCCAGTATACAAATGTAAAGCAGCAAAACTTCAATTCTGAATAAAATAAAATCAAGAATTGGTAGAGCTCACCTTTTGAAGGTTACATGAAACTATGTGGAGAGAAGATGGGGAATGGTTCCTTGGTGGTGGTGTTGATGTCCATGAATAAAGTGGAGGAGATATTTTCAGAACGCTGGCCATTTTGTGGTGGTGGTGGAGGTGGTGGTGGTGGTTGGAAGGAAGGGGGAGCTCAAAGATATAGAGAATTAGAGATAAGGGGTGTTAAAATGAAGATGTTAGATTATGATCTACTGGACTATACCCCACTTGCACACTTCTTTGTTGGAGAAAATTGTAAGATCATCTCCGTAGTAGATAATTGATCTCCCGTATTAGATAATTGTATATATCATAAGGGATACGGAAATAGATCGAGTAATCTGTTCCTTTATCCAAGAAAAAAATAAGCCAAGGATTCCCTGAGTAAGAACCATCGGATCATCACCTATTCCATAAATTTCGGATTTCCCGAGATTCCACCAATTAGTAACCCAAGATTCGATATTTTTATTAAATGAGAGAGAAACCCACCAGGGTTCTAATATTTTATATCATATTATTTTATTTTTTTTCATATCAACAAATATTTCAAATTATCTTTCAAATATCTCCACTTTACAATAGAAAATATTATAAAAAGTTATTCCATTTTATCTCAATTTCACATCATTTTTTTTTCCTTCTACATCATTAACATATATCTCATTATATATTCATTCTCTCTCTTCTTATAAATATTTTTTTATATATATAAATATTTGATATTTTTTTAAAATTAACTAATAATATTTGAAGAGTTGAAGAAAATAACAAAAAACTAGAGAAAAATAGACTAGTGGTAAAAATACTAAATTCATGGACATTATCTAGATGGTCTAAGAATTGAAGACCCAATATAGCCAAAAACCATAAAACTTTTTCTTATTGAAATTTATTACAATTTTGATGCTAGTCGACTAACCATTCACAACAGATGCCCTGTAGCACCTCCTATTTCATATTTAGAATAGGTAAAGGCAAAAAAATTTTAAAAAAAATACTAAATATCAGATTTTCTATCTCTAAAAATTTCCTCAAATATTATAGGGAATGCCTCATATTTACACCTTCCCCAACCCATTTTTTGTTCTTCACATAAAGTGGTGTAAGTAATAAATAGGGAATCTGAATTTGTGAAAAAGTTAAAACATATTTCCTAAATTTGATAAAGTAGTATAAGGAGTTGATTTTAGGAGAAAAATTTAGGTAATCTGCTGCGAATACTCTAAATTATCATTCCTTACTTACCCCGTTTCATCTTCCCCAACTTTAAATCACCAAACACCAACCACCACCCTCCCCACCATCACCATCACCATCAACCTTACCATCAACCTCCACTTAAGCTTTTAACTACGGGTCTTAGTTCAATTATTATTTGAGATAATTTATTTTATTCTTATTGTCTATTAATTGGAATCCATTGTAACCATCTAGTAGTTAGTAATTTATGAATTCGTTATACAGTAAAATTGTTGTATTCATACTCTCGCTATAATTGAGGTCCTCAATTTTAATCTTCACACTAAATCCCAAAAAGTATGGATCGACCCTGAAATTTCTCCAATTTACACCAATACCATTTTGTATACTCATCCAAAGTCCAAAGTCATCCCAAGAAGTCTCCCCTCAAGTCAAATGTTGGGAATTTTTCTAGTCGTGTAATGAAGTTGTGTTAGTTTCTTGTAATTCATCTCATCACAACATTATCTAACTACATTCTCCACAATCATAGTGAGAGAATCAACAAGGAGTAAAGTTAGTGAAAAAGGAAGCAATAAGACAAAGAAGAGGGAATGACTAATAGTCCATTAGGACCATTACCATACAACTAGATGTGTCTTGAAAGCATAAACCCCAACAAAGACAACAAACTTCCAACTCACACGCCACACATCAAAACTCAGTTTGGCTCATGTGCCTCACCAAAAAATAGCCTAGTGGTAAAAATACTAAATTCAATTTCAAAATTATTTAATTTCAAATTATGCTAATCTCATTTTAAGTCACATTTCAAATTATGTTAACTCCAAACGTCTCACAAACGGACGATACTCCTTTTTTAGATTATGGAACCAATGTTACACTTGGAAGATTAATGTATATGGAGTATTACATTTGATTAGGACTTAGGAGTGTATATTGTGTTTTGTTTCTTTAAAACTATGCTCTCTCTGCCCATTTTTAGTTAACATCCGATACTTTTTTGTTCTAAAATAGTTGTCGTTGGTCTAACATTGAAAATTGTACTTTTACGATCTTTATGAACTTTTTGACTATTTTTTCTATTGAAATTAGCAATCAATCAATAACATTTTTCCAAATAATTGAATTTTTATGTACTTTTTGACTACTTTTAACTTTTGTTAATTTATGTACAAATTGCTAGAACGACGATTAGAATTGAATGGAAGTAGTATTAAACTATAGATGACCTCCGTTAATAATCGTCTATCACTAGTTCTGTAATGGGTCCTACTGATATCAGTTTAGTACCCGATTCGATAACGCACCCAAAATCTTAGAGAGTCAAATTCAAATGTCATTTCATACTTGATACATGATCCCACTTAATTGAATATAATATATAGTTTTAAAAATACACAATATATATATATATATATATATATATATATTAAATGATATATGTGTATTTGAGTAAAATTGAGTAATTTTATTACCACTATTGTGAAGGTAAATTAGTAATGCTATCCTCTTGGTATTCTATCGAAACTTAATTATCAGAGTGTGATTGATGTATGTCCTAATTAATATTTTATATTTTCGGTGCTCATGTACAAAAATTTAAATTTTCACAAAACAATATTAAAAATAAAAAATTAGAAAGAAGATGAAAAAAGTTTCAACTATCACACTAAGATTTACGATATAATTAAATTTTCAAAAGTACAAAATCACATATAAATAGGGTATCGAATGAAAACTCTTTTCAATCTATATTTATATATTGTGAAAGTATTTAATTTTTTAATCTTTATGTTTTGTATAATTAAAAGGAGTGAAAAATAGAATGATAAGTAGTTAAATCTTAAAGTTGGAACATGTAACTTATAATTTTACTCTTCCGCGTTATAAATAGGGTAGATACGCTATCCAAAGTCAAACAAAGTTTGCCAATTCGGGTTGGAGTACAGTTCTTGCTCGACACCCGAAACAACCGAGTATTACCCACTCAATAAAGTACCTACCGATTAAATAACTCATTTTCCGTTCGAACTTGACTCATTAGCAGCCTTAATAACAAGGGTTGATATATTGTTATTTTAACAAAGTAATAAAATAAATTGTCACACAAAATATAACCGAACATCCATTTACCCTTCACAAATTCCCCAATCAACCCAACCACACCACCTCCCCCACTCTCAAACCCCCATTCCGTACTCCATAAATCCAACTATTCACACCATCAAAACCTCTTCCAATCTCAACCAAATCTCTCATCAACCCCTCCACATTTCCTCCAAATCCCAACCAAAGAAATTCAATCTTCATTTAGTTCAACCAAAACCCAAAATGTCGTTAAGGCCAAATTCAAGAACAGAGGTTCGGAAGAAGTCATACAAAATCGGAGTTGATGCTGATGAGGCTCGGCGTAGAAGGGAGGACAATTTAATTGAGATAAGGAAGAATAAGAGGGAGGATAGTCTCCTCAAGAAGCGTCGTGAAGGGCTTGTGGGTATTCAGCAACAGCAGTTACCTGATGGATCTCAATCCCAAGTTGGCATTGAAAAGAAGGTATTTTTTGTCCCAAAAAGATTGGCCGGTTTTGAATTTTTGGGTTTTAAGTTTAGAAATCGAGTGTTTTGATGTATTTTAGTATTTAGCTGATGTCAATCTCAGGTTGCTTTTGAAAGGTTACTAGTTTTTGTTGTTATATACTAATTGATTCTCACTTCATCCTAAAAAGATTGTCCGGTTTTGAAGTTGGTACTTGGGTCTTTAAGTTTTACAATTGGGTATTTTGTATATGTTTGTTTGTTAGTTGGTCAAGAGGTGGTGTTTTGAACACACTTTAGTGTGTTATAAAGGTTGCACTTGAAAGGAAGGTATTTTTGCTGTCCTAAAAACATTTTCCTGTTTTGAATTTTGATACTTGAGTTTTGAAGTTTAAAATTGGGTATAGTTGTTTGTGTATCTATGGATTTGATGTTAAATATATCAAAAGATGGTGTTTTTTGAACTTTTGATTTCTAGTCAAATTACATTTGTAGGTGGTACTAATTGGTGTTAAGGTATATTTGTTCTTATACTAATTAGCGCTCACCTTGTCCCGTAGATATTGTCCAATTTTGAATTTTGATACAACTGGCACTATTGGTAGTTTATTTCCATGTGGTGTTTTATATATAAAGGGATAGTGTTTTGAACATACTTTAGTATTAAGATGTTAATATTGGTACAAATTATATGTGCCAATTAAGCCTATAAAATTTGTTAATTTTGTAGATCGAAATTTAAAGTCACAATCTTTTTGTGTGATTTGGGTATTTAGAGGAATTGGAGGACGTGATGTGGGATCATATCTTATCATGCTTGTGGTAGAAGTATAATCATTTCTTATAGGTATCGCGATTTTCTTAGCATGTGAAGGTATTGGTGACATTTGGTTTACCAAAGTTGGGTAGCAATGCTGATATTTGTTTTTGTTATGAATGTGCTACTTTGATAAGGGCTATTTTGTTAATTTGGATACTATTGTGGTTTATTGGTGAATTTGAGTGGTAGGTGAGATGTATGCTAGTATATCCCTGTTTCTATGATGAACATTGATTTGATGGTTGCTTTTGTGGTCATTTATGATAAAAGGAATGTTTTTCAATTGAATTTGTGGTTCCATTACTAGTACGTTTTAAGTGGTATAGAAAGATTGGATTTTATAGTTGAGTAAGCACTCATGATAGACTAAATGATGTATGGCTAATGTTACAATTCTTGATGCCCCCATTTCTTAATTTTTTCCTGCTTTCAGTTGGAAAGCATCCCTGTCATGGTACAAGGAGTGTGGTCCGAGGATCCTGCAGCTCAATTGGAAGCAACTACTCAATTCCGAAAGCTGTTATCTATTGGTGAGCATTTAAACTCTATATCTTTGCTCACTAACGTGATGATTTTTTGAAAACTAATTTTCCCATTACAATATTCTCATTGGTTTTGTTATAGAGCGTAGCCCTCCAATTGATGAGGTGATAGGAGCAGGCGTTGTGCCACGTTTTGTTGAGTTCCTTGGAAGGCAGGATGTGCCTCAGTTGCAAGTAAGTAGTTTGTTGTACTCCCTCTATCCCCATTTTCTTCGTGAGTATTTCCCTTTTCTAGAAATCTCAGAATCTGGTCTTGTATTAATTAAAAGCATTAGTAAGTAATAAAGTAAAATTGAAAATGAGAGACAAGTTGCTATTTTTCTTTAACTTGTGATAAAGTAATATACTCAATACAAATTTGGATGGAGTGAATATCTTTCATGAATTATTGATATCTCTTTTTATGCATTGTAAATGTCATATTAAGATTCTGTTGATATCTTCCATTTCTGCAGTTTGAAGCTGCATGGGCTTTGACAAATGTAGCTTCTGGAACATCAAACCACACTCGTGTAGTCATCAACCACGGGGCGGTCCCAATGTTCGTGCAACTCTTAGGCTCTGCCAGTGATGATGTCCGTGAGCAGGTATTATCTTACTTATATTTTTATTAATAAATTAATGTAACATATCTATATAATATTTATTAAATTCATATTAACCAAGTTTAATTTTGAGTGTAAAATAATAGATAATTTTTACAAAGCCATTTCTAAAAATGAAGGTAAAATATATTTGATAATATTTACGGATAGTTATTGTATAACACATTTATAAATAAAAAATTATTGTTGGTCTCCTATATTTTAGGAGAACATGGGCTTCAAAATAACTTCCAACTCCCCCCTTCCCCAATTATATGTAGTAAAGATGCTTCGTAAAACTGAGTACTTTCTGGTCCATCTTTGTTCATCCCAATTGATTAATGTGAAATTATTTTAATCCATGGTAAGGCAATCTGGGCTTTAGGAAATGTTGCTGGAGATTCTCCTGCTTGTAGAGATCTCGTTCTTAGTCATGGTGCCCTACTGCCACTGCTAAGTCAGCTTACTGAGAACTCAAAGCTCTCCATGCTCAGAAATGCAACTTGGACACTATCGAACTTCTGTCGTGGCAAGCCGCCCACGCCATTTGAACAGGTAGTAGAGACTTTCTGATATAAACTTTTAGTTGGGTGTATTTATCATTTGTTTAGAATGGTTGGATCAATTTGCTTCATTCTCAGAAATTTCCTTCCTATGTATAATCAGGTTAGTCCAGCATTGCCAGTTCTTCAACGTCTTATCCATACGAATGATGAAGAAGTTCTCACAGATGCTTGCTGGGCCCTCTCTTATCTCTCTGATGGCCCAAATGATAAAATTCAAGCTGTGATCGAGGCAGGTGTTTGTCCACGACTTGTGGAGCTTTTGATGTAGGTTCTTGTTTTCATTCTTCAGTTTCATCTTCCATTGTATTTAATTTAAATCTCTGTATGTTAATGATATTTTGTTATCCTAAGGCATCCTGCCCATACAGTACTGATACCTGCTCTACGGACTGTGGGGAATATTGTTACTGGTGATGATACACAGACACAGGTTGGTGTCTTCTTGGTTAGCATTTATGATAAATTAATGTTAATGTGTGTTGAACTCAAAATGGTTGCACACGCCCTAAGTACTAGAGCAAAGAAAATGTAGCCTGTATTCTTGGGCATATGGCTGCGGGGACATGTTCCAAACTAAATGGTACTTATCTGTCTATGCTATTGTTGGGCTTTGGGTGGGTGGGGGGGGGGGGGGGGTAACTGTTCAGAAAATTCTCAGTCTTGGGTGTATATTTCATTTTTGCTATGAAATTGTTTTCTTGCATGTAAGATGTCTTCAGCAACTTTTCTGTTTTCTCTTGAGTCTTGAACAAAATGTTTGTTATGTTAAATGATTGAGATCGGAGAAATCTTTATCTGAGTCAGTCTCTCCAGTCAATTTTTTGATTGTTGAGGAAACAGTTATCTGATACTAAAATGTCAAAAGGGGAAGCATTGAGGATTTATCAAACAAATAAAATTTCGAGAGGCAAGAGAGCCTCAACACTGATAATATTCCTTTTGCAGTATGTGATTGATAATCAGGTCCTTCCATGTCTATTTAAACTGCTCACTGAAAACTATAAGAAGAGCATCAAGAAGGAAGCTTGTTGGACAATCTCCAATATTACTGCTGGGAATAGAACTCAAATTCAGGTATATGCTTACCTTCCATATAAATTATTTTGAAGATAGACAGACAATTAATTTTTTATGATAGTTCATATTAAGTATATTCTTTTGATGTGTAATGTTGTTTAATAAAGAAATGACAAATCCATGCCAAGGGCAATTATACTTCATAGTATGAATCATCTTTGCAACTTCATAATAATTTAAAGGATGTCAACAGGCTTGTGGACTAAGTAAATTGGGTGTAGTAATCGTTATTCTAGTTACTCTTTTCTTGGCATGATTTATTCAACTTTTCTGATGTAGTACTAAATCTTTTTGCCTTCATTTTACAGGCAGTGTTAGAGGCAAATGTTTTCTCTCCTCTGATATTTCTTCTCCAAAGTGCCGAATTTGACATTAAAAAGGAGGCTGCGTGGGCCGTCTCAAATGCCACTTCTGGCGGATCTCATGACCAGATCAGGTTTGGCATCCGGAGCTGTTTATGAATTTATAATGCCTATTTTCCTGAGATCTTGATCTTGTAGATTATGAAATATCATAATCTTGTGTAACCTCATTGTTTAATTGCAGGTACTTAGCGAACCAGGGGTGCATTAAGCCTCTCTGTGACCTGTTAATCTGTCCTGATCCAAGGATTGTGACTGTGTGTCTTGAGGGACTTGAAAACATTTTGAAAGTGGGTGAGGCAGACAAAGAAATGGGGCTGAATGGTGGAGTTAACTTGTTTGCACAAGCTGTTGACGAATGTGAGGGAATCGACAAGATTGAGAACCTCCAAACTCACGACAACAATGAGATTTACGAGAAAGCCGTGAAGCTTTTAGAGAAGTACTGGGCTGAAGAGGAGGATCAAGATATTGCCGATGGAGTTGACTCCAATCAACAGTTCAACTTCGGGAACAACCAGCCTAACCTTCCACCCGGTGGCTTCAACTTTGGATAAATTATCTTGGTGCTCTGCATTCCTGTTGTGTAGTCTTCTTCGCGTGGTTGATTGAACTGAACTTATTTTGTGGTGGTTTATCGGAGTTTTTGGTTTGGTCTGGCACATAGTCAAGACTGTGTCAAAATTTATTTGAAGTGTAAGATTTTACTTTGTTTTGTACTTGATGTTTAGTTTCAAAGAGGAAAGTTTTATTGCAAGTCTTTTCAGTTGTAGTGAACTAGTGATATTATTACATTAAACAATTCGATTTGTTATTTTGCTTTCTATTTTCACCAGGCTATTCGATTACCTCTAGTATAACCTCTTTTCTATATATACAATTCGCCATTTTTTTAAAATTAGAATGACAAGGTTCAAATACAAAGTGTTACAAAGGGAGATTATTATAATGTGAACATAAATTATCAAAACATCCAATTTCAATTAGGTCTCTAAAAATATTAAATATGTTCGACCATTACTGGTACATTATTTCACATCAAAGTTCTTCAAAAATTACTTTATAATCTAGAAATAGCAATCATCTTACCTCTACAATAAGTAGTACCAACAATCAATGATTCATTTAGATCGTGATAAATTAAATTAATCCAAAGAGTAATTGATGTAAATTAAGAGAAGTGTTTCAAAATATTAGTATATCGGAAATTAAACCAAACGTAGGTAAATGCAAAAAATAAAGTAAAATTTAATTAATCGAGATGAATCAATTAGACTAATAATAAGGTCGTCTTAACTTGGTAAAACTAAATACAGATTACAGCCGCACTTAGAGGTTTAGGTGTGCTCAGAAAACCCTTTGGAGATTGTACAGACTCTTGAAGAAACAATGGCTTGGAGACAACTCACCTCTACATTCAACAAACTATCACTTTTTTCTTCATACCCTTCTTCTACTTTCTGCAATTTCTCCTCCAAATCTACCCCATACTTAGGTATTATAAAAATCAAATCTTTTTGTTGTAATCTTCTTTTTAGCTAAATTGGTTGTTTTGTGTTAATTGATTTAGTTTTATCTTGTGTTTTTTGATAGCAGTAAAGGTGGGTATCCCAGAATTCTTGAGTGGAATAGGGAAAGGAGTTGAAACCCATGTTGAAAAGCTGGAGAATGAGATTGGAGATCTCCATCACCTGCTTGTTACTCGAACCCTCAAGCTCAAGAAGCTCGGAATCCCCTGCAAACATGTAAATTAGCATTCTTGATTTGTTTGTGTTTGCAATTTATTTCGTTTCATTAGTATGTTTACATGTAGCATGAAGTTAAAGATTTTATATTATCCGACTCTTGGATATAATGAAATAATCAAAATGATTCATGACACTATGTACCCTTGTTATCTATTGCGAAGTAGTAGACAATGTTGGCACTTTGCACTTCACTCTTGGGACAGTTGAAAATTTTAGTAAGGCTGTGTTACCCTGCTTAGCAGTTGAATTTTCGGAGGCATTAGGCATTAGGTCATGTTGTTGGTGTTGTTGTTGTTGTTGCTTTGTTCAATACATTAGTATAGGCATATCATCTTTCCAATCCCATTATGTTTGTTGAATCAGTTGATGGATTACTCAAAATGTGTCTACAATTTGAATACATTGGAGGTAATAGCACTAATTAGCTTTAATAAGCCGTTTTGGCAATCAAATGATAAATTTATGCTATATTGTTTGATGTTTCATCAATTACAAGTATAACTAATAAATATGTAGGAAATTTCTTGCAGTCTAATGATTGATGATCGACATAACATTTTGACTTTTGTCTTTTAACATCTCTTGCTGAAATATAAGCCTTCTAACTTATTCTTGCATCTTTATTTGTATATGTTGTGTGTGAATATACTGTCCGCTCTTCTATGCATTTATTTTATATAAGTTTCAGTTGTGCTTACTGTACACTGATTGGAGTAGCACTAAAGAAAGGGAGTAAGATATTATTGTTTAGCTCATTCATGGATAGATTACACGTTTTAGATTTTATGATCTTGAAGAAGATAATGCACAACTCCATCAGAAACAAATTGGAACCAGGTGTTTCTCTCTTTATAGGCCTGAATGGTTAAATGTCATATGAGGCTTTATGTACATGAAACATTTTGCATTGCTATACCATTAGGTAATTTAGCTATATGTAAGTTTCACAAAACATGTGTACTTAAGCTGTTATCTGCTGTTAAGGTTCGGCCTCCCTTCCGGTTGCCTGTCGCACTTTGATATGAAGTTCATAAAGTTGAAATAAGCTCATACGCTTCCTTTACCGTTAATAGAATCAATTGACTAATGTGCTCTCTTTTAACAGATAATGGTTTCCTAGATTTGGATCACCCGGGAAAGTTTATACATTATACCACGGTTAATCCATTTTTTTTTTCCTGTAACCTCAATGCTAGAAAATTGGTATTCGACAGTTAATGCAGTATATTATTTAGCTGGATAATGATGGCTACTCTCAATCTAAGACGAACCATTTAATGCTCTTCTTCTTCTTTGGTTATTGGTTATTATGCTTCAGGTGTAGAACATGGAGGAATTTGTTTAAGAATAGTTAGACTTGTCGAACGAAAAACTCTTACGTTAGTACTCCTGTATCTCAAGAAGATTTACATTTGATTTGGTCTTGCAGAGAAAGTTGATACTGCAGCATGCTCACAAGTACCGACTGGGACTCTGGAGGCCTAGAGGGGAGCCTATGAAGTCTTAGTGATTGTTATCTTGATATTGTGTTAGTAGATCAACACACATTTCATGTCCTGGTTCCAAATGAATGGATACTAAAGAAATTCAGGGAAAATTCAGATGTTTGTTAAACATGGATCTTTGATCTTGAATTTTGATGTGTTCTCTAATAATGAATCTTCATTATGTACTTACAAATATTCATTTTTACTTATCTTTCGACATGAGTGATCCATCCTGAATTTTGCTGTGTTCTTTACTTAATTGATACATACTACGGAAACAAACAAAAAAAGAATTTAATTGATTTGCTATGGTGAAATTTTCGAAGAATTTTAACAAAGGATTGATTGTAAAATAAATTTGTGATATATTCCCCACCATTAATCAACACCTAAGATATTGAAATACATCCATTTAACACTAATAAAATTCAGAACCGTCCCAGAAAAAAATTCCGGAACGACAGGAACTTCCTTTCCTTCCATCCCTCGTTTGGTAACTAAATGTAGGGAAATCGTTAAGAGTATCGAAAATCAGCTACTTCTGCACTAGTTAGCTTGGACATTGCATCTGCATTGCTCAATGTTGTAGTCTTTTTCAACTGCTGTCCAGAATATAAGATGCAATCTCCAAGAACTACCCAACAACAATAAAGTTAATGATACAGGCAGTGAACATCAACATACCGATTGGTATGTTAACTCCTAACTGTATATTCATTCACAAGGTAAGCATAAATCGTTCATCCCCATGGATTCTTCCAGCAAGAAATGTATATAGTTATAATAGAGCATCCACAAGTCTCCGTCAGCAATAGACCAGATTCGACATGTTGGAACTTCAGCTATAGAAGGCCAGATCTGAAAGAGGCGGGGGCAAGGAATGTAAGGGAAATACTAATAAATGTTAATGCTTAGTTGTAAAACATGTAGCTGGAGTGCTTACTCAGGAAACCTCCGGAATTGCTCTACTTCTAGAACATAAGGTTTTATCAATGTCCAGGTGAAGGATTGAGCCGTCCTGAAACGAAACGATGAACATGAAGTACGTTGCGTAACAAGATAAGCAAAATAGGACGTCCCAACTATTCCAATCTAATAAAATGGCGAAGGAGAGAAAATATTTGCTAGCTATAGGATGCACGAGAAGAAAGGGTTAGGAAATTCTGTTGCAAGGAGTTATAAATCACAGTATGAGCAGTCCCTCAATTATATAGAATAGAGCAATAGAACAAAATCAATTATGAAAATAATATACTCTATACATACTTTTAATTTGCTACAACCAGGGAATAAAGCTCATGAACGAGAACCTAAGAGGCCTGCAAGTTGGGGAAAGTGTTATAAAAATGAAAAAAACTGAACACAGGAAAGATGCCAAAAATGAGCAACAGCAGTTCATAAGTTCATAGTAAGAATTACGACTCTTCCCATTTAAATTAGCAATAGTAGAGGGAGAAGGTTTCTGAGAATAGTCTACCTTGCAAAAGAATTGACAAATAACTTCAAATAGGATCATTTAAATAATTATGATATGAATACCTTGACATACAATGACAATTAAGAATAGAACAGTGACCACCATTGCAACGAAGCTAGTACTATTAGTAAATGATAATTTCTCATTTTTCTTCTTCTTCATAGCTTTCATCCTTTCAATCCTTTGGCGCTTCAAAATTGCAAGCTTAGAGATTTCTTTGATCAACTTCAAGTCAGCAGCATTATCAAGGGATGGCCCTCTTGGAGGCCGAGGAGGTTTTGAAGTCTTTATACCGTTCTTTGATGATTTCTCGTCCTTTAAGATAATCATATTCCCCATGCGTTTGTCCTTTCTTTTGAAATTGTTAAAGATGATCTCATCAGGTCCCGACGACTTGTCAGACGTGTTTGAACACGCATAGTTATTTGGTGACTCCATATAAAGCAACCCTCTACACTCACTTTTCAACCTATTTGTGCTTTCAACCAAGATAGGAATTTTATTTCCATCTTCCTCACTAGTATTCCCGCCACTCTCCAAATCAATATCCGGATCGGAATTTGCCAAACAAGTAAAATCCATCACATGAACAAGTTGCACGAGTTATCAACCTCTAATTACTATACTCAAATCAATCAAATTTGATCCCGACCAACTTATAGCTAAAAAAAATCCCGCCAAAAGGCCTCGTGCCAATAAGGAATACGGATACCAGAAAAAACAAGTCCTTCAACCAATTATGGAATACATGAGAAGGTCCATTGAAGTTCTTACAGTGAAGCTAGTTTGCTGGCATTAGGAAACGTATTCAAACACCCAAGCAGGAGTAATTTTTGGTTTGCCGATACTTTTATCTCCTCCACATAGAATTCACAATGCAATTTGCTGGATCACTTTCTCATCCTGGTATCACTATAAGAATAGAAGAGAGACTTCAAAATTTAGATATACGAAAAAATTAGAATAGAGATGTACGCATACTGCTGATGCCGGAAAACTTATCCATTCAATCAAATCAAACAACATAAGAACCCAATTTTCAATCATATCCTCAAGAGAAAATGATAACATAAATGAAGCAATTTGGATTCTTGAATCTAAACAATAAGACTACTAAATGAAGAACCATCTATTCTTTCATCTAAACCCAATAACACACTTAGTCTACTTCTCAATCCTATAACTGTGGTTTTATCAAATAAACCAAATCTTTCAAAAAGAACACTTTTTATCACTTAAGACAACCATTTTGCTCAAATAAACCAAATATTTCAAAAAGGAACACTTTTTTATCACCTAAAACATGACCATTTTGCTCAAATAACCCAAATATTGCAAAAAGAAAACTTTGTATCACCTAAAACATGACCATCTTGCTCAAATTACTTGATATACTATACCTTACTATGGAGAAGCAAAATTGAACTAACCAAACATTTACCAACAAAAAAAATTGAATTAAATTGACAAATTGCCCCCTCTACTTTACTAAATTAATCCTTCAATATGGAAAAATAAATCAAGTTACCTTAATTATTTCAACAAGCTTCTTCCTGAGCTGGTATTTGGACTTCGTGAAAAGAAAATCTGGTGCACACAAAAATTAAATATTGAATAATAGATAGACAAGAAAACATTGAAGAAAGATGATAAAAAGATAGGCTTATTTTCATTTTGGACCCTGAACTATCACGTAAGTTTCAAATTGGACCCTAATACTATCATAAGCCTCAAATTGCCCCCTATACTACGTTTTGTCTCATTTTGCCCCCTCAAATGCCAATTTTTTATTGAATTTCATTTTAAAAGAAGGGCAAATTCGGATTATCACATATATCAAACTTTTGGGGCATTTTTATAAATAACTAATGATAGTATCAGGGTCTAATTTGAAACTTACATGATAGTTCAGGGTCCAAAATGAAAATAAGCTTGGGATTTATTTTTAATTTAATAAGTTTTGTTATTTGTGAATTGTGCCCAAAAGTTTAACATATGTGCTATTTCGATTTTGCCCTTATTTTAAAACAAAATTACATCATAGTTGGCGTTTTAGGGGGTAAAATGAGACAAACCATAGTATATGGTCCAATATGAGGCTTAGTATAGTATTAGGGTCCAATTTAAAATTTTCATTATAGTTCAGGGTCCAAAATGAAAATAAGCCAAAAAGATACCAACCAAAGTAAAAGTACTGTATATTTTTTCACATTAAAATAACTTGTAAGAATACCTTTGCCTGTTTCGTTCATTTGTTTTGTTTTTTTGGTGTTTATCTTCCTTGTTTGTTGTTTTCTTTTATTTAATATTTGTTTCCTATTCAAAAATTTATTTGTCTGTGTATGCTTTTGAATGTAGACAATACTCAATACTCGTTCTATATCCGATTCAATATCTCGTTCAAAGATTTATTTTGATGGATTTAATTATTTCGTGTGTTTTTTTCTCGACAAATGTAAAGTATACCAAAACTTCCCAACCAAATACTCCCTCCATTCATAAATAATTGGTAGAACAGTCTTTTACCCGACTCTAAATACTTGAATCTACATCTTATTCCACCCCTACTTTTAAAAATTAATCGAGTTAATGTGAGTATAAACTTTGGCCCGATATTTGCAACAATCTAATAATTATTTTACTCGATAAATATTTGGTCAATGATTATCTACGAAATCGACTTGTTAACATTAAAAAATGGCGGGTCCAAAACTATATTTGATAGAAGAATATAAGATGTCGATGGAGATGGAAGCAAACGTGTTGATACCTTGTACACAACTTATGTACACTCGATCAAGTGGATTGACATGAAATTGAAAGATTAAATTGTCTCAACATAAACGTGCTTTTCCAAACTTACCTCGACTAGATGTCTAGATCTTCTAGTATACATACCCTCTCCACATCTTTATTGATAAACATTCAATTTTTTTTTATATATTTTAGTGAGATTATAATTTTCAAAAGTTTGGTCAAATTTGACAATTAGATAGATATGATCATATGATTATTGAAAATGTAGCAAGATAGTATTTTTTCCTTCTCAAATTATAGTTTCACTTTTTATTTCTAGGATTAAAGTTTAAAAGCTTTTGTCATAAATTTTTATTAATTGATAGTCCGATAAGAAATAATATAGAATTAGAAATACTAACTTTTGATAATTTTTGTTCATGTAAAATTCGAAATATTTTCATTGATCGTGAAAAGTCAAATGAAAATTAAAAATTAGGAAGGAGGGAGTAACACTTTTTCTTATCGACATTTTTTTGTTTAAATTTGTCACATTGGACTTGCTCAATATGATTTATATGATTGGCGTGATTTGAAGTCTATTACATCAATATGAGGTCTATTCGATGGTATTGCTTGATAACGGTTGTGACATTTCAATTATAAAAAATAAAATGTTAATGTTGTTGAAGTAATGTGACAAAAGGGTTAAGGTTTTTTTCTAATGATAAGAAACTATCATAAAAATGATTAAACGATAACATAAAGGTTCAAAATACGACAAAAATAACTACTCATGACAATCGTCTAAGAGTATTAAAAGGAGCCCCGGTGACAATATACCAACTCAAGAGACTTATTGTACCGATCCACAATTTCAATATGCTAACTTATGAGTCGCATTGTTATTAAAGTTGAATTAGATAAAACAAAGACATCTAAGTAATTTGAATTGGGATGAATAATTGGTAGTGTGGAGTGGAGAAAAGGTAAAGTAAAGCATGTGACATTATGAAAAGACAAATGTTTGGGTATTTGGGAATTAAATAAAAATGTCCATAATGACACATGCAAATCCAAGGTGGGTGGGGTTGGGGCTTGAAATAGGTGCACATGCATATGGATAGCACCCACTCAATTGCCGGATTCTCTCCAATCCTCAACATGGTGGGCCTCCACTCCCTACCAATTATCTGCCTCTCATTTTATTTTCAAATTTTAAAATACTTATCAAAATGATATAAGGAATAAAAAATTGTGGGTCAAATTGGATTTAGTTAGCAAATATTTCTTTCAGAAATAGGTTTAGTTATCAATTTCAAAAATATTGGAGCTACATTTCTCTCTGTTTTCGTTCAAGAATTCTTATTTATACATTTTCACATCTTTTGGAACCCCAAGAAATAATTATTTTGTTTTGAGAATTTTTATAAAATTTATCATCACTACAAGGACTACAATGCTAGATTTAAAAAGTTTACATGCATTTACATAAATTGGCAACGTCATCCAAAATTCTAAATCACACAAATTATTAAAATAAAAATTAGAAGACATTTAAAGAAAATGCTAACTTAGCTGGCATACCACTTAATTATAATGCAAAAATAAATAAATATGTATGGAATGAAAGTAAAGCACTAAAAAGATAACGTCGTGGGCAGTGGGCTGGTGGAGATGGAAATTCCATGTCCACACTCAAATACACAGATCAAATTCACTAAGTTGTTTATTAGTTATAAAATACTTAATAAATAAATAAAGTCATTTTAGCCATTGCCTCCTAAATTATTGATTTATTTTCAGTTAAATTATTGGTTCTTTTTTAAAAATGTGCCTGATGAAGTTCTTTTTTCAATTTTAACAATAAAATGACTATCGCATCTCTAAATAGTAGGAGCACATTTTACATAATTAAAATAATCGAGATTCCTTATTCGTCAATGGGAACTACTATACACACTTAATTGATTTTCTGTTAAGTTGGTATTATCAGAGGCATGTGGTTGTAAATTTTAAAGGGACAAAATAGTCGTGCAATGTAAATCGAATAACATTGCCCTTAATTATAGTATCGCAATATGATTAATTTTATGTTGTGGGACTATTTTACCCCTGATAATTATGCAAGTGACACACATATGTCATTAATAATACTAACTTAACGAAAAACGTAATCCTAAAACCAACATGATATTAAAATATGAGTGGTCAAAAAATTAAAAAATGAAATATGAGTGATGAAATGATGAATGTCGTCACAAATTTAATATAATATGTATATCATTGCTTATCACATAAAATATAAATAAATACGATGGAAAATCCAATCATTCACCGGGAACATTATGGGTGGGCGGCGGCGGCACAGCTAAGGCGCCTCCGTCGGGGGCTGGGGTGAGTAGCTGAGTGAGAAAAGTCATGGCTCGAACTTGCATTTCCAGAGCTGCAATGTAATCAGTGGTTTCTTCAAGAAGGCTCGGAAACGCAACTTTCCGACAACCTGGAACCACCCTCCCCAACACACGTACCTTCTGTTCCAACAATGGTACCTCCTCCTCCTTCTTTTTCGTCTTCTTCGGTTCGGTTCTGGTTCGGGTTTTGGCTCTCTTATGTTTCCTGTTGATGAGATGAAGCCTCATGGAAAGTTGGTTGGTTAAAATGGCTCTGCTCCATCGAGTTTTTCCCTTTGAAGTTGTTGCCAACACTCTATCAGCTGTGTCCCTGATGTCTTTACGTCCTCCTCCATTATCATTCCTCT
This sequence comes from Echium plantagineum, assembly GCA_003412495.2. Classification (NCBI taxonomy): domain Eukaryota; kingdom Viridiplantae; phylum Streptophyta; class Magnoliopsida; order Boraginales; family Boraginaceae; genus Echium; species Echium plantagineum. Next base: position 10,808,518 of record CM016564.1, on the reverse strand, counting down.
GGAGAGCTTCCAAGAGCTTTCTTGAATATAAATCTTCATTTCTCGACTTCCTCCATCTACTGCTATCAATTATCCCTGTATCTTCACCCACATTGTTCTCTACATGGATTTTTCTCCTCTTCTTTCGCCTTCGGTTCAGATCGGTATCGTGATTATTTGAGTTCGATGAAGATGAATCCATCTAGATAACTACTCGCAAAAGTTGGAAATCTGGAAGAAGAAGAAGAAGAAGAAACGAAGAAAAAACTTATGTTAGCTAGAGATAAGTATTGAAGAATGATTCGTCTGATACTGAATATGTATATTTATATGCGAAATCATAAGATGCAAACTGTTTATCTAGGTATCGATCGATCATATTCCTCGATATTGATGTATATTCTATGCAATTCTAGGGGTTAATCGAATAGTCTAGTTGAAAAGGTTTTTGCTAGTGACCATAGAAGATTCTGGTTCAAAACTCCCCTCATCGCTAATTTACAAAAAAAAAAAAAAGAATTTCTATGCAATTCTACATTGAATTAGATGGTAATATGACTATATGTTTCATGTCTAACTACTATTGATCATCTTTTAAATTGAAAAAAAAAGAGAATATATCTATTGAATTCACTTGGGAGTTGGAGATGGATATATATTATAAATATTATGATACAAAAATTACCTTGGAATTGGATGAAGTTGATGGTGGCGATGATGGTTGTAGAGAGGGTGGCCGGTTGCAATTATTGAGAGAATGTTATAATTTTAAGAATTTGGTTGGAAGAAAGTTATCAATAAGCAATATAGCAAGAGAGGGATGGGAATTTATGACTCCAAACTTTATTTATTCTTCCATTTGGTCCTTTGTATTGTTCTTGGATTATTTATAGGACTTTTATTTTAGTAAGCTTTTTAGTACTTACTCTTTCTAATCCCCATTTCGATTTTTAAAGTCACCAAAACACTACTTAAAATGTAAATATTTTTTATTATATGAGTGTAAAAATGATAAAATTGATGTTTAAAAAGTGCACATTAAAACAAATCCAACCAGATATCACATGACTATATTATTTCTTATCGGATCATGATAATTGACCTAAAAAATTAAAAGAGCAACTACGATTTGGAAAGGAGGGAGTAATATAGAAGAAAAATAATCTCTTTCAAGTAGTGTTCGATTGGTTAATTATTAAACAATATCCGATTGGTTATTGGTATAAGGTTAACGACCAAAAAATGATTTGTGTAAGCTCCGTCTGTTTATTGGGGTCAAAATTTGAAAACTTTAATCATAATTATCATTATCCGATAATAAATAATATAGTCATGCGAGATCTGGTTAAACCCCAACACTTTTTTTCCCATACCATTTTTGTCTAATTTTATTGTAAAATTGAGATAGAGTTAATCGAATAGTCTAGTGATGAAATGATCCTAGCTTGAAAACTCATCTTATCGCCAATCATAAAAAAGAAAACTGTTATTAAGTTAACATACAACTTCATACTCACTATTTAAGAAATTAAAGTATATGTAATTCCTCCATTCCACATGCTAGATATCAATCAACTTAATGATGTGACTTTTTATATACAAGATTTGATGTTCAAATAAAAAATAATTACTTGCCAACGATTCAATAGACGATTTTCATGCTAATTTACGTTGAAACAAATTGAAAAATAATAGCTCTATCGTCTGGAGTAATTAAATAATTAATTCCTTAGCAATAAATCCCAATTAAACTTGGGATGTAAGAGAGTATGCGTTTTGGTTCAAAGCAAAGAGAAACAGCTCATTATATCTTAGCAAACAATTAAGAGATGAGCTAATTTATTAGCTAGTTTAATTTAATTGTTGTGAAAGCCAATATTATCGGTTTATGCATAACATGCAAGTTGACGTTGTCGCCTTATCGTGTGCCAATAATTTGGCAATCAATTACTTTTACTATTAAATTACTACAGAATCACTAGCTAATTACAACAACTTTGCATGAATTATCATCAAACCAATCGATATAATTTGTTATGACCAATCACTACTAGTGATATCTCATATCTGGCCCGAGCTTCTCCTAGGAGATATCAGATTCAATCTTTGCTGAAAATATATGTTATTTCTTATTGTCTCTGTCATATTAATAGTACATATAGATTTTAACCGTTACTTTAATTAGTTATTTATTCGGTAATTGTAATGTCATCCTAATATAGGATGAAAAATGATTAGCTAATAAGTTTGCATAAAGTTGGGAATGGATAAGTGGTTGAGGAGGAAGATTTAAAGGATATAAATGTTGAGTGGCAGAAGTTTTACTAACTTCACATGGCGACCAGCTTGATTTGAAGCATGAGAATTTAGATGAAGACCAAACAAATAAAAGAAACGTATGTCATTGTCTATAGGCCATAGCATGCATTATTGGGACCCAAATATTCATAATAAATTAAAACTTATTTCCTGTCTCATACATATCTTTAATTTCCTTGATCAATCAATGTCCATGTTGTCGCAGATGTTTTTCATATGCAGACCACCACTTACACTTGCAGTTTACAGACCAGGCCAATAATAATACTCACTATTTTATATACTCCTATTATTTTGAGGGGTTTAATTTCAGATGGAGTTATCGATTCTCTCAAGAGGTTACATATGTCGCAAACACATATATTAATGATCGGGAAGGTGTTTTCATTTTGTTATAATTAAATAAATAAATTCAAACACGAGATATTTGTTAATTTAACGGTGAAGATGTTTACGGGGGACTAGTTAGGTGGGGGTGGAAGGTTGAAGAAGATGTTTTCAATTTAACTAATTAAAATTGAAAATTTTAATAATATGAATTAGATTATGAAGTATGATTAATATATATGATGTTGGATTAGTTTTAAATATTATTTGTCTATTTTACTTTTTTTTAAAAAATTTAAATGATAAAATAATAGATGTTCGGGTTGCTAGATGCAAAAGTTAAATGGTCGGCAGGTTACCTACTCTGGCTACTCACCTAACCTTACATATTTTGATAACCCATTATTAGTTGAGAACTTGAGGCCTGAGGGACCGATTGTCCAATTATATCCAACTTAGCCCCATAGGCCATAGGCCATAAGTTCATAGAACATAACCCATGGCCATATGACATTCCATATGGGCTATGGCATGCAATCAGAAAATCAGTCGGAAATGGGAATTGGTCCGGTTATTTTCGATAAAAACTCGAGTTGATATTCGATATAAGGTATAGTTTGGATTTATACTTGAAAGGAATCGAACTCATAATCTCATAGATAGGTGAATTCTTGAATCTAAGTCGACTATACTCAAAGTCCATACCGAAACACTCCAAATTCGGATCGAAATACCCATTCGAGAGCAAAGAACCACGACCCAGGTCATACCGCTAAGTCTCAGTTAAGTCCTCATCCAAATGTTTTACCGCATACCCTGACTCGATCGCTAATAGACAAGGTTCAAAAAAATAACTTTTATATGTTGATCAGACAAATAAGAGGTTGTCCTTCAAATTATTCACCTCATATCGAGATTGTATTGGACCTATAACAACTATATAGTTGCAGAAGTTGACAAAACATTTATAAGAAGATATGTTCGAGTGTTGAATTATGTTATTTACTTCCGCACGATATTTCAATTATTAGTAAACATAAATTTTCATTGAAAATTAAGAAAATATGTATAAAACGTAAATATTTATTATTGACGCCCCAACCATGGATGAGTTGATCGTGAGCAACTCGTCGACTCCGTCAATAAAATACTACAGTAGTCCTTAAATTGACAAAAACAAGCTGTGACTCTCGTGCCAACAAATCCAATTGTCTTGTCACATGAACCAAATCAAGAACACCCAAAAATATAGCCATTTATCGAAGTAGAAGCCTCAGCTTTGTTCAACCAATGGCATCAAATCATTACATCATAGTCCTTTTCTTGATCTCACTCACAATTTTCCAATCAAACAAGTTGGTCTCTGGTCACCAAGAATCAGGAGAGTGGCACTGTGATGAGGACTCAGAAAGCAGAGTTTCAGCTGACTTCATACCTGGAATTGTTACTGTAGATGGTCATGATGATGATTGGGAAGACATTAATGGCTTTGATTTTTCTTTGCTTCCTGCTCTTGATCCAGATCAAGACCATCAGTATAAGCCTGGAAAAATGACCATTAAGGTACCCTTTACTCTTATTTTTCGTTTCAACTCATTAACCTCAGTATAAGGCTGGAAAAATTACTATAGAGTTTGTTAATCTTGATTATTGAAAAAATTAGATAAGTTTCTGAGTAAGTTATATGTGTCGATCAAGATTAAAAAGGTTGTTACCTTTAATAATCAGAAAACATACTGGGACTATATTGTTAAATGGAGGTAGCATTAACTTTTTCAGAAAAAAGATCTGATTTTTTCTGTGTGTGGAACTTTGTAGGCGTTGCACGATGGGAGGGACGTGTACTTTATGTTGAAAGTGGATGGTGATTATGTCTACTCAGATGGGTGAGGGTTGAATTCGAAGTCTTGGTTTGCATTTTAAAAAGGCTAATGTTAAGCATTCAATGTTTGTTATCTAATATGAATTACTTAGTACATATTGTTTTTGAACAAACTGGTTTTCTGACTTCATTTTTCATATTGTTTCATAAATGTTAAAATTTGAGTCGCATCTTAAAATTGAAAAGACGAGTTGATGTGTTTAGTTGCATTTTGTTTGTTACCTTCAGTGGAGTATTAGCTTATATATTAGGCTATATGATCAAGGCTATACATCTATATATATGAATAGTATCCAGAATATTTTCTAGAAAGAAGTCACCACTGCTCCATTTTCGCCTCTGAATACTCGTCATGCATCAGTATTTCTGTTATATATGAAGCTACTTGAGCCATCAATTTGCACTTGAAACTCAGATAAAATACTAGCAATTTAGTGGAAAATCATACATCTATGCATGAACAGTCGTCAAACTTCGATAGATTCCTCACATAATGTCTTATATTTGACCAACCCTTATGGAGAAGACATTGTTTCATTGTAAGTAGAAGCCATGGACCCTTTGGCTTAATTTGTTGAGTTATCTGATGGTAATGTGTGAGATGCCTTTAATTTCCCTTATGGCATGAGCCTTGATGTAGAATGCTTTCAGCTGATGGACTAATTATCAAGATTCTTCTATTCAACTCGGTTTTGACTTTTGCAAGTATTTCAAATTATGCAGAAATGATTTCAAGTGTCCATCAGTCGCGTTAATGTTCCAAGTTGGTGATAGTGCAACATACCACAATGTAAGTTATCGAGTTACTTTATCATTTGTTGGATCATTTTAGCATAAACTATAATTAGGACTGCTTTAACTCCGAATATGTCCTCTATGTTCCACGTTCTGGCCTAAAATACTCTTTACCTTTTTATAAAGATGGGAGGCTGTAAAGAGTCTCCTGAAACATGTAACAGCAAAACATGCCGGGGCTATGAAGTTGACATTATGCATTTCTCTGTTGGATCTGCTATTCCTGGCAGAATATATGGGGCAAATCATGTGGACAACAGAGATGGTAATGGAGGTGACAGGTATGCTAAGTGTCCTTTGTTTTATGTTTCATCCTGGTTCCCACATCTTTGATCATTGTTTCTTATCTTGTGATATTACTTGCTTGAACAGGTATGGGCATCTGCTTGACATGTATGCTTGGAATCCACATTGCAAAAACCTAGATGGCATTAATGCAGCAGGTAATAATGAATATAAATTCATTGCATTTTCCCTCATTGTGCCGAATTTCCGAACTTGATATTGGCCTGCCCTAATATGGTCTTCTATGAATCTTAATGCAATAGTAGAAGAAATTCTTTACTGAAACCGGATTACTTCCTAATATTCTCATAGTTATAACTTACTCGGAAAACAAAATTATATGAAGTTCCTCAAATATATGCAAGCTTGTGACTTGTGAGACTTATGAGTTCGTAAGAACTTCGGTTATACTAGTCCTGTTTTTGTGTACACCAAGTTACCCAGTAATATGTAGCTGAGTTTTTTTACATGACCGTCCGATGACAGTGTATATCATAATATATCTCTACGATCTATTCACATATCCGCTATACTTGAGCAGGGCTACCAGATGGAGGAATTTTGATTTGTTTTATTTTCATTATACCATGTTACATTGTATCTCAAGTTCTCTCCCTTTTTTTCTTTCATACAGAACATAAACTTTTTCTATGATCGCATGTCAATTTCATATTATTATCCCTTAATTATGTTTATCACTATCAGGAAACGACTCTACTGCACAAAATAACTGGAAAGGTGCATGGTGGCATAGCAGTCTTGGTGTCCACTCAGGTATTATTTCTTCCAGAACCTGTAGTAAATTACCCATATGCACCAATATGTGCTCTTTTGTCTGCCGGGTATCTGTGGGCCTTTCACTTGTAGAAGCAAACTATTTCTCGGTGAAATCTAGTATACCATAAGTTATATTGGGGGGGGAGGAGAACAATAATTTTGTGTATTCGATTAAGCTTATAGAATCTACTCATTTTGACTAAGCTAATAGCTAGTACTCATTTCTCATTGTTAAGCTATATCGGCATGCAGGTTATATTAAGGAGGACAGTCCTTATGGGTCGTCTGGACAGAAGGGAACATACTACTTTGAGTTCTCTAGACCGTTGCGAACTATGGATCAACTTCAGCAGGTCCTTATTCTCCTGTATCATAATACCATATGCAGATGCATACACAATATGCATTCTAGACATTTTTAATCTCTATGTTAAATACTTAATTGGTATGTTCATATATGGCTGTTAGCAACCTTACAATGTTTCTTTCCAGATATGAAAAAACTACTAAACTGTTGTTGATTGTTTAACAACTTTCGGGGCATATAAACATGGCAATCTTCCACTTTTAATGTATGGAACATAATAGGATTGTCAAACCCTGTAGATATTTCATTCTTTTCAGTGAGCATCATATCCAATTAACTTGATCTACTATCTACTTTTGATGCCCGACAATATATTGCATCGGTTGATGAATTTTTCTATTGTTATAGGACGTACAATTTACTGTTGGTCAACCAAGCAAGTTTGCAGCGGCATTTTGGTATCCTATTGACGGAAATCCATGGCATGGTTCAGGTCACTATTCTATCAACTGTAACTGGGTAGCTTTAGATGTCTCATCTGCCTCTTCAACACCAGTTAAATTAGCTTCGGAGAACTCATGGAATGCTTCGAGTGCCTTCTCCCTACTCTTATCTATGATCTCCCTGAGTGTATCTATATTTGTATGTTATTTAGTATCTAGAAAGTCTGGTATCCCCTTCACCCCAATGGATAGTCTTTAACACTCCTTTTTAGTGTTTAGAAACTTGTTTGGTAATTGTTCATGTTAGAGATATTCTTGCTCTATTGAGTGCAATTAACACCTTTTTTGAGTTACTTTGTTTTATTACTTCTTTGTCATGACTTTAGAATGATATGTTGGAAGAGGGATTATGGGAAAATGCATATTTGTTATCTTCTTGTAAAACGATATTACCAATTCATAATGATTTGATTAGATAGATCTCATTGTGAAAATGTAATATTTGACAATATGAGCCAAAACGATGAAAGGGCTGAGGTTCTGGTCTGTTATACACACACCAAACAGTAGAGTTTCGGTGTGAAATTATGATTTTGTCTCCACTATTCATAAGGGGAGTAAACGAGAAAATTTAGTTGAGGACAAAATTTTGGTTTCACAATCACTACTCAATGAACTTTTCTCTCTTGATTTTCTCCAATCGCACATTCAACGGTCAAATAAAATTCAACAACTAAAAGAAATATCTACTCTTTGAGATAATTCATTTCGATCAAATCAGATTGATTCCAACTTAATGAATATTGCCTAACACTAATTTTTCAATAAAGGAGAGTACTAACGAAATATGAAACAGAAAACAACTGTTTAACAAAGTATTATCTTCACATAAATTTAAACGTGCCATATCAAAATGTCTTCAACTCTTAGTATTAAGCCACTCTCTTCCGACAAGTTTGGTACATGTCTTGGATGAGAAAGGTGAGGATGTATTATTAGGGTTTTGATTTTTACACTCCAAACATTGATTACTACACTCCAATTTCTCTATTTTACCCTTCAATTTACTTTATAAAGATCTTCAAAAAGTGATAAAATGGAGTGTGGTTATATAAATTGGAGTGTAAAAATCAAACGCCTATTATTATTGATGATGAGTTGAATGGGTAGTTGGGAATGGGGTATTGGTAGTAAATGTGGTGCGTTCACATTTGTGGTAAAGCCATTCGACACATGTCATGTCTTATGTATCACTCGATTAACCCTAAATCTAAATAGAATTCTACCCCAATCTCAAAAATCAATATACTAATAACAAAATTATTTGGGTATTATAATTCCAATTGGCCACCTAATAATAGTTATGTGACTATGTGAGAAGCTCTACCTCATTTTATATGATCTACAATACTTAGTATATTTTTTTCAATTCAAATTATATGTCTTTTTTATTTTTTCGTATCTAATTTGTTATATTATAAAAAAAATTATAAAAGTTTACTTTTATTAAAATACTCTTAAATACAAATTTAACAATATTAATCTTATATTTTTTGGATTACAAAAATAATAAATAACTGATGATCAAAATTAAGCACATAAAAACAAAAACAACATCTCATTACTAATTTGAATTAGAGAAAATATATTACTAGAATGTATTTTGTTACCACATCACTTGTGTAATGTTCATAGTTCATTATTGTATGCACATGTTAAATATATGATGCAAAGAACATATAAGGAAATGTAAACTAACTAGTACATTAATTATTTTCGTATAATTATGAATCACGATTTTGATGATAAAGGACCCATGTGAATACAACCAATTAATTGCTAATAAACCAATTGAGATGCATCTAAAATAAGTGATGAGATTCGAAGATATGCTTTTTGAGAATGTTATAAACGAATAAACCAAGAAAATAGCATGAATTTCACTAAATTCATAATCATATTTGCAAACCAATTATTTGGTCGCCGTGGCGTTGCATTCGCTTTGTTGTAAAATGGTAAGGTCAATAGAGTGCCCACATGCCAATTCTTTAACCAAAACTAAGCTCGCAAGTTAAGTAAAGGCTTTTTTTTTTTCTGGGCATCTGATGTTCTGGAATAATCCCAAATATGCACCTCGTGAATTTTTTATAACAAGTAGATACCTACGACGAAAAATTGTCACCTGAACTTTTACTTTTTTCTTTTTCAGATTTTAAATATTTAGATGGAGGGCAAAATAGTCAGATTACATATAAAACTATGTAAATAGGGGTATTAAGGGGAAAAATGTTGTATTATACATTGATTTATGTAAAAAGACACTTTTTTTAGATATTATTAAAATCTTTAGAAAGACATTTTTTTTGAATTTAGGGGAGTATTTAGTAATTAACCATGTTAAGTAATTAGTCATTAAATTCTCAATATTCTGGCTTTGGATAAAATTGAAAATTGATAATCGCTTACAACAAAGAGAAAACAGAGACGTTTGACTGTAAATCTGTAATGACTAATGAGTAATGAGTGGGATGAATCTTTCAAAGTTTCGGACAAACAAAAGGACAAAGCTAGATTCTTTTTATTGACTCAACAACACTCTGACAATCACGTGCTCCCCTACCCATCCCCCACCCCCACCCCCACCCCCCTCCCTTTTCCTTTGCTTTCCCCTCCATACCAATTTCAATTTCAATTTTCCCTCAAAAGCCTCAATCTCCCTCTGTCTACCCCATTATATTTTTCTACTTTATTGTTGCTTAAAGTTTTGCTAATGTTCAAAGATTATTGACCTTTTTTTGTTGCAAACTGTAACGTTTTTTTGCTTCAGAATACTGGCCAGTTACACTTGCCAGATCCCTATCTTCGAGACTCCAAGGTATCTTGCCTACTTACTGTGCATTGTTAATGTGTTTTATTGCAGTTTCAAAGCTTCAAAAATGCTATTTTTTGGGTTTTCTGTATTTTTTTGGCTGATGTTTCAGTTTTAAAAGCTTGAAAGATTGTATTTTTGTTTATCTGTTTTTGGGTTTTCTGTATTTTGGTTGATATTTCAATTTTGGAAGGTATCCATTGCTTTGCTATGAAACAGATTGAATCTTTGTTTAGTTGAAGGCCTTTTTGTTCATACCATGTTAGTATATATTTAATTGCTTTATGCTTCTAACTGCAACTCTGCAAGTTAATTATTTTGGAAAGTCTAGACTACTTGAAAGAGTTGTAACAGATTGATATTTAAATTAAAGCTGAAAATTATGTGTATGGGTGGGTACATTTTGTTTTCTTCATTTTTGTTTGCAGTTGAGAACAGAGTATATATGTATGATATATAGCCTTGAGCAATTTGGCTTTTGAGCTATGATTGATTTCCTTTTAAATTGACTAAAGTATTCATTTTTTCTTGCTTAATTTCTTTGATAGTTGCTCCTAACTAGTCGAGTAACGTCAATAGTCTATATAAATAGCAATCTGAGTAGTTTCTACTAATTGTTCCAATTTGTTGTAAGTAATATCAAATGTTCACTTGCCACCAGGACCAATGGGGTTTATTTCTCAGAAATTATTCCCAGCATGTGGGAACATGTGTGTTTGCTGCCCTGCTCTGAGGTCACGATCTCGCCAACCTGTTAAGCGATACAAGAAACTGCTAGCTGAACTATTCCCCAAATCCTCTGTAAGTGTTTTCGTGGTAGTCCTGTTTCGATCGAGTATAAGTTTTCTGAATATAGAAGCGATGACATTGCCATTTGTTCTCCATCTTATCTTAGAGTTTGGGGAACTACTCTTGTTATCTGAAGCTGATTCTTTAATAATGCATATAGGATGACTCTTTAAGCGAAAGGAAAATAACTAAACTATGTGAATATGCTGCCAAAAATCCATTCCGGATCCCTAAGGTAACACTTTTTGCTAGTCCAGATGTCTAGATGAAGAAGCTGAAACATACTCCGTTTACTTTTATAACTCTAATTGACAACTGGAACATATTGATTTCCATGATAAGATTGCCAAATATCTTGAGGAAAGATGTTACAAGGAATTGAGTAGTCAACACATCAAGTTTGTCAGCATCATCGGAGACACATATGACAAGCTGCTATGTATGTGCAAGGAGCAGATGTAAGTATAGTTCTTATATATAACGAAGAATATATGTTCCATGCTATAGTGGTTTTAAACTAAGTGAATGCATAACTTTTGTTTGTTCCATATGTATGTTTGGTCACTTTTGCACAGAGGCATAAAAAGATTCTTCATTAAATTTTTGTTCTTCGGTATGCACCCCCCATTCTAATGGCATTTGGATGTGTAAAATCAGTAATAACTCTATTATTTGTTCTTCTTTTTTCATTATCTTGCAGGGCATATTTTGCTGTTAATTTGTTGAATGTAGCTTCTGAACTGCTCGATAACTCAAAGCAAGATGCTATGCGAATAATTGGTTGCCAAACTCTCACAAGATTTGTCTATAGTCAGGTTAATTTGCTGCTGTCAACTTTCTAATATGAAATTATGTTTACCACTGATAAACGGACCGCAAATGTAATATCTCCTGATTTATGTCTCATAGGTGGTCGGGCTTTGGTATAACACATAACACAGTACATAATCTATATGCATGGAAGAAGGCTTGTAGGATATATGTTCGACTGTTTAACTTGCGGAAGATGTATAATATAACAAAATAAGTCTGTACAATCATATTTTGGGTAAACTCCAAAAAAGCTGATAATTCCATTCCATCGATTTATAATTTTTTAGATACTCTTACATGACAAGTGGAGTGCCATTATAAACATGGGGAGTGGGAAAATCATTGGGCTAATTTATAATCCTACTTCGTTTTTATAAGAATTTGAGTTATGGCAATGTGACAAACAACAAATTATGTATTCCTGTTGAAGCAGCTTAAGTTTGTTAGTTGTTTGCTTTTCACTATCTAAAGTATATAATAATATCATATTTTAAAACATGTTTCATATGAACAGGTTGATGGGTCTTACACACACAACATTGAAAACTTTGTTCAAAGAGTATGTAAGCTAGCTCATGAAACTGGTGAAGAAGATCAAAAGCGCTGCTTGAGGGCATCAAGCTTGCAGTGCCTTTCAGCTATGGTAATTTGATTTTTATTTTATTTCTTGTAGTACCATTGTTATTGTCTTGTATGTGGTGTTGACTTTCTTTCCTCCATCAGGTATGGTTCATGGGAAAGGTCTCACATATCTTCTCCGATTTTGATGAGGTGGGTTATGTGGCAGCTATGTTTAACCCTTACCGGTATCCTGTGTCCTGGCCCCTGGGCCCTGAGTATACATTCTCTCTCGATGAAAAATAATTGTGTGCTGTGCTATCCGAAATATTAAAGTTCACATGTGTATGTGCTTCATATCCCCACAAAGATTTGTGGTAGGAGAGCAAGGGAAAAGCTTAGATATTAAGTGGCCTCAACATTCAAGGAGTACCATATTACGCTTTACCATTACTCTTCCGTTTTTTCTTGTATAGAAGAAAATCATCCTGTCTACATGGGCCTATCATAGAAGAGGCCTCAATACTAACCCATAGTACTTGAGACTAGTTTCATGCTTTCTTTTTATTTTAGACTTGTAATAGCTTTGTTGATGGCCAATTGATGTACCTGAAGAACATTCTACGAGCTATTAATAGTATTTAAAAGCTTGTATATTGATTACTACCAGTTATCATCAACGGGTATTATTGTTCATTATAAAATATGTTCTCTTTTTTTAAGTTGATGTTTTGAGCTTCATGAGTTTTCATCCTTATTCTTCTAACTTCAATCGGAAATGTTTCAAATTTGGGTCAGCAGTACGCCAGTACTTTATCTTTACCATGTCCCATAATGTTTTAACTGGAGTGTTTTCTTCAAAAGTGCTGCATCAAAAGACAAATATAAAAATCAGTCTTTGACATAGTAAAGTTCGTGTATTAATATGCAGGTTGTATATGCTATATTGGATAACTTTGAGCATGATGTACAAACTGGAGAAGACATGAGAGCGGAGCTGCAACATAATTGGGTGGATGAAGTAATTAGACGTGAAGGTCGTGGAGTAGGTGAATTTACTCCAATTGTGAGACCTCGTCCAGAAAAGAGAGATCCTTCTATGTTGACCAGGTTAATTCAACAGAAAGAACAAATTGTATAACAATCCATAATAATTAGTTTTTGTTTTCGTAAATTGTTTGTTCTACTACTAACAGACAAGAGGTCGAGATACCCAAAGTGTGGGCTGAAATCTCTGTCCAGAAGATTGTAGAGCTGGCACAGGAAAGTACAACATTACGCCGGGTATTAGAGCCAATGTTTGTCTACTTCGATACCAGGAGACAATGGATCCCTCGACATGGATTGGCAACGATAGTTCTATCTGATATGAGTTCTTTGCTTGAAAGTTCAGGTTACTTTGTTTTTGCCACATCTTGTTATTTGATTTTGATACAAGAAAGTTGTTATTTGCTCTTTTGAAATCTAAACAAACAATTCTCTTTTTCTTTTAAAGATGAACTCATCAAGATTTTTCACTAGGTTGACTTGGATTAACTCACTATATTTATAGCATATGACCACTAGGTTGACTTGGATTAACTCATTGACATATTTCTTTTAAAGATGAACTCATCAAGATTTTTCTCAGTCTGTATTTTGTAGGTGGCAGGCATATAACGGATTTATCTATCGACCTGTTATTAATGAAAATGTCTTTATTTTACATATAACTAATATATCAACAAATGTTTAATTTCAGAGAAACAACAACTTATTTTAGCTGCTATTGTTCGACACTTGGATCACAAGAATGTTGCACATGATACACAAGTCAAATCTCATGTAATGCGAACTACCAGTGGTTTGGCACGTCAAATTAGAGCTGGAGTTGCACTATCCGATATTGGATTTGTTAGTGACCTTTGTAGGCATTTACGCAAAAGCCTACAGGCTACATTTGAATCACATAGAGAGGAAGAGTTAGATTTAGATCTTGCACTTCAAGCTTCTATTGAAGACTGCTTGCTAGAAATTGCCAAAGGGGTAAATGTCCCTATAATACTACATTAATTGGTTTCTTTAAGGAGAAGCTTATTGACTAAACTAAGTTTTATGCAATATAGATTGTTGATGTAAGGCCTTTGTTTGATATGATGGGGATGTCACTGGAGAAACTCCCATCAGCTGGAGTCGTTGCCAGGGCAACAGTTGGATCATTGATTATACTTGCTCATATGACATCCTTGTCATCTGCTTCTTCACACGTACATCAGGTGAGACTTCTTTTTAATTAATGTATAGACTTCCTACAACTGGATTATGGTCAACTGAAAGGGATGCATAGGACTAGCCATTCTATAACTAAAGGCCACATCGGTAGTGTGCTAACACTGCTTTTGGGGAGGGCATAGGGTAGAGACTAGAGAGTCAATATTTTAGAATAAGGAGATACAACATTTTTATCTTGGCTATAATCTTGGTGGCTTCTGCTATGTATTGTAGGGTTTTAAGTAGTGACCCTGTGATTGGAATTATGAATCAGAACAGACAATCGGCAAATGTTTGAGTGATAGAGAGGCAGAAATCTATTCTGCTATCCTTTTTAAATTGTTCTTTAATTTATATGTATACTAAATGGTAACACTATCACTGCACAATCGACCCTTTTGATTCTTGTTTTGATTGATTATTTTGTCAATCTACCTTGCCATTGTGGTATGCATCATTCTCGCTAATTGTCCCCTCTAATCGATGCATGTGTGTAGAAAAGCATTATGGTAATGTACTGTGGCCTGGCAACCATATTTGTTATAAAACCATTTTTAATTTATTGGCTAATAAGTAATAACCCATGTTAATCTTGTATTTCTTAGGCTTGAATACTTCAATGTTTTTTGTTTTTTGATCAGGTGTTTCCTGAAGCACTTCTTGTTCAACTGCTAAAAGTCATGTTGCATCCTGACGTCGAAGTACGAGTTGCAGCGCATCATATATTTTCCATAGTTCTTGTTCCAACTACAAGCCATCCACGGAGAGGGAACTCTAGTGGTTCCTCCACTGCTGCTTCAGTATCTGCTTTACTTCATAAACTCCGGAAAGAGAAAGATGGGACCAATATTAAGTGTGATGAGTCGAAGGAAAGTGATCATTTTGAAAATGAGTGGAAACAAGGGAAGGCCTGCAGAAATTCTCCTAATTACAATAAACTTAGTTCTATCATAGACAGAACAGGGGGATCGATGATCTTAACTGAGGCTGTAAGAGTCTTCTGAAGTCCTCAGTAGATATTTTATTCTCGTAGTACTACTATTTTTTCTTACATTTTTCTTGTATGTTTGTTGGTTCAGGAATCATCTATCTTGAAGTTAAATGAGGATCAGATTGGCCAGCTATTATCTGCCTTCTGGGTGCAAGCAATTGTCCCTGATAATTTACCTCCAAATTTTGAAGCTATAGCTCATTCTTTCTGCATAACTCTCACTTCCTTACGTCGCAGGGTGAGCATCTTACTAACAATGTTTCATTTTCTTTTCGTTTGTGTCATTAAGAGTATAACAGGGCTGCATTTAGGTGAAGAAGACTTGTGGTGATTAACGAATGCCATTCTTCTCTCTATACCTCTCAATCTCTCATTAATAATGTAATATACATCAGAATAGGGCATAAAAGAAGGTATAACTGAGACACCTCCTCATAGCCTACGTTTAATGAAGTTTGGATCATGTAATGTTTCTCACAGAAAAGAGTTCTGCAGATCAAAGAGCATCTATGTGCTATTTCTCAGCATCATTTATATAACCTCTTCTGCTCCCAAATCCTTCATTTATCTTATATCTTAATCCTTCATGCTTAATTTGTTTGTTTCCTTAATGGGTGGGATTTCTTAAAATGTGGTCTCATCTTGACTAGTAGCTAGATATGGAAAAGTGGAAGAAGTGGCAATTTGAGGAAAGTTCAAGTGGAAATTCCCCCCTGAAAATCTTTGATAAAGCATACCTCCCAATTCCCAATGATTTCCAAGTGTTTACTCAAAGTTGCAGGCCTGTTTCGGGTTCCTTTTTTTTCATTTATGTCATTTAGGGGGGCGGGTCGAGAAAAGGAATTGTTTTTTGTTTATTTCCTGTTCTTCGGGTTTCTTAGGTATATGGATTGCTATAATATCTTGGATATTATCTAGTAGTGGCTTAACGAGCTTCCCTTAATATGTTGCAGAATCCCAGAGACGACCTAGTCGTTCGTTTCTTTCAGCTTCCACTCTCTCTTTTGAAGATACCTTTGGACTCCGAATATGGTACGCATAAATTGTTGTCAGAGACCTAAGATTTCTCAGAGGCAAAAGGTTTAGTTATATAAACTTGTATATTTTGGACCTGTTGTAGGTTATCTTCCCCAAGCACATCAGAGGTCAATTATTGTGCTATCAACTGCAATGCTTTTGTTCATGGCAAAGACATATCATATTACCAAACTGAGCAATATTCTGAAAACATTGTTGGAATATGATGTGAGTATTTATAATGCCCTGAAATTTCAGTTGACTGGTCTCAATTTTTTTAGAAATTCGCGATTCTTTGTTCAATTAATAATGCCTAATGAGTTTTACACTCCATTTCTTGATTATGGCACTCCACTCGTTTGTTATATTTCGTACACTTTTGTACTAAAATGGAGCGCCGTTACCACTGTTTAGAGCGTAAACATCATTATTCGGATTTGTTTTTGTCACGTAAGCTGCTTTTATCTTTTTTATTGTGAGCCTTTTCTCTAACTCTAAGAGTTGGACTAAGCATGATCAACTTATAATTGGTGAAATAGTTAGTGTTTGTTGTTGGAAACAAGATAATTTATGCTCATATTATCTAATGTATGGAAGACCAGCAGCAACTGGTGTTAATTTGGAGCAACGTAATGAAATAATTGGAAAGTGTTCTTTGTTGGTAAATAAGTGAGTTAGATTTCCATTTGCATACTATTTAATGTATTGTGAAGCAGCAACTGGTGGTAATTTTTTTTATTATATTTTGGCTAATTATGAATGTCTCAATTGTTACATGTTTTTTATTATGTTGTGAGTTGACATTCAGATGTTTTCTGAAATAAATGCCTGCAGACTTACACACAAAGTTGTTTAACATTCATTTTTCATTAATTTATGTCCTAGATTCCTTACTCTTATATATTTATGGGCTCATTTTAGATTGATCCATATCTCTTGATTGGTGATGACATTCAAGTTCATGCGAAGCCTAATACCGATATGAAAGAGTATGGTTCTTTTAGTGATAATCAAGCGGCAGCATCACTTCTTTCTGATTTGAAGAGCAGAATCGATGACATTCAAAAGATTATTGTGGACATATTAGCTGAAACAGTCTGCAGCATAACTGAGGTTTCAATACCATCTCTCTTTATCCTATTAATTAAGCGATGTATACTTTGTTCTATATCAATCAGTAAAATATGATGTACTAAGTAGTCTGACGAGTCTTTTTTTTGCGCCTAAGAATGGGTCTGAGGATTTGGTGCAACAACTCTCGGAGCCGTTCAGACCTGATGAATCATTCTTTTTTATACAACGGAACATGGATCATCTACAAATCATTCCACATAGCCAGGATTCTCCTTCATTTGATGGGGTATGCTTAACATTCTGGATCCTTCTTTTATCCTGCTGTACTTGGGATGTTGGCCCCATACACTGATGCTTCGCCTAAATTTTAGCCAGATTGTTGGTTTTGGTGCCATATGGACCATTGTCCTATACTGTGTTTGATTTTTTAACGTCCTGATTACCTACTCTATTGTGAAATGTAAATTTCTGTATCGTGTTCACTTGAAGTCCTTATAACCTTCAATTACTATGTGCAGGATGCACCCAGGAGTTCAGTGACTGAGGATGATGCAACGAGTGAATCTTCGGTCACTAATATTTCCCATTTTGTGCCAAAGATTCCTGCATCCCCATCGCCTTCCATGTCCCATATAGTTAGTGTTGGTCAACTTCTGGAATCTGTAAGTCTTCTCTCTCTGTTGTAGAGGGGCTTGCGGACATGTATTAGGTTAATAAGATGACAATAATCTGTTTGGCAACTTATTTAACGGGTCCCTATCTCAGGTGCTTAAGCAGTATTGAGTGATAATCGATAAGTTTTATCTAAACAATTGTTATTCTCAGGCCCTTGAGGTAGCTGGTCAAGTAGCTGGTTCATCCGTCTCTACATCACCCCTTCCATACAGCATGATGACTGGTCAATGCGAAGCTCTTGGTACCGATTCAAGGAAGAAGCTCTCAAACTGGTTGAGTGATGGCCAATCATCCGATTTTCTGCTTCCAACCACTCATCTAAATGGACCGCCATCAGTGAAGGTAAACCTTGCTCATGTATTTTTAGGCGTCCAAAGTTGAGTCACTTAAATAAGGCATGTTGTTGGCAAATCATTTTTAGTTATTCATAAGATTCTATTTTCTCTTCAGAGGAACATTGAAGATGGGCCTGCTCATGAAACTTTGTTGATGCCCAAGGATCCATGGTTATCTCTAAGGTTGCCTCCTGCAAGTCCTTTCGACAACTTCCTCCGGGCAGCTCGTGGATAGAACTGTAACTCGTAGATGACAGACTGTAGCATGGATGACTAGACGTGTTGTGAACCAATGAACTAACCTTTTGTAATTGCCAATCTCTCAGCTAGACATGAATGTATGTGTAGATCGAAACCAATCTTCTTAGGTAAGAACTGAACATGATGTAGCAAGTATAATTGAGCACAATATTTAACATGACTATGTTTGCTATGTTATATGACTATGTATATGTGACATTCCATTAACTGGAACTATTTCTACGCCATAAGGCTCCACACCTTGCGCACAAGAAGCTAAACCGAATGCACAGTAATTCACGCACTGTGCATTGACATGGAAGAAGCTGCGGAGATGATCAACAAATAGAAAAGAACATGGCATACCATAATCACTTAACAGCCAAAGAATTCATCCAACAAGAATCATGAAATAGCATAACAGTTTTACAGTAAGTGGATGGAAATTAAGTTCATACAACCAAATATTAAGTTCATAAGCATCCACAACAACTAACTATAAATTGAACACAAAAACACTTCAGAACTGGAAGCCAGAAGATGCAGAAATGGCCTGCATTGTGAAAGGGAGCTGCCATGGCTCCAAAAGGGGATCACTCACCTGAGTAAAATCCTCAATTAAACAACTGCCCTCGATCAGTTCATTCAATGACTTCAATCTCTCAGTTAATTCCCTTTCTTGAGCTCTCAGGACACTGTTTTCTGTTGCAAGAATCATATACTTGTTCGTTATCACGTCGATATTTTGCACTGTTTTATTGATTGTTGCCTGCAATACTCCAACCTCTTCAGTCAAATTCTGCAATTGCTCTTGCTTCTTCTTCCGAGACCGCCTCGCGGATTCCCTGTTGGAAATCATCCGTTTCCTCTTCTTGTCATCCACCATTGCATATTTTGGGTCAGATTCAGAAGCAGAGCTACTTCCATTCTGCTTCAAAGATACCATTTTTCGTTCTGTTCTTGTATAAAACAGTTCTATAACAGCTTTTAATTTCTAGAGAAATAAAAAAAATACCTATTCTTTTACCAAACCAAACCAAGATTATTTTACTAAACCACACCAATACTCATACAACCAACTGGTGTCGCCTATATGAAACCGGCGAATCTTGTCTGAAGATGAAAATGGAGTAGTTACAGAAGGCGAAAAAGCTTAGGAGAAACAATAGAAATGGTAGAGGAACACTACAGAGAAAGATTGAAGGTGACAAAATCCCAAGATGGTTGTGCAAGTCATAGAGATAACAGATTAAATTTGGAAGAAATAATAAACAGATTCATCATATAACAAACCAGAGCTCTCAAAACAGATGAACCAAAACGAATCAATAAACAAATACCAATTTGAAAGGGTAGATTGAAATGAAAAAGTTATAGAAAAATGCAAGAAATATGAAAAAGCAAGGCAAAGAGATAAGAGAGTGAATGAATGAATGAATGTTGTTTTTGGAAGATTATAATAAGAACAGCTGTCTGCGTGTTTGACGTCTTTATGTTCCAATCCCTTTGGAGGTGGTAACTACAAAACACTTTATCCTAATTGCTCAATTGTATAATCCGTAATAAAAATAAATAGTCTTATTTTAAATTTGAATTATCGAAGTTAATTTGGAAATAAAATATAACCGTCACAACAACAAAACCCCATTAAGTTAAGTTGTAAGAAAAAACTCATATCTAATATACTCTCTCCGTCCCTCCCTAAATGATTGATATATTTTGAAAAAATTATTAAAAGTAGATAATTCAAAAATATATATTGAGACGAATCTAACAAGATATCCTATGATTATAATATTTCTTATTGGTTGATGAGAATTATTGATTAAAATTTTTAAAGTTTGATCATGTAAAATCAAAATATATCAATCATTTAGAGATGGAAGGAGTATCTTTTTATATTGAACGATTGTGAAACCGTAATGCCCATAGTGATATAAGACTATCAAATTAGGTAATAATTGTTGTGTGAATGTTCTCATATATTGTCTACAGAGAAGTGTTTTTGTCTACTTTTTATTCATCTTATTCTAAACAATTATGTAAGAAGTGGAGTAACACATTATTAACAAAATTTAAAAGAAGAGATAATGAATATATGGTGGACCCCATGTTAATATTGTGAAAAAATAAAAAAATTAAATATTGTTTGAAGTACCACCACTATCGAGTATAAAAGTAGTTGATTATTTCACAAAATAATAATCTAATGTAGCACACAATATTTATTTTTTGAATTATTACTTGCTATAGGTAACCGAGAAATAATGTTAAGTTGGCGACGGCTGCAAATGCCTCTAGTAATAAACAGCTAGAGACACATTCCGGATTCACCTCCTCTGTTGGACGATGGGCTAGTCAAGCGGGGGAGCCTTAAATGAGCATATCATTTAAAAAGATTACACTTCATTGCCAAAAAAGTGTTTGTGAACCTAATGACAAGGGACAAAGTTAGTTCAGACACATTTACTAAACAACAATAATAAGCATAATACTTAGTAAATGTCCTCCTTGTGTTCGGAAATTTATCTGCAATTCACCTATCTCTACTTCTTACCAGGATCTTAGCTAAGCAAATTACTATATCAAGTTGAGAATGAAAGTAAGAGATGAGTTGATAACTTAATGAAATTGTATAAGAAAAACAAAACTTGCAAGATGAGAATAACTCCTATATATATTGATTCAGCTTGTATGCTACTATAATATAAAAGCTGTTATTACAAGGAATGTACAAGATGCAAGCAACCTTATCATGGGAAAATTCTACCCCACCCCCATCATGGTTGGAATCAAGTAATCAAAAAAATTGGACTGTCAAGCAAGATTCTCTAAAATGGCTCATCCATTGGCACGAGTAACTTCTGTGCTATCGCTGGCACTGAGGCTCAAGTAGAGTGTGCAAGAAGCAACCAAAATTAGCTGCTCCGATACATGTTATGAGATATTGAATACCACATAAGTTAGATGAGATCTATTGGCGTTTGTTTCAATTCTCTTCGTCTTTGTCCAAAGAGGCTGATAAATAGCTCATGATGAAGTCATCAAGATCTCCTTCAAGAACAGAATCGGGGTCTGACACCTCATAATTAGTCCTAAGATCTTTCACCATGCGATATGGCTGCAACAGATGCAAATAATGACATATTCGAAGATTGTAAGACTAAACATAATGAGCTGCAGCATGAACATAAAATAAAAGAGAAGCAGTGCATACATGGAGTACATAACTACGAATTTGAGTTCCCCAACTAATGTCAGTAAGGGATTGTGTATGCTGGGCATTCATCTGAGCTAGGCGGGTCATCTCAAGCTGATCTAAGCGGGACTGCAGCACAGCCATGGCAGAAGATTTATTTTGATGTTGGGATCTGAAATCAAGGTATAAACTATGATTGCAAAACACTTATGTTGTATATCCACGTAATTTCCTTCAGGATGTAGAAATACCTTTCATTCTGACACTGAGCGGTTATTCCAGTAGGAATATGAGTAATTTTCACAGCACTCTCAGTCGTGTTCACACTCTGACCACCAGCTCCTCCAGATCGCGTTCGCTCAATTCTTAGATCAGATTCATTAATTTGGACATGGGAAAATCCCTCCCCTAGAATTGGAATTACAGCAACAGCAGCAAATGAGGTGTGCCTCCGTTTCCCGCTATCAAAGGGCGAGATGCGTACTAGGCGGTGAACTCCAACTTCCGCTTTCGCATATCCAAATGCATATTCACCATCAACTTTGATTGTTGCCCGCTGCAAAACCATAGATATGAAGAGTCGTGCCCAAGTATTAGAAATTGTTAGCATTTATTAAGTGCTTCTGCAGCGGTACCAACTGAAAAAAAGTAAGACCATCTCTGACAGAAAATATATAAAAGAGAAACTTGGGAATGAACCTTGATTCCTGCAACCTCTCCAGGCATTTCATCAACCACTGTAACACCATAACCCCGACGCTGAGCCCAACTTTTATACATCAGCATAACTATTGAGGCCCAGTCATTACTCTCAGTGCCACCAGCTCCAGCTTGAACCTGTTGCATAAGCAGAACTATAAGCATGAGATACGAGTACAGATCCCCTAATTGATTCATAAAAATTATAGAAGTTGGAAAAAAACGAACGATTTCAAGGCTTCACGCTGTAGAAAACATTAGGGCAAAGTAGTAACCTCTATGAAACAAGAGCAAGGATCATGCTCCCCAGATAGAAGAGCTTCTAGTTCCTTCTCCTTTACTATTCTTCTCATCCTGAGTAATGCCATCAGCGAATCCTGCCATTATAGTTAGATGTAAGAAACTATTGGTGCAACTAATTGCAGTAGGGAATGAGTTTCTATTTTCAGAACGGAGTACAAACTTTGCCAAATTTTGCCACCATGACTCACTCCCTCTAAGAGTGAAAATTATATGAACAGGTCTTGATAGAATAAATAGAAGATGGCATCTTCCCAGTAAATGGATATGTTATTAGGTAGGCTATCAGACTTATAAACATACTATGAGGAAACTTCTGGTTTCATTAACGTTAGAAGAAATACTACAGTAAGGACAAACCGATTCCAACTCTTCGTCATTCTCTTCACGAGCAAGCTTAAGCATGTCGATATGCTCTAGTAGCTCTCGCTCGAATGCCTTCACCTCTTTCATTCTCCCCATAAGTGAACCATGCTCGCGACTTATCTTCCCTGCCCAAACAGGATCATCCCAGAGGTCTGGTTGATTCAGCTGTAGCGATAACACCTCCACCCTGTCAAGCAGCCTATCCCACTGCATTTAACACAAAGCGAATGTAGAGAAAAAACATAGATTGCATCCCTAGGAACTAGGCAGCCCAGAGCAAATCCAAAATGCTAACTTATAACTATCAATAATTCCAAAAAACATATGCTTTTTACTAGTTACAGCATCTTCCCAAGCACTTTTACACATTATCATTCATTAAAACATATAGCTAACCCAAACAATCACAAGTTTGTAAATATTATATGAATCAGCACGAAGCTAATATGAACTACATCTCCGTCAACACCAGATCAAAATATGTGCTAAAACAATATAAATTTCAAATTCACTATACTCAACAAAATTCTTAATGAAAGTTAAACAAGGTAACTTTCTACTATATTATACAATTCAATGTAAAAACTCAATACTTCTCAGTCAAAGACAAAATCAAATTATGAGCTACAACAAATAAAAAATTCAAATTTATCATACACTACAATGTTTTGAATCAAAGTTGAACAAAATAACTATAACTGTATGATACAATTCAATATAGAAGTCCAAATTACACGCACCTGAAGACGTTTCTTGATCAGATAAATGGAATTAGCAATAGAAGAGGCATGGCTTTTCCAATCACTCTCGCCCTCATCAAGTACCAACCACTTATTTGAGATTATTCGTTCAACTGTTAACCCATCTGCAGTTGATGCCTCAGATACATCTACTTGAGCTTCTGAACTATATAATCGAGCACAAACATAATTCTTCTTCAAAAATGGTGCCGACACATTATCTATTTTACCATAAAAATCACATCTTGATCCTAAGAAGCTACAATCTTTGTTGGATTCAGTTAAACTAGAATAATTGGTAGCTCTAAAATTCTTCTTCAAAAATAGTAATGACCCATTATTTATTTTACTTACAAAATCACATTTTGATCCTAAAATGCTACAATCTTTATTGAATTCAGTTGAACTAGAATAAGTGGTATCTTTCAAATTTTTCGACAAAACTGTTACTGATCTTGATCCTAGAGAACTATAAGATTTCTTTGACCTCATAAATGACATTTTTTGATGTGTGAAAAAAGGGATTTGTGAGGTTTTATGAGGTAGTGAAGGGTTTAAGGTTCATCGGAATCTGCCGATTAGAAGCTACTTACGATGTCGTATTTATCAACTTAGATATATGGATGGAAATAATGGCGTAACCGATAAATGCTCGAAATCGACTCGTTAAAAATTGTAGCAAGCTTGGGTTTGAGATTATTTTATGAATTTATATTATTTTGATGTTCGTGATTTAAGAAGTTCAAGTTCGTATGTTTGTCTAGCCACAAAATCGTACATGCATGCATGTAAGCAAGCTTGTCACAATTAAGATATGTTCGCATTACAGTCACACGTGGTGTTGAATAATGAGTTTTGAATACTTAATTGATGGAATAGAGTGTTGAATAATTATGTTAAATTGAGGTGGAGTAAAAAAACATTAAACAATTTTGAACTAGTTGATCATCACTATACGCCTGTAAATGGACCGAACTATACTGAATGTAGCTATGTTTGAGTTCATAGAGCAATGGGTCGAACCGGACCGAACTATTTGCGAATCACACCCAACCTTACGTTCGGCTCGGTCCGCAATATGCTAACTGTATAGACTATTTGCGAATTGTGCAAACATGTTAGGTTTGGTTGGAAAATATCTTTGATGCGATTAGATATTTGGACGGCTGGGAACGAGATAACTCATGAGTAATGAGTAAGAATAAAGGGATATGAAGTGAAAGTGATTTTTATGATTTAAGTTAGTTTAGACTAACTAATGGACTATGTTTATGAATTATCTATAATATATTGGATCAATGGAGTATTGGAGTCTAATATGTTGACAAGTCGGATCGATCTATTTCGCACCATTCGGCCGAACATCCATTTTTAACATTTGCGTATATGTTTGCATATGCGCACCGAATCGAACGTCTTCAAGCCAAATAATACAAATCGAATCACAAAGAACCCATGAGTAACAAGAATAGGGGCAACAAGAGACTTAATGTAGTTTAAAGGACAATTTGACACATAAGAGTGTTAGGGGGTAATTTAAAACTTAAGCAAAACAATAAGGGGCAATCTGAAAATAAGTGATTGAGATTAACCTAAAGTTGATGGTTATATATATGCGACCCAGTAGGGTTATGGCCATATGCTTGGACGATGGCATTCGCCAATCGCCGTAACATCCCCCTTCCCCCTCCCCCCCCCCCCCCCAACCCCACCTCACGGCAGCATGATTCAACATTGCTTCGTGCACATTATGTAAAGCTTGGATTTTTATCCTGAGATTTATAGAAATAGTAAAGGTTATCTTGTTACAGATTTTGAAGATACTAGGCGCTATGTTAATATTGAAAATGGTGTGCCTTCATAATCCCAAATAAACTGAATTGTGTTTATTTGATTCATGGGAGGCCTATATTAAAGATGGGAGTTCGCTGATAGCACCCTTTTATTTTTCAGGGGGTGTTTCAATAGTACCTCTTCATACATTTTAATTAATTTATTTATTTATTCTTCTTCATTCATTCTGTATTATCAATTATCATCGTATCGTGCCTTCATAATCCCAAATAAGCTTGTTTGTGTTTGTTTGATTCATGGGAGGCCTAAATTCAACTGGGAGTTCGCTGATAGCACCTTTTTTTTATTTCCAAGAGGTGTTTCAATAGTACCTCACCATACACATAGATCTCATCATTTACTTATCTATCATTTTTCATTTTATATTTAGTGTATTGTTTCGTTAATTTATTGCTAAACAGCTTAAGGTACTTGAACGCTCCTTACCTCGCTTAGATGGGAGCTTTTTTGGTCGTTGAAAAAGCAATGTTGCCTTGATGTTTCCCATCTTTAATCTTAATATTAAGATGTTATACATGAATCAAGGTAGAAGTGGTTGTTGTACACTTTATACGGCTTATTACGAGGAAATGCTTGTGGAATCAGATGAAAGCTTTTCGGTTGCAGCAAAGACTACAAGATGGGTTATGATGATAGCTTCATTTGTCTTTCACAATACAACTAAATAGATCATATTATCAAATGGAAATTCAAGATGTACTTACCAAAATGTAATCTAGTTTCAAAATTGTCAATTACAGATATACGTTATCCGGTTATCCTCATTATTATCGTTATAAACATCTAGGTTCAAAAAGAATCAGAACAATATGAGATGTTGTCCAGCCCCAAAATGCTCAGATGAGCTCTTCTACCAACCAGTTTATGCTTCAGCATTTGCCAAAGAACACAACCATAGACCACTAACTGAACCCAGATTTGTTAATGTAGTTAAACTTACACTAAAAATCTAACAGAGGCAAGTCCAAATGCTATTCAAGTTGCAGAAACCAAACACAATACGAAGTCACTCAATCTAGTTTTCAAGCATTAACACTTAAGTAGGGATACAACAGAACAGTTGATAATATTGAACTATGTCGT
Organism: Echium plantagineum; assembly: GCA_003412495.2. Classification (NCBI taxonomy): domain Eukaryota; kingdom Viridiplantae; phylum Streptophyta; class Magnoliopsida; order Boraginales; family Boraginaceae; genus Echium; species Echium plantagineum. Next base: position 10,781,552 of record CM016564.1, on the reverse strand, counting down.
ATAAACTTGGTCTAGCATCCTTCGTGAATGCAGGCGCTTTAACTTCGTTTGGAGCTTGTTTTCAGACAAATATCACAAGGATTAGAACCGTATTTGCAGGCATTACTATCCAGGGATTCACCCAAGTGTTCAAGTAAAACTTTTCTGCGGCATTGATCCTGCAGCATGTAAGAAAACTTAACTTATGTTTAGATTTGAGAACATGAATACATCGTAATAGAACCAAAAAGTTTTCTCATTTACAGGACATAGGTTAGCTTACCTTTATCTCGCAGTACTGCTGCATTTTTCGAGCTTGATCCATGGCCAGCTTTAGACTTGCCCTTTTATGTCCCTGACCACTCCGTAACATGCAGATAACACGACTGAAATCTTTCTTTTGGTAAAGAGTAATACAAGTGGCTGGAGCACCATCTCTTCCTGCCCTTCCAGATTCTTGATAATAGCGTTCAATGGATTTTGACAACGTGTTGTGAATGACAAACCTCTGAAATAATAGAATTGTGATGCTGTTTAGAAATTGGTAGAAGGTAGTTCAACCCAAATAACTATGAATCCTGTAGTGAGCCAGAAAACTATCAGCCAATTACCAAGGTTTTAAAGTAATGCAAAAAACAGCCAAAATACTCACAACATCAGCTTTGTCTATCCCCATCCCAAAAGCAATTGTAGCACACTGTAAAATTTTCATTAATCGGGTCTGGGCCACACCCATATAAGGAGAGAGCACACTTCATAACCCAAGGAATCACCAACTTAAAACCAATTGGTGATAAGTGGAGTTGCTCCCTAGTTTATTAAGTGATGAACTCTCTCCTTTATTTTCAATGTGGGACTTTCACATGTGACAATTTTGGCTCATTTGGAGCAATCTTAACACACACACAACATGAACCTCTCCAGCTTGCCATCTCTTTTGAACAGAAACCCTCCGCCGAGCTGCCAAACCAGCATGGTAGTACGCAGTCCTGATCTTACATTTATTATTTAAAAATTCTGATACCTCCATACATTCATTCTGATACCTGACACAATGTGCTTCATCGATTACAAATCGAGCCAATAGCCCCTGATATCAGCATTAGATCTCTCCTTAGTATCGCCAATATAAATTACCAGACACCAACAATTGCATTCATAGCTTACCCTCATGTGCAGGTATCTCAAAAATTAGGCCTTGGCTTAATTGTTGAATATTTTCCTACTAACTTGAATCAACAATGGAAATACAAATAACTACACAGAGTCTTCAAAGCAATTACAAAACTACTACAAACTGAGAGAGAATTGAATCCTTGAATCGTTTCCTTTCCTAAATAATTATTTCCTGGTGTAGGAATATTCTTAGTGGATAAGACAAAGATTTGAAAGGTTTATACTATTGAATGTAGTGCATAAAATTCGTGGATGTGTTTGAGAGCAAGAAGATGAACATTTTTTCAGAAAGTTATGTTATGTTTTTCAACATACTTATTTTGATCTTGATATGATCATATATGTTGGTTGAATTTAGTTTTTGTAAACACTTGGGACAAGTGTCATCATATGGATGTATCCATATGTCTCAAAAGTTGCATAAAACAACCTTTCAACAAGTCACAATCTTTCAAAAAACGGTTACATTTAAGAATGCAACTTTTTGCAGTTCATGAAGACCAGTCATGGAGACCTGGTGGTCACCATGAAGGTCACTATGACAAACACAAATTTTCTGCCATTCATGGAGACTAGTGATGGAGACATGGTGAGGGAGTTAAATGGGGGAACAAAATAGTCATTTATTACTATTATAAATCATTATTTGAGTGTGTGTATAGTGGATCCCATCCGGCTCATAGACCCAAAAAGGAGCTGAATGGCAAATAAATTAATAAATGGTCGGAACCAAAGCTGGTCCAGAAAATATCTTTGCCCAAATTCTCGAAGTTTCCCCCCTTCTTAACAGCTCCACATCTTCCTCCTAGATATTTTCCATCTCTCAAATATACCCACACGCATTTATTAGCGGCTTATTCACAGTTTGCCCCCTATAGTATTGTTTTCGTTTCAGATTGCCCCCTGTACTATTAATCGTTTCAGATTGCCCCCTGAATCCCTTTTTTCAGTTTTGAAAGATAAAATGACTATAGTATCCCTGTCACTATTACAAATTATAAGGGGCAATATTAATATGTTTTAAATAATTAAAATTAAACCTCAATTTCATCTTCTTCAACACACCCCACCCCCACCCCCACCCCCACCCCCATTAATTATTAAATCCATACCATAAAATCAACATCTACTTGAAAAGCCACCATATTGTACGTACTATATATATACTAGCAACTCCACTAAAGAAAACGAAGGGAACTAATCGCATTTGGGTGAACTAATCTTCCTTTTTTCATGAGCATTAACACCCCCCCCCCCACCCCACCCCGGTAAAAAAGAGACCAATGTACCCCTGTACTAGTCTTCAACCTCATGAGGCAAACTTCTAAGGACCTTAAATTAGAATGTGCAACTAAGACCATGCTTAGTTTCAAGACGCCAATTCGACATTTTTGTCCAAACTGAGAGCAATTATCTGAATGCACTCTGGTCTACGAACTAGAATGAAGAGTTTCCCTTAAAGCAAAAATTAAGATAACACAAAAGGCAAACATCTTACAATTTGGTCACAACATTAATGGGGGTTGGGGGTGGGGTGGGGTGTGTTGAAGAAGAAGGAGTTGGGGTTTAATTTTAATTATTTAAAATATGTTAATATTGCCCCCTATACTTTGTAATAGTGACAGGGGTACCATAGTCATTTTATCTTTTAAAACTGGAAAAAAGGGTCCAGGGGGCAATCTGAAACGATTAATAGTACAGGGGGCAATCTGAAACGAAAACGATACTATAAGGGGCAAACTGCGAATAAGCCTTTATTAGCTAACTCAAACTTGGTCTTAATAAAAATAAACCCCCTATTAATTCCTCTTTTGCTCACACCTTGAAATTGTAATGTTTGATGTTCTTCTATAGCTAATCGAGCTTCATTAGTTTGATTCATGGAGCGACAAGGAGGATCCGGTGGATCTTCCTATTATTCCGTCCTCGGAATTCGCAACGACGCCTCCTTCTCCGACATCCGCTCCGCTTATCGCAAACTTGCTCTGGTAATTATATTTAAGTAAATGGAAATTTGTTTATTTAATTTGAATTTTGTTTAATTATATTGAATTTGTTGAAAGAAATGGCATCCGGATAGGTGGACGAAGAATCCAACGGCGGCCGGAGAAGCTAATCGACGGTTCCAGAAAATTCAGGAGGCTTATTCAGGTGAATTATTATTTGGGTTATAGAACGTAGATATTGCTTACTTTTCGTAATTAATTTTGTATATGTAAGTTTATTTATTTATTCGATTGGGCGGCGTTAATGGTGGCAGTGTTATCCGATCAGGGGAAGAGGTCAATGTACGACGCCGGATTCCTCGATCTGCTTCAAGAAGACGAAGTGCGTCAATGTTATGATATGTGATAAAATATTCCCAGATATTTTTATGTAACAGGCATATTTAATTTGCTTGAAACGATGTCGTTTTACTGTTTATTACTTTCCCGCTTTTTAATTTTTATTTTATTCTTAGAATTTATTTCATATAGTGACGTGGAATAGTTGAATTGTTTGCTAATAGTAATTAAATTGTCGATTAGCGTATGATAAACATTGGTTAATGATTGTTTTGTTGATGCGTTCTTTTAGGGGATGGGTGATTTTCTTCATGATTTGATGAACATGATGGACAAAAATGTTGGTGCTGAGGTAAATATCTCCTTAGTTATTTTTCGATAATATTGAACATTTGTATGTCTATTATTTGATGGAAAGGAGATTAAAAAGAATTATTGGAAAAAAAATGTATTCAAATAACGTTAATTTTCGTGGGGTTAATTTTTATATTTTAACCGACCCTCGATTCACCTCGCTCCAAATTATAAGTGTGGATGATGTGAATGTTTGTCAATTTTGACGGTTTTAATTGATTGAGCAGGAGGAGAGCCTGGAGGATCTGCAAAGAACATTTGTGGAGATGTTCGGAGGGGATTTGTCCAACATGATGGAGAAGGGTGATCCAGCGGCGAAGAAGAGGACACACGACGGCGGATCGAGTACAAGAACAGCTCCCAAACGCACCACTAGTAATGCTAATGGTACATCATATTGCCATCGCTAGCTAGTTTTTGTTTTGTTGCTGCTTGTTAAATGTGACCCCAGGACGATTATGCCCCCATTTGCCCCTATTGTGCAGATTAATTTTAGTTGTGTTAGTTGGGGGTAGGTTAGGTAAGATTGAAGTGGGGATCGTTTAATAACTTCAAGGTCACCAATCAAAATTTATTTTGGTGTAATAAACTTCATTTTGTTTACTTTTCTTACTGTCAATATCTTCTGGTAGCACTTTTCTTTGCTTAGTTGCTAATGAAAATGACGAGGATATGAAGCTCGTATGCGAGTCTTCACAATGACATGGGGCGATTGTTCAACAAAATCATATATTTGGTGATGGCTTATGCGAGAAATTAATATCCCGATAATATACTTGACAGTAAAGTTCATAAAATGCGCATCAAGGCATTAAACTATGGGGATTTTTATGCGTAGCCATTTTTCCCTCGTATTAATCATATAAATAAACAAACTTGTATGTTCATCATATTTGTTTATAAGGCTATAAACTATTTACTCGGTTTAATGAGATCTTTACCTTTGGGGCCATATCACAAGAATAAGATATGACGATGGCTTTTTGCTGGATCCTCTGTAAGTTAATTAATTAATAACACAAGATGAAGATTGCAGCACCAACTGGAATTCGTTTTTGGTTATTACTTCAGTCTTGTACCAATCAAACGCCAACGCACATCTTCATGTGTAACACTCACCTCGGCAAATCATTATTGCCAGAATCACTTTCAGCTCTGCGAGCGACTGCTAAGAGATTTACAGGAAGCTCTGCTCTAATGACTTTCTCAAGTATTATTGCTGGGATTTTGAACTTCGGTACCACAGTGAGTTCGTACGACAGAGTAGTGCATAGAGACCTGCTAAAATACAGTATATAACCAGAATAAAAATATTGCAAACTACAAATGATTTAACAAGATTTAGAGATGTTGTAATACATTGCTCAGATTTATCAATAAGTTTTTTGCTCATCATGACTCATTCGAGGGGCTTGATCCTGAACGCCTGAACCTAAGAGATTTTACTCACTGGTAGGCCCTTTTTTGTCCAGACCAAACCGCGGGATGCATATCACTCATTTTACTAGGCAGAGAATGGTACAGTACAACTCTACAGTAAGAAGATTCATAGATGCACTTGTATAGTGCTGTAGCACAATTTCTACTCTACCAAGATTATTTTTTGCTAAAGTAGCATTTAGAAAACTTTATTCTTTCAGGGGTTTCAACATTTGTAGCATATATAAAACTTGACCAGTTTTCACATCTGTAATATTATTAACCCCCAAAGGCAAGAGTTTAAGTGCTTTGAGTACATAAACTTCCCAGAGTCGTCCAGTACTCTTGATTAATCTGAGTCTCTAAGTTAATTTTCGAGAGAGCAGCAAGGGGAGTGATGTTGCCCTGAAGATCAGTTCGTTCATCGTTCATCTCTATTTTCACAACGATCCATTGCCTATATATGCATTTTTCCTTATTCAAGGAAGCCCTCCGACTTTCCTAGACTGGGTGTTGTGGGGGTAGAGAAGGGGGGGGGGTGCTTCATCCATTGCCTATATATGCATGTATGGTCGTAAGCTACACACGTGTTCATGCCATAATTTGAAATAAGGACTCCCTTAATTGTCAATTTGAGGTGTTAGATACTTTGTTACAAACAGAAGAATGATAGCTTGCACTTGATATTTTACACCATCAGAACTATAACTTACAGAATTCCTATCATACCTCATTTCTTTTTTCATAGACCATTTGCCTTCAAATTTCTCGAAATCGCCCTCGACCATAGAAAATGTAATTTCACGCTCATATTCCTGAAGACAGTCAGCAACAACATTTTGAATAAGAGCCTACACTAGCCGTATAGCAATAATCTGGAACATGATAAAAATTAGTAGGGAACAAAAGAAGTCACACACTGCTACAGTTTGGAAGTTATGTAATTAGCTGGTAGCATTTTGGGTAACTAAGAACATTCAAGGCGTGAGTTAATCGAATAGCCTAGTGGAAAAAGGCTCTTGCTAGTGACCAGAAGATCCTGGTTCGAGACTCACCTCATCGCTAATTTACAAAAAAAAAAAAAAGAGCATTCAAGGCGTGAGTGTTTTTCTATGTTACTGGAATGGAATTAGATTACCACGCCAAAACAAACACGCCCTCATATCAGTTTTGCTAAATGAAATTCCATAACCCTGACTATTCCTCCGACAACATTTCAATTTTTACCCTATCATACCAGTGAAGTAGACCAAACTTTACACCGCTTATTTGTGTACTCATATCATATGTTTACCATAATACTCTTGTTAAACTTAAATGAATTGTATAATGGTGCATTTGCACCAAGTCTACCACTTTTCTTAATTTTCATGAGTCAAGGAAGGCAATTCGAATAAAAATTGAGGAAGTAGTTTTTTCCTTATATGTGTGTAGATGAAACTGCAACTTCTTGCTAGGATAATGAAAATTCCAACATGCTTACCGAGTTCAAGAATTCTTGGAGATCCAAGAGAACAAGAGCTTCTATTTTCCAATATAATGCACGTTGCAAGCCTCTCTGCTCCAGCCAAATCCGTCCAGGATGAGGGCAGTGTACTCTTTTACTGCAAATGACAATAGTTGGTTATATTCTAGCAATGTTTCTCATCACACAACTCATGAAGCTTGTTCAGAACATCATTCTTTTTTCAGGAAATATAAAAGGAAGAAATGATGCTGCTACCCTTCTGGTGCAATCCAAGATGAAGCGCCGCACAATGCTGGTTCTTATGACCTCAAAGATGTGCACCAAATCACCAATGTCCAGTAAATGATGAATTACAAACAAGAAACTTAGCTTATACATCGCAGGATAGACATCGATGATAAACACTACAGTATCTATGCCATATATGCATGCTCTAACAGATTAGGAGACCATAGTTCTCCTGGTTAAACTTCCTATTAAACTAGACGTAATTTTACTAAGATATATCACATCCATTCATCGAAGAGGAACCAAATACTACAATAGGAAGACGGGAGACAAATATTCAATGGCCGAATAATACTCCCTCTATTCCAACTCAATAATCAATTTAGTTTTGGAACAAGAATCATCCATAAAACTTCTAAGTTTTTATTCAAAAGGTCAACACCATCAAATAATACACACGGATCACTTATATGCCAACATTTCAATGGAACTTTTTTTTTTAATTAGCGATGAGGTGATATTCGAAGCAGGACCTTCTGGTCACTAGCGACAGCCTTTTCCACTAGGCTATTCGAGTATCTCCACATTTCAATGGAACTTGAAAATCAAAGGAGCAAAAGGGCATCCATTATTGAATTGAGTTTGACAAGATTTACCAAGTGACTAGATTTGGAATGAATTCAGCAAGCCTATCATAATCAGTAAGAACATCCCAAAGAGATTGAATATCAGCTAACACTGAAATTTGAGCTTTGATTCTTCTCTCTCTCCAAGAAACAACTTCAACTTCACAAAGAACCTCCCTTTCCTCAATAATCTCACTATACACCTTTCTTTTGCCCCCTTCTTCTTCCTCCTCCTCAATAGCTATAGTCTCATTTTTACTGTTGCTTGTGTCACATTTCAACAACCATTTTCGTCTTTGAGTATACTTATCACAAGCTCCAAATTTTATTCCAATGAATTGATTCTTGAATAATAAAGGCTTATTGAAATAATGATTTAGGTGATGGGCATAGGTGGTAATTTTGGAAGAATTGATATCTGCTATCATTTCAGACAGAGGGGGAGGGAGGTGTTGATGTGGTTAAGGTTGTAGGCAAAGGAAGTAACCAGTTATCAGACCACCACTAATTTCTTGAGCGAGCACATCTGGATGGATGACACGTGGTAGATGCTGGTCTACCAAAATTTCTGATGACCAAAATGGTTGGTGCTCAAAAAATTTTAACTTGTACATGTAGGTGCAACTCTTTTTTTTTCATTGTACCAAATTATATTCATATAGTATCATATAAATTAAATTAAATGTTTATAGTCATTACAATGAATCTATCAGTATTCCCTCCATCTCTAATTGATAGGGATATTTAATACTCCCTTCGTTCCTATTTACTTGATCATTTGGAAATTTTTGACTTTTTCAAAATACTTGATCGTTTGTATTTCCAATGCAACTTTAAGGTCATTTTCTTCTTTTTACCCTTCAATAAAATAATTGTACTTCAACACATTTTTTACTTTTTGAGGATATATTAGTAAACTCTCCTCATTCCTTAATAAAGTGCTTTTTCTCCAAATGATCAAGTAAATAGGAACGGAGGGAGTAGTATATTGTTAGATTCGTCTTTTATATATTATTGAAAATATCAATCTTTTAGGTGTAATGCTCTCTTACATCTCGGTCATGTCCACTAAACCGCATGATGTACGTCAAATGGTCAGAGAACTTAAGGTTACCCGTTAACTACTTTCACAACAAATTATGCCTCATAACAAATTCAAATTCATGCGTATCTTGGGTAATCAACAAATGGGTCTAACGTTGAAGAAACGAACACTATTTGGAAATTATCATTTTAGTGCCTATCTTGCCAAAGGACTTGAGAGGACTTCTCACAAAGAAAATAAGTAGCAACTAAGGACTTTGAACACCATCGATCTTAATCTGAATCAGAATCCGATAACATTCCAGAATGAGGATCCAGAGTAGAAACCAGTTTTGATAGTGTCTCTCCCATGTCGACCACATCATCCCTTCCAAAACCCCAACTTCTGAGTAACTCCAAACCTGCGGCTCCTTGATTGAGCCCATACTTCCGAAGATTTGTTAGCTTATTATTAAGAAAAGGTAAAACGGAACTGCTAGAGCGCAACCTTGCTGCAATGGGGATGGAATGGACTTCCAGAGATCCTCTTGAAGCAACAGAGGATGGGCTGGGTAGCAGTTCACCATGTTGGCCTACTGCATTGCCAAATATCGATGGGAAAGGCAAAGGTATAGGTAGAGGACACTGCGAAACTGATAGGTGTGAGAATCTTGGTGGTGTTACTGCGCTCTCATAAGAAGCCCTAACTGCTTCTTGTACCTCAGAAACTGATGCCCGTTGCAAACCTATGCACGATACAAGATACATGAAACCGATCATAAGGTATTATATACAAAACTAACTAGTAGCACCATTCTCAGACACTAAAAGCCAGATGCACACTAAGATATTCAATTGCATTGTTCACGCATATTACATTAACTTCAGTCACTAACAATAGGTTTGTCAAAGTAGCTCTTATTGCCTAAATAACATTATGTATAGGTTTGCTAATATGCTGTATTGAATTGTCAATATGCTCTACACATTTAATCTACTTGTACAACACTTGGAGTAACCACTTTTCTTTGACGAATATATATAATCAGACAAACTATACTGACACTTCTATGAGGTAGGCGAGCATCAATATATAAAGGCAGTTCCACTATTTTAAAGGAGAATACATCGACATTATAACTAGCAAAGAGTTTTAAACATACCAGAAGTGAAGGCTCCATGAACCATCATGCACTCCGTGGCTTCAAAGTCTTCTACATATTCTGCTACTTCTGGAGTTAAAGAATGCAGGTTTTCTAGGAACGACTGCTGAGTCAAATTTCCTGAGTTCAGAATGTCCAGTGTCATGAGATGATGAGATTTTGAAATAAAAAAATGCAAGAATTTAAAGCTGTGTACCAGAAAAAGAAGCTGGCATAAATACATCCAAGGTTGCAATTTTATTCTGCCTGCCTTGTTCTGCTAATAGGTGTGTGATCTCGTTCATATCCAGTGAACCAGATGCACAATTTGATGTTTTTGTGGGCTGAAGAGGTTCCATTCGCAGTGGGAGGCTCACAGAGTATAACGCAGAAGCATAAATTGCACTAGAGTGGTATGGATTTTTATCTTTTATACGAAGATTCCTGGCAGCTTTACCTTCAGTGATAAAGGCAATCATCAAATATACATCAACAATAACAGTTTACATCAAATGTACATCATCAACATCATCAAGAATACAATTGAAACTAACTTCTCCCTGTAAGAACGATAACTTACTGGTACTCAAGGATGGTAAACCAATAGGAATAATCAGTTTACAATAGGTTGATAGTCTGGAAAAAGAAACTGCATCTTGCAGGCTGCGAGATAGCATCTGACGTTTGTTGCTTGCACCCAAACCAGGACGATGTACAGAGAACAATAACACAGGTAAATTTGAGTAATCATCAGCAATGTGCTCTAGAAATTCTCCTGCTACACTAGAGAACCCTCCATGGTCATCAACAACAAATTGGACTCCCTTTCAAAGTAATGGAGAAGAGAGACAAGCTAATCAGTCAGGGTCCATATTAGGAGTAAGCAGTCTCTTTATATACTCAAAGAATTTGTAGTTCAGGAAGCGTCGCTCGTCATATTCCACAAATAACCAAAACTAGAACTACCACATTTTCCCAGTAAGGAGTTTTCTTTATGCAAACTGGCATATTTGGCAGACTATTTGGCATATTTCCCAGCAAGGAACTAAATATGTAGGCCACAATCCCAGAGAGCAATACAATATTAAGTACAGTTCAGTCCAGATACATTTTAAAGTAATTGTGTGTACTTATGAACTTACACGAAACACTAAATTCCTGAAGTTTAAGATGTCCATGGTAGACACTCCTTGGGTAATGGTAAGTTTCATCCTTCATATTGCACAGATATAATGAGCACAAGGGAAGCAAGTATGTAATGGCCATTTGGAATCACAATAAGTAATCACCATCATTGTTTTTACATTGAGCTAAGAATGATACATGAATTGTAGTCATTATCTTTCGTATTGATGATTTAATATATGCAAGAAAGATAATTATAGGTCTTGAGTCTATTTTAAACTAAGGAGAGAAACAACAGAAATTTAGTACCTGGACATGATCACACTCCTCTATGAAGAAACGTAGCCTTTCATTTATTTCTTCGCCACAAAGTCCCTCAGAGAAGGCATCCCTTCCACTAGCATAATTGTTGAAATTCTCAACGTCCATCCAGGTACCTTTTAGTTCATACAAACTTCGAGGATGATAATGAACTTTTGAGAAATCCGTCCAATATTGAACACCATTTTCAAGGCATTCAACAATATCTTCATTTTGTATTTCACTATTTGAGTGGTTTTCCCCTTTGCTGCTATGGTTGACAACACCCATTGTTTCCTGTTCCTCCTCATACAGGCTTTGCAGAAATAGGTTCTTCTTAATTGGTTCAGATGCTTCTCTTGCAACATGGCCAGTCCTACACGAATATAATTCCATTCATTTTATAACTGAAATTTAATAAAGGCCACATGGACTAGAACAAGAAGAGTTGAGTGCCAGTAAGTCTAAATTAAAAATTTCCCAGATCAATAGTTTATGAATATGTAATTATTCGCCGAACAACAACAACAACAGAGCCCAATGCCTCTAAAGAGGCTCATGCTCGAGTGGGGTAAGAAGGAGTCAGATTGTATGCCATCCTTAAAACAGTGATAAACAGAGAGGCTGTTTCCGAATCGACTGAAGAAGAAGTGCAAACACTAGCTACAACTTCACAATACATATCTACTTATTCGCCAAACAAATGAAAAAAAAATTACATAACTTGAAAAACGAACAATTTAGCCCATCTAAACAACATATGTTACTGATTTAGAATGTCACTACTAGTTGAAAACTCATAGAAGCTAAAAACCCCATATAGTAAGACAGCCTGAGTCCTTTTTCAGTAAGCACATTTTTTAGAAAAACACCTGTCTTAATCTCACTATATTAGGAAGCATTAGGCTAGAAGCTGGTTTGTGTAAATTCATATTTAACACCCACTCCCCGCACCCAAGGAAAAAGTCAAATTATGCTTCCTGGTATCTTGGAAAAGATATGAAAATACTTAAAAGAAAATGGAAGAGGAGTAAGTTTAGAGATGAGAAAACAACTTGTTAGTCTGGAAGGACTTGAAGCACAAAATGAAACAATCAAAATCATAAATGAAATTTAACCATGTATTGACTTCCGGTGTCACTGATGGCCTCGCATTATACAAAGTTCCTTGAGAACTCACAGATCCAAGAGATCCTGTTACGTAAGATTTGCAATTAGCAAAATCGACTTAAGACAAAGTGGTGGAACTTCTCCATATATGGAAATACAGTTTGATAAATTATGTTGTGTAAGAATAAAGCTTTGCACAAACCATTCTCTTGAAACAAATCAGTGGGACTTTACAAACTTCACTCGACAACAAAAGCCATTCAACTAGCATATCTACAACTTGTATAGCTCTTTTAAAGTATCTGCATGGATTTTTATCAATTCTAATAGGACTTTACAAACTTCACTCGACAACAAAAGCCATCTAACTAGCATATCTACAACTTGTATAGCTCTTTTAAAGTATCTGAATGGATTTTTATCAATTCTAATAGGACATAAAACTTAGTTCATAGATGGAAACTAGAATAGGGCGAGAAATAATCCGTTTAATTTGAAATTATATTACTGAGACAAAGATGTAAGACTTGACTATTATTACACAATAGTTGGTACCTTGAAAACCAACTGAAACCAAGCGAGGGGTGTATGTTTGAATCCCCTGTTTATCAATATATAATTAATTAATGTCAGATTCAGATTTGGCCATGAAACTGATTAACAGTCGAAATCTTGAGAACATGTTCACATTTTGGTAAAAAAATTACCTGATGTGTTTCTCCTGTGCGATAAATAGCATTCATATCTAAACAGTGGTTCTTAAATGCGGGATCTGCTTCAGGACTGTCAGCTAGTCCAAGAAACTCATCCTTTTACATCCAACAGAATAGATTACATGAGAGCAAGCACTAAAGCTACTAATAGCTTCATCAATTGTGTATCAATATATGCAAGGAGATTAAAATGTTTACAACTCAGAGAAAGATCAGCAAAGCCATAATATGACAAAGTAACAGACTAAGCCTAAGGTTGTCACCAAAGCACAGAACCCCTATATGCTATCAAACTAACTTAGTCGTTAGCAATTTCCCTCTATAGCGATAGGAGGTGTTTGTTGAAATTTGTTTTTAGGGGCCTACAAGTAAGTCGCACAGTAAAAAAAAAAACTTAAACTTAGATATGTTTTCGAATAATCAAATTTCTACAAGCTTCAAAATAAGCTAGCCAAACACATAGACACATCAATGAAAAGATGATGAACTAAATAAACATATTCTTTACAAGTAATAAATTGTGCTAATATATGATTAAAGTAAAGACATAATGCAGGAGAGGAGGATGAATATAACATATGCATATTCTAATAACTCAAATACCTGGAAGTTCCAGAAGTGAGAACCAACAAAATTTGCATAGTCCCCTACTTGAATTGTCACAATCTCTTTCATATTTCCTGAAACAAATAGAATGAAGTGAACACTACGACTATTTTTCGTACGTTCTGATAGGAAGACCATCCTATCAATCTAAATAATCAAGTGACGAACATCATAACAATTGCGGCATGTAACATTAATGTTTCCATGGCAACCAGTGGAATTTGGAAACGGTTGAATTTAACTTTTTCTTATTTAATCGGAAAATTAAACAATTATATAGGAGAACCACTCCTGCCACTTTGTATACATAATAAATCTTGAAACTATGCGCACTTGAGTTATCTAGTAAAATGGTTGCCAGATATTCTTTATTGAACATAAAACCCCAAAACTCATGAAATAGACTCATGGAATTTGGAAATGCTAAATTTAACTTTTTCTTATTTAATCGAAAGCTTAAACAACTAAACCTGTGTTTTGGTTGCTGCTTGCTGCTTGCTGCTTGCTGGGATTCTCAAACAACAAATGGTTCCATTCCTTAAAGAGTGTTCATATCATAATTGTGTGAGAACTGAGAACTGATAACTCAGAAGGCTTAGGCTATTGGCCGGGCTTCTATACTGGGTTAGGATGGACCGATTATTGCACTTTGCTTACCAAAAAAAAAGTTTACATAATGTCCCTAAAATATTGATAATCGTGAGTGACTGAACTTCTTTTTTTTTTTTTTTTTAAGTAAATTAGCAATGAGTGGGTGACTGAATTTCTAAATAGATCACTAAACTCCTTGAATAATTTTTAAGATAAGTTTGCTATTGAACAATTATTTTAGATCAATTGTCTTTTGCCGTGATTTTATCATTAGGGATAAAATGAGAGTTTCACAAATATTAAAGGGTTTGTGAAATTGTCCAAAACTTTAATACTTGTGAAATCTCTATTTTACCATTAATGAAAAATCACGAGCAACTGATATAAATTAACCGTTTAGAGTGCAAACTGACCTATATAATTTTTTAATTCATCAACAAAATATATAGTTGTCACTTATCATAACATCTTTTAATCGTTAGTAATTAAATATAAATATTAGTATATTATAAATATACTGTATTTATACTATATTGTATTAATTTATATTATACATATAACCGAAAAATAATATACATCTTAAGATGATCAAATTAATAAATTAAATAAATGAGCAGCGTTGTCCCAATTATCCCACTAGACAAAAAAGGCGTTTTCCTATAGCCCCTCAACTATTGCTATCTTTTCAAATAATCCCTCATACTATTATTTTTTCAAATAGCCCATCATAATATTATTGACCTATTCGAGAGAGATACTTTCGATAAAACACATTGTCCCATCACACCCCATCACCCTCTGGGCTCTGCCCTAATATGCACCCCAACCCCTACTTATTATTGCCCCTCACCCCAACACCAACGATAACCTCCCACCCTCACTTTGATTTGCAACCTCCCTCATCCATCGACGACAACCCCTCTCCCACCCCATTGACGATGTACAACCTCCCTTGGCCATCAACGACAACCGCAAACCCTTCGCTTCGATCTACTCATTGCTTGTTCGCACCCCAAAATTAGACCAACAAAGTTGGGCGTCTATACAAAGAGTAGGGATCGAGTTTGTGCAATGGGTAGGAGGTCGGGTCTGTACGTGGGGGGGGGGGGGTAGGGATCTGTGTAAGGGGAATGGGGGGGGTGTCTGTACGTGTGTGATTGTGGTTGCCCGAGGTTGAATATGATAATTTATGTGATGTTTCAGAAAAATTCCTTGGGAACAGGTCAGTAATAACATAAGGAGGTATTTAAAAGAATAATAATATGAAGACTCTTTAAAAAGATAATAATAGTTGAGGGGTCGAGGGTCAATTAGCCAAAATGTAATTTCATTGCTTTGGTATAATAAATAAAAAATAGCCAAAATGAAATGAACAACCTTTTAAAGCATAGTTTTCCTCTTTCCTTCGTCCCTTCCTCATATCATCCACTCCTCATAATCCACCGCCTTATATATAATAATTCCTCATTTCTCGTTTCATAAATCCTCAATTATTGCCTCAAACCCTAATTCAATCCCCTTAGCTCATCCATAATTTCCCCAAATTTATTCAATTTGTATAAAGATTTGATCTTTGGGAACCAAAAAGAACAATATTTTTCAATGGATGCTGATTCTTGGAGCGCTCGTCTATTTCCTTCAGCTAGGCGTTATCAATCATCTGTTCAATCTCGATCTGGTATTTAATTGGCTTCGTTGATATTATTTGATTCCATAGCTAAAGATTTGCTTTTTTTTGGGGTGTGGTTGAGGAGTATTGAAATTTGTGTATTTGTTGTAAGTTTTGTGTAATTTTGCTTCTATATGCAAATAAGATTTACATTTTCTGTGTGTTTGAGGAGTGATGTAATTTGGGTATTTGTTGGAATTTGTGTATAATTGAGCTTCTATGCGCCAAAAAAGATCCGATTTTGGTGTGTTTGAGAGTGCTGTAATTTTAGTAATTGTTGCAATTTTGAGTGCAATTGAGCTTTTATGTGCAAAAGATATGATTTTGATGTGTTTGAGGAGTGTTGTAATTTAGGTACTTGTTATAGTTTATATGCGATTGAGCTTCTACCAGCAAAAGATATTTGATTTTTTGGTGTGCTTGAGTAACATAATTTGGTGTGTTTGAGGTAGCAGGAACAAAATGGGATGGCTTTGACGCAGAAATGTTGTCGGGGTTTGAGGAAATAGAGATGGATGATGATGTCAGAGAGGAGTATTCTTGCCCATTTTGCTCTGAGTATTTCGATATTGTCGGACTCTGTTGCCATATCGATGATGAGCACCCTGTGGAGGCAAAAAATGGGGTATTTGTTTATATTTTTCCATGCATTTTGTTTAGGTTTAGTATGTCAATATCAAATATTTGGTAGTGTTTTCTCCGATCACCAATAATACATTCCCAAATCAGCTTTAGAAATGTTTCCTCCAGAAGGTTGAAAATATTTTTTTGTTGAATTGAGTTTATGTTCCCAGGATGCTAAATTCAACAATTAAATAATAGTTTATACTCGGATTCTGTAAGTTATTTCCTAGTGTATAGAAGGTGTACTACACAACTCCACTGTTAATTAGATGTGTTAGCAGAAGAAGTGTCGGTAGGCCTTGTATATTTGATCATAATTGTTTCTTGTAATATTGTTTGATAACCTGAGAGATGTTGATGTTTCACTTCAATTGTATAAAGAACACTTAGGTTGGATTTTTTTTATTAATATTATTCTTGCATGTTATTTATCCCAAATTCTATAGATGTTGTTCATTGTATTTACTTATCAAGCAACCTTGCAAATATTGTGGTTCTTGAGTTGCAGGTATGTCCAGTTTGTGCAATGAGAGTGGGTGTTGACATGGTGGCACACATCACCTTGCAGCATGGCAATATATTTAAAATATCCTTTGGGCCTTTCACTGCTGTTTATGTCTATCTTTTAGTGGACTTAAGACGATCTATTTTCCGCATTTAGTCTTCGAACCTCTTTTTTTTGTGGTCTGAACTCTGAATCCTTCATTATTAACTCAATACAACATTGGCTTCCATCTCTAATTGAATTAGACTTTGTAGTGGTGCTTCAGTTTAGTGCCTTGTTCTTTATCCTCTTCATTTATTATCTTGTCATGATTGTGGGATTATTTTATTTTTTTCTGGATTCCTTGACGGTAGATCACATGCAGCGCAAAAGAAAATCACGTAAAGGAGGTTCCCTTTCAACGCTCTCTTTGCTTAGAAGGGAGTTGCGAGAAGGAAATCTGCAGTCTCTTTTTGGAGGGTCTTCACGTGTAGTTTCTTCAAGCAGCGCTGCCCCTGATCCACTTTTGTCCTCATTTATTTTGCCAGTTGCTGATGATTTTGGGAGTAATCAACTGCAATCTTCTGTAGATACTGCCTCAGTCAAGAAAAGCATAAATGAAGTTAGCACCAAGAGGTATTCAGTTTTAAATTCCATTTCAACAGACAAAAAAACTCATTTTTGAAGAGCGCTTAAACAATTACATTCCACCGTTATTGGTTAAGGGAATAGATTGTGGTATGAACTATGAAGTTATATAAATCATAATACTCGCACTTGAGGAGTTTTATTGAGACGTTTTTTGGGATTGAGTAGTTGTTATTGAGCCTTGAATGTAATTGTTTGAAGAATGTAACTAATCAGAACCTCGAAGCATGTCACTTAGTGAAGTGGTGATATATCTTTTTCTGATCTTTGTGTTGAATGTATCCATAAAATAATAAGTACTACTATGAATAAAAGTACGACATAGATAGGTTTTGGGATGTAGCCTTTGGTACCCGACTCACTTGAATTTTGAAGGCATAATTTCGTTCATAGTGTGATTCAGAAATCAGAGTGACTGGTATTTGTAGTCATTAGAATTCTATATATATTTTAACATAAAGGAGGGACCTCCCCCATCTTCCCCCGCCCTTCTCAGACATAAATTTACTTTGAAATTGTCTTCTTGATGTGATACTGCAGAAAAGTTGAAGAACGTCCCTTGTCAATAAAGGATCAAGAAGAGAAGGCGAAAAGGAGCGAATTTGTTCAGGGACTGCTCTTGTCCACCATATTCGAAGACAAATTATGAAGGCAATACAATCCTGATTTTAGTTCGATCGACGGATATATGCCTCAGTTGAAGGGACTAGGAAATGCATATCTGTCTATGGTGAGTGCCTGAGTGGCATAGTGATCAATGCACACGAGTAAGCAAAATAACATGTAGAAATAAATGTAATATATTGTTCTGTAGTGTTTAGTTTGTAAGAAACATAAAATGTATTTTACCTGCATTCATCTTCTTCATGCTTTTGATTACTTAAAGAACATTATTGTCATTTGTCTTCCTTCATTAGCTTTTTCCATACCATCGTAGTTGAGTTTCTAAAGTTTCTTAAAGGTGTTCACTTCGATTTCTTGGATTAATCGTTGATTTTGTTAATTCATGCTATTGCATCATTTTACATTGAATTCAAATATTAGCAACTAAATTTTTTGATGTTGGGGAGATAAAAATTATGGACTATCCTCTTTGTCGAATTCTAAAGAATCACTATGATCATCATTCAAGCTAAGGTTTTAACATTTTATACCTTTATTATGATAAAGATGACCAAGGGAAAAAAGTAACAATTTTGTTGGTGTTCAGAAGACCATTATCGCAATTGTCCAATTCGTTTAGGGATTACACTACAAAAATTGTCTTTGTTCAAGCTAACTCTTGAAAATTAATTGGTTGAACATGAGTAAGTTGATTGGTTTGAAAAAAATTACCAATCTAAAATTACCAATCTAAATATATTGGCGATCGAGAAATGAAAACCGTGAAGTAACCCCCATGATGAATTAGCACATTTTGAAAAGGTAACAGTACACGCAGGGGAGAATGATAAACTATGCAGTTTGCTTGTATTATCCCAATCTCAATAAGGGTTACATGTAGCTTGCACATTCACTGGCTGATCAAGTGATCACGTAGACGGTGAATTTGATTGTTGATCGAACAAAGAGAAGAAGAAATTACAGGGCAAACCATTAACATGAATACATGATCAGTTTCCACTAATTACATATTAGAGCTGTTAGAGATCCAACCACAATATACTGTATTAGCACGTATTTATGTTCAGTCTTAGTCGGGTCAGTCCAACAGCTGAGCACAAATGAGGACAGACACGAGTACGTGCTTTTCATAAAATCTACTGGCTCATCATATCCCTACATTCTTGCACACACCAATGAACTTCTAGTGTCCGAAGCAGGATAAATGATTGCGCTCACACTGCTGGGGAAAAAATAGAATACACTTCGATATTTACCAGATATGCAGTTACTGCAGGTGGCTCCTACCTTCCATTGCATCTTTCTTCTTACGACAGATTGTGCAGAGGAATGGACCTTCACATGGTTTTGAAGCAGGTGAAAAAAAGGGGGCAGGATTAATTGATAACCCCTCTGTGGATGGCACATCCACTTGGCAAACAGCGCATCTAAAGAGTCCACCATTTGAGTTGGGTGGGACATCCTTGCCCAACCTGCAGGTTTGCTTCAAAGTCAGTGGCGCTCAGGCATATATTTAGATATAAGTGAAAGTTCAGATTATATTATCTAATGGCGATATAGAATAGCAACCACCAATTAGATCCAAGAAGTAGAAAACTAGGCAGAAAATAATCAGAAATTTGGCACCCGATGCATATAGGACGTAAACAAAACAACCAAGAATGCAGATGAACAGTAGAATAAGCATATTAGGATCAGCATGGACGGAGAAAGATTCTGAAGATTGATTCAACGATATATCAGCAGTGCAATCTATCAAAATGAAATCATGCATATAAAACAGAGGAGAAAAGTCCCGAGAAATGAAAAAGAATCTTTAGAACGCTATATGAAACTACTTTCCAGATTTATTGTCAGTCACTTGTTAGGGTTGAGCTCATAGAAGCATCAACTTCTGCGGTTTTCAAACACAGGGTTACTGGCTAACTTTTCTTGGTCATACACCTCATAACTTATTTTTTTGATAGATACCATATAACTTGCATAGTATAGAGCTTTTTACATGTTTAATTGTCTAAATAACTTACATGGGTTGTAAAAAGAATGGAAAACAAGTGAAAGCTCCAATGTGGAGCTTTATTAGAACATTGTTTAGTAATTTTGGTCTATTAACAGACCAAACAGAACTCAGTAGTTACAAGTACTACAAATGGCAATGTCCTTATAAATGATTTTTAGCATATGTACACCTTATAAGCTCTATTATCCGAACAAGTAAAAAATAAAAGATACATGTTTACTTATATTATGTTCACTTATAAGGAAAACAAAGGTTAGCCAGATGGCCTCATAATTAGCCAAATGCAGTCTTAGATGCAAAAACTGTAAATTGGCTGCTCAAGAACAGCAATAAGGTAAGGGCAGTCAGTACCAGTCAGGATGTTAGATATATCATCAGAGTGAAAAAACCTAAAAAAGCTAACATCAAGAAATATTTAAATAAAGAAAGGCAACAATCAAAGTCTAAATGTGAACAGTATATATGGCATCTAACCGAAGTATATAACGCAATAATTTTCAGAAGGGGCCTACAGTGCTTACATCAATTTGAAAAGTTAAGAACATTTACTGATGTAGCAGGAAAGGGAGAAACTTTCAACGAACAGCTTAAGAAAGTTGAGAACAAATAACAGCAAACCTTTTGGCAAGAAAAAAATTAAAGAAAAGAGTTCATAAATGAATACTTTTTCCCACCTTTCAGCAAGAACTGCAGAGCCTTCTTCAAACAATTCTTCAACAACTCCAATGGTAGAGAGCTTATTGCATCCTTTCTTCGTTGGATTTTGAAATCTTTTACCAAAGATAAGTGAACTGAGCATATTTTGCTTTCTCCTAGGTGTAAGAGGTAATATAGGATAGTCATAAGGAATAATATCAACAACTAAGCAGGTAGTATCATCCTTCAGACCTCGTGACCGGAGGGCTTCCTGCAAGTAAAAGGTTATCAAATTCAATAAGAAGATCCCTATTGCAAGAGTGACATTTTAAGTTGTATTTACTTACCTTGACAACCAGCTTTGCAGCAAGTTCTGCTGGTAATCCCCGGCAAGACTGAGCAGCTACCTCAGATGGTAAAGCATCCCAAATTCCATCTGAAGCTATAATGAGTCTTCCTCCAGCATTAGAAAGCTATAAGCACTAGAAATGGTTAGATATGAAAGGGAAAAAGGAAAAAGATGGAATATTTTAAACTGCTGTTTTACACTCTAAGAAGCACAAACCTTCACTTGCTTGACATGAGGTATAGGGACAATAAACTCCCCAACATCAGTATCTCCTATAGACCTTGACAAACATAGTCCACCAGGCCAGCAACGCAGAGGACCAACCTATATAAAAAATAATTTCTAAAGATCACTTCACATGAATATTCTATCTGTTGAAACAAATTCAAGCAGAAATCCTGAATATTACCTCACTGCCTCCATATACATTCAGCCTTCCTACTTCACCCCCACTTGCAGTCACCCGTTCCCTCTCTTCAACATTCTCTTCCAGCCTATGGTCTACGGTTAGTAGAGAAACTACACCTGCTTGTGTGTCTAAAATACATCGAGAATCACCAACGGATGCAACAGTCACAGTCCACCCATCAATAACTACGAAAGTAACTGTCGTTCCAGATGTCTCTCCTGTAAATTGTACAAAGGATTTAAAAGATGAAAGTGAAGCATAGATATGAGAACCATATCATACAATATAGAAGATAACATGCCTTTCTGCTGGAATTCTATATCTGTTTTAACAAATCCAGCAACTAACGCCCGCGGTAGCACTTGCAGCCATTCTTCCCTGCCAACGCTTTCTGGGATCGCACTTAAAACATTGTTCAAAAGATTCTCTTTAGTAAATATAGCTGCAGAATTTCCGTTGTGGCCGTCAAAAATCTACAAAATGGAAACAACACACACTCAGCATTCAACAATGACTACCAGAAACCTAACTTCTTGAAAGAGTGACCAACCAACACAGGACAATTACCGCAAAAGCCGAAAAAGAAGTTGATGGATCACCCTGAACTCTCTCACAATCAGGATTAATTAGAAAGTAATCCTCCCCCTTCTTCGCGAGAGCAGCCTGACCACATCTTATCGTAGGCTTCTCCACCTTATCGTTCCTTAGCTCCTGGCTAATAAGCGCCCCAAGAGGAACAAGCGACGGTCTTTGCTTCATCTTTGAAACTTCAACCTTGCTCATCTATTTCACTCTTTGTTCCAACATCTCCAGGACCTTAGTACATCGAACCCCCCTAATACCTCTATAGCTAAAATCCAAAAAAGCACATACTTTATGCATTAGATCAGATTCATTCTACCTTTTTTCAGCATCATTCAAAATCCAGCATACATACATTCAAATGTACAACACTTCTGACTACTCCAATAACAAATCAACAATTATCTCCCACAATCAAGTGTACATTCAAAAAAAAGAATAAATCTTTACAATGTAACAAAAAGCAACAAAAAAGATTTCATAAATCAAGAATCTCAATAAACAAAACCCACAATGCAGTTCAAAAATACAAAAATAACCCACAAACCAATCCAAATCTCCTAGTTAGAAACTAAAAAATTAGAAAAAAAAGAACATAATTAAGCAGTAAAAATATATGCATGTGGTACATTAAACACTTACAAAGAGAGAAGAAAGTGAGGTGATAATGCTGTATGCTTGATCTGAGGGGAGGGGTGGGGTGGGTGAAGGGTCCAATGTGATGACCAAAATGAGCAAATTAATAAAATGTTACAATTAATTTGATAATTTGTGAAATTGATAATAATATAGAGGAAAGTGGAAGAAATAATAATTAGCAAATTGGGCAACTTAGATTTGGATGACAGAAGGAGAGGATGAGAATGTCATTTTCAATATGTGTTCGACAGCTGTATCAATCTTTTTCTCAAATATTTCCCACAAATTTTAAATTATCTCAAAAATATAATATTCTTTCTCAATTTTATACTATTTCAAAATTTTATTATTCGAAAATATTCTTGTTACAAAATTATAACCATATAGTAATTGGTTTCTTAATGATTACTCCATTAAGTTTTTTCTTTTTTTTTGATACAAAGCGATGAATTAAATTAAAAATAGTTATAAACAAGAGGAAGAACTTGGCCTTCCATCCAAAACTATAAAACGGACCATATGCCCCCTAACAAAGTCGGACAAAGACAAAGTCCAATAGTGGTCCGATAGAGGCTCTTATGTAAAAGATGCCATGACCCTTTATTTTCTTTATAAAAGCAACACATGAGCTCATAAATGAAGATCCCTCCATTCATCTGCTGCCTTATTATGAGAAATAAAAAACATGTCTGAAAATCATTATTTATACTATTTTATTAACATGTTTTATAATTTTTAAGATTCGTTCGATGTTCCTAATGCTTATACCTGTAATGCCGGCACATTAAACAATATTACTGTATAATAAAATAATTTGTATGGGTTGGACTGTTCAAAAATAGCTAGTATACATTGTAGAGTTGTAGTGCATCATATTTGGATGTGAAAGACACACGAAAGTGATTGGAGCATGTGAGATCCATCACTTGAACGTATTGTTGTTGAAGCATTTATGTGAATGAATAAGATGTTTCTTATTTTTGTGTAATTAGACCATTCCTAATCTCCACCAACAAAACCCACATCAACCTCCAACTTCAATTCATTTGATAAGACAAACTAGGAATATAAGGAATGTCATCGATTTGCTTTAATCTTACCTGCTTGCTTTAGCGGATCTCGTACACATTGAGACCGTACGATCAACAAAAAAAAGTATGAAATCGTCACCGATCCCTACACATTCCTATCCTCAAGTATAGTAAATCACGAACAATTAATAAATTTACTAGAGACGAATTATTAATGTGACATATTAGGTAAAGTCGTAATATAAAGACAAATTACTACTCCCAGTAACTAAGAATATAGAAAAAGTTCTTTTTTCAAAAGATATAGATTATAAATAGTTATATGACAGTAAATACATTACAATTCTAAACTAAGTAAATAGGAGTCTAATAGTTGGTTATATGAGTAATAAATACATTACAATTCTAAACTAAGCAAATGGGAGTCTAAGCTCCAAATAAACAGCTTCATCTTTTCTGACGGCTGCTGTAATGAACATCAACATCGTAAATGTGCTCTGCGAGAATCGCACTGAAAACCTCTTTAAAAGAGGCTCATGCTCGGTATTAGGCTAGAAGCCTTGGAGTAGAAAAAGTTGTTGAATTTGGTTAAAATTGAGGTGATTGCTTTATTAGTAAAGCTTATATGCATATTAGTAGGACGCAAATAATTGAAGTGTGATAAACGCATATAGGAATTAGGCTAAAAACAATGTTTTCGGCGGTTGGATATTTAACACTTGGTTTTTATGTAGTAGCTTGTTTTATTGAAATAAAGAAAAAGTAAAAATATTTATGTGTATAAATAAATGAAGAAACAAAACAGCTGTCTCCACTCGATCTTCCTCCAAATTGGATATATGTCATAATCCTGGACCATCAGAAATTATCCTCTCAATTCTCATATCATATATTCATATTATCATCTCTATATTAATCAAGGATTCTTTCTCATGCATAACTCCTCTAATTTTAGCATGCCATAATTAAATTTATTAAAAATCCATCTTATCCCCAATATAAGGCCTTTCATCAATAATACTCCCTCCGTCCCTAAAAGTCCGCACATGCATATAAGCAAAATAAGAGTACAAATTAATAAAACATTTTAAGGACAAAACAAATATGAATTGATGAATTGATAAATTGATTCCACAAAAAAGAATTATTATGTCAAACCCATCATGCTGAATCACTGAATATGTCATATATAGCTGTAATCAATTTAATTAGTAAACCTGTATAATCCACTATAATTCTTAAGTCAACCGTGAGAATGTATAAAACAAGTTGGCGGATTAGATATACTCCCTCCATCCCAAATTGTTTGCCCACTTTCAATTTTGGGAGTCAAACTTCAAAAATTTTGACCATGAATTCTCAATAGCCGATAAGAGATAATATAGTCATATTAGATCTTGTTAGATTCGTTACACTGTATATTTTTGAAATATCAACCTTTTGTAATTTTCACGCTTATAAAATTAGAGATATTTACGTTTGAAGTTGTGTCTCGTAGACCGTAAAAATCAAAATAGGACATACAATTTGGGATGAAGGGAGTATATTATACGTTGTATTTGATTGATTGACAAAATATCTCAAATAGATTGATGACTATATTACCATATAACTAAAAGTCTAAAAGGATTCACAAATATACAATTATACAATTAGTTCCCACCCTTTATTTGCTGTCCTAATAACGACGTAGTCGGTAATTCACTTTACAATGTAAGACATTATATTCTCATGTAATTCTTCGATCCCATATTAATTGAGGGCTACAACATCTTTTCAACAAATAAAATATGTTCAATGGCCTTTGTTTGAAAAAAAAAATCGCTTAAATTACTCATGTTTCAGACCGATTACATATGATCCCTCATGTTTATATATAATGTTTTTGGATTTAGGTGAATCTGGGTAAGGATAAACATTTAAATTAACCTAGATTAAGAGAATGTAGGTGAATTGAGACTGCCAATCATCCCAAAAAGAAAGGAACAAAAAATGGTAGTGTTTAATTAGATTGCCGATATAGCATTCATCTCTTTGTTGTTTCATCTGATGGAGCGTAGTGTAGTACATAATACTTTCTCCGTCCCTAAAAGATTGTCATATTTTAACTTTTGTTAGTCAAATATTATAAAATTTGATCATGAATTCCTATTAAACTATAAGAAATAATATAGTCTTGTGAGACCTTATTAGATTCGTCTCAATATGTATTTTTGAAATATTAACTTTTTATAATTTTTTCACATGTAAAATAATAGATATTTATGTTTTAAATCGTGTTTTGTTGACTATCAAAAATCAAAATATAACAATCTTTTAGGGACGAAGGGAGTATCTTTTTATTTTCTTATATTGTACTAACAAACTTACCTGTTTAACGTCCATCATCTCACACTTAGTATAATACAATGTCTTTATTTCAAAGCAATTTTTTGATTGTTTAATTATTTCCGATGGCACACCATTAAATATATGTTTGTGTTAATCAAGTGCATTTTACTAATATGTACGCAACTGGAGTAGAATGAGCATTTGTTAACAAAGAAATAATAATTGATGATATATTCATATTTTGATTTACAATATCCAATAATGTACACTATATTTCCTTCAACCAAATGTCTTTTTAGACATTTCACACAAATTAAAAAACAATCATTACATTCATAATTTCCATCTATACCTTTATAAATCAATCATTAATTTCTCACTTAACTAGTTACTCTATGCAAATAGGGATATTAAGAGAAAAAGTGATATATTATACATTGATTTATGTAAAATAACACTTTTTTTAAATATTCTGGAAATATCTAGAAATACATTATTTTTATATTGAAGGGAGTATTAAATATGACTGATCGTAAATATACAAAATCATACTAAAGATGATCAACCGGTGTATTTTAACAAAGGTGATTAATGATTGATGTCATTTGTCATAATAAAAACTAACAAATGGGTCCATATTTTGCCAAAAATTCTGAAATTTGAATGTAGTGAACTAACGTGAGCCCACAAAAAAATTGTGGACTTCCAAAAATTGACGAGCAAGCCCACCAAAGTAGGGAGGGCTTACACGCCTCATGTAAGAAATTGTGTTCGTTATGTGGGTGTCGGCACGACCAGCCTTCTCTTTACGATCATTGACCAGTCGCCAAACCCCCGACAGGACGAGTTACCTATTTTCCTAACATCATTTTTTATTAAATTAACATCCAAAACCTCTTCTTTCATCTCTTGTCTCGATGTGGGATTAGAATCAACAACTAATTACCTCCCATAACCACCTTCTCCATTATACTACATTCACCCAATTCATCACCGCCTATAACCACCTCTACCGACCCTGCACGCGACAAACTTTAGTCGTTTAAAGTGCATGGTCAGTGACTATTTCCACCGGCGCCTTAAAAACTTGGGGCTTTGATAATATTTGCCTATCCTGAAGCAATCTTAAGGCCAGTCTCCAAATTCTCCAACTTGGTTGTTTGTTTTAACTGTTATCATGTAGAATGCCCTTTTGTGTAGTTTGCAGTCAAGATGGATTTTGAATATTTCTTCTATGTTTGGGTGGTTCATTAAACACATCTCTAGACTCTATGTTACATTTAAGGAAAAGACTGAAAGCCAAGTCATATTACTATAGATTGTAACTGAAGTAGGTATTCAGTTGTTGCAAAAACAATACTAAACAATTGGCAAATAAAAAAGAGTTCAATAGCTAGCTAATCGACATCAACATGCACTAATACATTTGAAGACGCTCCTAAGCTAATAAGAAAAAATATGAGGAGGGTGAAAAGTACGTCATACAAATTGGTTTCCACTTATAAGTAATATTTGTACAAACATTCCCAGACCACTGAGGTCTGAAAAATGAGAAACAATATGCAATAGTATAGTTAAATCTCTTAAGACACGCGACTTCATCTTTTATATGTTACACCAAACAGTAGTATATTAGTATGCACACTGTGTATTGGGAAAATGTGGCAAACGAATTGAAGAATACTCAATAGACAGAAGATGCAGGGCGAAAGAACATTATAGGTAACCGTGATGTCTGTTAGGTCGTGCAGCAAAGAGATGTGCATAACTTTCTGATACAGCGATGTTGGCAGAAGTGACAGTTTAATTGCCCTCAGTAGATAAAATCTCAAGTTCAGCCCACCAAAGTGGAGAGAGTCTCGGAATTGCCGAATCAGGAGATATATTAATAACCTCTCTCAATTTGAGAACGGTTTCCTGGATTGTTGGTCTCTTTCTCTCATCTGGCTGAATGCATTGTTTGATTACTTCACATATGATGTCGAGTTCACTATCATTGAAAGAGCCCAGGGCTGGATCGATCAAGCAGCCAATGCTCGTCTTGTCATTCAAATACTGGGTAGCCTGCAAAAAATATAGTATATTACGAAAGTTAAAATGTCAAGCCTGAGTACCTACTTACTCTTTTGAACAACACAACTAAGAAGTGAAGGACAATAAACTCCAACAAGCATCAAGGTAGTGATACCCAAGTGAGAAGAGACTCTTCTTCTGAACGTGGAAGCTTTCCTGATATAATTTCAAGCAGCAGAAGTCCAAAACTGTAAATGTTTGTTTCAGGGTCGGGAAGCTCTGGAAGTTCACAGTGGTCACTGTTGCTACTCTCCCTCTTCTTCTTTGAGTTGGACATAAATTCTGACCAGAAGCTTATTTCTGCAACCTGAGAGGTAACGTAACATCTTGTAGTTAGGACAAGTGGACAACCTCAAAAAAATAGAAGTGTGGGGCTTCTTATAACACAAACATCACAACCCGTCTTGTATGTGACAATAGTATTGCATGGAATAGATGATAAGAACAAGATCAATTTTCTCTGTCACTCCCATTACAACATTACATTCCCATTATCCCATCTACCAAACATCACATAAGTGAGAAAAACGACATACTTTTGCTGCATAATCATCTGTCAGAAGTATAGCATGCGAATTCAAGTTGGAATGTGGCACTGAGGGCTTCAGCTCATGCATGTACTGGAGACAGAAAGCTGTTCCCATTATTATCCTCATCCTTGCACTCCAATCAAGATGCTCGGTTTCTTTAACTGAAAATATTAAAATTAATATATGAGAAAATTTGAATAATAAACCCTCTAAAAAAAAGATTCTTCTCACTAAAATTACCATGCAAATGTTCATACAATGTTCCATTTGGTGCGTACTCAAACACCATCATTCTGACAAAAGGCTCATCCTCCTCACAGAACCCAATTAGATTAAGAAAATTTTTGTGGTTCACCCGTGATAATGTAGCAATCTAATGAAATGAACAACATGTATCATGAATATTGCATTCGACCAACTATAATGTAAGGCTGATCGAACTTCTATTTCTTTTGGTTTCTCTCCTGCAAATATTCCTAAATTACCTTCTTTCTGAAGGACATTTCAGAACGTCTCGTCCAGTAACGGCGAGAAGTGATAGCTGTTGAAATAACAGCAATTTCTACTCCACTACTTAGAGTTCCTTTGTATACAGTGTATGCGTCAAAGGTGCATATGACATTACTGAAATCCTCACATGCCTGTTCCAGTTCAAGATGGTTTAGCTTTGGGACTCCTGCACAAATATATTGCATTCATCGATAAGAATTTTTTTCCGGTCATATACTTATAACAATGTTTTCTATTCATGATCAGGATGACATTTAGCAGTCAATGACAGAGAAATATCAGTTCTTTCTCCAAACTTTAACAGGTAAATAATAACTGATTCTGAATATTATCTTAAGGAGATAATTTTTTAGAAACTATATCTTCTTTTGATGCATATTGTTGAAAAATAGTCAATTTTGTGTTTGTTTACAAAATTACCAGTAACAAATGCTTTTTGCAATTGGCCACTCAATCCACTCTTCCAGGGACCAATGGTTTTTGCTGCTCTGCCTTTACATATAATGAGCATACCCATGGCAACACTAATAAGAACGATCCCACTTGAAATTCCAATTATATATTTCCAGGCATTTCCAGGGTTCTTATTGTTTGAATGACCATTATTTGTATATCCAGACCATGCCTTTGAATCAGGAGAATGCTGTTCTGGTGGTATGGGAGATGTAGGGAGCACCAAGTCCTTCGGCACAGCAGGAAATGACCCACTACTTCTACTGCTTGGAAGAGAAATGACATGATCTTGTTTAACAGAGGCAGCAGCCAGATTACTCGATTGTCCAACTAATCTACGCCTTGCAGAACCATCAGTGGTCTGTACATGTTTTATGATATCTGCTTCGGTTGAACCTGTTGAATTCAATAACTGAAGTCGATTGTGAAGGCTCAAATGTTGTGATTCGGTTTTGACAACACCAGTTAGGCTGAGTGACTTACTTATTAAATTGTTGCAATCAGCGGGAACGGAGTCATTTGCAGATGTGAACCTAGATCAAGGAAACCATATTAAGAACTAAAAACAATAGATGTAGATGGAGAGGGCATGATTATAATAAAGACAGAGAAGAAGGATTTCAAAAAAATTGAATGACAACAAAACATGGTCACATCAGTTTGTGATTAAGGCAATGAACTACCATCCCTTTAAGATGAGACGAATGCTAAAGGTACTCAGACATGCTTAACCTTTTAGTTTTAGTGTAAAAAAGTTATTCAAGTTCGAATATATTAAAATCACACAACACACGTAAAGGAGATATCAGTAAGCTCAAAATATTATACCCATGTCCGAATTTTCTATTAACTCGACCAGTTTCTGTAGCTACACCAGGTACAAGATTTTCATCCAAGTGCAACTTTGATAGAAACTTTAGCTTTCCAATCCCAGGAGGAATGGTCCCTTGGAATTTATTATTAGAAAGCAACCTGCATGGAGATTGGAATTTACTGAAGGGTATCAAATAATTATGACATTATGAAACACAAAAAATTACTTACAGGCATTTCAACATCTTAATGTCTCCAATTTCAACTGGAATTGTTCCACTCAGATCATTATCGCTTAAATCTAGAACTTCAAGCATTGTAAGCAGTCCCAGCCTTTTCGGAATGCCTCCCGAAAATTTGTTGTTGGAGAGAACACTGATGAGGGTATATTTGATGAGATTAGCCAACTTACCCAAGGTGCATAAATTACGAAATATTTATGTTATTTTATTAGATTTAGCACATCTTTTAACAATGTCATACATGAGTTCAATAGTGAAATGCAAAATTTGTACTGAACACACACACATATATATATAATGTGTATACATATATATATCATTTAGAATGTTTTAGTATCATAATGAAATGAGGAGTACATTCTCTCCATCGTATACTTACAGAGATCTCAAGTGAGTTAGATTCCCTAGCTCTGGACCAAGTGCACCCTTCAAAGACAATCCGCTCAAATTCCTGTAATAAAAGGATATTTTAATCATGAACATAAGGAGATTTAACAATTTTTATTACAATAGTAGATGCCCCATTATAGACAGAAGTAGCTGATAGAGAGTTCTAAATTGTTGTTTTCAACTAAACAGATTATGGAGTACTTTAAATTTTCAACAATAGTGTCAAATAAATAAATATCCCTCAGACACCCTTAAGACTTAGTTCATACAAATTGGTCAGATACACAAAGCTAATGCACCCTACGTAGAGAAAATAACAAGACAATTAACACAGTTGGTAAATCATTTCATGTTGTTTGTAACATGAACTTACAGCACATGCACTTGAGTGCCAAGACAATGCACGCCTGACCACATGCAAGGGTCAGCATCATTCGGGTTCCAATTTGCAAATGATTTGTATGGATCACTATCCACTCCATCCCGAAATATGAGCAGTGAGGATCCTGCATTGAGCACATTAGGCATATGAAAGCCAATGTACAAAATTAAAGTCAACAATCAGACCCGGGACTAAAAATCTTACCTTCTGTATTAAGAGAGAAGCATCCTTGATATTCCAATAATAGTATCATAAAAATTACACTAGATAGATGGATTCCGTTAACTCTCCATCCACCCCCCATTTATAAAACCTTAAGCTGTAGTAATGGATAAGGCAGTTGATGTCTCTGCCAACAGTTGGAAATCTAAGATGTTTAGCCAGCTTTTTGATACAAATGATTCCTCCAAGCGACCGATAATCACTTGGAGTTCAAGCCAGCCACAAGGATTGCAAGCAATATTACAACAATGACGACAACAACAACACAACGAACAAATAAGAGCAGCTAATATGATGAAGCACAGCCAACAAACTACAGAATTCGACGCCTTTTTAGTTGTAAAGTAGGCACCAAAAGCGGTAAAACGAACACATTCGACTACCATTGATCGCCTTGAACAAATACCCTGGACTGACTTCCCTCATTATGATATTCTGTTGACTTGCATAAACTGCCTCTATCTATTCAATTTTTCGCCTGAAATTGCAGAAATAATTACGAAGTATAACAATTTGGGAATACTAGTATCGATAAATCACATAATATCTTATTGAACAATCCAATAAATAGATATACATAAAGAATGTATTTAACAGCTTTACGAGGGGATCTCTATATGATGAAGCAACGTATAGATACAAAAGGAAAGCGTAGGGCCACTCAAATACATTTATATGAATATATTTCATTATTGATAAATTTGATGTAAATTTAATTTTATGATTATACTGCAAAAAACGAACCTGAGAGAAGCTAAAACATAAAAGCTTTATTGTTGATTCTCAGAATATGGAATAATTGAAATCCTTTTTGTTATAAAATGTAAAAAAAGAAGAAGATGAAATGGGAAGAGGAGGAAGGAGGAAGAAGAAGGCGTTTCAAGATGATCTCAGAGAAGGAGCCTCTCTTCGACCATCTTTTCTGAAAGAGGCCAAGGGGAGGTAAGAGAGAGAAGAGCAGGACAAATTACAAATTTGGTGATGAAACTTGTTTAATGTGGGCCAATAATATTCGTTTGATTCAAATAAATAAAACCAAAATCTTACTTACATGGGCGCTCATCACAATAAATCCTAGGAACGACGTTTTAATTAGGATCAAACCTAGCACTATAAAATCAAATCAGCAAACCTCAAAGTAATCCCTCAATTCCCAAACCCTAATATATCTCCTAAATTCCAATCTCATCACCCACCCTTCCCCCAACGATCTATCAATTTATTGTCACGACCTTATCAACTTGATAAGGGCGAAGGTCTACCGTGATGCCGCCTCCGAATCGGTTACAACTGCCTCCACCACTCTGGATAAATTAAAAGATTTGGATGTGTCTATTGAAATTCGTACATCAGCTGCTATGGCCATTTGGGCATCAAAATACCTCCTTACTCAGCTTGAATCGAATGTTGAACAGGCGGAAAAACTCTTCGCCACTGCGGAATACCTTGATAGAGCTGAAAGAGCTCGATCTTTGCGTTCTACCGAGGAATCTTCGGCTTCTTCTCAATGGAGTGAGGTATTGATTCATAATTTCATAATTTAGATTAATTATTACTCTCTCCGTCCCTAAATGATTGTCACATTTTGATTTTTCATCATCAACAAAATAATAATTGAAACGTAAATATCTATTATTCTACCTGCGATTGATATTTTAAAAATATATATTGAGATGAATCTAACAAGATCCCATAAGACCATAAGAGTATATTGTTTCTTATGGTTTGATGATCATTCATGATCAAATTTTGTAAATTTGATCACGTCAAAATGTGATAATTTTTAGGGATGGAGGGAGTACTATCTCAGATTTTATATTCTTTGTCTTTTTCCTATTTTCAGGTACCAGTTCCAACTGAGACAGGGGAGTGTATTCCAATGTCATCACCCACCCCTCCCCCAAACGATCAATCAATTTATTATCACGGCCTTAACAAGTTGATAAGGGCGAAGTTCTACCGTGATGCTGCCTCCGAATCGGTTACAATTGCCTCCACCACTCTGGATAAATTACAAGATTTGGATGTGTCTATTGAAATGTGTACATCAGCTGGTATGGCCATTCTGGCATCAAAATACCTCCTTGCTCAGCTTGAAATGAATGTTGAACAGGAGGAAGGGCGCTTGTTGGATGATCTTGCGAAATCCAATAGTAAAAAAAATTATAACTGTACCAAGCGAACGAGAAGTAAACAAGGCAAAACTGAACATATATCTTATAAAGTTAACATTACACGTATGCTGCAGAATGACTTTGTAATGTTTTCAATGCATATAACTCGGTATGTAACTCAGCATTATAGGCCAGCAGCCAGTTATCTTCTTTCAAATGAAGTGTATTAGCATCAAACTGCCTAAGATCATATATGAAGCAACCTTGTAAACGTCCACCCTAAGCAGTAACATTAGAACCTGATGAGCGGCCACCAAAACCACCTCTCCCTCTGGAACGGAAATTGCCTCCTAAAAGTGCCACAAAAAGAGTTGACCATGTCAATAGAAGTAACCGTGAAACCTAATTCTTTGGCTGGTAAACAGTAATCCCGTGCATCGAGTAAAATAGCCTTCGGCCCGGCGATTGCTGGGCCCATGCCACTAGTATACTAAAGTGATAACAGAGAGATTAAGTAGCACTACCAAAAACAATTATTCAACTTCACTAGATACAACAATCACCATTCCAACATACATTATAGTGGTGATGAATTTGTTTACTAGAAAATCACCGTCTGCCAAAAAACTTCCACAACTAAACCTGTTATAAATCATTGTATAATCTGCTACTTATTATTATTCCAAGAATAATACTACTTAGTGAATAACAATGATTAGGCATAGTTTAGTTTACAAGTTATTTTTGTGGCATTTCAACCAAATCCTCATCATTGTCTTGATCTTGACTATATGTGCATCCCGGTATGATTATGTCAAAAGTTGAATCATTTTCTCCACTTAGTTTTCAATATTAGAGATGGAAGGTCGTTGGCAAGTAGCAAAAGTATATGAGTGTTTCAAGCATCTAACAAGAAAGATAATGTGGAAGATATATAGATTCACACGACCTAGCATGATACCTAATAATCTTGAGCAATATATCATCACAAATTCACACATTCAGATTCACATACATGTATTATGTATATGGGCAAATAAATCAAAGTCATCAGGTCAGGTCACGGTAACCGCCCCACATGTCATTGTTGGCTACCCTTCTAATATTATTACTCCCTATTATTACTCCCTATTATTACTCCGTAAATGTGATTATTAATGCAGCTGGATTTTGACAAGTTTACACGTACCCTTACAGAAGTTGTCATTTCGAGGTCTGATTTTGACAACTTCACATTTTTGACTAAAACAGTACAATAATAGTAGTAATTGTGAAGGTGTGATTGGATAAAGCAGAACATTGGATTTTGAAGATATTCCAACTAAATAAATAAAAGGAGAAAATTGTGGTGATCGATCGATACTACTTACTAGTCTTACTCTTACCTCGTCCCCCGCCAATTCTGTCTGCTCCACAACTTTCTACTACTAACTACTCCACCCTAAATATGCTTCCCACTTCCCACTAAATAAAAGGAGAACATTCCTACACTTGACAATCAAATTATTAATTCTAACCACCTTTACAACCATTTAGCCCTTCTGCCTACCACTCTTGTTATCAAACCTTTAAACTACACTCAAATACCTCGTAAAACTTGGCAAAAATGTCCAAAAATTACCTATTCCATATAAAATTAAGCTTTTCATTTGAAAATTACTTTTAAATAGATTGTCCACTCCTCTCAATATTGCTAAACATACGAAGAACTCAATAACTAATGCTTGTTATTTTTATAAGCATGACCAAGAGATACTTCTCACCTCTTTAGTTCATGTGTGCAAATTCAAAATCTTTGGCCTTCAAATTTGTTGAGATTCTCCTTAAACACCCGAACTTTTTATGTATATTGTGATAGATATAAAAAGGAAGTTGGTTCCATAAATAATTAGTATTATATACTATATAATTTATGAGTGTATAGTATATTATATAGGGCTTGACCTTGAAATAATAAATGGGCATGTGTAGTACATGCATTTGAGTATCGGTTAGCTAGCAAAGATATTAATAATATCGGGATCTTATTCTTAAATTGTATTAGGAGGATTATGCAATAATGTATAATATATTTGATCCCGTTCTTAGGAATTGAGCCTTGTGGTACTATAATAGTAAAATACAATATTGTTGCATGCTAATTGCTAAAGCTAAATCATTATGAATTTATGATGACTATGGAAATTAATCTATTATTACTACTTTCGCCATTACTTATAAGAGCTAGCTAGCTAGCTAGCTACAACTGATATATCATCAATTAAAACTAATCGTTGGGGGGCTACTTCTACATTTATTTCTCTAGATATATAATCTTATATATTTCTGGAGTAGTTGGATCAAATTCATATAATTATAACTATATTCTCAATTCTCGTATTTCTTTTAAGTGTCATTGATAATTATATGCTCATTTATCATTTTATTTTTAATTCATTTTTAACGAGACATACAATGTTAAGGATGAATTAACAATAAAGTTATGTTTTCCAATTCATTTATAATAATATTGTAGTATATATATCTTCTCGCACTATTGGCATGTTCACTCCATTAATCATTAACATACTTTTTCTGAAGATAGTGTAGTTAACATAATCAACTTATATTATACTCCTGTTGTCTGTTGACTAACTAATAAATAAATATAGTAAATAAGTACATGACTGAATCAACAGGGAAACATCGTTACATTGATAATATATAAGACATCATATTATATTTTTCGTACCCCTTAGATTATTTATCCATAAGATACGCTCCTACGTATCATTTATTAATAACCATAACATGCCATGCAATTACATTCAATATATGTAGAAATATAGATAAAACATAAAAGAAATCAACTAATTTCGATGCAATAATAACTATGATTTTTGGTCACCAACGAGAAAATATTAGGTATTAATCGGTAAATTTTACTTTTACAATGCACTCGTTATCGATATTAGATTTATATTTTCATACGCTAAATATTTTTTTTTTAAAAGCTTGATGTCATGGAGCCGTATAGCGGAGCCGTTGAAATATTCTTTCCCATATCGTTAATTAAAGAAAAAGAAGATGAGGAAAAGTATTAATATATGAACCGACGTTAATAATTATTGATATCATTCTGAATAGTCTAATAGACATAACAGTCTAGCAAGATATCAACCACCCAGGTGTTATCATTCCAACAATTTCGCAAATAAACAAATTAAACCCCCGATGCCAATATTATCGTTTTCAAGGAACATATTCTTTTAACAGACACTACAGCTTCTGTATAATTGCAAACAACAATCAAGATACCAAATAACGTCGACTATTGGCAATATTATTATAATAATGACTACGATCATCTATACTTATAAAATATTTTTAATTTGTTATTTATATTTCAAACTATTCTTATCAATTTATTTATGTTTTAAAATATATATTTTATTATTTGGTCTCGTTAGTTAAATTTTTTGTTAAGTGAATGTTTGGGTGGGATATTTTATATTCGAAGTTAAAGGTGGATTAATTTAGATTTTTCTTTTGATTTTTTTACCCTGAATATATTAAATAAAATGACCTAAATAACCTCTTACCAAGTCATGTGCCCCTCACATAATATTGTTAACAACGGATCGAAGAAATAGGTGACGGACTGAAACATTTTCAAACATTTGGTAATTGACAAAAACGTTTTAAAACATAAGCGACCGACTAAAAGCTCGTTTGTCTTAAAATATGGATTCAATTACATTTACATTTAATTATTAGACATTCTATAATTTTTTAGTTATTAGTTAAACTATTTTCATATAAATTAAAGGGAAAAAGGTTAGTCAAAAGTAAATATTGAAATTATAAATGACAATTAAACAGAAAAGTTAATTAAAGATTATATTGAAAATATATAAATACAGTTACTTATATTAAAATGACAATTATTTTTTAAAACATAATCTAAAATGACGATTAAAAGAACGTGAAGAAGTACTAAACTATGAATACTAAGTAATTCTTTGCTTTCAAACTAACATTTCTTTAATTCATAAATCAAAATCAGATTTTAAATTTTCAAACATTTACCTTGATATAAGTTTATATTATCTAAATCTCAACTCTTTTGATATTTTTACTTTACAAAAGTAATCTGTTACTTGAAAATATTACCTTGATACAATTAGAATATATACTTAATTACTTATACGATTATCTACATAAGTTGAGTATAATAACCTTTTACTTGAAAATATTAATACTCAAAACATCTTTTTTTAATTGGAAAAGATAGTAATAATGATATATGATAAATCTGATATATATAATTGAGGAATAGCTATTGATAGAAGAAGACAGACCACAAAAATTAGAGACATCATTGTTATTATAAAAATAGATGTAAGCTATTCATGGCTTTTGATCTCTCTCCGTCTTCTTTGCTTTGTTTTTGTCGGAACTTCATCACTTTCCGGCAACTTACGTCACCTTCTCCGCCACTTGTTCACATCTGACCGCAATTCACCACCACTTTATGCAAAATTCTTTAGCTTTCAAATACAAGGTTTGATCAAAATTCATTTGGGTTATGTTTGTTTTATCATGTTTATGTGCTTAAGCTATGGTGCTGCTTTTCCCCCTCATTCATGTTAAGTTCTAGACTCTTGTAACTATTTGTTCTTTTAGTCCACTAGGAGAAAATGGAAAAAGAAAAGAACTTTATAATCCTCTACTTTTTGTCTTGGAGCTATAAAAATTTGAGCTTTATGGGTATTCTTAGTATCTGCTTCTGACAATTCTGTGAAAGCTGATAGTGCAAGAGAATACGTGTTGTTGGAAGTCCATTAAGAACATAAATGGAATGAAAAGTTTATTTTTGCATTTGAAAAGGGTTCTTAAATCCATCAAGATTCATCCCTTTTTTCGCTTTATTCAACTATTTTGAAAATTTGAGGTATTTTCTTTTATTACATCTCCCCAATAGCCGATTATATATAAGTCAATTGCTTGTAGTGTTGTTACAAATAAGAGTTGTATCATTTTTACAAATATTTGAGGTGTGTAATTAGATGAGAGGAATGTGGCTTGTGTTTCAGGAAATTTAGTGGAGAGATTGAGGTATGGGAAGAATAGCGTCCATGTTTAATGGACTTGCTAGATCATTTTCGCTCAAGCGTAGGAAGAACAATGGTGGTGATCTATCTGCAAGAGAGGCGGTGGAAGCTATGGCGAAGGAGGCGAAAAAGAATGACTTGATTTTGAGATCTTCAGGGGTTATTAATGTAGATGGATCCAAGAACTTTGCTTCTGTTTGCTCCAAGAGAGGGGAGAAAGGTGTCAATCAAGATTGTCTAATGGTTTGGGAGGTATGCTCACTGCACCAGGCTGCCTTCTTCTTTGCATAGCAGGAGATTTCATGCACTGGGTTACGCTCTTCTTTAGCTAATTCGCTTAGTGTATTTCATAATGGTGTGTTTTTGGTCAATTTGTAGGAATTTGGTTGCCAGGAAGACATGATATTTTGTGGTGTATTTGATGGGCATGGTCAATGGGGGCATTATGTTGCGAAGATGGTTAGAGAATCAATGATATCATATTTGCTTTGCAATTGGCAGGAAATGCTAGCAGAAGCTTCGTTAGATCAAGATTTTGATCTTCAATCAGATAAAAAGCATCAAAGGTTTGATATTTGGAAACACTCGTACATGAAGGCTTGTGCTGCTGTTGATCAGGAGCTGGAGAATCACCAAAGAATTGATACATTCAACAGCGGAACAACTGCTTTGACCATTGTTAGACAGGTAGGAACCGACTAATTTCACCATGGCTCTCAACTTGGATAATTTCAATTCCTAAACAGATTCCTATCAATATTATCATAATATATATGTTTGAAGACGTAAAGGACTGCCTCTTGCCATGTTATCTGATTAACTTTTTTGTTGAATAACCAAAGGAATTCCAGTTATAGGCAGTATTTTACTAACAGCATTCACTCCTTATTCGGACGCTATATGCATTACTGATTTACTATTGGCACATTATTATGAATCCAAAATTTTATGGTAAGTGGGATCTGCTAGGTAATTCGCATGGATGCAAAGTGAAAATTGTCTTCAAGCTTAAAACTTTCTTAAGCTTCCCCAGTAATGTATAGATTGTAAATTCCAGAGAAAACTAGTCTTCCTTATATTGCTAGAATCTTATAAATGATAATGCTCCTTGATTCAATTTTAACAAGCAAATTTTTATTGCATTTGATTTCTAGAATTGCAATATCAGAAGTTGTTGATTCCTTGGACTTCTCTTTTCTTATATAGGGGGAGAACATCTTTATTGCTAATGTTGGCGATTCGCGTGCTGTATTAGCTACCACTTCTAATGATGGGAATTTGGTTGCAGTTCAGCTGACACTTGACTTCAAGCCTAATTTGCCTCGTTAGTGTTTTCTCTTCTCTTATGACATATTTGTACAACGTAAAGTGAAAGGATTTAAGAGAGTGATAAGATCTTTCTGACCATTTGTGCAGAGGAAACTGAAAGGATAATTGAGTCTAAAGGGCGTGTTTTCTGTATGCACGATGAGCCTGGAATGTACAGGGTGTGGCTACCTGATGAAGAAGCGCCTGGACTAGCAATGTCCAGAGCATTCGGAGACTACTGCCTTAAGGATTATGGCCTTATTTCT
Source organism: Echium plantagineum (assembly GCA_003412495.2). Taxonomy (NCBI): domain Eukaryota; kingdom Viridiplantae; phylum Streptophyta; class Magnoliopsida; order Boraginales; family Boraginaceae; genus Echium; species Echium plantagineum. The sequence continues at coordinate 10,740,965 of CM016564.1, read as the reverse complement.
GTACCAGAAGTGACAGACAGACATCTAACAAGCACAGACCAATTTGTTGTACTAGCATCTGATGGGGTACGCAATCATATACACTACAACCTTGAGATTCCTCTTTAGACGAAATTAGTCCAGCTACCAAAGGAATCTCCTTAGCAATTAAATTAAAATTTGTGGACTTAAAGAAGGTTAACAACGTTTGTCCGGTTTAATCTCTGAATACGTCTTTACCCTGTGACTGTGAGGTCACCAAGCTGAGCCATCTGGTCTGTCTGTTCAAGCAAGTACAAGTACCTCACCGTCAGGCTTGGTTTGAGTGCTTGACCCAGTAACACATTACACATCAAGTTGCATGAAACTAGAGGAATACGTGAATCGTAGGGACTAACGATCTTTTACTGCCTGTTTTGGATGTTCGTCGCAAATATTTTATAATTTATTTGAAATTTGCAATTCTGAAAAACTAATAAAAACATGTGTCTATATATGAAGGTGTGGGATGTTATTTCCAACCAAGAAGCCGTAGAAATTGTGTCATCAACCTCAGATAGAGCGAAGGCAGCGAACATGCTAGTAGAGTCTGCTGTGCGTGCATGGAAACGTAAAAGGAGGGGCATTGCCATGGATGATATTTCGGCCATTGTACTTTTCTTTCACGGCCCTCCATCTCAACAAATTCATCCTGTAACAACACTGAAATAAAAATTATATTTTACTTTGCGCAAAGTAATTGCTGGTAATTCCGAGTGTACAGTTCATGTCTCATTTCTCTATACCCACAGTAATAATGTGAGCCATAATGTTACTACTGTATCATTTAACTCATAAAAAAATGAGAATCCTGAAATATACAATTTTCGAAGTATAAGAGGGTCAAACAATGGGGATGTAGCTCAGATGGTAGAGCGCTCGCTTAGCATGCGAGAGGTACGGGGATCGATACCCCGCATCTCCAAACTCTTTTTTGTTTATTTGTTCAATTACTCTTATGGTATTTGTTTACCATCTTCATGGTAACATAATACCAATACTGTAGTAGTTTACTCACAATAAATGAAACATTGTCTGAAATCAGTGAAACACTTGGGAAGATGTATAAAACTCCCCCTCAAGGAACGCTGGTCTTAAATCTTCATCGCGCATGAATTCCAAAGGGAAAGATACCAGAAATCCTCGCACCATCTTTAACATCTCCTTCGGATTGATCTTCTCGACTTCCTCCTCTCCAGATCTTTCAACAGTTTCGGGGGCTACTCCTAGATCAATAGTGGTATGCCCAAGTTTCTCCTTCCAATAGTTCATACTTTGTCTCAAGTCAGACCTGATATAAGATGGTGATAAAAGTTTAATGGAATTTTAAAGCAGTAAATTTTTCTTAGTGACCAAAAGGTAACATAGAAATACATCAAAGTACCTGGAGTGTATGTTGTCATTTGGAATACAAGAGAAAACATCTTGATAAATCTTAGCATTGCTCTGTCAAGTAAACAGGTAAGTTTTTGCATATCAAGTCAGAACTGAAAAATAATTCAAAATTTGACAGAGGCTCACCCTTGCAGTTTCCATCCATAATTCTTTGTACGTTTTCTCAGCTATGGGATCTGTGATCTGATTAACCTGGAAATGGAGAAGTTAAATCAGTATTATATGTATGATATTGTTATAATTCGAGGAGAGTCAAAGAAGCCCGTGCTGAGAACAAGGAATGTCACACGCAACCCAGACTGAGAACTTAAACTAGAAACATTGTTTTTACACATTACTAACCTCTCTTGTTTTTAGACCAAGGTGCTCCGCCCACAAGGACATTCGGAGACTGAAGGAAAATTTTCCAGCCTTCCATGGCTCTCCATTCATTGATGAATCCAAAAGTTCTTTGTCTTCTATTACAATACCAATCTGATGAGCATAAAGATTTGTAAGTCAATTCATACATTTTCAGGGTTCAAACTTCTCAATTAAGAAAAAAGAGTATGAAAGAAGCTGTTGCAATATCAAAGAGGGTAACACTAATAATCTTACAGATAACGAACTGATTAACACCAGGAGATCAAAATAGAAGGGGTTGAAAGTCATCTTAAGAAAGTTACTTCGTAGTCTTTGGAGCACTCATATTATTCTAACAACTACCTATTATTTGTTTGAATTTGATGGACAGTCCAGAGTCTACAATGAATTTCAAAATACTACCGCATTCCTAGTTTATTTGAGACATTTTGATATCTCAAGACTTGCGAAACATATTGGTAGTAAATATTTTAGCGAGTGTATATTTAGCCAGACAGACTCTGGAACTTATAAAAGAGGTATTTGTCCCAATGGCAAAAGGGGAAACTAAGATAGCATTCCACGATGATTATCATTCTAGCACACATGCTTAAAACTGTCTCTAAGTCATCATATCGATCACTACAATAGTTCAGTAAATTGTTATATACTCTCCTTTAGTCACAGCTCGGTCATTCTTTAAAAGAGTCAGATATAGTACGAACTATGAAGCATACAAATGCGTGAAAATGGGTCTATCTAACAGTGAAGAAATTCACCTCAGAGTCTCTTGATCCAAGCAGACTCCTGTCGTTTATATTTGATGATCCAACCAAGGTGACACGATCATCCACTATCATCACTTTGCTATGGACATAAACCTGAAAAACAAAAAGTATCACGCATTTGGAGAACGTCACAATGTTTTGATAGTTGATAAAAGACCAGTTATGGAACATCCTCCTGGATTATAATGCCTTAGTCCTAGGCAAAATACTCCATTGAAGAAAAAACAGAATCAGATGGATAATTCGCCTAATGCCGAAAGCATAATCTGATATCTTAGTCTAGCAGACTTAAGTTTGCATTCTGAAGATATTTTTTAGCAATCACATACTTGTAGCAGGTACTCGCAGAATGACTTTCAGTCACCAATTAGAGAAGTTCATGAAGATTAGAAGAAGTTAGAATTGACATCCTCAATGATATACCTGGTTTGTCATTAGTGGACCACCATCACAAAGAAGACCATGGGTTCTGAGGCCATAGAAAGATATATAATCACTTGCTTTTGGGCCCAGAAATGCATTAAGTTTATGCAATAATGAATCACCCTCTCTGGAAATTGACCTATATTGCCAATGCGTTAAAGCTCTTACTGTTGCAGCCCCATTGTCATCCAGGCCACCCTGAAGTTTATGAAACATATTTGGGAGTTGAGATTTGAGGAACATAAGAAAATAACGATATGTACGATGAAGCTAATTATACCTGGAACCCAGCTAAGAGTGGAAGAACTATAATAGCTCTGAAACACTTGTGTTCTTTATGAGCTAACAGTATGCGGTTGTACAATGCATCAGCTACACGATTCTGAATGATTTCATCCCCTGAAGTACCTGATATAAAGAATTGATTCTGAACGGAAAAAAGGTTTGAATCAATTAGACAATGGAATGGAAGGATATTCTACATGCTGTTCTAAAAAGGATTTCGAAATGAAGTCGTATTTGAAGTCAATTTTAGATCAGCTTCATATGTAACTAAATATGAGACGAATGGATAAGTCATTTTAGAGCTGCCCTGAAACTATTGTCATAATATTTTCATCAACTCCACGACACTATGGCACGATGGTAACTTACCAAGTCATTGTTGATCAAGACATTATTTTGTCACATTACCTCAATGTAAATGAAGTGTTCAGCCTTTTCAATTAGAGAACAATAAGCTCTGTGAATGCTGTCCTCAGTTTGACTTGTTCCAGCAGACCACTGGGACACACTTCTGATGACCTATCAATATAACAAGAACAAGACAAGCTTGATTTAAACCGACTAGAGCTATCAAAAGCTAGCAAGTAGCAACTAATAGAAATTCTAATTTTTGGACTTTCTTTCAGAAACCGGTTTCCATTACTAGCTTGGGATCAAAGAATTACGTTAACAAAACTAACAAATTTGATTAGGCGTGAAGTCAATTGAATAGAAAGATTAATAGATGAAGTGTAGATGAAGAAAGTGATAGAGAAGATAACAATAAATGAAAATGTTTAATATTGAAATTATGCAATTAATGTAAACTACAAGTTATCATTGGAGTATTAATTCAATCATTGCGAAGCTAACCTGACAAGAACATGATGTAAGAGGACCAACTTCAGCCACTTCATCACTTGGCACCTGATAACCACGCTCCTGCGTTTCCCACCAATTATCTAAAACTTCCAAATCAGGCTGATTCTCCTGTGTCTCATTTTGTAGAATATTCTCATTATGCAGACCACCCAAATATTCAGTCGGTGTGAATCCCAACTTTGGATTTGGTTTCTCACTTTTCTGAATAGACGAGGTAACAGCTTCACTAGCATTCTTGACCTTTCTGTCAGAGATAACGCCCCTCAGATGACAATCTGTATCGGAATAATATATTCCATTTGCTTCTGGAGGCATAAGCAATGGAACATCATCCGGTGGTGATAGGGATGAAAATGAATCCTCTCTACTGATTCCCCTGCCCTCCAAATGATAACTTATATTCGGAATATCTGACCCTATGCTTCTTCCCATATAATGTGGGAGAACCATGTGGTGCTGGGGCATAAGTAGCGGGATTGCTTGTTCATTTGGAGCTTTATTTTTCTGGATTGTAAAGGGAAACGTCAGCCAGATAAAGAAAGTAAACAAGAAAGGAGGGTCAGAAATCAGAGGCAAACCTTCGCGTGGTTCCATCTTTGAACAAAGTGCCTTGCAATATCTTGGCATGATGGTCCCCAGAGTGCACAATGAACATCATGCCAAGGCATCCGCGGATATTTCCCTCTCTCTAACTCTTCCTTCATTACATCTTCCCAAGAATTTGGTTCAGATTCTCTACCTCGCCAAACAGACAGTATAAGTACCAGAATGGTCGGATAATATTTCCTTTATACATCGCAATATAGCATATATTTTATTTGGTCCATGACATAATTAGTTTACTCTATTACTGGTTAGATATATTTCTTTGTACCTTGAGATGAAAATATACAAGTTTCATTTGCTTATCCTATGGAAAAATTATGTTACTCTCGTACTGGTACATTTGAAAAATTCTTGTTAAGGCCATTCAGAGGATATTGGCTCCAACTAATTCTTACCATACCAAAGGAATCCTGATTATCACAAGAGGCAAGCCTTTTCTATATCTTTTTTAATCATATTAAGATCAACTAACGCGGCCAATAGTAACTCAATTGTAGTTTTAGCCATCGTCATTTGCCAATCCAATCTTTCTATAAGAAATCATATATGTACCTTGGATTGTAATAGTCCTTCCCAGGCCATAACGAAGGAGGGTGATCACTGATTTTGTGTTCAGTTGTGTCATACCTACCAAAGCATAAATCCAGCCCTCCAATAAAGCAGACTCTGTGATCTACTACTACAATCTTTTCATGGTGTGACCTATCACATAAAAATATTATCTCAATCATAGATCAAAATAAACATGCAATACCAGTTATGATATAAACCTCTGCATGTAAGTCTTAGTTGCATACCACAAATAAACTCCAGTGGGAAAACGATTAGGATGTCTCAGGACTTTCACATTCTCGTGGATGTCAAGCAGCTTTCTCTTACTGTATAAGCTGTTTATTTTCAAAGCTATTGAGACTTCCTTGTACAGAAGAATGTATATCTGCATGATGATAAACAGACTTAAAGGGACAAGATCTAAAAGATGGTGAAAGATCAAAATAGTGTCTCCTGCAAGTTACATTGGTACAATTAAGGAAAAAAAATGGCTGACTCTGAGCTAGTAGTCAAGTGATAAAAGAAAACGTTTGTATATGCACCTGTACACCTTGCTTAGCTTTAGCTTCTAGTAAAGCATCCAGTTTAGAGAATCTATGATTATGAAAAGGGCGCCTTAAATACAATTCTGGGCAGAGCCACCATCCAGTCATGTATATCTGTATTAGAAACTATTTGTCTTAGTACTAGCACAACTCCAGATATAAGAAATTGCAGAAAATTTGAAGACCAACCTCAGACTTTGCACTTTCTATCGCAGTTGCAATTGCGTCAAATGCAACCTTTCCATCTACAAACCATTGTGCTTTACTCGATTCATCAGCTAAACTTCTTTGAGGTGCAAAAGAACCAAATCGATGAGGTCTACACCAACCTTCGGAGGGCGTGATGCCAACTTCATTAATTGCCCTGATCCAGTGTTTAACTTTAGCATTACTTGTAGTCCTCAATTCCATACTCTGTGTTCCACATGAAACCTATTCACCAATACAAATATTAGAAAAGAAATTACAACTTAAGATTTGCGAAATACAATCTCAATCATATTTTTGCATGACAATGAAATAAGAAGACATTAATCTAGGAAACTGAATCACACGCCTTACCTTGAATGCGTAAAGTAAAGGGTTCCGCGTCTTTATTTCTTCTACCAAATATATGCCACCCTCTCCTTTTTCACTTGGAAAAGGAAGGACATCAAAGATGATGATGTCTAGAAGTTTGGCATCAAAAGGATCATTCAATAAGGCCAAAAATCCAGGTTTCAGAACAGCCCATACCTAAGCAAAATATATCATCTTATAACGCAAAAAGTAAACATAAAAATGAAGAAGGACATTGTTATATATACATAGATATACATCATGCAGATCTTTACTTCTAAATACTAGAAGATATCAATGGCTACAAGGTAGAAATATGGCATCATTATATTAAAAATAAAAAGTCGGATAACAAAAGAGTTTGCTCCACAAGTATCCAGTTAAACATAGTTTCACTTACTTTCCCCCATTTTACAAACAACAAAAAGAAAATGTTGGTAAATTTACGAGGTCATCTTCATAAAAGGGAGCTTGTTTGAAGAGTGGTATATATCTGTCCACATATTAAACCCGATAAACATGCATAATCTGAGTTAGGTTGAGATGTAATATATGTATAATTCACATTTATCTGGATTCTGGAGGAAGCATAAGGCATACCACAGAGAGCAACAAAAAGACACTTAAAACTTGAAAGACTATCAGTTTTGGCAAACATCAACAATCAGTTTGTATTCACATAGACATTTGTGTTATAAATTATATGCCGAATGCTGATTCTTGGAGAAACTCACCTTTTGCCACCTGCTGTTGCAACAAAAAGACCAGCAACCCGAGCAGCATGAAGTTCCGCCATCCTTCTTTATCATCTTTGTTAGATGGCTAACTGAAACATATCCTTCTTTAAGTTTAGGACCAAATTCTGGAACGAGTGACAGCTTTGACACCTCCAAAAACATGCAAACCTACAATTAACATTGAGGTTGAGATCCAAAATTGAAAGAGAATTATAACAGATACGACACATTGTTTAAGAATAGTGGACAGTTGTGCATACTGCATTAATATTAGGTAAGTCGTGAGTCGATCCACAATATTGAAACTACGCTAATAAAGAGGTCCTAGAAGTAATTATAACAGACACGACACATTGTTTAATACTATTGTTGACTGCCTCATAAGTAAAAAGGAGAAATTCCGTACGCACCTCTTTTGAATTTACTATATCCAAGTTTCCAAGAAAATGATTCAGATAACCTTGCATTGCAACTTTTGCTCTTTCAGAAACAGTCTGTTGCCTGCTCAGAGAGGGTCGAATAACAGAAAATGCAGCTCGAGATGGAACATATCTGCACACAGAACCATTCTATATAATGATAAGGAAAGTAGGTGATAAAATTCATGATGTTGTCGTATATACAATTGTCATTACCTGCTTCTTACACTATCTTCATTATGTACAGGCAATGCTCCATCATCAGGTTCGTCGTCATCATGAACAACTGATGTTTGCTCTCCAATCCCTAAATTCTGAAGCCACTCCTTAACCTTCAACGGACATAAATATTCAATACACAAAGTTTCAAGATCATCTACGACATAGATCTCAAATCTCACTTCATCGTCAAAGAAGCTCAAAAGATAACAATTCTGAATTGGTATTAAAGGTAAATAAGTTTATAAATACCTGCTCTTGCTTCTCGTGAAGTTCTTCAATTAACGCTCGTTTCCTTAATGAAAAATGTAAATAAATTACTTGTGATGCCTTCTTCTCTATCTGCCACTTAAACTGTCGAAAGAAATAACATCATCACAAGGTGCTGTGGAAGGCAATATACAAAAAGATGCAAAAGGGAAAAAAGGCAAAGTTAAGGCTTAATGTGACAAGTGAAGCATCCGAATATACCCTCATACGAATCAACTGAAATTCTGAAACATAAATCATATAAATAATCCAACTAATTGGTGACCAAAACAATCCAAATTAAAACATGAAATGAGTGAGATAAAACAATCAGACATAAATACACAATCAACAAAACAGCAAACGTAATTGAAGTAGGAAAAAACCTGTTTGTATTGGAGCTGAATAGTGTAAGACAAAAGCAATGGAGAGAAATCAGTAGCATCAGGCCTGGAGACTGAAACAATGGTAGCTTTGGGCAAGTCCTCGAAAATAGTCTCCGTTGTAGACTCCATACAGCCTCGATACATCGAATGACTTGAGGACAATGCCGATGATGATCCAACTCCATACTCTTCTTCTATCAATCTCTGTCTCGACATGTTATATATAATTAGTCTTGTTTAATTCAACTGTAGCTACTTACTTTTGTGCAGTTTGAATTTGCATGGTTTATATTTATATTTATAGAGGAGGACCAAATAAAAACGGAGGATTTTCTTTTATCAAGTTACTACATCAAAACATATAAGCTCCAGACTTTTCAATTTACTTGTCCAATTCAGTGGACAGATACGTGAAGGAATATGGCACTGCGGGGAGAAGAAATGATGTTGTTGTACTTTCGTCTTTTATAGACTTTCATTTTCAATATTAAACTTGTGTGTATAAACTAAATTATTAAAGATAAAAATAAATGTCCGATACAAAACAAAAATATAATGAGGTTGTTACAGATCTATAGTCTAATGATAAGTGACAAGTTAATTTGGATGGATATTATAAAGAGGTGTTAGTTGTTTCGTGTTTTATTGATCCTTTATCTTTTACGATTACAACTAGAACACTTCTGTCAATCTATAATGTGGGTGATGTATAATACAAGTCATAATAAATTAAGTTTGTTGTCAAAAATAAAATAAGTAACTATGAATGTAAATTAAAAGGATAGAATGATATGATTGGTTATGATGTGGTAGATTGGTGTTTGAATACGGCATATGTTGATGTCCCACGGACGAATCAAAGTAAAGAATATCCAAAATACATGAGATTGATAGCAAGAATATGCGAGTTGCTAATGTGTTGAAATTCCTCATCACCCCTTGCATGATTCGCATATGCCAAATTGCCAATGCATCATCAACAATCATAAATACTTTATACCTTTAATCCAATCATTAGGACCCTATCCTATTTCTTTAATCCAACAATATGGAGGGGTAAAAACGTCAATACCTACACACCTAGACTTCCAAGTCTTCAACTATTCCACAATTACATGATGTGCAATTTTGCATAATTCATCACCTTGGCTTGGATACTGCCTAATACTAGGCCTGTTAGCTACAAACACTATATCAAGTTATCAACCATCACTATATTGGTTTAGATTGAGTAGATTCGAGCTAACTTTTATAAAAAGAATATTTAAGGCAAAATGTGCATTAACAACCATTTCATTAAATTTGATCATCAATTGACTGTTAACTCCATTTACAAGTTAATGTAAAACTCGTATAATCAAGAAATAAATTATCCGATCAAACAAGTCCCTTTTGATTTCATACATCGAATCCATTCCAATGTCACTGTTTGTGTGTGACATTTGAATCCATTCCAATGTCACTGTTTGTGTGTGACATTCTGGGCTGAGATAAAACTAAGTTGTATAATAATAATTACTATTATTTTAACGATTAATGAGGTGGATCTAGTAATGGCTCATAATTAATAATTACAAATACTATAAGCTCACTAAGTATGTGCAATCACATTTAATTGTACAAGTAAATGAATTGTTCCAACAATTGTCGCAAGGGGTATAATGAGTGGAAATAATAAACTCTGATTTCCGACAATAACGTATCAGGCAAATGAAGTAATTAGGTAATGGCCTCATGGGTAGTGTTGTAAACGAACCGGGTACGAGTGGGTGCCCCCACTAGGTTTGAGATTTACCAAGACGGGTAATTACCTTTCATTCGCTCGATAAGGACACGACCGGGTGTCGAGCCGAGTTTTTTGAGCTGGGGGACGAGCATCACGAGTTACCCCCCCGAATTTCTATTAAAATCCTATTTTGAAGGTTCTATCCAACAATATTTAATTGTTGAAATGCAAATTCGGTACTTCTTTTCAATACTAATTTTATATTGATAATTGAAATTAATTATGGTTAAAGTATAAAATATATTCATATATAAATATATAATATAAAAGATAAACGAGCAATTAACCGAGCAGGCCTGGGTTTACCAGATAAGCTATCGAGTAAAGAAAATTGCTCCAATGTCGCTGATAAGGATACGAGTGAGTAACAGGTCCGGGTTTCCCAAATCGAACAATTTTGGCTAAATACCACACGTTTAATCCAATTTCCACCACCACATAAATTTTCTTAGCTAAAATATCACCCCCAGTAAAATATCAAATTTGTCCCTCCTTTCTTTTTCGCCAACCATCACCTTTCTTCTTCACCAATCACCACAACCACCAACCTTCAACTACCACCCACCCACCCCCTCCCTACCCGATCCAGTCCTCCACCCCTCTCCTGCTTGATGTCGAGCCTCCCATCCCTTTCCCTGCCTGATTTCGGTCCCCCCACCCTAGCCAATTTTGCCCCCTTCTCTCCTTGTTGATGGTTGTTGTGATTTGAAAAACAAAGTGACGAAGAAGATGAGTTGTGAATTAAAGAAGATGGGTTGGATAGATTGGGAGAGGTAATTTAGACTTTTCACATATAATGGTATTTTTTCTAAAGAAATTTAAGTGACGGTGAAGATGATCAAATGTGAAATATTTAACCAAAATTCTTCTCGAGTTGGGTAGGGAGTGAATTTTGAATTATCTAGTCCATTAGCAATCCTACTCATAGGCCATAGCCCATAGCGGTGAAAGAATATATAGGTCAGCCCATTTAAGCAGTTGCCCTCGGGTGAGCTATGGCCTATGGGCTATGGTGATGATGGGTTGATATAAGAAAGCGTTTGTAGGGCTTGAAACAATCACATTCTCATTCACCTCTCTATTATCTGTAGTACTCAATAACCCATGTTTTTCAATTTTATTTACTCGAAATGAGAAATTTAGTGGAATTTGAAAGTGCACAAAGGATTACATATTATTCAACTAATTGTTTTATTAAAAAAGAAGAAGCCATTTTCCAGAGAATGGTACTCTTCCATTCAAGGTTTGGCAATATCAAATAACATACCCATTCTCCCTACCTCACTTTCATGTATTACGTTTAGCTTCGATATCTTACATTTTCAGCAATTAGTAGCATTCTCCAATTTAGTTTATCGAGCCCGAAAAGAGAGAGAGAGAGAGAGAGAGTAGTCGGTCACATTTGGTTGATTTGGGCATCAAAAGCGGTTTGCCTTCCTTATCGATGTTTTTTTTTGCCAACCCACTAATAAGTAACAAGTTCTTGATCGATTACATCTACAGACAAACTTTGGCAGGCATTATGCTATACACGTTGATTAATGTAGTGCATTTGCATTCTTTCAACTACAAAAAAATACATTTGACTGTTTGTAGATCTCATACTCTATTATATTCTAGACACCGACCTCAAGCATCTTTTGAAATGCAAATAATTTATACTAACACACTAATTTTCTATTAGACATTTCCATCTTATGTATAGATATGTACCTACCATATGATTAATTCTATCATTAGTAGAATCTGTAATCATAATCTAATAATAGTCAAACCATAATTTCAATATATATATGATTTAAATTATTCTTCCATTTCCCCTATCCCTTTATGCATTAAACTCACAAAACAAACCCCCCCCCCCCCCTCCCCTGGAAAATGAGGTCTTCCATTTGGAGACCTCTCATGATCTTATTAGCCATTGTTGCTCTCCTTTCTTGTTCTTTCCTTGTTGAATCTGGCGGCGTCCCCTCGAAGCAGAGTAGTGCTGCTGCTAAAGCACTAGCCAAGAAGAGATCAGCAGCAAACTATTACGCAGAGCTCGAGAAGAGAGACTTCTTATCAGCACACAACAGAATTCGTTACTTAGCTAAAGAACGCCCCTTGATTTGGGACCCCAAATTAGCCCTGTACGCCAAAAAACAGTTTTACCAGCGTTTTTATGATTGCAAGATGATCCATTCAGATGGTCCCTATGGAGAGAACCTTTTCTGGGGTTCAGGCAAAAAATGGAGACCAGCAAATGCTGTAAGATTTTGGGCTGATGAGATCAAGTTCTATAACATCAAATCAAACACATGTAGAAAAGGAAACATGTGTGGACATTATACGCAGATTGTATGGAAACAGAGTAAGAGATTAGGTTGTTTTCGTGGGATATGCAAGAATGGTGATACTTATATCGTTTGTGAATATGATCCACCTGGGAATTTTGTTGGTGAGAAGCCCTTTTGACCTGTATACCTTGATGCATCGAAACCGGGCTGTATATAGTTATATACACCTCAAAACTAAATCATCACGAAGGAGCTTGTGTTGTGTGCATATATATAAATGATTTGTATGAATGGTTTTGTTTTAGTTATTGAATGATGACTTGCTTAATAATCTTTTCAATGTAATGTATATGTTGCTTAATGAACCACATGCTGTGTTTTTTGTCTTCAATAATTCTGATTATAGTTCTCCATGAGAGTTAATATATTCATTAATAAAGATTTTGTGATGTCGATATAGTAAACATTCAATGACCTATTATTCAATTGTTTTGCCACGACACATGTTACCCGAATCTCGTAATTAAAAAGATCGTGATTTTATTTTTCCAATTTGGAGGATCGAACAAATGGGTGGAGCAAAATGGAAGCATCAAATGAACCCTTATGACAAAAATTGTTTCCATCCACTCTTAATCTTGCAAGTCCGTCCAAGTTGAACCACAATTTTAACGAACAAAGGTTTTTCAATTGATGGCAGGCCTTCTATATAGGAACCCTCAATATCGAATCCCTTCTACCACCAAATTTTGATCAAAAAACCATTTACATATACATAAGAAAGAGACGGAATCAAATAGACATTAGAAAAACCACATTCTGGTGAGGAGAATCATCGTTGAAGCGAAGGCAATATCGACATACTATTTTGCAATTGGAATTATCAAGAAGATGGAATGGTCCCAGAAAAATGCTACAAACGCTTATCTTGACACCATCAAGCTGGTAAATGCATCAAGTTTTTCGTTTTTTTTTTTTTTTCTTTCAAGAAAATCGATTTCTATTGTTGTGTTTATTACTAACATAGTCCTGATAAAACTCTTGTTGTTTGTTATTGTCACATCTTGATCGAATTGCATGTTTGCATTGCTTGGTTTCTTCAATATGGTTTTGCATGAAAATCAAGAAATAAACGAAGAGAAATCTTTTAATTCTTAACTCACATATATTTCTTGACATTTGTGAATTTCAGAACTGTAATAATCAGAAAGAAATGAGCACCAGTAACTCGTCATCTCTTCAAACACAAGAAATCGAAAGCAATGAATTCTTATCGGCTTTGGCAGCAGGCATGAGTGCAAAAGTAATTGTAGAAGTTGCATCCGAAATATCGTCATCCACAGTAGCCTTAGCAGCCGCAGCTAAGCAAACGGGAGGCAAAGTGGTTTGTATTCTCCCTCAACCAAAACTCGACGAATCACAACGAGTTATTGAAGAAAAAGGGTTGGAAAACATGGTTGAATTCAAGACAGGGGACCCTGTTGATATCCTCCATCACATTGGTATGATTGATTTCTCTCTTGTTGATTGCCAAGCTGATCAATATCATAAGTTGCTCGAAACACTTGATGTGAATCCAACAAGATCGGTGATTGTTGCTAATAATTTGGTTAAGGGTAGAAAAGGGCTAGGAGGGCATTTGAAGAGAGTTGAGAGTCTGTCGAGAGTGAGTTCGATGAAGCATCCGATAGGGAAAGGAATGGAGATCACCATGATTGGGAAGAAGTTTGAGGGAGGTAGTACTAATAAACATAGAGAAATACGAGGGAGAGTTGGCGGGCGGTATTCTGATATAGATTGGAGGAGGAGGAGAAGTACTGGTGGTGTTTCGAGTAAAGCTTTCAGAAAAAGCAAATGGATAGTTGAGATAGATGAGAAGAGTGGCGAGGAGCACATTTTCAGAGTTCCAAAGAATGATCCTTAAATGAGCTAGTTGGAAATGCAAGGGATGAGTGGATGCTCCTTCATTATTATTGGCTCATTGCTCGAATGTTAATATGATTCGTTCAATGTGGGAATGAGTCTCGAATAATATGGAAGTCGTGGAAAGAAAAATAGGAAATTATGTGCATAAAATGAGAGATAGTATGCTACATTTTATGCGAGATTGAGTACGGGGATGCATCATGATGGCGGCTAGCCTAGTTCCAAAGAAGAAAGGAGCATCCATCCCTCAGTTTGTGTCCTTCAGATCATTTCTCAAACATGAAGCTGTAGAGACACTCGATCGTGTTCTCTTTTTGATTTTTTAAGTTTTGTCTTTCCTTAATACCTTTTGTTTTTAAGTTTTGTCTTTTAATTTTGAGATTATTTATTACAAACAATTGTTTTTTTGTATACAAGACACAAGAGGATACTCTTTTCATGTCTACAACCCTTACATGTGCTAATGTGTAGGGGTGTCCTAGTAACTAGTAAGGTTGTATTTTGTAGTTCTCGTGGGTAATATTTAGGGGATCGGCAGAAATTGTGAATATAAATTCAATAAATTTTAAATTGTCTTAAACGTAAGTTCATAACATATTTATTACATAGTTTATCGCATCACATTTGCAAATAATACTCATTTATCCTCATCAAAGATGACACATACTCAATATAATGTTTAACGGTTCAAGTAAGCACCTGAGGTGTACTTTTGTCACGTAAACTTCAATTTAGTAGATATATCAAAATTCATTTTGTTCTAGTTTCCTTTTGAACATATAAAATTATTTTATCATAGTATTAACTAGACATTCTAAATTGAGCATCAATTGTTAGCATGGTCGGATTATGAATCATTGATTATAAACGAACACTAAATAGTTTCACATTTTTAAATTTGGGTTGATAATTATTCATACTAGATTCTCAAATTCTGCAATAGTGTTGGATTCCAAAGTTGCATATAGCCATATAGTGCAAAGGACATGTGAATGCAAATGATACAAACATTGTAGATAACGCGATGATTTATATATCTAACTATTAATTTAATCGATAACTTACGAATTCAAAATTGTTATGCAACTCCTCTATGTGTAACTAAATTCTCAAATTATTAAGGCAATAAATTATGTTCAATTTAGACTATTACTTAATCAATACAATAAACTGATAAAGTATTCTTTGATATTTTGAAAAAGCCTTTTTTTCATTCACGCACTTGATATTTTGCCAACTTTTCTAACCAATTTAGTAGATACAGCATAACATATATATATATATATAAATATATATATATATATTTAAATATATATATATATATTTATATATATATATATACATATATATTTATATATATATATATTTTGTAAATTAGCGTTGAGGTAAGTTTCAAACCCATGACCTTTTAATCACTAGCAAGAGCTTTTTTCACTAAGCTATTCGATTAATTCACAAGCATAACACATACTATTTTAAATAGAGACAATTGTAGATTTGGTCTCAGATATTGGGTCGAAGTTGTACTTTGGTCCCAGATAGTTACACTGTTGCAAATTAATCTCAGAAACTGGCTTAAATGTTGCGATATAGTTCCCAATAGATAATCATAACACATTAGTTCCTATTTTATCGGGGACCATATTACAACATTTGTTAATTTCGGAGAGTATATTACAAGACTTATGCCATTTTCAGGGACTAATTTACAACTTTATAACTATCAAGGACAAAAATGAAATTACGTCTCACTATGTTACACCAATTTTACAATTACCTCAACAATTTAAGTGAGGATTAGAAAAGTAGGCACAAAATGAGGTGGGTAAATGAAAAAAGGCTTATTCGCGTTTTGCCCCCTATAGTATCGTTTTTGTTTCAGATTGCCCCCTATATTATTAATCGTTTCAGATTGCCCCCTGAACCTCTTTTTTCATGTTTTAAAAGATAAAATGACTATGGTACCCCTGTCACTATTACAAAGTATAAAGGACAATATTAACATATTTTAAATAATCAAAATTAAACCACAATCCCTTCTTCTTCAACACACCCTCCAATCCTCACTCCCAAAAAATTAAAGATATTTCCTTCACATACTTTAATGGATCTGCCAGAGCTAAAAAGTGTATATAAATGTTATACATGTTACTAAAGTTCGCTCATATATGTTGTATCTTCAAAATTTTTGGACAAATGTCCCCGTATGATATGTGTTCTTACAGGTGTTCCATTGACCTTGTAGTTCATGTTGAATTAATTTATTGTTATGATTTGGTTGGATTGTTCATTAAATCCATTTTGATTGCGGCTTCTTCTCGAGGGCAAAGATGGGGAAATGGTGTTTTTGGGAGCGGGGGTTGGGGGTTGGATGTGTTGAAGAAGAAGGGGTTGGGTTTAATTTTATTTAAAATATGTTAATATTGTCTCCTATACTTTGTAATAGTGATAGGGGTATCATAGTCATTTTATCATTTGAAATTGAAAAAAAAAAGTCCAGGGGGCAATCTGAAACGATTAGTAGTACAGGGGGCAATCTGAAACAAAAATGATACTATAGGGGGCAAAATGTAAATAAGCCATGAAAAAAAGGGTCTAAAAAACTTGAAATAATTTGATTTACACCGTGTATTCCAAATCATGTACTGTAGGCTGTAGCAATCAATTCTTTATTGTAATTAATAGTATAAAATTGACGCACCTTTCTGGAATAAGAGTGGAATAATCAAAGCTCACATTTTTGTGAGTTAATCGAATAATTTAGTGGAAATTTTTTTTTGTTAATGACAGAAAATTCTGGTTCGAAATTCACTCCATCGCTAATTCACAAAAAAGCTCACATTTTTGTAAATTCTTGTCAACACTTGATCACATATCTACTCTCAAGCTTATCCATAAATATACCTCGTGAACAATATCTGAATTCATTTTTAGTTTATTGATTGAAAAAAATGGAGGCAGAGTACATGAGGAGGCATCACCAACATCACCCTACTGAACACCAGTGTTCTTCATTTGTTGTTAAACACATCAAAGCTCCTGTTGATATTGTAATTGCTTTTATTCCTCTTTATTTCTATCTGCTTTACTCTTTCTTTTACCTTTCTAAATTTTAGGGAATTCTTTTTGTAAGATTGTTCACTTAGATTCTTGATGCAAATTCAGAGTTTGGCTTCTTCGTTAATTGTAATATTGTCTTGTTTGGAACCAATTTGGCGCCTTTTATGATTGACATATACAATGTGGGACGGGTAATAGTTCGATAAAGTTAACAAATTCTGATCGGTTTTCGGTATTTCATTTGATCTTTCTATAATTTAGGTGTTCTTTTTGCATCAAGGTTCACTTGGAATCTTGTTGCCAATTGAAGGAATTGGAGTTTTTATGTTAATGTATTGTTGTCTCTTTATTTAGGATATAGTTAATAATTATTTTAACTTTTGAGGTAGAAATGCTAATCTTTAATATTGTTGATTTCTATTAGCTGTCTAGCGATCAGCTAATATACCCGTGAATTCTTTGTTCAGTTGAGAAGAATTTTGCTAAGCAAGTTATGTTAAACTCAATAATGATGGAAGTGTCGTAATATGAAGTGAATTGGTGATGGTATCTTGCAGGTTTGGTCACTTGTGAGGAGGTTTGATCAGCCACAAAAGTATAAGCCCTTCGTAAGCAGGTGTACTATTCAGGGGGATCTCAAGATTGGGAGTGTTAGAGAGGTAAATGTGAGATCAGGGCTTCCAGCCACAACAAGCCAAGAAAGATTGGAACTTCTTGATGATGAAGAGCGTATTCTTGGTATAAGAATCGTTGGTGGCGATCACCGGCTTAAGGTACATTGTGCATCTCTCTTACTTCAATTATGATTGAGAGGAGGCCGATTATACTGTGTAGAATTTTGGGGGGTGGAAACTCATTTCATAATATTTTACATGGTTATTGATTTTAGATATTGATGGGGAGTGGGTATCAATTATGTGGTATTGGCCCTTCGTAACTACATGTGGTAAAAATCTAGAGCAAGAGATAAGGGGTTTGGAAGAACTCGGGTTGTGAACAGGCATCACACATTTGGTGTGGTAGAGGATTAAGGCGTAAGGTTTGAGAAAAGGAAGCATTGATAAGTTCTGTACATTATGAACTAACTGATCTCTTTTTTTTCCAAATATCGATTTAGCTAGTCTACCAACTTATCTTTCACTTCACTAAAGGATCCCAATTGATGTTAATCCTGCAGAATTACTCCTCAGTTGTTACAGTACACTCAGAGACTATCAGTGGCAAACCAGGCACTCTACTTATTGAATCATTTGTAGTTGATGTTCCACAAGAAAACACACAAGATGAGACATGCTACTTTGTGAAGGCCTTGATAAACTGCAATCTTAAATGTCTAGCTGATGTCTCAGAGAGAATGGCCATGCAACATCTGATTGATCCCTAAACAGAACCTGAATATACTAATTCAGTCAGGCTCCGGGATCTAATTGTAATCACTAGACATGTTAAGCCAAGAACTCCTAATGTACCTCTACTCAAGTTGTTCTTCTGTTCGTTTATTCTACGTCAATGTTGTGGTAGGAGGAATGCCATCTATGATCTTATTAGTTATCTAGCATATGTAGGTAAGCATCTTCTGAAGTCATGTTGCATAGTTGATCGTCACCTTTGTAGATACTAGATACTGCTTCTTGACCGTGGCATAACTAGAGAAAGAGACCTTGTAGTAAGTATGTAGTGTTGTTGTTGAATATACCTTTTCCTACCTTGTGCATGAAAAATCTGTGATGTTATTCTCGCTCATTGGCTGATCGCCATTTCTGGTGATGCTCTCTATTATAGATATGCTTTCTTCTTTGATATTGGAGTGAAACAGCATATAACCTTTCATACTCATTGGCTGAATTTCATTTTCTGGTGATGCTCTTTATAAAGATGCTTTCGCCTTTGGTATTGAAGTAGGAAACTGTATAACTTTTCCTATAGGACGAAGTTCTGCATGTAATTTTCATTGAAAATTAGGACTTGCGCAATGTATCGATAGACTGATAATTAAGTTTTCTCTTGGCTAATTCATTCTGCGTGGAACCCCCTATCCTTCTGCGAGCACAATAGAGATGAGCATTTGAAAGGTCTCTGCATTACTTGATTCTGAGAAGGAATGAATTGTTATTACCACAAATCACTGCAGGTACATTTCCCGTCTTGGAAGTGATGGAAGCCGACGCAGTCTTTGAGGTATATCTGTCTTTTACTCAGCAAAGACATATACTTAACCACAGTGTGACAGTCCGAGCAAACTCTTGTATTGTTGATGACCCTAATCGGTGCACCGCTTCTTGTCTTGATTAATCCATATGTGACTGCCAATTTTTCAGTGTGTGTGAGCAGTACCTTTTCTTTTTCCGTCACCTCAATGTTCTGGTAGACACATTTTGTATCAGGTACATAACCCATAGATTTCATTTCAGAAATCAACTTATAGAGTTCAAAATAAATTTCCCCTTCTTCACCATGAGGTTTCCCTGTGGAGGAGAAGACGTGAACCTTATGATCTATTTGTATCCAGCTCCAAACATACCCAATTTTCAATCCCTTTGCACTCACCAAGTCTCTAATGCGATTCACGTCATCCCATCTATTGGCGGAGGAGTACAAGTTCATCATCATGACATAGTTAACTGGGTTATACGGCTCGAGCTTGTAAAGCTTTTCTATTGCTCTTTCTCCTAGTTCTATATTTTCATGAAGTCGACATGAAGCAAGGAAAGCGCCCCAGACTGAGGCGTCTGGCTCCATTGGCATTGTCTGGATAAAATCCCATGCTTCATCAAGGTACCCAACTCTTCCAAGAAGATCAACCATGCAAGAGTAATGCTCTATCGTTTGGACTACACCAAAATCCTTCATGTTATCGAAGTAGTTCCACCCTTCTCTGATTAATCCAGAATTCTTACAACATGAGAGAATAGCTGTGAAGGTTATAGCATCAGGTTTAATGTTTGACTCGCAGAGTTCATCAAAAAGAGAAATTGCTTCTTTTCCAAAACCGTATATTGCAAATCCCATTATCATAGAATTCCAAACAGCCAATGTTTTCATCTGGACTTCCCGGAAAATGTCATATGCGTTTTTCAGGCTTCCAGATTTACTGTACATGTTAATAAGAGCTGTAGTTATATAAACATCACCTGTAAAACCATACCTAATGCTTAGGCAGTGTACTTCCTTTCCTTTTTGTAATAGCGACAATCCTGTGCAGGCACTGAGTAAGCTCAAAACAGTGGTTGAGTTTGGCTTTATGCCTCCTCCTTGCATCAAGAGAGAGATATCAAGTGCCTCTTTATAACATGCGTTCTGTACACATCCTGATATAACAGCAGTCCAGGACACAACGTTGGGAGCCAAACCTGACAGTTCGATTAAGCGGATGGTTGCTAGAGCTTCTTTGATGTAACCAAAAACTGCATAACCAGATATGATACTGTTATATGTTACCAAATCAGGTTTGATGCCCTCATTTTTCATCTGATTCAAAAGATTTACAGCTTCTTTGGAGCGTCCCTTAAGAGAATAACCGGATATCAATGAGTTCCATGCAAAGATATTTTTTCTCTTCATATTCTTGACAACAACAGTTGCAGCAGTTAAGTTGTCACTCTTAACGTACATATCTACGAGTGAAGATCCTAAGGGCAGGTCATAATCAAGTTCATTCCTTATCATAAAGGAATGGACTTCCTTCCCAAGACTCAAGCATGTCAATTTGCTCACTGCATGAAGAACAACGGTGCACGAGACAGCATTAGGCTTATAGCCAAGAGATTGCATTTTTCTCAATATTGTAAATACTTCTTCCCATGATCCATTAAGAACATGACCTGACAGAAGGCTATTCCAAGTTACAATATCTGGCTTAGTATTGAAAGCTATCATCTGATCAAATAGTCCCAAAGCATCACTAACATAACCAAGTGCACCATAAGCTGAGATTACAGAATTCCACGAGGACAAATTCCGGTTAGTCATTAAATCGAAGACATTCCTAGCATGCTTCAGATCATTATTTTTGGAATACATATGAATCAATGTATTACATACCAATGCATCTGATAACAAATAATTTCGGGTTGCATACGCATGAATTTGCTGTCCTCCGTTTAAATGTTCCAGCTCCGAGCAAGCTTGCAGAACTTTAGCAACTGTGAAGTGATTAGCTTTCACTAAAGATGATTGCATCTCACTAAATACTGTTAGACCTTGAAGCCATTTTTTATTTCTTAGATAAAGTAAAACAATTTCATTCCATAATAAAGTGGTGGCTGCAATTTCACGGAATGCTTTATTAGCTTCCTCTATATCCCAACACCTCCCATAGAAATTCATTAAAGCACATATCAAATGCTCATCCATATTAAATCCCCTCTTTATCAAACAAGCATGAAGCTCCAAACCTAACCATTTCTCCTCTATAGTTGAACATATTTTCAACCCGATGGTCAGAAGTTTACTGTCAAAGATCACACCTTTATTATGCAAGTCAACAAAGACCTCAAGAATCTCATCTTGGTTTCCTCCAAAGCCTCTGAATTCATCAACAAAAGTCCTCCAACGTGAGTAATTTTGCAACAACCCCACAAAGAACACAGTCGTTGCTGACCAAAAATCGCCAAGGCCCAAGTACAACTTTATTAAATATTCCATTTTTGTTTGAGAATCCAACTTCTTGGAAGATTTTATGAGTTGAGCATGTATTGACTTGACAGAATGGAGGTCGTTGAAGCCGCCATTAAAGAATGAATGATTATGAGAAGAAGCAGACAAGGACATATGTGGGATAGCATCTGCAACATTAGAATGAGTAGAACCAATTCCATAGTTATGTTGTTTCTTTGTGATATGAGAAACTGGTGGTTGGTAATGGAGTGAATTGAGTTTGATTAGCTCCATCGGAAGTTTTGGGAAATAACAAGTAAATCAATGGAAAGCTAACTCACTCTCATCACTCATCATCAACTCAAGGAAATAAACAACAATGATAATAAGAGGAAGATTGCCTAAATTGAAGATTTTCATTGGATAAGGTTTATCCAAACTAGGAATTGACCAATATACAAAGAGCTAGACATCCTTTGTGCAGATTCTGAGCACTTATACACCTACGGATGTAAACGGACCGAACTATACCGAACGTAGCTACGTTTGAGTTCGGTCCGCAAGGGGTCGAAACGGACCGAACTATTTGCGAATCGCACCCAACCTTACGTTCGGCTCGGTCCGCAATACGACCACTTATTGCGGACCGGATCGAACTATTTGCAAACATGTTCGGTTTGGTTGGAAAAAATCTTCGATGCGATAAAATATTTGGGAGGATGAGAACGAGAAAACTCATGAGTAATGAGTAATGAGTAGGAAATCAAGAGATATGAAGTGGAAGTGATTTTTATGATTTAAGTTAGGGTAGACTACCTAATGGACTATGTCTATGAAGTATATATAATACTCCCTCCGTCCCTAAAAGATTGTCACATTTTGACTTTTGGTGGTCAACAACACACAATTTAAAACATAAATATCTATTATTCTACATGCGAAAAAATTATAAAAAGTTAATATTTAAAAAATATGTATTGAGACGAATCTAACAAGGTCCCACAAGACTATATTATTTCTTATCGTTTAATGAGAATTCATGATCAAATTTTGTAATATTTGACTAGTAAAAGTCAAAATATGACAATCTTTTAGGGACAGAGGGAGTATATTATATCAATGGAGTATTGAAGTCTAATATGTTGACAGGTCGGACCGAACTATTTCGCACCGTTCGGTCCGATCGGTCGAACATCCATTTTTAACGTTTGCGTATACGTTTGCATATGCGCACCGAGCCACGAGTCGAACGTTTTCGAACCGAGTAATGCGAACCGAGTCGAACATTTTACGTTCGCTCACAGCCCTATATACACCTAAAAAAGATTAAGTTTTAAAGCAATTAGAGCACGTAAATATATCTAATTTCTACACGTGCAAAATTATAAAAAAGTTGATACTTCAGTAAAAAAATAGAATTGAATTAAACAAGGTCGTATGTTACTATATTATTATTGGCTAACAACAATGATAATTCACTATTAAAATTTTCAAAATTTGACTCAATAATAGAAATGAGAAGTAAAATTTGGGAAAGAGAGAATAAGATCTTTACAAAATCATTTTTAAACAAAAGATTTAAATATAATAATAATATCAATAAATAGTTATTATGTAAAATATTCATAAAAAAATAAACAAAAATAGTTATGTTAATTTTATCTTCTTATAGTTCAAGAAACCATGGAGCTTTAAGAAATAAATTCTATTTTTCTCCTTCTCATATCAAACGACCTCACATTATTCAATAATAATGTACGTATCAAAAAATGAAAAACTTAAATATCTACCTAAGTCCTATTATAAGGCTCGGCTCTTGTCCATGGGTTACCTACTTTCATACCCGATTGATTACGATTTTATTAAAAAAAATTGCTCTTAATACATTAATTAAGTAATTTGATTTCTAGATTTTGTATAAATTGCATGATAATCCTTTTAGAGAAATTTTAGGAGAACAAGTTTTAGTAGACCATACCTTTCTACCTTACCTACAACATAAATACAAATAATAATAGTTTTGGTACATAGCTCAGGTGATAAAGAGTTTGGGTGATAAGTCTTGATTCTTCGCATTATGTCAGTTTGACTTCCATAAAAGAACATAATTTTGTGTTGGAGTAATAAACACGCAGCCAAATCCATTAACTTACACATTTCCTTATTATTTACCTCCTCGTGATGAAGACCCAAGAGAGTCTCGATCTTCTTATTAGAAATAACTAATTACAATTCAACGATTGCGTGCATCATCAAAATGATTAAAAGAAATATAAACTAAATTTGTCAACTCTTTTTTGAGTTTTTGGTCATGCAAATAGCCACTTTGAAAGTTTCTAGCACATGCATGACCCTTGTAGTGACCTTTTCTCCATCAAATTGCCGTTCCATTTAAGAAGCCTTTTTATTTGCCCTTGTCTACGAAAACAAGAAACAAAGCAATGATCAATGGTAACAATAAACAAAACTTATTAGATATATAATAGTATATGTTGACATTCTATATATATTCTTGTCTATTTGTTCCCACTCCTTTCATAAGCTTATTACCAACTCCAAAACACAAACATGAAAAGCAGAGGAAGTAATAAGAAGCAGGCAAAGAAGATGAGCTCAAGAATTAAAACAGCCTTGAAGATTAGATGCATGTTCGATTGCTCTGCAAATGTTGATCCAAATAGCGTCGTAAACTGCACAGCCCCTAAGGGGGTGAACTCGGCCAAGGTCAACGATGAGACCAACAACAACAATCATGTTCAACAAGCTTCGATGTTTGGTAAGAATGATGATGATATTTATGATGAGAAGCAACTAGTAGTTGCATGGAAAATAGGAAGGAATTATAGTATGGGTGTTGGGAAGATAGGGAGAATAGATGAAGATGAGCCATGTGATTTCAAGGAAATTGATGTTAAGAGATACTTCTACCCAAGATGCAGAAGCCTTGCTTTTGG
Source organism: Echium plantagineum (assembly GCA_003412495.2). Taxonomy (NCBI): domain Eukaryota; kingdom Viridiplantae; phylum Streptophyta; class Magnoliopsida; order Boraginales; family Boraginaceae; genus Echium; species Echium plantagineum. Next base: position 10,715,984 of record CM016564.1, on the reverse strand, counting down.
GAAACAGAATCTTGTCTATTAGTAATATGTTTATTATATTACATAATAAACATAAATATACATATATCATCAAAATTGTTATAGCAGTAAGCAGCTAAACATGTATTATGTACTGCATTTAACATATTAACATCATTCTATATATATAATCAAGCATGATCGATTTGTTTAATATTTCAAAATGATTTTTACGATTACATATATTTCAAAAAATATCCAATCGTAATTCCGATGTACTAACCATTAAAATTGGTTTTTTATTACCACAAACTGGAAGGAGTCAGTTATCTGAAACTCATTTTAGGTGATTTTTTCCATCTTAAAAAAAATTGGACATATATTAATATTTGGACGTATTTCAAATAATATACAATTAAAGAAAATGACAAAGAAAAAGTAGTTATTTTTTAAGAACTAAAGAATTACTCCCTCCATCCTTAAATGATAGGGACATTTGCTTTTCACGGTCTCCAAGACACGACTTACAACGTAAATATCTTTTATTTTGTACACGAAAAAATTATAAAAAGTACATATTTTAAAAATATACATTGAGAAGAATCTAACAACATCTCATTTGACTATATTATTTCGTATTGGTTAATAAAAATTAATAGTCAAAGTTTACAAATTTTGACCAAAAAAGTCAAAATATCCCCATCAATTAGGGATGGAGGGAGTATATTAAAATTAGTTTTGGAAACTCGAATTTGGTGGACAATATAACACATGTACCAACTGAGGTACTTTTTCAAGCATACTGCATATATGATCGAGGTTGTCGTTAATCCTATATTTTATTTAGATATTAACATAAACAAACAAAAGAAAAAGTAGATCAAGTCAACTTGAAGCTTTCATTTACATGCAGTAGAGTAATGCTTATTGTAATGTTTTAGTCCTCGTCTTGCTAAATTGAAACACTCTAACGCAATTGTGTAATCGGGCTTGAGCTTGTTTTAAGCTCGGCCTCTTTCCAATTGATAATTTCTCCAATTTGAGATTCACATACAAATAATAAGTGTAATTATTACCCAATTGCTACTAGATAATAATAGTTACTAGTTTTGGATCATCTTAATAAATACCATTTGTTTAACTCATTTATATCTTAAATTCACTTTATCTTTAGATTTTTGGGTGAATGACACCATCGATCACTCACATTATCTAAGATTTTCACTTCGAGCACTCTACTTTAGTTTTGCTAATACTCGATCATTAAAAATGAAAGTGTGTTAACAAATGACCACTCCTAGTGTTTTATTTTATCTTGTATATGTTTTGGGCTATATTGTAGGCTTTTTAATGGGATTGTTACGGTCTTTTCACAATTGTATGCTCTATAATCTAACCATCTCCACCTTCCTCGTCCGTCATTGCAGCATTCAACATCCCTGCTGCAAAACCACCCAAATCTTCACTCTCCGGCCACCACCAATTTGAGGTGGCAGGGGTAATTCGGAAATGTAGGTTTTGGTGGTAGTCGTAGAGTGAAGATTTGGGTGGTTTTGCAGCGAGGATGTTGAGTGTTGTTGTAATTGCGGATGAGGAAAGTGGAGATGCATGTTTAGAAGAGACGAAGATGATGATGGAGCATAGGATTGTGGAAAGACCGTGATAACTCTCTTAAATACTTATAAAATAACCCAAAACATCAATAAATAGACACACTTTCGCGTTTCATTGATTGAGAATTAATAAAACTAAAATAGGATCATCGAAGTGAAAATTTTAGTTAACTTGAGTGATTGATGATGCCATTCAATCCTAAGGTTTTAAAAAATGATATGTTTCTTATTTGGTCCCCTGCTCTATCATGAATTTATTTTTTCCCATATTTAGAAAATTATAATTTGTCTTTTAATGGTTTATATATTCATGGTATATATATTTAGTGGATCGTATATAAGCATGTAATAAATGATTGAAATAATCAATTCAATCAAATGTTTATTTATTTTTATTTCATAATATTAGATACATAGAGTGGTGGGACAAGTTAATAATTAGTAATCATAAGTAAGTGAGTTGTTATATACACATCGAAAGGGTGTTTTTTATTAGAAGTGGATGTACTATCATGTTCTTCATTTTGAATTCTGATCCAAGTAAGCGTAAAACTGAACATGAGACCTCCCCAGCCACCATCCAACCACGCTACGAGTCTGGCGGATGAAGACTTCCCCAGTGGCACAACCCCGATGGTGGTGGGTCGTAAAAAAGGGAGTGGAGTACGGTCATGGTTGTTGGTAGATTCAAGAGGAGAAGCAGAAGTAGAGGAGGTGGGGAAGCATGCTATAATGCGACGAACGGGTCTGCCTGCACGTGATATGCGCATGCTGGACCCATTGCTATCGTACCCTTCAACACTTCTTGGTCGAGAAAGAGCAATTGTGATCAACCTTGAGCATATTAAGGCCATCATTACTGCTCACCACCTTCTTATGCCAAATTCTAAGGACCCTTCTCTTTCCCCTTTCATTCAAGACCTCCAACGTAAGATTATTCGTCATCATCATCAACTTGAGTCTCAGGTTAGTAATGAATTCAATGGTTATGTGATTTGATGTAGCTAGAATGTTAGCATCCGATTCTTTGCTGCTTATTTGCATGTCAGACCATTACTGTACGACTAATATGTTGATATATAGTATTATAGTATAGTATATACAATTGGTTTTGGATTAATTAGATTTTAAATTGTGTTTTGTAATGATTAAAAAGGGCGCTGGAGAAAACACAGATTGGGGTAATTTATATGATACACAATCAAGGGAAGCGAGTCCCTCAAATGGAGAGGGAGAGGGAGTGGGAGATGGAGAAGGCCTGAAGCTTCTTCCATTCGAATTTGCGGCTTTGGAAGCTTGCCTTGAGGCTGCTTGTAGTAATCTGGACAATGAAGTAAGATCATGAATTGTTTTTGGAATTATTTTCGTATTTCCCTTAATACCTTTACGTTGTTGTCGTTTATTTGCTAGGCTCGGGTACTGGAGCAAGAGGCTTATCCGGCGCTCGATAACTTGACTTCAAAGATCACCACTCTCAATTTGGAGCGGGTTAGACAAATTAAAAGTCGCTTAGTTGCTATTACCGGGCGTGTTCAAAAGGTACAATCATTTTTGCATTTTTTATTTCTTTATTATTTTGGATTCATTTTTAGATTTGTCATTAGCATGATATAAAGTAGAATCTGAAATCCGTCATTTGGTAATGCAATCAAGTAGTTGCACAGTGAGTGTTCAAAATGGTGTCTTTCGTGCATATGGTCTTAACTTCCAATATGTTATCAGGTAAGGGATGAACTAGAGCATTTGCTGGATGATGACGATGATATGGCTGAGATGTATCTCACTGACAAGCTTCAGCAACAGCTTGAAAATTCTTCTGCAAGCGAGCAAGAAGCTGAGATTGATGATAGGTGTGTGGTGGTTTTGTCAATTACTTAAATACTTGAGCATTCTTTATGGTTAGTGACTACACCACTTACCATTTGTAAGTGAAACTTTAATTTGTTCCAACAGGGTTCCTGCAGAAATCATTAATGGTGGTTCTGCAAGGTTTGAGGAACAGTTATACGGTGGGCTTAGTAAGGATAGTCATGGCACTCATACTAGTACAACCCGTAGTGCTATATGCAAGCTTGACGTCGAGGAGCTTGAAATGCTCTTGGAAGCATACTTCGTGCAGATTGATGACACTTTGAACAAACTTTCCACAGTAAGCGAAATCTTGTTTTTGTAAAAGCAAATACTATGAAATACGGAGTACTATTTATAGTGTGTCGCAACAATACAAAGATATTGTCATCAGTTATCTAAGAAGGCTCCGTTTGTATCATTAGTTCTAAATATTGAATATTTGAATGTCGTGATATGAGTGAGTGACTGTAGCATGCTTTTTATATATCACATAATTTTCCTTGAGATACATTATTGATTCTGACAACTTACTTTTTGACTTTGTTTAGCTTAAGGAATATGTAGATGACACAGAAGACTACATCAACATTATTCTGGATGACAAGCAGAATCATCTCCTGCAGATGGGGGTTATGCTAGCTACTGCAACTTTAATCATGAGCGCTTTTGTGGTTGTTATTGGGATTTTTTCAATAAATGTTCCCATCGATTTGTTTGATGATACAAAGTCAGGGATGAGAGAATTCTGGTGGTCAGTTGGTGGCTGTATTGTAGGAACCATATTCCTATATGTCATAGCAATAGGCTGGTACAAGCACAAGGGTCTTTTGGAGTGATGTTCATATTCCAAAGACGAGTTGATTTTAATTAATCTTTGGATGTGACTGGTATTGGGTCAAAACTCTATTTGGATATCGATGATATGGTTGCATCCCTGTAATAGAGTCAGAAGTGTATCATAAATTCTTACTACAAATTACAGAGTAGTAGTACTGTTAATCTATTATTACATTTTAGCTAAAGCCGCCATTATATTAGAAGCAAAATTTACAATGGCTACGTTTATTTGAAACTGATTCTGTGAAATAAACATTGAAACAGCAATCTCAATCCTTTCTTTATTATCTTTGGGATTGAAAGCAGGAAGAGAAGGATTAGGAACAAAGATCTTGATTGGATTTCTTTTGTTTTCACTTACATTTCTTCGCTTCTTCCTAAGGTACTGCCGTTTTCAGCTCACCATCGAAGGAGCTTCTAGAAGTTGCTTGGTGTCGTAAGTCATCACCACCTACTACCTGTGACAATGAGGAAAAATATGAGTATAAATTAGTATAAATTAAATATGAAAAAGATTTGAAGTTTTCTTATCTATTATTATTTGTGATAAACTATAGTGATTGAATTTGAATAAGATGCTTAACTGGTTAGGACGTAAATGTTGGTAGACATGGATGAAAGAAAGCATGTTGTTCTTTATAAGTAGATGTCCCCTGAAACTGAGTTGTTGAGTGGCCTTGAGAAAAATCTAGTACATTAGGCCTTGGAATTGCTTCATTTTTCACAATATCAACATTATCCTGGAAAAAATCCAAAGAATTGTATTTCTCCTTATTATATATGCTAATATAACAGAGAAAACCAGACATAGAAGCAATAATAAATTTAAAATACTAGTCAATAATGAATAACACAAAGAAGCTTACATTGGAGACTGAAGAGCTAGCAGTATCATCAAGAAGAGAAGATTGTTTTCGGATCTTCTGACGTTTAGTTTTCCTACCGTTTTCTGTTTTGGCATGCTTTGTGAGCAATGTAGCCTCTTCAACAGTTGCATCATTGTAATTTCTATAGCTGTTGTATTCATCTTGATGAAAAAGTGAAGGTCCAGAAGATGCATCTGAAACCATAGATAAATCATCTTCGTCTTGCGCTTCTTCTTTCATCCTCTTCTCTTGAAGAAGCTTATGAGAAGGACATTGAGAAGAAATGTAGGAGTTTTGGAGGTATGAAGTCCAGCCAGATTGACAGCCACTGGTGCATTCTGTATATGCAGGAAATGTAGAATTCATTTTGTCCCAATTTGAATAAATGAGTTGGTTGAGAGAAGAGTGCAAAAGAAGAAGAAGAAGAAGAAGAAGAAGAAGAAGAAGAAGAAGAAGAAGAGTAGTATGGTGTTGGAATGAATGAAAAAAGAGCAAGTTGGAGAGTTGATGGAAAAAGACATTGCCTTATTGTTAGCAGAACAAGTGGTTATAAAAAGCACATTTTTGTAAATGTTAGAAGCAAGTAGAGGTTGGATAGTTGGATTGGAGGGCCCTTCAACCCCTCCACATGCAGATTTTGTTTTGCAAATTCAAGATACTCCTACTACATATATAGTACTAGTATATTTTTAAAGTTACCATCAATAAAAAATAACGAAATTATGATATTCTTTAATGAAGTAGCATAAGATTTTATCTTGAGTTTTGAAATTTTGAAAAGAAGAGATTATTAGGTAACACAAATGAGAAGTGTATGAAGAACATGCATGTATCGTTTACATGTGTGGCACATGCATCTTGTTTCTTGAGATTGCAGTAATCCTTTTATGAAAAATACATGGAAAACAATGGATAACAGCAGTTTAGATTATATGGGCTAGCCAAGCGGGGCGCCTTAAATGAGCATATCATTTAATATATGTGGATTATGAGTTGAGAATTTTGTATAATTGGGTGAGAATGAATTATTGGTTTGTGGTATTGATGAATGACACTAATTTGTTCAACATCCTGAATCATTGACTTATGATAAAGTAGTCAATAGCTGGCTGGCTAGTTAGTCAATACTGAATACTAGTGAGATTTGGGTTTGAGTATGTATAATCATCCTTTAATTTAGTTTCATAAGAAAGTAGATACTATATGCTAAAAAAATGTGGGTGTATTTAACACAGAAAATTAGTTCCTAAACACCAAGTGACAGACACATGTTTGCACGTGTGGCAATACCAATATTGCAGATTTGCACACATGTTTGCACGTGCGCACACACCTATCTAAAACTTGATCCTTAGCTTACTCGCTTAATTCTTTATGTTCCTCCCTCATTCAAATTAGCTTACTCGCTTAAATCTTTAAGATTTTATTTCAGATGTGTTAATAATAATATTGTTCTGCAATCATGCATGGTTGACTCTCGACTCTTTTTAGTTTGACTAGTTTGTCTTTGTGTGTATTATGTGACACTAATAATTTGGTCGATTAGTAAATCTCCTTATTATGTTGAATCATCAGGACATGCAGCAATGCTAAAATGAAAGAAAGAGTACATCGATACCTCATTAATAAGGCTTTTATTTTATGCATGTGATGTGGGTCATATGCTAATTAATCTTCCAAGCTTCAATAATTGCTCATCGATCATGCAAAAAATATTACTCTCTCCGTTCTCTTTTACTTGTCGTTCTAGCCATGTGCACAATGATTAAGAAAAAGTTAAAGATAGCCAAAAAGTACATTGGAAATGTAAAATGACAATCAATTGAAACTATATGATTGGTTGGTTGATAATTCATAGTAAAAACTAATCAAAAAGTGCATTGAAAATGTAAATTTGTAATTAATTATGCTAGAAAGACAAGTATTTAGAAACAAAAATATGAGGCTAGAAAGACAAGTAAAAGAGAACGGATGGAGTATTACGTAATCTCTCACTGTTTTTTTAGCATATTATTTACCATTTAGATTAGAGTTTTTGTATTTGTTTATCATATTATTTACCATTTTAATGTATTCTTTTCTTTTTACTATTTCTTTAATTAAATAGTAGAACTTTGTTGATTTACCAACTTTCAAAACATTGGGTTTTAACTCAACTTATTATTAACTTTAATTAAATAAGATAGAAAAATAATATCTTTAATATTTTTAATATCATAAGTTATTGTTGCTAAATAATATATCAAAAAATGGAAACGATATGAAAGAATGAAATGATAATGAATAGTATTATTGGATATAAATATTATCCCAATAGGACGAATTGAAGTCTGTAAAGTTGAAGGTGAAAGCATGTGTAAAGATGAGGTGAATATATAAATAAGCAAGAAAACATACATGAGAATTGAGATGCATACCCAACAAGTATTTTTAGGAAATAGTGCAAACACATTAATATTGTTGAGAATCGAAGAACAAGTTGAAATGAAGCTCTTATATTAATAGAATGCATCAGTTCTAGAGCTTGTACATTAACTCTGTTCAATAACATGGAATGCATTATCAATTTATATGACTCACTACTCACTAGTACACTACTCCTATTATTTCATTTAATTCTCAAATACTCTACTTTCTTGTATCATGTACATATATATCAATTATCATGTTCATGTATATATGATACACATTACACACCAATCTATAAGCCTCGCTTTATGTATGTGTGTTACACTACTAGAAAACGCACTTTTGGAGTCGGGGTTTGAAATCCGACGTGACATAGACTGCTTCGGAATCACGTCGGATAGGGGTCAAACCAGAATTTCATTAATTAATTTGACATTGGTGGCGATATTACTTTAGAATAGCTTCGGATAAATCGTCTTACGTCGGATATGCTAACCGAAGCCAAACAAATTACTTCGGATTTGATTCAGCTAGCAGGTCAACCACAAAAATGTTGACTGTACTTTAAAATGGTGTCGAATTTATTAATAAAGCACCCCCGAATCGTTTCCGAATTATTAATGGAGTCATAATGGATTCGGAATTTCTTGGGATTCGAAAATTTTCAGAATCCAAAAATTATGTATAGAGTTAGAAATTTTATTATTAATATCTTTGATCATAAAATTATCCAAAAATTATGTAAAATTACTTAGTCAAAAATATTGTAACGATACATAAATATTTATAAAAATAATAATTAAATAATCTTAATTCTTGAATAAAATATAATCATTCATAATAATAATAATTAATAAACCATACATAATCCGATTTTCGATCATTACATGTAAAACATGATCGAAAATATATAGTTCACTCTAATTAATAACTACTATTACACAATAAATAAGAAATCTAATTAATTTTTTATTATCGCATTCATTCCCTATATCTTGACATTAAAGACCGGATCATGGTGTACGGTACGAAGGAAGTCAATCTCGAACGTCACAATATCACCCCACTCCACGTTGAAATAATGAGTTAAGAGCTCATATAAGGTAATTAGGCTAACTAGAGAATAAAATGAAAATGTAGTAGTAGCTCCATTTCTTTATAACAGACTTTATGGAACATTACTTTAATCTTCAATAAATTTGTGTATGCATTACAAAAAATTACAAAAAAAGAATTAATAACACGAAAGTATTTTCACAAATAAATTCAATGATACCAATTTTATATTTTTTTGAAATGATGAAATAAAAAATAATTTGTGATCAAAGTTGAACACAAACCTCCAAAAACTTTATGAAAATAAATTGGAGGGAGTAGTAATCACTCCCTCTAATTCAAAATGTTTATCATTTTTGTTTTTGCGTTGCCAACTTTGACCATCAGTTACTTATTATTATTCTTTAATCTAGAGCTGTAATTGGACTTGGTTTTTTAACCGAACCGAACTGAACCGGCCGTTTTTTTTGCCGGTTTTTAATCGACCGGTTCGGTTTCGATTTTTTTTTTTAATAGAAAACCGATTGGATCCGGTCCAGTCCAATTTAGGTTATTATAATTATACAGCCCAAATCAAAACCCTGCAACTTTTCCCATTTTTGTATTTTGGACATTTTTTATTATGTATATATGTATTTTAATTTCAACATGTATTTGTATTAATTACAAATTTATCAACAACATTCCTAATTGTAAAGTGTAGTGTGATATTTATTAAAACAGGACCGAAAATAGTCTAAAAACCGGACAAACCATCAAATAATCCGACGAATCATCAACCCATAACAGGCCCATTTACGTTGGCCCATAAATTGGCCCAAAAAACGACTACAAAACGGAACCGGTCCGAAACTGGCGGTTTTAACCGAAATCGGTTTTTTTGGTTTTCGGCTCGGTTTTGTTTTTTTTTTTAATACCGATATAGTCGAATCGGTTTCTTTTTTTTTTCCGGAAAAAAACCGGTAAAACCGGTCCAACTTCACTCCTACAGTTTAATCCAAAAAATATATAATTAATATTGATAAATATTTAAAAGTATTTTCATAAAAAAAAAATTTTATAATATAACTATTTAGTTATTGCTAATTAAAGTTGGTCACGTAAAAACGAAAATGACAAACATTTTGAATTGGAGCCATTTACCAAAGCAAACATGCCCCATATACGCAGTATCTCTATATATACTCCGTATAAAACTCTACCATTCTTCTCGAAGTGTACAAAAACCCCATCCAATTTAAGTCTCTCTGAGAAAAAGAGCAAGCAAGATTCAATCAATAAAGCATGAGTCACTACAATCAGCAGCAACCCCCTGTTGGTGTTCCTCCTCCTCAAGGTTCATTCTATTTGGAATTTTGGATCTCATCTCATTTTCTTTTTTTCTTTTTTCTTCTGAATTTTGGTTGTTTATAGGTTATCCACCAGAAGGATATCCAAAGGATGCATACCCACCAGCAGGATATCCACCACAGGGGTACCCTCCACAACAAGGGTACGGGTACCCTCCTCAGGGCTACCCACCTCCTCAATACGCATACGCCCCACCACCTCCCCCTCAGAAGCAATCTGGAAGCTCCGGTCTCATGGAAGGATGGTATACAACTTTTATTTCCGTTTTCATCTATTTTTCCTTAATAAAAATATATATATTGTTGTTACTTCTTTATACCACGTGGTAACTGATTTGATTGTGTTCCGATTCATATAATGGGCGTTTTTAGTCATTTAGCTTATATATCACTCAGTTCATCTTTATTTTTTGTGTTGGTTGAGAATTGAGTTTACTTTGTGGCTAAGATTGTGAGGCTTTCAGATCATGATGATGATGATGATACCATGCTTTAATAATACTCCCTCCGTCCCTAAAAGATTGTCACATTTTGACTTTTGTGGTCAATTACAAGAAAATTTGATCATGAATTCTCATTAAACGATAAGAAATAATACTCCCTCCAATCCAAAACAAATGTCTTTCTAGACATTTCACACAAATTAAGAAACAATCATTAAAAACACACTTTTCATTTATACCCCTATAAAGCAATCATCAATAATCCAATTATCACTTAACTATATAATGTAATCATTACTTTTTTTGAGTTATTCTATGCAAATAGGGATATTAAAGGAAAAAGTGGTATGTTGTACATTGGTTTATGTAAAAAGACATTTGTTTTGGATATTGTTGAAATGTCTAGAAAGACATTTGTTTTGGATTGGAGGGAGTATAGTGTTGTGGGACCTCGTTAGATTCGTCTCAATATATATTTTTGAAATATCAACTTATTATAATTTTTTCACATGTAAAATAAGAGATATTTATGTTTTAAATCGTGCCTTATTGACCATCAAAAGTCAAATGTGACAATCATTTAGGGACGGAGGGAGTATTATTAATGACAACCCGCCATCTATGAATATTAAACAGAGAGTCGATTAATGCGTCTAATGTGTTCTTATGTTTTAGGAAGTTAACATCTTAAGATGACGATATAACTCAAAGCCAATCAGTTTTAATAATAGGATATTACTTGGTGGTTGCTACTAACATAATAGTGAATGGTCGTTATTGATGTTGAAGACTTGAAGTGAATATGTATACTTATAAGAATTGACCTATAGATACAATTTAATAGCTACTAGTGTCTTCAATTGTTTATATCAGTTGTATTTTATGAGATCAAACCAGAAAGGATTTATGTTTTTACTATTGGTTTGCAGTTTGGCGGCTTTATGCTGCTGTTGCGTTTTGGATGCTTGCTTCTGATGAGGTAGAACGCCTAACAGAGGAAGTGATTGCTTGAGCCGGCTATAGAAATTGTTGATGCATTCCATTCTTTGGGTCGTCAAGGGCTTTATTCTATATTAGATATACTAAGAATTAACTTCTGTCTATGTTTCTTGTGTTTGCTCCTTTCAATTAAATCACACTTCGCATAAGATTTCTCTCAAACGAATAGGGGCGTGTACATTTGCTATGGATTTGTTTTATTCTCGTGCATGCTTTCCTTGTATATCTATTGCTTTTCTTGATGAAACCATATTTTTGTGTATTTTAAGCTGCACCTGATCTTATGAAAAGGACAACTCTTGTAGTTGCCTAAGCGGCCTCTTAAGTTGGGATATGTTTGTAATTATCAGTAGAAAAATGTTAGTGAAATGAACAAGATGAAGAGTGGTTTGTAGTTGTCGATACTGCATAATGGATGTACATTAGTGAGTGCATTGAAAAACCATTTGCTTAATAGATATTCCACAGGCAAAAGGAAGACAGGTAGGTGGAATATGCTTAAAGGAACTTTATTAATGAATGATATACTAAAAGGAAGTTTGGTAGTGAATAATGAGGTGATTGATGACACATAAAACACTATAATATCGTCCTTTATCGGATACTATCACCAGATGGAGGTGTCCATAAACTTGATACCAATGCAAACAAACAAGAACTCGAGTTGCAAACGTCTTTAACAGTCGGCGACTGCGTTCCTTCCGGGGCAGGGGGAGTATAACACATTCTCGTACCCACATGCCACAATTTGGGGTTGGCAATGTGAATATGTGTGGTTGATAATTGGCCTCGTCTTAGCCAGCATTACATATGAATTGTTTCTATTTCAAACTATTTTCACAGCAGAAACATGAAGCTATCACCACCAGTTACCTATTCTCAAGCCAATTTACTTCATCCACTACAACTACCTAAAAACACTCCTCATTTCAGCAACTTCTTGATTCCCAAACTTAATACTAGTTCCTCATTTCCCGTGTGCCTTAATCCAATTGAATCGAACTACTTGGTTACGGGTCCTTTCCAGAACAAACAACACATCTCTAACAATCGAACTGATGGTCTTAGTTATGAAGAGGCCGCCTTATTACCATCAATGTCCGATATCAGCGAGGCATCCAAAGCTCAAAATCTTGATCTTCAGTTGCAAACACTGGGACCATTTTTTCGGGTAACAGCCAAGAGTGTGGAAACTAAGAGAGAGCTTGGCAGGGCTGAAGGTGTGATAAGGTTATGGTTTGAAGGGAAGATCCTTCATTTGGATTCGATCAAGTTGAGTAAGGAGACATTGGGGATGAAGAAATCAATTTTTGGTATTGGTTTGTTCGTTGGAGCAGTGGCTATCCGTTATGGGTACGATTGTGGTTGTAGGAAAGCTGAGTTGCTTGCCATCAATGACACTGACTTATACCATGCCAAGGTACCACTACTTTCTACGCCAATAATACAGTTACTCGACTTTAAAATTAATTGACATCAAAAGGCAAATGCATCTAACGGAGTAGCTTTTCCAATTCATTACTAAAGATGTACATATGTCATTGTTCCAGCTCATCAAGTACTATGCCAGAGTTGGTTTCGAAGCAGTGTATCAAGTGGATGGATCTTCATTAGGAGATATCGGTCACATGTTAGTCTGGGGAGGTGTTGGAACCAGAATGGATGCCAGCATCGACCACCTTCTTACTAAATGGTCTACCAGATTCAGACCCACTCGTGATGTTAAGCGATTGTAATAAACCATCCAATCTCACATGAGAGAATAATATCAAACTGTTCTGGTTTATAAACACTTAGAGGCTTAAGTTCGATTCTCACTAGTGTAAGATGATTTTTGTTCATTGAGAGAATTCCTGGGAATAGTAAAGTATATGAATGCCATAGAAGTTGATTACTGTCATCAATTATGTGAAATCTGTAAAAATTAAAATTTCAACCAAAGAAAAAAGGATATTGAATATTTGAATTAATCAAACCATGAAACTATCTTATATTTACATTCCAACATTCAGTATTCAGAGAGTATATATCAATTTGTATACAATTAAGTCGTTGCAATAAAACAATCTTGCATTTCTTTCACCATCATCTTCTTCGAGGCTTTTACATAGAGACTATATATGACATGAGGTATTTATATATACGAAGCAAAGCCTTCAAGATGACACTTTTGAACCATCATGGATGTTGAAATGAATGCTTTATAGCTTCTTCGTAACGTTCTCAATAGGGATCCACAGGATTACATAACATAATTGTTACATCAGTATTAATTAAGAATACATAACAATAATGAGAGGTTTTCGTAGGGTAAATCTTTGAGGGTTATGATGTAAAACAATGTGTGTGGCATTTAATTGTCCAAAATTATTTGCTTATGCATTTGTTTTTTTTTCTTCTTCTTCCAATCCGTCGCCTTGCATGTTGCATGGTTAATTTATGTCCGTTCAAAGTCTTTGCCGAATTCCCCTCATCATTTGACACCAGTAAAGTTGCTCCTAATCTTTAGGATACTAAATCTTGAATAACATGACATTTTATAGTTTGATAATATATGTTCGTGAGAGATTCTTCTCATACATAATATGTCATAACCCACAAAATAGAAAGGTTCTATCACCAGTCTTTGTGTTATTTCGTTACGTTTTCACATTTCGTGGCCCTTTTTCTTGTTCGACTGATATGTGAATGTAGCTAAAAAGGCCATTGTCTTTTTTTAACTGTATTGGATCAATAACATATACAAATGAGGGCAATGGCTAAATTGAAATCTGGGGTTATTTTGAAACTTCTCGAGGATATGAATTCAAATGATAATGCTTTAGAGATATATGACAATAAGCCTGTGATTTTACAAATTAGGGGAATTATCCCTGTTTTGGAAGAAGGCGATCTTTGGCCGAATAGGGGATTTTATTTGAGGGTGTCTGATTTATCACATGCCATCTTTGTTTCTTTACCTCCTAATCATGATGAGATGATATTGAGCAATAACTTGAAACTTGGCCAATATATTTACGTTCAAAGATTGGAGAAGTCAGAACCTGTGCCATTTCTTTGGGGAATCACCCCTGTTCCTGGTAGGAGGAAATGTGAAGGTTCTCCAGAAGATATCGTCTCCACCCCGAAATTCTTGAAACAAATTGGATTCCCTGAACAAGATTCCGTTGTTGAAAAATCTGTGATTTCTGAGAAAGTGATGGAACATTCATCTAATCGAAGGATGTTGTTGCCCTCATATGGAGGGCCTCACAGAAAGATCCGTTCATCACCAATAAAAATTGGGCCTTCTGAGCCGAGGAGCTCTGGGGAGCTTGATAGCGATTCAGATAGTACTTTTTCATCTATCTCTTCTAGCCGAGTATCAAAGAGGAGAAGCTGGAACGAATCCGAAATTCTAAGAGTCAAGGAAATCGTTCATTCATCAACAGTCAAGAAGGAGATAACTCCACGCCCTCGTAGTGCAAATGTATGGAATATCTTTAAGTTTACTTTTCTAGTCCATCCTCATTTTTCATTAAAAGTGGTTAGTTGATGTCCCTGTCATAATCTCATTAAACTGTCATTTTCTTTAATGATGTATATAAATCTTGGAACTAGTTTGTTTATTCACTTCACTCTTTGGATATTCACAGGCATCACCTTCTCGTCGTGCGAGGTATGATAGCTCTGATGACAATTTGAGTTGTTTAACAAATAGGAAAGTTAAAGGAGCACCTAGGAAGTTGGTTAAGAGTACCAACACTAGTAAGATTGCTCTAACAAAGGTTAATGCTGAGCCGATTTCTTCCTCGACACGTTGTTTGATTGGTGAGAAGAAGGGGGTAGAAACTGGAATCTTATGGGGATCGTTACCACCGAATCTATTGAAGCTTGGCAAGGTACAATATCGATAATTTAATAATTTGTTAATGAATTCCAAGTAATTGTTATTCGTTTTACTCCAGGAAATGATAAAGCAAAGAGACACTGCCCTGCTTGCAGCAGCTGATGCATTGCAGGAAGCATGTGCTGCTGAAAGATTGCTCAATTGCTTAAGGTGATGAATTGTTTAAATGACAATTACAATTTGATTTCTATGAACTAACACATGATATTATTATTTATTCCAGTACATTTTCAGATTTCCATCTATCAGAAGGGGATGAGCTGCAACCTAATGTTGATAAGTTTTTCGAACTTCAAGAAAATCTAGCTCAAAGTAGATTGATAACACAGTCATTGAAGAATATTAGTCCCGTAAGAGATTCAGAAACATATTCCAGTGGCTCAACTTCTGTCAAAGATGCATTGAAGATTGCAGTAGAGAGAAAGAAAAATGCAATTACGTGGATAAAATCTGCAATGGCTGTTGATCTTTCCCCGTGTTCTAACTCGAACAATCCCATAAATTGTTCTAGTGAGGGAACACTTCAAGTAGTAAAAAGATCACCCATGCCATTACATGATACCAAACCAAAAGGTCCATGCATAATAAAGTCGAATTGGCAGAGCGAAGACATTTCTTCAATATCAATATCAATATCTGACAAAGACGAGCAATCAGAGTGGACAAGGGGATGTAGTTTGGCTTCATCAACAGACATGGCTACTTCACTGCAAAATGAATGTAGAAACTTGTTTTTGGGTTATGTCGAAAAGTATTTAGATGAAGTTGATAGAAAATCCTCCTTAGGCGGTTCAGATAGCGAGATAGCTGGGATATTGATCAATATCAAGAAAGTAAATGATTGGCTAGAGAACATTGTAAATACTGAGGCGGCTAGCAATTCCTATAACGATGGCTGGGAAGGAAGCTCTAACTCAGATGATCCTGGAATGGAAGCTTGTTGGAGGGTGAGGGGCAAGATATATGATATCCTAATGAACCATGTTGAGAGGACTGCTATGGCTTTGGAGACAACATCCTCATAGTACAAACGTATTACTAGATATCATGTAAATACTGAATGATATTTGTTTTCTTGATTACGAATATATCATCATCCAAGAAGGTATGCAAATACTCTTGCATGTAATGCTACAGTGATGTCCTTTGCATCTCAACTTGTGATCATTACTTCGTTCGTCTGGTTTACTAAAACACCTTGTGAACCGAATTTTAAGGTAGATAAACCATAGGAGTAACTCTTGTTACCTTGAAGCTTTCAACGAAGCATGGATGCTCGCGTTCTTTTTACCTCTTATTGATTTCCCATTTGGGTTTACTAAAGAGATTTGATTTCATGCAATATATTCTTGTGAAAAAACTCATTACTCTATCACATCATTAAAAATTTAGGATAGTTACAGCAACACAATCATATATTTTGTGTACGAACTAATATGTGATCTGCTACAATGGCGCTACATATGCCACCACTCGGAGACAAATATGCCACCACTCAGGCCACAAGATATGTGATGGCAATGTTACTAATAATTTTCTCATCTAAATGAAATGAATGGAGAGCAACAGGTTTTTCTCGACACCAATGGACAGAATTTGGAGACAAGATAATGCGCCTGGTTTTGGCCAATGTTACCCTTAACACGAAATTCCTCTGATAAGCCACCATTTAGATTCACGCCAAGAGAACAGAAGAACGGTCTGTTATAAAGAGTGGTGTATATATTGCCCCCAAACTTTGCACTTTAATAATTGATTTTCTGAAGTCCTAAAACTTGGGGTAATAGGACTTTCATGTGGCCTTAGTAGAGAGAATCTTCACTTCATATTTTACCTTCACCTTCAGGCTCACCATTGTCTGCTTCAATTAGTAATGTGTCCAACTCAAAACAAGTATGATTATGGATTGATGCCAGGAACGTGAGGAACCAATGGTTTTGGCTCCTTTGACCTCTCAACTACCATAGCTTGAGCAGTGAGGACTAAGCCAGCGACAGCAACAGCGCTCTCAAGTGCACACTTAGATACTTGGCAAGGATCAATCACACCAGCACTGAAAAGATCTTCGAACTTCCCAGTCATTGCATTATATCCAAATTTCCAGTCACTGCCTCGTATTTTCTCTACAATAACATCCCCATCGAACCCTGCATTAGATGCAATCAATTTTGCTGGTGCTAGAAGTGCCTGAAAATCATAATATGAGAATTTTACATTTGATGAAGTGCCCATTGAATGCTCTATTGAAACCTTCTACTGAATAAATGTACACCAGTGCAACAGAGGTTTGGTAGATAGCAAACTAGAACTTGGCAGTTTCCCTAATATATAGAAACAACTTTCAAATTACAACTTGATAACTCAGACTAACCAAGCAGAGATGCACACATATAGAATTGTTTAATATTATTCATTAGGACTACCTTAGAAGTTGGAACAAATATTATGCTTAACAGAAAGAAGGACAACCACTAGTCTTACTAGTCTGAAACTGGGGAGAGTTTTAAATGACTAAAGAGAAATTGCGCTAGTCGCTTACTTAAAGTAATTACAATATTTATTTTAGACATCCAATGACTAAAGTAAGGAAGGTGCTTTACTTTTTGAATTATGCCAGATCCAATCTGCTCATCCGGATCCTGGAAAGCTTGTTTAATGTAGGGGATTTCTTCCGAGAGATGTACATAGGTTGCTCCACCACCAGGTACAATACCTTCTTTCATGGCAGCCAGAGTGGCATTTTTTGCATCTTCAACTCTTAGCTTCCGGTCTTCAAGTTCTGTCTCTGTGTGAGCTCCTACCTGCACCAAGAAACTACTAAATTCAGGTTATTTTGTCTATTAAAACGTACTATTAAAAATTGAAGAAAATCTCTCAACTAGATTAGATAGTTGCTTTTGGACTAATATATCAACGCTACATCAACACATAACATGGCCCAGATTCAGTAGCAAGTGTTAAAGAAACATAAATTTATTTCACTACGAGATAAAAAAAAACAGGTAAAACTTAATCTCTTCAAAAGCTCAAAACAAGAGACTTGACATCTTTTAGCACTTCGATAATATTAATGATCTGACTCAACTGTATAAAAATGTCATATGGACTACCATAGGTCACCTCTGCCAAATTGGTCCACTGGGATTAAAACATCAAAGGACTTAACCCAAAAGAAACTTAGACCAATTACATGATGTACAATGTTTAATTTATACTAACCTTTATTATGGCCACACCAGCACACAGTTTTGCAATTCTTTCAGAAAGCTTCTCTGACTGATATTTACTGTCTGTTTCAGCAAGATCTCTCTTGATCTGTGCGACTCTTGCTTGTATTTCAGGTTTAGTGGAAGGGTCTGCAAAAATGGTTGTAGAGTTGCTCGTAATAGTTACTTTTTGCGCAATACCAAGCTGATCTGAGGTTGCATCCTCAAGGCTAAGACCCAGTTCTCCACAAAGAAAATCGGCACCTGCTTAGCAAAAAGGGACTATAATAGACAGGCTAGTACTAGCAAGAAATGATATATAAAAGAGAAGAAAGTGCCAGTGAATGGAAAAATGAGTCTCACGAAAGGGATTAAAAAAATTATTGATAACATACCCAGGTTTTGTCTAATCTGATCTATCTTATTATAAGAGCACAAAGAGTAAACATTTTATTTACGAAGTTCCCTGTAGAATTTTTATAATAGTAGATTCTCATTGTTAAATCTATTTTCTCACTTTCGAGGAACATATAGCCACTTCGAAAATCCAAATGAAGGTTCACACCTGTCATAAGAGCAATATCTTGTAAAAGAGATTTCTTTGCTTCACCACGCCCGGGACATTTCACAACAGCTACATTAAGTGTGCCATTCTTTTTATTTGCAACCAGCATTTCTAGCACTTGCCTAGATATATCCTCAGCAATGATAAGCAACGGGACACTCAACTGTGTGACTTTTTCCAATATTGAAACAATCTCCCTGGTATTTGATATCTTTTGATCAGTAACCAAAACTTTGGTTTTGTCAAAGTCCACGATAGACTTATCCTGGTTGGTAATGAACTGTGCTGACATGTATCCCTTGTCTATCTGTAGGAAATAATGCCTGTGCAAATTAACGAGTCATAAAGACAAAAAAAGGAAAAACAAAATGATTTAAGCAAACTAGATAAAAAAAAATCATATCGGATGTGAGAATATAATAAAAGAAGTTAGCGCTAAGAGTTTATGATCCAGAGAAACCCAAATATCATCTTGTTGAGAAATATGCTTGTGTATTATAAATTATCTATTATTGCAAAAAAAAGTTTTTACCTTCATTCCTTCTTCAATAATTACGAAAGTTTCATATGATGGGGATGATTCAATTGTAATAATTCCATCAGGCCCAATCTTACTTATAGCATAAGCTATAATGTTTCCAATGTACTCATCATTGCCAGCAGATATCGTAGCTACAGCTGCAGAATAAAGAGAGATATCAACGAATTTATAAATAAATTAGATGATTATCTACCATACAAATGAAAGCTTAGTTATGCGAAGAAACTATACATTTTACATCATTAATCCCATTTACAGGATAGCTTTTCTCCTTCATAATTTTAACCAACTCTTTTACAGTGTTCTGCATCCCTTTCCTCAGAGCAATAGGGTTAGCCCCAAAAGCAACCGCCATCGACCCAGATCTGATCATCTCTCGGGCCAATATTACTGCAGTAGTTGTGCCGTCACCAGCTAAGCTATTCATCTTAATTGCAACCTGATTGATCCAGGGACAAATCAGGCTTTTATGTAGGCTAAAGCTAAACAAGTTAAATCAGGCTCAAGAAGTAACACCAGGTAGATTAAAATACAACCTCTTGGATTAACATCACTCCAGCATTCTCAAAAGCATCAGGCAGCTCTATAGCTCGGGCAATGGTCACACCATCATTAATTACTCTCAGTTTGTCAGATTCGGATAACACAACGTTACGGCCTACAGAAAATCATGATTAATAACATACTCTCTGTAAGGGATTACATTAGCACGCTAAACAAGTCAATACTTCAAATCCTTTCCCTTAGTTTAATTTAACAAATTTTGTGAACTTAATTGGCTAACATGACATGAAGTTAAATAATTGGTCATATTTCTCATTCTTGCCATATATTATACCATGCGTATGAAAACATTTGAGTTAAAAATGCTAAAGCATCAAAATTGAAATTATATACAGATAAGTTAGTATACAGAATACTAGTGATTATTGGGAGTATACCTTTTGGGCCTAAGGTAACAGAAACAATATCAGCAAGCTTGTTAATGCCAGAGAGTAAGCCCTCTCTGCAATCTTTACCAAATGCTATCCTTTTAGCTCCTGCCCTTATTCTCATAACCGAAATCTTTTTATCATGTCTTCCTACCCAAAACCCACCATTTATTCTACCCTTCTGATTCAATTCCTGCAAGAAATCCAAATAAAGATTCATTTTTTTTACAATTTAAACAAAGTTTTCATTTTTTATAACAAGAAATTCATAGAGGAGTGTTGAGAGAGTTGTGCAGTTGTTAACTCACATATGCAAAAAGGGTTTTTGGGAACATGAAAGTCCCATTGAAAGTTGAGAGGGACATCATACATACAATACAATACAATACAAGCTTGAAAAATGAAGACTTGCTTGAAACTATCTGCAAATATATGTAAGCTTATTAGTTGTTAAAGAAGATTATAGTTATAGTTATGCCATTGCCCATTAAGATACTCGCTTACTCTCACTGGGCTTGTCAAATGGCCCGCACCCCTTGCACGCCCTAGAAGGCTAGAGCCTAGAAGAGTAGTGTTGTGTACTACATCGTCGACCGTCTTTCAATTCAACTCACAATAAATTTAAATAGCCCGGGAAATTTGGCTCGCTTACCCGCATGATTGATTATTGAATTGGACTGGAGTAGATTTAAGGTTGAACAACCGAAAAGATCGAGCAGTTATCCGTAGAGATAAATCGTTTAATTGATTGAGTTACATGGTATTGGCTCGAACTCAACTCGATAACAACATATATTACTCCTCCATCACTTTTTTCGCTGTGAAGGTATAAACAACTTATTGTTGGGTAAAACTATACACACCAGAACAATGTTCAAAAGTGATGGAGGAGTAATATATATTTATAACGGGGGCAAATTAGTCATTTTATCATGTTTTTGTGCTATTTTGCTAAAAATTCTAAATGTGTGCTCTAAGTTAATTTGCAACCTTGATCGGTGCGATTTAACCCAAATTCTCGTATAGCGGGTTCCCAATTCACCTTCTAAATAATAATAAAAGTATTTTGATGGTGTAGTTTCACCCATTCAAGATACACACTGAATGCATGTTTCATGTGTTCGCTAAGGACAAAACCGAGAACATAAAGTCTTCGATAAAACCGAGAACATAAAGTCTTCGATATCAGACCTCTCTCCAATGCAATAATATATAGGAGAATGAAAAGAAGAACGTGGAGATGCGGGGTATCGATCCCCGTACCTCTCGCATGCTAAGCGAGCGCTCTACCATCTGAGCTACATCCCCTTATGATGTTCGAGAGTAACATGGAACTATATCTATATGACTATTTACTAGATATCTGATATACTAAACCTGGTTAATTTGTAACCATATAAAAAAGTGGAGGATGTGAGACAATTATTTTTCTTACAAAAATGCTTCACATGAAATAATATGATTATTTGTCGAACTCAAACAACATTTATTATTAGGACATAGAATCTGGTCAACGATGATAGCTCGTGCAAATTTGATAAAACGACATTTGGCTATTTACATCCTTCATCTACTCACATCTCTCTGCATTTTCCTCCTCCTGAATCCACAAATATTACAGACCAAGAGGTTGAGGAGGAGAACTGTGAGGCAAGTGAAATAGATAAGAGAAAATCAACAACATATTGTCTGTTTTAACACACTATAGCGAGCTGACTGGTAGATTGGTCTGTGGTAAAAGGGCGTCTCACGCCTGGGATGGTTACGCTAAATGCTGCCTTACATATTTCTCATGGTAAAATTAAACAAAGTTTCATATTGTGAGTTGTTTCAATTTTTCTGTTTTGCTTACCTTCATTGTCTGCCATATTTCAGTCATTAGTAATTTGCATCTGCAAACATTTTGCTTTGAACTGCAGAACTGACCCTGTTTACCTGACATGCCCATTTTATATGCAAGTGAATGAGTGATGCTTTCAAACGATTGACAGGAAGAGTATGTGCAAATATCTTAACAACATGAACTTATATATTCCGACGTCTCTGATTTTAGAAAAGTGAAATCTGCATCACAAGTTGATTAAAAGAAAGACTGTTCGACTTTGTGGAGTATGCTAGATTGCAGATTTCTTAGAGGCCCGGACTCCTGAGACAGATAGAATGGTATCTGATTTAGCTCTAACTTCCTATTTGTAAGATTTGTTAATTTAATCGTTACCATATTAGCTCCATTATTCTTTATATAAAATTCAACATGCATGGCTTAGTGATGCATCTATGATCTATAGATCGAGAAATGGAAAGATAAGAACTCAAGGCAGATTAATGTATCTTTCTTTTCTTTTGTGCAGACTGCAGATAAAGGAACGGATTGAAAATGCAACAGCACGCACAGTACGTATTCTTAACTGCAGGTGGATTTCTGAAAGTAGATGACTTTAAAATAAAGTAACCTGGTGGTTTTCTGAAAGTAGAGGTTTAGATTCTCATGTGCTAATAATATAATCCAGACCAGACCAATTTTGCTTAACTTGAGAATTATCTGCTCAACTGAAATACTCTATAATGACTGATGCTATATATGTGGAGACAAACCCAAAGAAGATTGAACACTTTCTCCAATTTCAGAGTTCAATTCTCTGCGTCAATATACTTTTGGGGAAAGGGGAGTAGAAGGCTACAAAAGGTACGTATTATATCAGGTAAAACAAAATTACACTACCGCGCACTAAGATGAAAAGGCAAACCACACAAGTAGCAACAACATTTTATGGCATACATGAATTGATCATCTGATAGCTTCCAAGGAAACTACTGCTCATCATCAGGTAGCTCCTCAGCCAGGCCTCCTTGTGCGATTCTGTAATACAAGATACCCATTGTTGCCATACAGGCCCTGATCAAGAAAACAGAAGGCTTATGATTAACATGCAGGAATAACTCTTGTGAAACAAATACTCCATATTATACTAAAATGGTTGCTGGCTTTGTTATCTTAGATTGTGTTACTCTGTTAACCTAAAAGTATTCATAGGTAGCATAATCACCAGCGATCAATCTTGACTTGCTTCAATAAGTAAGATCATCTCATGAATTACATAAAAATCGCATTATTCCCTCATGTATGATAATTTAAAGAAGTATATGGAAACTACATTAGATTCTCCCAAATGCCTTCTCCACGGGAGAGATTATGCTAAAGACTTTGCTTCAGAGTCGTAAAATTCAAAGAATAGCTAAATCATCATAGATGCAGTACTAAGATGAAACGCATTAAAAATGGTCAAGAAGAAGATTAGAAGAAAGAATAGAGAAAGACCTAACACAAAAGAACCAAAGGTAGATAAATGAAGATGATATTACAGTATTGCTATAAGGAGGAGCAGCTTCCTTGGATCCAATCTTGTAGACTTATGCTGCCGCAAGCGAACTTCAGGACCATCATTACCGGCATCTTTCCTTGGTGGGGCAGTTACAGGAAGGGTTGGTAATGCACTCGACCAGAAAGGAAGGAGTGACCTAAGAAATTTATGGCGAAATGTGCCTGTAATGAAGAATCTCGTTAGATTGCAGCTGGCTTCTAAAAAATGTTAAACATCATGCATCAACTTGGCTTATTCTCTCTGGAGAAAATAAATAAAATTATATGGCTAGAAAGGGCTTAGTATGATCTCAGATAGGGAGAAATGAAGAAGATCTGAACGGGAGGGTGGACGTGTGAGAACCACTCACATCACATGATAAGTGGCAGATGACATTTTCAGCTAGCTTCTGGTATAGCAGGGTTCATCTCAGTAACAACATAATACAAACTGAAAAGGCAAATGAGGATATACAGTGTATATACCTCTTCGAGAATATTTTTTCTGGTTACCATCTTCATCATCAGCGTAGTAAAAATTATCTGAGTTTTGTTTCTCAATCTGATTTGCAGTTTTGCGAGTGGTAGTATTATGCTGCAACATGTTCAATCTAGGATTAAAAAAACATATGGAGCTGTAATAGATCTGTTCCAGACTTCCAGGCAGCAAAAAGTTAGAATTGATATTTGATAGTTGTTGTTCTAAGTATAAATGTTCTTACACCAGTGGGACTTGACTGAGGCATTCTCCCAGAGCTAGTGTCATCTATCTCCACGATATCCAAGCTTGAGGAATCTTTCAAAAAAGTTGAAAGATCACTTCCCCCAGCACCATGATTGAGGGGTTCTGAATTAAATGCAGGTGGTGGACTCCGAGACTCAACTGGAGGAAGTGAAACTGGATGGTCACCAAACAAATTTTTCTCTGTTCCACTCTGCATAATATCTATTGAGTAAGAATTATAACCAAAAGGGTCTTGAATATATATGTACACATACAAGTAGGAATCCATAAACAAAAAGATTAAAACAACAAGATATCTGTATCGGATAGTGGAGTTAAGAAGATATATGGGTCATAAGATGGAAGCAACAATACAGGGTGGCGCATGCAAGAGAATCAGATCATGTCAAGATGGCATGTTTCCATCCAAATTACATTGGTAAGCATACTTTAATGAGTCAATACACAAAATAACTGAATGGAAAAGATTCATTGCAACAACATCTCTGCGAGAATAACATTCGAGCAGTAAAGCTAGCATGCATTAATTTCAATAAAACATTTGGATACGAGTTTAGTAGCACCAATATGAATATGATCAGATGTACCTGCATAATTGCCTCTTTTAGATTTACATGAAGCCGGGACCCAGAATCTTTCACGCTTTGGGGGGGCCATATCTGCGGCAGAATACTTTAAAATAATCAATTGGTGATTGTGCAGATGTATCCTCTTACATATCTAAGTTTCTAGCCGTAGAGTTTCATTATTTTTAGTGAAAGTTGATCTTATCTTCACAGTTGCAGTTACAACTAATAAGAAAACAGAGCTTAGCACACGATGAAAAGAAAATGCGAAAAATGTCCTTTAGTATATATTTATGAACTGAATAAGTTTGCACATTTTTTTATGAGAAGCACATACCGGAGTAGAACAAGTGGGACACACATAACCAGCAGGAGCAGTATGTGGAGGGAAACTTTTGATGTGAGAAAGCAGGCAACTGGTGTGTATAACATCTACGAAATTTGGAGAAATATTAAATGAAGCAGTTTCAGGTGTAATTTCTCAAGTCACATGCAAACATAGTATGTACGTAACACATTAAGTTGTCAATATCAGAATGAATACTTACGCAAGCAACCCAATCGTTTAGTATGAGAGTTTGTTGCCTCTTCTAATACAGCATCACAAGAGCAACATTTTGGAGGCCAATCATACTCTCCATCTATTACCCAATCTGAGTATGAACGTACCTGAATGATGAAGTGAGATTGTACTTTGCCTAAGAGCTCTTAATCTATTTTCAGCTTACTTATGATTTATGAATCTGGTGGTATAAATAAACAAAAAAAGTGCGAAAAGGAACGGAAGGAAGAAGGACACGGTGTGGCAGGGCGGTGTCAAACTGTCAATCTTGTTGAAACATCAGTGCCGAACAATAATTCATTTTTAATACAAAGTGACCAATCGAATGATTATATTCCAATTTGAAACTGAGCTTCTAATAACATATATTTCAATGAAGCATGTACGAACAGTTTAGTGATTATAAGGTGAAAGTAAACAACAAGAGGTAAAGTTATTTAAAGCTCAGAATCTAAAAGTATAGTACGCATATGAAAGTAAAAACACAAAACACTATGAAATGAATACATACCACACAAATTCGGTGGTCAGGGAAGCATATGCATTCTCCACAAACGGGAACTTTGTGCACAAAACAGTATAGCTTAGTCGCCTGTGACACTTTTGTCAGTCTTTATTTGACGAAAACAAAGTAAATAGAGGCCAAACATAATAGTAGCAATCAAGCATTGCTAATCCAGCTCCAAAAAACGAACTACATAATCAATTATCAATCTATGACATGCTAACATATACAGGTTATCTTAGGTGATTTAGTGCAGCATTAGATACAAGAAATAATTGATGATCAACTTATACAATTAAAATTAAAATTAAAATTCATTGAGTCGGGTTGGTTAACGAAAACTAGAAGAGCTTAGCTGAATTGAAATCGAAATTGAAGCAAAAGGTTTTTGTGAATATTAAAATCCAAAGAGATGAGATCTAATGTATAGAATTAAGAAGGTACCTTGCGACATTTACAAACCACCATCGCCGAATACCTAAATTAGTTGAAATTAATCAATTATGGTGAAATCAAAGGGGTTTAAACTCTAAACTCAAATGAATATGAATGGGAAATAGAAAATCATAAATGTGGTGTAGATGTTTAATGGGATTCAGTTTCTTTCTGATTTCATAATTCGATTGAAATTTCAAGTTGGGAACAAGTTTTTTTTGTGTTATGGACAACCAAATACTCTAGTCTCTACTCTCTAGCCTAGCTTGCTTCAGATCATAGTCCATTGTTAATGGGCCTTCGCTATCTTCATTCAAAATTCAGCTATGATCGATTAATTGCAATGCAATGTAACTGTCATGTTTTAAGTTATATTTTGTTTTGATTTACTGATAAATTAAATTTTATTTAAATGATAGTATAACTTGAATTTCTCGTATAAATTAATTTTTTAAGTTTTATCCTTATCTCATAAAATTCACTTTAATTTCATTTAAGTTTTAGATATTGCAGGTGTTGTTAAAGAAAAAGACGAATTGATGTGAATGATAAGATGGTATAAGAGCATTCCCAGCAGCTTACTCAAAATAATTCCCTAAAATTTACTCCTCAAAACAATTTTTCATTTTTATTTTTAGGGAATGGATCTAAATTTTGGTACAAAACCAGATTGTGTATTTGAATTGAAATAGAATGTGACATACATTATTACCGTTGAAATGCATTATTACCGTTGAAATAAGCTGATGAAATATAATATGAAAAGGTAATATGCATTCTCAATTTCATAGTACTATATATAGCTCTCTCTATATCCTGCATTGAAGCTATTATTCACAATCTAATCTAATATACAATTCTCATAAATATTACAGTTCTTATATACAGTTTTCATTTTACTTTTAGTTTCTTTTCTCTTTTGAATCAATTTAATTTGTATCACGTATTTCTTCAATTTCTAATAGCATATAGATGGGTTTGTTCTTTGATAATGATCCTAATATTTTATTAGAATCATCCTCAGATGAGGAAATTGAAGATACGGTAATGGTTATTGTCGAAAATCAAGCATCATCAAGTCGGAGTTGCACTCCACGAAGAATGGTGATTAATCGTGATTCAATTGACGGTCACAATCGCCTTTTTAAAGATTATTTTGCCGAATCCCCGGTTTATACGTCGGAGATTTAGAATGAAAAGGGAGTTATTTAATAAAATTAAAGATGCAGTGGAGTCACATGAACAATATTTTGTTCAAAGGCGTAACGCAGCTGGAAAATTGGGTTTGTCTTCGCTTCAAAAAATAATTGCCGCTTTTAGAATACTTGCATATGGACAGGGGCGAAACCAGGATAAAAATAAAGGGGGGGCCAACTTCGAGAAAAATAAATAGGGGGGCCAAAACAAATAAAAATAGTGAAAGTATCAAAAAAAATGTTAAAAGTGAACTTTGGAGGGCTTGACCCCATGACCTCTACCAATTAAATGAAGGTTCTAACCAACTAAGCTACACCTCTACTTAGTTTCCTTACATTTTTTAATGTATATCTCACAAAAATTCAAAAAAATCGTATATAAATATAACGATACCGAGAAACCTAAGGGGGGCCGGTGCCCACCCCACCCCCCGGGTCCGCCCCTGCATATGGAATCACCGGAGACATTACCGATGAATATATTAGGATTGGAGAATCCACGGCAATCGAGAGTATGAACTTTTTGGTAAAAGCTATTATTCATATATCTGCAAAAGAGTATTCGAGAAGGCCAAATAACAATGAATAATAGCTTTTACAAAAAAATTTATAATTTATTGTTTGACTATTTTTCAATCTTTTAAGCATACTAGTTTAACATAAAATTTTCATAACGTTATTCTATTACCAATTTACCACCTCCAATAAAAAATTTGATTACTTTTTATGAGAAAATTTTGTAATTTTGTAATTTTTAACAATAAAAGTTATAAGTAGTCAAATATTTACATCTACAAATATAAATGAGAATTATTTTCAATCATATATAGTAGTATATGTCTATAACAATATAATTAAATAAGATATGGTAATGATACGTAAAAATTTAAGAAAATAAACAAATAATAAAAGTATATTAAAGAGTGTAATATAAAGTGTTATAGAAGATTCGGACGAGTACTTAAATTGGTAGGAGGAGGGTAGAGGATTAGGTTGACAAACAAGTTTTAGGGCCTGTTTGTTAAACTTTTTCAGCACTTAAAATTAATTATTTAAGTACTTATTTTATTCAGTCTGTTTGTTAACAAAAAAATTTAAGTCCTGAATATTTTAAGATCTGATTGAAATCCTTAAGGAAATTTTAAGTCAAAAATGACTACTTATTTTTTACCTCTTAATCAAATAGTTTCACAATCCTATTTAAATACCTCTTCTACCCCATTATACCCTCTCACACATCTCTTTTTTCTGACTCCATCATAAGAGCCTCCTCCTTCTTCTTCTCCACTTTGTTATCTCCATTGTTGAGGTGCTTTCTTTAAACAGGTTAGTAATTTTTTTCTCTTGCCAACTTATATATTTTCTCCTTTCTTTTTCTGTTCTTTGTTTTTCTCTACATTCTTTTTCAATCTGAAACCCAATATACATTTTTTTAAAGAAAATTCTCTGATTATTTCAATTAACTTGTATGAGTAGTATTTTGATAATTTTGTATAGTTTTTCATGATTATTAATTGAATTTCTTGCGCATATGTGCTTGAATTAAGAGATGATGTGTTGTATATGTTTCTTGCGCATATGTACACAAATATTATTAATTGAATTTCTTGCGCATATGTACACAAATATTAGAGACAATAATCATTAAGTGCATTGTAAGATGTTCTAATTAGACTCATAATTGTTTTATGTGATTAAGGTTGTTGAGCTTTGATTTGTCTTTAGTTTATTGAGGAATTGATTTTTGGATTTTAGATTTTTCTTTGTGTGATTTCTTTTCTGTTAGTTGTTCAGTTGAAAAAAAAAAGTATTTTTAGTGGTTAGTTGACGTTCATAGTATCCAATATATATTGTTGCTTGGAAATTTGGTGAAGTTTAATTTATTTCAGCTACATTGATTTTGTGCAGTTTAGAATGTTTATGGTATCTCGATTAGTTAGGCCGGTGGTTAGAACTAATTAGGCATCTCGATTAGTTGTTGAGTAATTTATTTGAGATTAGGTAATATTTGTAGGCATGGCGAGCGAAGAAACTGGAAAATCTGATTGGAAAACTCGATTAGTTAGGCCGGTGTACTTGTTGGATTTTATTGAATTTTTATATGTACAAGAGTACAAGACCAATGTAGATAGAGCAATCTTATCTACAAGACCAATTTTATATGATTTGAATTATATGGATTATGCAAAAGTTGAGAATGGAGAGCAAGGCTCTAAATGCCCGATATGTTAAAATGCTTTGCATCAGCAAGAGTATAAAAGAAGCAAAAAGCTCTCACATAGTGAAAATTGTATGCAACATGAATTTACTCAACTACAATGAACTGAGAAATTATCGGGTCAATATTAATCACAAGTGAAACCAACAATTTTAATTATTTTTGATATGATTTTATTTATTTTTTTATTTATATTAATATATATTTTACTATTTATAAGTTTATTAATAATACGAGTATATATTGTTTATCAGTCTATTGTTGAAGTATTTGTTTAATGTACGATTCATGTATAATAAAATAAGGGCAAAATAGTCAATACAGCTTAATTTAAGTCATTTTTTTAAAACTATTATCAAACATCTAAATATTTTTAATATTCAGAATCAGTTATAATTCAGATTCAGACATTCAGTATTCAATTACTTATTATCCTTTTTTTTAAACTGTTATCAAACGTCTGAATATTTTCAGTATTCAGATTCAATTTTAATTTGCTTGTGACAATCTCACAAGATTCGTACCTTATCATTACATTATCAGTTTGATGTCCGTATAAACTTGTTTAGCTCAACAAACCAAAGCCTCTGCTGCTCTGCTCTGCGTACTTTTACGACTCTCAAAAGTCAAAATTCATCAATACCCCCGAGTCCAGACCCAGAGGTGACCTTATAATAGGGACCACAAACTCTCTATCTCTCTCTCTCTCTCTCACCTTAGACTAGTAAATACACTATTACACTCATTACTTCATTGCTATTGTCATACCAAATTATCATCATCTTATTTTCGGAAAACTTATTTTCAAGGCTTATTTTTAAGGCATAGATTTATATTCATTTTATCTTCTCTAACATATGAGGGGGTGGGGCTAATTTTTAATTTATATGTTTAGTATTTTGTAAAAAAATGTCCAAAAGTTTAATATATGTGATAATCCGAATTTACCTTTCTTGTAAAACGAATTTCAATCTAAATTTGGCATTTGAGGGGGCAAAATGGGACAAACCGTAGTATATAGGGTGCAATTTGAGGCTTAGAATAGTATTATGGTCCAGTTTAAAACTTTCTTCATAGTTCAGGGTCCAAAATGAAAATAAGCCTAGATTGTAATTTTAATGAGGAATTTTACTCGCTTTTCTGAATTTATGTACCCGAATTTATGGAATTATAATTGGAATAATAAATATTTAATAATATATCGAATAATATTTTTCAAATTTTAAAAAACAATTAAACATCAATTAAAATGAAAAAAGTAACTCAATGGACCAAATATTCATTTGATTGAAAATCTAACTCGTGACTCTTTTATCGGACTAATAATATTTTAACTATAATTTTATGAGTTCATTGTTAAAATTCATAAAAAAGAATGAGAAATTTCAACGTATGAAAATATTATTAAAACTATAATTAAATATCATTTTTATACGTTGGATGATGATAAAACGAACATAAATCATTCCCTTTAAAATAATGGCCTTGGAATTATAGGCACCCTTGGACATTAATTTCATTTTCGCATATATTGATGCCAATCAACTTACGATTTGGCAACATTTGAAGTCTATATATTCTAATGTAATTTGCTTGGGTAAGTGAAATCAAATGTATTCTCCAAATATGTTACACGATCAAAGTTTAGGCATGAGTTTCGAAGTACATGTTGTTAATCATACACATATATACTCACACATTATTGTTTACTCCATTCAATCCAAAAAAACATTCATTTAGAGATTTTATATAAATTAAAAGACATTTAATGCATTTAGTTTTCTTT
Source organism: Echium plantagineum (assembly GCA_003412495.2). Taxonomy (NCBI): domain Eukaryota; kingdom Viridiplantae; phylum Streptophyta; class Magnoliopsida; order Boraginales; family Boraginaceae; genus Echium; species Echium plantagineum. The sequence goes on along the minus strand of CM016564.1, from coordinate 10,684,096 downwards.
TTTATATTCTATAAAGATAATCATTAATACTCCATCTATTCACTTAAGTAAGAGATAATTATTATTTATTTGAGTCTTTTTATAAAAATAGCGATATTAAGGAAAAAAATATTTTACTATTATTCATTGATTTATGTAAAAAGACATTATATTCTTTAAATCTCCAAAAATACACTTTCAATTTTTTGGATTTTGGATTTTATAATTACCATTACGTTTCAGATCTCATTGGTGTGAACGTGCTTTTGGCACGGAATCCCATTGATTCAGTATCAACCATTTGCTCTTTAATCCCTTCCTTTAACATATTTTTACTATAACATGGAGTAATATTGTCAATGCTTATTTCTCCTATTCATTCCTTCAAATTATTTTATTTACTAGGACACTTCAAACATATCAAACTATTACTTGTATTATAATTTCAAATGAACGTAAATAAAGACAGATCGAAAACTAGTTCGATGTAAATTAAACAAAAATAACTAGATTTTTTTATTTAATCATAGTATAACTAATTAGAAATGCCCTATTCATAGTTTCTATTTTGTTTTATTGCACTAATGGCTAGATATCTTTAATTAGGACTATTGTATGTCAATTACTCAAATTCTTCACATCCCAATTCTCATGTTTATATAAATATGCCATGTGTTTGAGGACATAAATTAGTTGTCATTGATAATGTGATTGGATAGAGACACTCTAATATTATGAATCAAATATTTGTTGAGACAACATTTTGTTCAATTTTTTCATAAATTATTTCTGATTTTATATCTTATCAGTTTTCTTTCTCGCACGATTACTATTAGGACTCAATTTATAACTCATATGATCATTATCATATAAAGTAGACCATGCATGTTAAATGTTAGAATATATATACAAGAATCGAAAATATTCGATCTACTGTAGGTGCATGAGTAACTTTGCATTTGTTCAAGGAAGGATCTGCTTGTGGATGGTTATCCAGCCTCTCTGGGCACTCTTGAAGTGGAGTACCGAGCCGCTAGAGCCTAGAGGCACATCCCGAATTCACCTCCTCTGTTGGGCGATGAGCTAGCCAAGCGAGAGCGCCTTAAATCAGCCTATCATTTATAAATCACGCATGCTTTGATATAGTAATGTCTTAATATTTTGGGTTGGAAGTTAAGTTTTCTCTATGCATATAATTTAGTAATAGGTTAAGAGCCTATAAGATTTCAATTTAAAATTAATTGGCTATAGAGGAAGTAGTCAAGATCTTACATATTAATTCGGAGGACATCGATATCAGATGTGAGTGTGCATCTTAACACTCCCTCACGTGTAACCCAATCATCGACAAAAAAATTTCATGCCGATATTAATTATCGTGTCAAAATAGCATTGGTAGGGTTACACGTGACTTCTTAAACGAGGGTCGCTCTATGAAATTTATGTAGAGATTTGTTGAAGTTTTGTAGTAGCAATGAAAATAGAAAAGGAAAAGGACAAACTAAATGGAGGTAGGCGTGGCCATAACTAGTCTAAGGAAATGGAGTAGGAAATAGGGGTAGTGCAAGTGCAGATGCAGCAGAATATCAGAGCACAGCTCATTTTTGTTGATCAACACAAAGTTGCAGCCTTTATTAGCAACCCTCTGCTTCTTCTTCTTTTTTGTGTTTTTCTTTCCAAACTTACTTCATTTTTTTCTTTGTTTCTCGGACTTCTTCACTGGTGAGTTGCTCATTCTGCTAAACTTATAGTAGTAGTTGTTTTTTCTTTCTTTCTTTCTTTATCAGTGCTAAATATTGTGTTTTTCTTTTACTTATTTCTGTTTGATGTTGTTTCAAAAATGTGATTTTGTTTGAGTTTTCATGGAAGCTGACTTATGGGATTTGTTGTTTGCCTTAATTTCAACGCATTTTTAGAAAATATGGAGACAGATGCTTCTTGTCTTCCGTTTTGGTAATATTATTCAACTGTTTCCAAGATGATGTCTTCTTGTATAGAGGCATGGTTCATGTTCCTGCCGTTAACAATAAATGCTAGTCTCCATACTAACATAAAAATGTCTACTTTTTCATTTTGAATAGCATTATGTATGTATTTAATATATTATATAAATATATATGGCCATGAATGTTTAGGTAGTAGTATATGAGAGCAGTTTATTATTGTAAGAACTAAGAAGGGGATAAAGAATTGACAAGGAAGGGTGGTGTGGAGTGAGATTGGTGCAAGTGGGCTGGGTGCTCTCTTTCTCTCTGTTTATACGAATTGTTTAGTGTTGTGAGTCTGTTGGCTGAGTGTGCCCCCCGGTGTGTGCGGCCGACCTAGGAAACAATCTCCCTTTGCCTCACTTTCCACCATTCAAGCAAACCATTGACTTAGGACTATAATAATAATAATCTGATACATCAAGTTTCCGTTATCCGGATTCGTGATATAGTGGAATCAACTTTGGGCAGTTATACACAAGCATGTTTCTCTGGTAGAGCCAAGTATTTAACTTAGAAGTCACATTACACAAGACTAGGACTCTGTCCCTTCCCTCTCAAGTTGCTTCTTCTTGGTTGCTGTTAAGATTCCTGTCAACACAACATAATTTAATAACTTCTAGATCTTTATAGTTTTAGTCAATCTTCAAAGTCAAAAAAATTGCTTATTTGACAAATAATTGGTACCTCACAAGACACAACTTAAGTCCACATTTTTGGGGGATCTTTTGTGGCCTACAGTTGGATACGAACATTGCAGATGTCCTGAAGATCGAGCAGCAAGCCGTGAATAATTAGAGTTTCTGGTGTTAGTTCCACAACGTGAATTGAGGAAACAGATTTTATACATAAAACATGAAGTTCATGAAGCTTGGTACTAGGAGTGATTCATTTCAGTTGGATGCTCACAATGTACGGTAAGAATGCTTACCTTCAGCCTTTTATATTGTATCTTGACCTTTTCCTGTTTTAGGTATCATCCCGTAATATAATTCTGTTAATCCGACCTTTTCCCTGTTTATTCTATTGATCTGATATTCATCTCTTTCTTTTTTGTGTGTCCATTTTTCTATACACAAATAAGAAAACCTCCTTCAATCGCAAGACCCCTTTAGGTGCGCCTATCATGAGTTGTGAAGGGATGTATTAGTCGAATCTCGATCTTCTAATTTTCAGCAATCTTATGATTGTGGGACAAGACAGATAGATTATAAAGATTTCCATACTCAAGTGTTATTGAATGTTTATCTATATCCAATATACTTTTTTAAGTGCGAAGTTTCTCAACCGAAGCAACATATGCAGGTATGTGGCTTCTGAATTGGCGGCAGATATTGTCGTCAACGTTGGTGATGCGAAGTTTTACCTGCATAAGGTATGGCCAATCTTGACTATATTCTCTATCCGGCTGAAAGTCTTAACATTTGTGGTTTTAATTGGTTGTTGTGGTGTGAGACTCTAGCCGACCTGAGTTTCCAAGAAACTACAATGGTGTTTATAAATGATCCACCTGAGTTGAATACTTGAATCATCTAATTCCTTTATTAGTTCAGATTGTGAGATCTATATCCTTGACCTCTCTATTGTAATTTTATTATATTTCTGCCCCTCGACTTATATTATGGATTTGAACTTTCAGTTCCCCCTACTGTCAAAGAGTGCAAATCTGCAAAAGTTGGAATCTGCAGCAAATGGAGGAAATAGGAATGAAATTTACATTGATGACATACCAGGCGGACCAACTGCCTTTGAAATATGTGCTAAGTTTTGTTATGGTATTACCATTACCTTGAATGCCTGCAATGTAATTGCAACCCGTTGTGCAGCTGAGTATCTTGGTATGCACGAGGGAGTTGAGAAAGGAAACCTCATCTACAAGATCGATGCTTTTCTCAGTTTAAGCATTTTCAGAAGCTGGAAGGATTCAATTATTGTTCTCCAGACAGCCAAACCTTTTATGCCTCTATGTGAAGAATTGAAGATAATCAGCCGTGGTATTGATGCCATAGCCTCTAGAGTTTCAGTTGATGTTACCATTGTGGATTGGGCCTACACATATAATCGCAAGAAGCTCTCTGAGGATAATAGAAATGATGAAAATGTTGTCAGAAGCAGGGTAGTGCCAAAAGATTGGTGGGTGGAGGACCTTTGTGAGCTTGATATAGACTTTTATAAGCGTCTTATTTATTGTATCAAAAGCAAAGGGTCATTCCCAAATGAAGTGATTGGGGAAGCTTTGAAAGCTTATGCTTGGAAGAGATTGCCAAGCCTTGTGAAACTCGTCAATCAGCAAAATGATGTCTCAAAATATTGTTTGATACTGGAGACGATCGTGTCGCTGTTGCCTGCTGAGAGAGGCTGTGTATCTTGCAGCTTCTTGCTGAAGCTCTTGAAGGTAGCCATTCTACTAGATTCAAGTGAAGCAGCAAAGGAGAACTTGGTGAAAAGAATTGGTCAACAATTGGAGGAAGCCACAGTGAACGATCTCCTCATTCAGGCACAAGATGGGGAATCAACTATGTACAACGTCAGTGTTGTCCATAAAATACTTGTGGAGTTCTCACTGCAAGATCAAAATGATGACATTGTGAGGGGAAAAGGTGATCAAATTTATGAAGTCAGAATGCCAGGGATCTTATCTGAAGCTTCAAAGCTAATAGTAGGAAAACTGACTGATAGTTATTTATTTGAAATTGCTAAGGATCCTCATCTACCAGTATCATCTTTCGCCGATCTCGCTGGTGTGGTATCTGGTTTTGACCGGCCTTCTCATGATGGGCTCTATCGAGCCATTGACATGTACCTCAAGGTAAGCTTTTGTTGTAACATTGTACACAACTTGATTGGTGTATCAAAGACGTAATATAACTTATCGTATGCTTCCATTTATTATTGAACTGAGTATTAAGATATATTGTAGGAGCATCCTGATATTAGCAAGAGTGAGCGGAAAAGGATATGCAAATTCATGGATTGCAAGAAGCTCTCTGCTGATGCATGCATGCATGCTGTTCAAAATGAGAGACTACCTATGCGCGTAGTGGTTCAGGTCTTATTTTTCGAGCAAGCCAGAGCTGCCGCATCATCTGGTAGCAGCACCCCCGACCTGCCTAAAGTTATAAAAGACCTCAACTGCGCTTCAATGAGGAGTTCTAGATCAGCAACACATACAGAAGAAGACTGGGACGGTTTAGCCACAGTGGATCAACTTAGAGAATTAAAAGGAGAGCTAGCCGCTTTGAAACTAGCTAATGGGAGAATCAGTAGGAGAGATAGTTTGGACAACAAAAGTGTCTCTGATAAGGCTGCTATAGGTAAAATGAAAAACCTGCTTATGACTAAGAAACTGTTTTCTAAAATCTGGTCAGGGAAGGGCGGTCCAGGTGAGAATACCTCGGATTCATCTGAGAGTCTGGGTTCTGCAAATCAAGAAGAAATCAAGTCTACTCCATTATCAAGAAGAGGGAGGCATTCTGTTTCTTAGTGTAATGAATTGATGAAACTACAGTATTTAAGTTGTACTTTCTCTGTTCGCCATCTACCATATACTATTAACATATTATAGTAACTCAGAAAGTGGTGGTGGTTCTAAATCCTTAGCCAGCAGAAATGAGGCTTGTAGTAAAACAATTTAGATGTCTTTTTGCCAGAATATTCTCAGTTCTCGAGTTTTAAATTGCCCTAGTATCTGTATATTGGAAACAGAATGTACAGCATTACGACATCTAGCTATGAAGAAAAAGATGGTCATGTTAGTTAACCAATGGAATGGTATTGTTCTTGCTCTATTTTAATGCCCTGAATTTGTTTTTGCCCTAATTCTTTAAGCATTAGCCTTGGTGGTAGAAATGGCAAATTGTGTCCTTGTTTATTATGTTGCAGAAGCATCTTCATTGTAAATTTGTGATAATATTTGGATTTCGGAAAATATTATTCCCTAAACTACAATTAATTTATTTTACTTCGGAATAATGTAAACGTATATTTGAAGCAATATTTCATTGACTAACCTTTAAAAAAAATGAATAAATAGTGATAGGATTTTCAGACCATGAATTCATCAACATGAGGGGGGCACGATCATACGAGAAATGGCAAAAGAAATCTCATTAGATATCTGATAGTATATATATACATTGATTGACACTTTTCCTATCTACATCTAATTAGTCGAGAGTGAACCATTCTCTTAACTCAATAGATCAGAAATATACAAACTCCTTCAGTATGCTCCAAAAAATGATGAAGGGGAAGTCAAATCTAAACATGTCGTCTCATCAATCCTTCTGGCATCTCTTAAAGAACCTCCCTGGTTTGAAGATTCTGTATTCATGGTGTGTTAGCATTAAGATAAGATGGTCATCTATCATCAGTTCTACTTCATATGGCAGTCAGATTTATTGGTGCATGCCTTTGTTGTAAGATTTGTGTTCTCAAACTACAGTCTTTGACCTGTTGAATATGGTTCTAAGTATGGTTAGGGTATTCAACTGCCAGTATCGATGATTGCTTAACTAATTAGGTTAGCATCATACCTCCAAGGCCACCAATCCAGACAAAAAATCCTCACATTTCTCTAGTGAAGCACGCTCTTTTGCTGTCACGTTACTGAGTTCAGTCACCAATGAGGTAACTTCCTCAACCTGAGAAGATTATAAACAACATAAATATTAACCAATGTAATACCCACCCTGCGTTTGTCCTCCTTTTAGTTCGTAAAATACTTAATCACTGCCTTTGTCCATACCCACCCTGCGTTTTTCTCTGAACGAGCTATTTCTATCTGAGGTCATTAAATTCAAACAAATACAGGGGAAGCATGTGTGTTCTCTTAGTAATCTGGGTAGATCCTATAGAGTATATATTATAGAGAAAATTATTGCAACCCCAGAAAAGAAACGATGCGCTTACACATTATAGAGCAAATTATTGCAACCCCACATAAAAAATGATACACTTATACATTGTAGAGCAAATTATTGCAGTCCCAGAGAAGAAACGGTACACTGACAATGCAAGGGTTAAAAGCTACGAGGCTTATTTTTAATGCTCTACTTTAACACAAATTAGAGAGAAGGTTTTACCTTTGGAAAAAATGAGCAAATTGAGGACAATGTCACCTGCATCACATCAACCGCAGAACCCACAGCATTACTCAAACTTTGAATATCAGCCTACGAAAGCCACAAACTGCTTCAGATTCATTAACTTCAAAATTGTCCACATGAGAAAAGGAAAGGAAGGTATATAAGTTATTACTAAGAAGCACTTACAGTTGCTCCTCCAGCAGGAAGTCGAAGCGTACTAGCCTTCAAAGCTTCTGTTGCTCCATGCAGAGAAGTGCAATGGTCTTTATCTAAATAAGCCCATTCTTCTAAGCATGCAATCTAAACAAGGATTTGGAAAAATTGTAGTTAATTAATTACCAATCGTTATATAAACAATGATTCCTGGGAAAACTGTGATAACTGCTATTTTCAATCGGAAGAAAATTACTGATGGATTGATGGCACAGAGGGAAAGAAAGGTGAATATTCCAAGGTGTCATGTTCATAACACCTGGACAACGGAACCAAATATAGTACACCGTCCTGAAGTAACAATGAAACAAAAAATGCCACATGAAGAGATGAATGAAGCAGGCATAGCTTCACATTGGCAGCATAAGCTTCGGCAGATGTTATCATAAGAATGACTAAGACAACCACTAATCACTTACCTGCGTAATGGGTCTTAAGATATAAACATGGTAACATAAAGATCACACCAAATGGGAACATAAATTGAAGACTTAATCTTAGCAGTATCGAATATTGTGCATGCACGTTTCTAAAGGGAGCTTGAGCTACTTAAAAGGCTCCTTTGATCTGTAGTCAAAATGATTAGATGAACTTGCAAAAGCTATGTTGCAGGAGAGAATCTTACATGTCCCTTGAGAATGGAGACCAGCTTTAACTTTTGTTGAAGCAACTGTAATCTGCGCTTTCTTTTGGTGACTGTGTCTCGTAAATATGATATAGTTGTCCATGCACCCCAAAGAGTTTTCTGACACCAAAAGAACCAGGTTTAGTTTAACTTAAGAAATTATCATTAATGTTCTATAACTATATGTTCAGTCAAAATCGGATCAACGATTTTCTATTCATCAAATATCTAGTTCATCAAAAAGCAGAGTTGATCGCAAACAATAATGGCACTTGCTTGAGAAGTCAGATTATGAAGGTGAGCTTTTGTTGCGTTATCTACCATATATGGCTTGAGAGAAATGCAAGGTTATACAACAGAAGGGAAAGAACGGTTGAGGAGCTGGTCTTTGGGTGTGTTACTTCAGCCAGGAATCGTATACATAGTTGGAAAAGTTTTCCACATACTAAAGCTAATTGGAGGTTGTGTATAGAATGGGATTTTCCTTTAACAATTCTTAGATGTTCTTGATGTAGTTGGTCAGGGGTATGCCCCGGTGTTTGATGTATTGCTTTCTTTAGTGGAAATAAAATCGAATATATTTAAAAAAAATATATATATATATATCTAGTTCAATGCAGATACAATCAAGCCATTAAATATATTGCATCTCCAAGAAAAGAAATCCTAAAATATAGATCAGCATGAGGTTGAATTTTTAAACAGACAGATAGCAGTAATATTATGATAATGTTTTGTTCGATTAAGCCCAGTAATGGAACTTCATGAACCTGAAGGCAGAAATGAAATCTTTCCTAAACATATTATTCCAATAAATTCAAGTTAAATGACTGAAGAGAAGATCTCATGAGATATAATTTTCTGTTAATGTAAGTGTAATTACCCTTACGTACTTACAATCTTCGAAACTCAAAAAAAGGTAACAAAATTTAGTTTTCATTCATTATACGGCACAACCTCACATTGAATATCGAATCTGCCTGACAAATAGAAACAGTCACAAACGAATCCCATGCCCTCCACATTTATAAATGGCGAGGTTAAAATGTTGGATACATACAAATTTACATAATGCAAGAACCATGGAATACATAAACTAGGACGACGTGAATGGGATGAGATTTGATATCTAGTTACCACCTTTAAGAATGTAATACAAGCTTATTTATTCAAAAAGATAAATGCTTACAACTAGACTTCTAGCGATTTGTATTAAATGCAAACCTAAGAAGGCACTTGAACACGCCATTCTTATATGCAGATTTACGATCATATAGTAGGTTTCACTCCAATGCACTAGAAGTAGAACATGAAAAAGTAAACTGTATGCGTAATGCTAACTATAACTAATATATACAGGATAGAAAACACGTAAAGTTCTTACTTCAGCAATGTGTCTCTGCACCAACAGTGATTCTTCAGCAGTAGCATTTACGAAGCGCCATTGCAGATGTCTGTTGTACAAAAGCCTCAAATAGTGTGCATCAGAGATCCTATTTTCTCCAACCTTTCCCCTCCGAACATCCACAGCATAACTAAGTACTGAAGGTGACTCGATAAAACTGTTACTGATGGTGCTAACAGCATTCCTCACGCGAGATGGACTGGGCATGCCTCTTGATGGAGATGAACCCCTTGGTGTTATTAACTTGCTAGGAGATGCAGTTCTTGCACTTCGAATAGGGGATGAACCTATCCGTAGTGATGATGATACATTATCACTTGGAAACTTTCTCAACTTCGATGGCACTAAGGATTTTGAACCTGGGCTACAAGATAAAGGCGATCCTGGATCCTGCAACCTCCTCAGACGACTATTAGTCTCTTGCCAGAACCTAGCTGAACCAGCAATTCCACGAGGTCCATTCCGCATTCTAGAATCCCCAACACTGTCTTGAGCTCCTGTACTGCCAGAAGAAACGCTATCTGTATCCGAAGCCGTAAGATCAGACGCAACAGATGACTCATTATTAGCTGAATTCCTATCCTGAACCCGTCCCCTCCCCTTGAAAGAATCATTCTTTCCCAAGTCAAGGCTCAACCTCCCATCAAATGACGACCTCCTTTCATCAATCAAAGACGAATGCAGATCCCTGAGCATGTTCCTCGATCCAGTAACCTTACTCCTCTGGTCGAGACCAGAAGACAAACTCTTGGACAATGGATTCACCGTCCTAGTCCTAGCAGGCCATCGATGCTGATCAACGGGCTTCGAATTCTCAAGGTGATCCCCGCACCCTTCGGCTTTTCCTCTCATCGGAGTAGTAGTAGTCCTCCTCCTCTCGGGTGTCCCCTTCCTGGAAGTAGGCGAAGCGGGTGAAGACTTAGTCCTGCTGATAGGCATAGGAAAAGCCTCCCCCTGAAAGGAAACCGATAATCGCCTCGCAGAAGTAACCAACATCTTAGAAGCAGCAGAAGAAGAATCAGCGACATTACTAGTACGTTTGAAATCAAGATCGGGGGTTGAAGGCCTAGAAGCAGAGGGGCGTCTTCTATCAACAGAAGCAGACCTTTTGGGAGTCACATTTGGTACTAAAGGGGAAGGGAACCTTCTAGAAGTAGAGGAAGACGATGTGGAGGAATTTGAAGTAGAAGTTGAGGGTGAGGGGGACAAATACCTCGAACAGACATTCCTCGATTTGGGCCTCCTGGGATTATTGACAGCCTCGGAGGGCAACAATGGTGGTCTTGTCCAATTATTATTATTATTATTATTATTATGATTATTATTGGTTGAAGAAGCCGCAAGCACCATGATGAGAGGAAAGCATAAAAAGAAAAAGGTTAGAGGGAGAAATGGAAATGAAATGTGACATTTTCAACACCCTGCAAGGCTGCAATAAAGCTGAATTAATGGCGGAATGGCTAAAAACTCCATGATGGGTTAGCTAAAGATCTAAACTTTAGAGAAAGAAAATGACAAAAAGTGGTCCAAACGTCGTGAAAATGTGGTATGAGGATTAAATAGTGGGTGGGAAGTTAGGCTCTGGCCTCTGGGTATTGGGTATTGAGTATTGGGGGGAGTGAGGACTAGACCTCAAACCTTTGGATATCAACTAGTATCTACTTATCAAGTGTTTGTGTTTCTTTTAGCTGCTTTTTGGGCAATTACACATTAATTACTGATATAATTTATGCTATATTTAGTTCAAATTATTACTCACATCTTCTTTCTATTCAAAAATTAATTTCAAATAAAAATCTATCCTATATATAATCCACCAAGGGGTGAATTAGTTATTACAAATGAAGCCCCATGTTCTCCTAGAACCAATGAATAAGTGACATGTGTTTTTATTAAAAAAAATAACTCCCGTTTCACTATTCATCAAGTAACTTTAACTAATTGTATATTTACGTATATAATGTTGATGTATTTATGTTTCTTCAAACTCAGTTTTCAATTGTGTATATATATTATATAAAGTTTTTACCAACATCTAATTATTAGTTATACAAAAAAGTTATTGTGTAAGAAAAATAACTTCACACAGGTTGGACTGTGTACAAATGACTAGTATATACTAACATGTATCTTACAAAAATATCCAAACTCATTTTCTTTTTTTTGGAAACAATGGCCAATGGGATGTGGTTTGGGATTTCACCAATAATGCTAGGATAGACATTACTTTGTATCATAATCATATTTAGTAGAGGGTTTTATTTAATTGCTCTTAGTGGGAATTAATGTATTATTTAAGGTAATTATTTAGCAATTTGCTTTGTTAGCAAACAAGTATGGAGATTGTAAAATGGTAATCAAGTAAGAAAATTTACACTAATTTAGGAGATTGAAAATGTAGGGTAGAGCAAGTGAGGAATGCTTATAGGCTATAAGTAGTGCTGGAAACGAGCCGGGTTCGAGCGGGTAGCGGGTTATTCGGTCGGGTTTCAGTTTTATCGAGCCGGGTAGCAAACCTATTATCCTTGTATCATTCAATAAGGACACGAGCGGGTATCGAGTCGGGTTTTTTTAGTCGGGTGACGAGCGGGTGCCGGGTTACCCCTAAAATTTTTATTTAAAAAGAAATATTTTAGGTTAAACTTGGAAATTCTTTTCAATACTAGTCTTATATTGGTCAATGAAATTAATTATGGTTAATCTTTTAACATATACTCCCTCCGTCCCTAAAAGATTGTCACATTTTGACTTTTGTTAGTCAAACATTGCAAAACTCAATCATGAATTCCCACTAAACGATAAGAAATAATATAGTCTTGTAGGACCTTGTTAGATTCGTCTCAATATATATTTCTGAAATATTAACTTTTTATAATTTATTCACATATAGAATAATAGATATTTATGTTTGAAATCGTGTTTTGTTGACCACCAAAAGTCAAAATGTGACAATCTTTTAGGGACGGAGGGAGTATTATATAAATATAAAACATAAAATATAAACAAGCGGGTTATCGAGCGGCCCCGGGTTTTCCAAATCGGATATCGAGTAAAAAAATTACTCTAGTATTGCTCGATAAGGATACGAACGGGTAACGGACCCGAGTTTTCCGAGTTGGTAACGAGCGGGTTCCGAATTACCCGGTACCTTAACAACACTAGCTATAAGGTAATCGGTGGGATGTAATGCCCCGCCCCGGAACTGGGTTGGGACGTTATTTGATTTGATGGATTGACCTCACAAACCACCATGGATCTTTCCAGCACGTTTTGTGCTCAATCACGTGCTCAGCGAGACACTTCCCAGTGAGTCACCCATCCCAAAATTACCCAGATCAAGCACGCTTAACTTTGAAGTTCTTATGAGTTGGACTATTAAAAAAAACTCTCATCTATGAAACATTTCCAATTAAGTATGTCTTAATTGGATGAAGCAAGAATCTAGATTTCATTAGGAATATGAAAATGGAGAATGAAATTAGAACAGTCTCATTAAGGCAGATCCTATTTAGAAGTGAGATATGACATTGAAGAAAGATTGTTTAGTGTTAAAAAATTGACCATAATAATAATTAGCGAAAAATAGGTTTGGAATTTAGAAAGTTATCTTTAAGAAACATGTGATCGATCTCAAGTTGAAGTTGAAGTTGAAGTTGAAGTTGAATTGAGTCTGATTCATAAGGATCATCCCTTCCACAGTTCCCTTGTATTTGCCGCATAATAATAATAATAATAATAATAATAAACATTATATACATTCCTCTATCTTTGCTAGCTACCATACGCATCTCTTCGTATGTTCCGCTCTTCCAACGCCTTCAAATATTCTATTGCTTTTCTATATTACCGAATCATTTTGTATCACTTTATTATTACATTCACTTTAATCAAATTCTAAAATTTTTGTTTATTAAACTAATTTATAAACAAAAACACGCTATCATCATAATCATCATCATCATGGTAAACAAGTATAATATACAAAAAAGTTAAAATTGTGAATTGCATTTAATCTCCATCTACAATTCAAGTAACAGTGATTGGTTGTTGAGGTAGCGACTTCCCAACTTGTTGTTAGTCACTTTCTTCCCTAAAAGATGCATGTTAATATATTTGTATGAACTGGACTATTATATTTCTACCATTACTTCTAAATACACATACATCAATATACTAATCGACTTAACCAATTCAAAAAGTGATCACAAATCATCTTTGCTTCTGCTTTCATCCAAACGAAAAACATGTGATTGCTTACTATAATACATACCAACTCCATTGGATTCACCTAACCGAATGGCCCGTCACCATTCAGGATACAGCCTTGCCGAGGCATGAGATACAACACAACGTTCGAGACTCGTAATATTTACTATTACTCGTTGGTGTCGGAATACAATTAAATGAAAAAGAAATTATTATTAGTAGAGATGGGTTTGTGTCGGGATAAAATTAAATGAAAAAGAAATTATTATTAATTATAGAGACGGGTAGTATTTACTATTACTCGTTGATTTTGTGAGACGGTTACGTAACATGATCATATTAGAGACACTGGATTAGAAACGGATCAAATTCTGCCTCTATTATGTCACTAAAGGTCTTTAGAGACACGATAGAGACGCAATACCTCTATCAGACTATCACTAGTCTTCTTTTATTAAGAAGAAGACCCCCATATACTTATCAGTTATCAAACTATTGCTTTTGGCTTTTGCTCTTTCCTACTAGGCTTTTAAGTTTTATGTGTTAAACTAACCCTACTTAAAACGGCCCACAACTCAATCTTGGACCCTAGTCCACTCCATACCCCTTTTGGCCCACGCCCACACCTGCCTAAGCCTGGAGCCTGGAGGCATAACACAACATGGTGCTTACTCAACCAACCAACTATACTTATCAAAGCCTCTACAAGCATAGATTAGTGGTAATCGATAATGTGACTGAGGTAGAGACGCTCATATTAAGAGTTGGAGTATATGTAAAACTCGATATTTATTGCTTCTGCATAGCCACATAACGATCAGCCTATATCAGTTACATCTCAACGTGTATGCCACTTAACATGATTTTCGGTTACTTCGCGTTGTCCCCATCCTTCGATCATCCTCCAACAAATCTGGACCTTGTGTTTTTTTATCCCTTAAACTTCCAACAACTCCACTTCACCTCGGTAAAAGCTGAATGTGTATTGTGTGCTACAAAGTCAATTGTAAGAATTCTTTGCTGACCAACAAAAAGATCTCTTCATACCATTATTACAACAACTTCCACTTTATTGGCTTTGTGAGTTGACCTTAACAAATCTTTGATCTCAATCTCTCCCTCTTTTTCCTGCCTTCATTGTTGATGGGGAAGGAGGAGGAGATTGATTCCAATGTCCAAACCAAATCAGAAACGAGGAAAAGTCCAGAGCTTACTTTGTTACCTCTAATAGCTCTCATATTCTATGAGGTTTCAGGGGGTCCGTTTGGAGTAGAAGATTCAGTCAGGGCTGGAGGAGGCCCTTTATTCGCTCTGCTTGGATTCTTGATTTTCCCTTTCTTTTGGAGCATCCCTGAAGCTCTAGTCACTGCTGAACTCGCCACAAGCTTCCCTAAAAATGGTGGATACGTTGTTTGGATTTCATCAGCTTTTGGCCCTTTTTGGGGATTCCAAGAAGGATTCTGGAAATGGTTTAGCGGGGTTATGGACAACGCTCTTTATCCAGTATTGTTTCTTGATTACTTAAAGCATTCGATTCCCATATTCAATAACATGATTGCTAGAATTCCTGCTTTGCTGGGAATTACTGTTTCTTTGACATATATGAATTACAGAGGTCTGCATATTGTTGGATTCTCGGCTGTTCTGCTTGCTTGTTTTTCGCTTTTCCCTTTCATTGTCATGGGTGTTCTTTCCATTCCAAGGATCAAGCCTAGGCAGTGGTTTGTTGTGGATCTCAAAAAGGTTAACTGGAGGGGTTACTTCAATAGTATGTTCTGGAACTTGAATTACTGGGACAAGGCAAGCACATTAGCCGGGGAAATCAAAGATGTGAGCAGAACATTTCCTAAAGCTCTGCTTGGGGCCGTAGTGCTAGTAGTTTCATCATATTTGATTCCACTTCTAGCTGGAACTGGAGCTCTCGAGTCTGATTCTAGCGAATGGACTGATGGGTATTTCTCAGAAATTGGAATGATGATCGGTGGTTTATGGTTAAAGTGGTGGATCCAAGCTGGTGCTGCAATGTCGAATCTTGGGTTGTTTGAAGCAGAAATGAGTGCTGATGCTTTCCAACTTCTTGGAATGAGCGAGCTGGGAATGCTACCTTCTATATTTGCTTCAAGGTTTGTCCTATTTGCTAGCACCTTCATTTGGCTATCTGCATACGCAGAGCTATATGCATTCATGACCTAACATGTCATTTTGTTTAGTGAAATTTAAAGTAGTTTCATCTAAATATATTGCAAGTTTCCTAGCATTTTCAAAACCAATTAACCAAATGTACACAGCTAGGTACTGAAATAAATGTCCCTTTTGGATTGTCATATCTCCTTATCGGTTCAGTTTATCATATGCCAAACCAAATTTTAGCTAACTATGTGAAGGAAGATATTGGTTGTAATCTTATAATAGTGCTCTTACTCGAGCAATTATATTTTCAATGTTTTAACATCACATAGCGTCTCCCCTACACAAATTGCAGGTCCAAGTATGGAACTCCAACTTTTAGCATTTTGTGTTCAGCAAGCGGGGTAATTTTCCTGTCATGGATGACATTCCAGGAAATCTTGGAATTTCTGAACTTCTTGTATGCTTTAGGAATGCTCCTTGAGTTTGCAGCCTTCATATACTTAAGAATCAAGAGGCCTGAACTTCAGAGACCTTACCGTGTCCCCCTGCAAACTTTTGGTGCTGTCATGCTTTGCTTGCCTCCTTCTTTCTTGCTCATCCTTGTCATGTGTTTAGCATCTTTTAGGACATATGTAGTTAGTTCGATGGTCATTATTTTAGGAATTTGTTTATATTATGCGTTAGAACTGTCAAAGAACAAATTGTGGATACCAATCACTGTGAAAGAATCTCCTCCTTCTGATAATGATATTGAAGGCTCTGCAAATATGCTGCACAGCCATCCACCAGCCAGTGATGAAGCTTCGGTTGGACTTCTATCAAACCCATCTTCATCATCGGCAACAGAAGAGATGCCTGCTAAGGCCTCAGTAAGGAACTTCTGAAATTTTGTTTCGTATGAATGATTCGACGCTATATCAAGCTTTTATTCGTGGCAGAAGGATATGGGAAAATCTGTGTCATTCTTGCATTGTAATATTACTGCATCCTGTTTTCTCCAAAATGAAATTCATAGCAATATATAATTTATGGCAGTAAGATCTAAAATTAAATAGCCTCATTGTAATTGTATACAGTATTACATTGGAAGAAGGTAGAAGATAAAACTATCTCCGCTGATGGTGAAACAACTTAACAAGTTCAAACACTAATCAAATTATGAATTAACAAGTACAAACACTAATCAAACGGCTCTTTCAAATCACTTCTTTGGAGGAGCATGAAACAGCTTTTTGTTCTTTGGAGGAACATGAAACACTAAATAACAAAAGTTTTTTATCATCGTCAGATGGCTTCACATCAAAGTTATCCAAGGTTTACGCACAGAAATATCTACTTGAGATCAACTAATGCAGTCATTTGCAGATGCATCCTCAAACTAATGTTGAGAAGGATAGTGATTGGACTAAGTACTAGTTAGTATTGTATTAATCTTAGCCAGCTTTCTCCAAGCTTGCCATGTATGTCATATATACATTCCAAATATAAGAAAATCCATTGCTCACAAGAGGCTGCCATAGAAAAACAAAGTAGATTGTCAGCCACCATGTTTCATCGACATAAAGAAGTAAAATTTAGGCTTCCCCATTTAGTTCTACGTTCACCCAGCAATCTTAAAGAATCTTACTAGGAACCTACGGGGAGAAGACCTTTATGGTCCACCTAGAAGTTGCAGCTTATATTTTAAAAGGTCTCAGACATACCTGCAAATTAACTGGGACAAATTTGAAAGTAACAAAATCACAGAGAGGCCAGTACATGACTCCATTAATCATAGTAGGAACCAGATCTCGTTTCAGTCGGGAAATGATCTCTTCACCTCTTTCGCCTAGGTGAAACAGTCACAATGCAGAACTCATATTAATACGCACATCTAACATATCAGATGCACCAAATCTAAAGAACACATAACACACAAATCTGATAGCATAGGCATTCAGAAACTTGTCAAATCTGATTGCTCTGGACCAAGCACACTTAATCATGGAGTTTGTAAGAGTTGAGTCTGTAAGGAACCCCACCCCCGACCCAAAAAAAGCACCTTAAATATGTAAGTAGTTTCGATCGAATCCTATCCATGCTTATGACATCACCCTTTCTAGACCGAGGTGTTACCTCACACGGAGAAGAATTTTAGCCATGCTATAGTGTCTGAACAGAATATAAAGAGTTTATTCTGCCAGAATCTGCGGACAGCTCTTTTGATGGAGTGCCGCAAGTAACTGTATACATATGATACGATTTGCCCATGAAGAAAAATGTAATGAGTGGAACAATATATTACCCTGTAGTGCAGCGTTTGTAGAGAAAAATACAACAGTCATGCAAGGACCATATATTGTCTGCGCCAAAGCAATCTTCTTGAACGTTGAGACAATATCACGATTTGGAAGGACTTTGGACACAAAATTGAACCAGTAATGTAGAGTAGGTCCTAAAAGTAGCATTCCATATCCAGCCATGCGTGATGTTCTAATGAGATCATAAGACTCCCCAGATGACATAGCTATTGTCTGATGACAAAATCAAGACCACTTGAAATGCATAACAACACTATATTCTCAACTATTAAGCAAGCATAACTTAACATAAATTATTTCAACTCAATATTTTAATTCCAGTTCGGATAATATATACTGGAAATACAAACTAGTATAAAGCATTAACAACACTTGAAACCAAAAACCTCACTGTTTTGAAAACTTGATGAAGACCACATTTTAAAATCTATCCAGCAAACAAATTGTATTAAAATTCATATTTTTGATATCAAGGCAGAAAAGCAATTAAAGTGAGAATCTTTGGATTGTATTGAGCAATTGATGGGCACCAAAACATCCAATTATAAGATATACCTGAGAAGTTAAATCGGCAGCAGTGTAGATAAAAGCAGAAGTGATGCTCTTGGTGAGAATGGGTCGGGTCTTAACCATACCCAGATACCAAGTGACGAGCCCGATATTGGAAGAAGGAAACGCGGAAGCCAGCTGGGGTTCCTTGGGTCTCCGATACTCTTTGCATTGCTGATGAAGCTTGTGGTTCCGGATGATGGTGTGCTTCCATGTATTGTACGCTGTGCTTGTGGATGTGTACCCGGTTCTTGTCAACCGGGAGGCCATAGAAGTCGGCAAATGGGAAACTAGGAGGAGTGGGGCCTAATTGGTTGGAGACATCAGACATATATATATATATAGTTGTGTCAAACATGTACACCTGTTGTCTGGGAAGCTAATAGTCAAAGTCAATAATTCTGAGCCAAGAACATAATGTTATTTTTTCCATTTGTCCAACAATATTTTATTCATTCACTAAAATGCAGTCGACATAGAATCTGAGTAAATGTGAATGTGAAACAGTGAAAGTATTAAGTATGAGTAAACGGTAAACCTAACATTTCAAGCGGCCTATCTATAATTCTATATGTTAATGTTAGGGCTCAAAGCTCGCTAAAAAATGGATCCGACTAGATTTACAAATTTGGCACCCCGATTTGGGTCCTTTTAGGATTTAGAGTGCCATTTGTTTGAGTTCGGAGATATTTATTAGGGCTAAAAATACTTTTGATCACACATGTTCATCACTACTTTATATTTTTATCATATATGTTTTCATCTGTCTTCATTACTAATGTGTCATAATGTAAGCTAAATTTTGAAATTTTAAAACATGTGATGCTCACTTGACTAAAATTTAAATGTAAATTCGTCTAATATATATCTAAGATGTCACATATTTTAAAATTTTAAAATTTAATTTACAATATGATAATAATAACAATTAAGACAAATTTTGTAAAAATACATGATTAAATGAAACATGTGTAATGAAAAGATTATACCATATAGTTGTTGTCCTAATATATTTTTGTGCGTTGATTACTAGAGATTAAAATATGGAGAATACACAACATAAAGTGGTGCATATATAAATGAAAGTCTATTGAATGGTGAGTTTGATGCTTTTGGTGGCACTTGTAGTTGGTAATGATAGATAGATATTGTTATGTAAATTACAACTTGAAAGAGTGCCTCTTTTAAGTGGAAAACAGTCCACTTTCACAACTTCAATTTCAAAATCGATGCCGTGTTCAGTTCGGTGTTCCTGATCAACATTCACTTCTTTTTCTTTCTTATTTTCTTTAAGCACACGATTACTACTCAACATTTTACAATTTTAAAATTTCATAACAGAGTATTTCGTTAATAATGATATAAATGACAATGATCAAAATTTCTTAGCCATACTAATATTGGGGGCTTGTGCCCACCATATATTTATTTGCTTCGTCGTGATCATGTCATACAACATCTCTCTGACTAAGTCTATAGAATCGACATGAAATAACTATTTAGTAAAAGTTGGACTCGAATTATTTTGTAGCAGCTCTATTGCTCTAATATTTACTATTGCATTGGAAATTGTTCATTTTCCAAGTATTTATCCCTTTCAATACTTTTCGATTGAAGCTTTCTTCATTTTTTTTTATCGAACATAACAATGCGAATCGAACTTTAATGATATCAAATATGCAACGCCAAGCAATTCCTCTTTCTCTGTCTGAGAAATGCTCCCTTGAGACCATGTCTTCTCTTGAATGTACCTAGAGTACACATTTCATCCATGTACTCAGCTCAAGATGTAATGAAATGCAAATAGATTTAATGTTATTATTGAAGTGAGGTAGTGTAATATCCAGTCCAAAGTGGATGATGTGGTATGTTTGATATGATTTGATAGTTACTACTCATACCATCAAAATGCATCTTCTTTTCGGTAGCCCAACTCATAAGAACTCCAAAGTTAAGCGTGTTTGACCTGGGGTAATTCTAGGATGGGTGATCCACCGGGAAGTGTCCCGGTGATCACGTGAGTGAAGACAAAACGTGCTGGAAAGACCCGTGGTGGTTTGTGAGGTCAGTCCATCAGATCAAATAACATTCCTACCCGGTGTGCGGGGGCGGGGCGTTACAAAAGGTACATCTTATAATCGGTCTTCACATATTCCTTGTGCTTGATTACTCGTAGGTACAATCTTCCAAGTCAGCTCAAAACTCGAGTCCCAAATACAATTGTCCTCCAATTTTATTTTTTTCTATTTTTTTCTACAATTAAATCTTATCTGATAAAATGAGTTAATCGGATAGCCTAATGGAACTCTTGTCAATGACTAGAAGGTCCTGGATTAAAAAAAAAAGCATTGGAAATGAGAGAATAAAGATATAGTAGTAGGAGTATAAGACAATAAAATTGGAAAACGCGTGGTTATCGGTAGGTTGTTAAAAAGTCAAGTCTATATTAGTGATTAGTGGTGGGACGCGTTAGTGTATCCCAAGTCGTCGTCCTCGTCCTCGTCAAAAACCTCTGAAACCTCTAAACACGCCCACTTTTTCTACCCTCTTTATTTATCCCTTCATCCCACTCCTCACCGTCCCAATTTGTTTGTCCACTTTCTATTACGATTTTCAATTTATCATAGACGATGTTGGGATCATGCTTAGCTGACTGTTTTGGGAGGGGGAGGGCCGATGAATTGATGTGGGATCTCAATTTGAGCCAACATGCTTCCGGAGACTTCTCGATTGCGGTGGTTCAGGCTAATTCCACCCTCGAAGATCAGACCGCCGTCTTCACCTCTCCTTCTGCTACATATATTGGAGTCTATGATGGCCATGGTGGCCCTGAAGCTTCCATCTTCGTCAACCAACGCCTCTTTCCATATCTCAGAAGTAATTCTATTATTCATTTTATTATATCATTTTTTATTTCTGGACTTGTTGTTTCTTCTTCTTTTTTCAATTATTAACTGAATTTTGTACAAATTAGTAATTGGATTTGATCTAAAGTAATAAAGATTGATACACATCTTACCGAAAAAAATTAAATTAGAGCTTAACGTTTGTCCTATGTGGTTTCTGATAACTGATCGGGGTTGGTTCCGGAAGATTGTTGATCATATGGTGATTTAGCTTTTAAGAATCCAAGTTAAGATTTTTATTGGTGATTATAGATCAAATGTTTGTTTTTACATATGCTGATTTCGCTTGCAAGAACCAAAGCTAAAATTTTTATATGGATCAAGGCACATGAAACAACCCTTTATTCTAAAGAGTGTTCTAAAATTTTGTGTAGAGTTTTCCACCGAGCACGGTGGGTTATCAGTTGATGTAATAAACAAGGCATTTAACGCAACGGAAGAGGATTTTACTCGTTTGGTGAGGGGATCATTTCCATTTAAGCCAAAGATAGCTACAGTTGGATCGTGTTGCCTACTTGGTGCAATTTCAAATGATGAATTGTTTGTAGCAAACTTAGGAGACTCCAGAGCAGTTTTAGGGCGTAAGAGTCTACATGGGGAGAATAGATCCGTTGTGGCAGAAAGATTATCGACTGATCATAATGTTGCTGTTGAGGAAGTGAGGAAGGAAGTTCAAGCGCTTCATCCTGATGATTCATCTATAGTAGTTCATTGCCGTGGAGTTTGGAGGGTGAAGGGTATAATTCAGGTAATTACTCGATGCTATGCCATAAAGGATTGCGGTTGTATGAATGAGATTATTCTAGTGAAGATGCCTACAAAATGGGCATTTTTGCATGCACTCATAGCACCTTTCCGTTTCATGTTGAACTATACATATATTAGTTGTTTCTTTAGGTGTCATCCAGCCTTCTGTGACATCTCACATAGTGTTTTTTTTCATTTTCTTTGTCTTAAGTTTTTTCCGTATGAAGCATCAGAAAACGTGTATGTATTTTCTAAAGGGTCGTTCTCTTCTTCACTATTGTTCCAGGGATCACATCCTCTGCCCCTTGGTCCAATTTCTCATGCAGCTGAAGCAGCAAGCTTAATGCTCATGAGATGTAGTTGAAGGAATCCCAGAGTCAAGTCTCATGATCCTTGTCTTAGTGAATATAGCCCCCCTTTACGTCTTTGCCATTCTGGATATGGCAATTTCTTTTGACATACTGTCCTCTTGTAAAACTAAGATTAATGTTTTCTTGCATTGTCATGACTTGAAGGTATGCATGACAACCTGTGAAGGACACGGGCAAATGTGGGGGTATAAATGTGGTAGAAAGTATGAACGTCGTGACTAATTTGTGGCGCGTTTTCTGCTCTCAGGTATCAAGATCTATTGGGGATGTTTATCTCAAGAAGCCGGAGTTTAATAGGGATCCAATTTTCCAACAATTTGGCAACCCAGTTCCTATGAGGCGACCAGCATTATCAGCAGAACCTTCAATAGTTACCAGAAAGCTCAAACCACAAGATTTATTCCTAATATTTGCATCAGATGGCCTGTGGGAACATCTAAGTGATGAAGAAGCTGTCAAGATAGTCTCAACAAGCCCTAGACCTGTAAGTTCCAATCTGTAGAAGATAGTGATATTGGTCAAGCTATTATCTACATATTTTCTCCTGATGTTGCGAATTGAGCTGAACCTGGATTTCATTGTTTGTTTCAGTAATTAGTATCTAGAATTTGATGGTATCCATTTCTTGCATGAGTGACGTAGTGTGTTAATTACTCTTTCAACTATAGGGAATAGCGAAGAAATTGATTGGAGCTGCCATTCAGGAAGCTGCAAAGAAGAGGGAAATGAGATACAAGGACATTAGGAAAATTGAGAAGGGAACTCGGCGCCACTTCCATGATGATATTTCAGTAGTTGTGATGTATCTTGATGATCAGAAAAAGTCTTCTCATACACGCAACCAGAACTCGTTTGGTTGCATATCTGCCCCTATTGATATATTCTCGTATCAAAGTTATTCTGGTGAAGTGGGCAAGAAGGATAAGTCATTGCAGCTGGAGAACCGAAAAACTCATGGTGAGTTGCCACTGCTGTGAAATAGATGTGTTTGGGGGGTCGATAGTAGTTTATTGCAGAAGGATTGGGAGAGAATGTTTGGAAAATGTAGATAGATAAAGAGAAGGTTGATGCTCTTGTATAGATGGTGATATGTATGAGCACAGATCTTTACTTGAAAAGATGATTCTTTTGTTCTTTTAATTTAAATATGTAACTTGTTCAATGACCACATCTAGTTTTGTTCCTCTTTAAGCATTTTGAATCTCAATCAATTGCTATCGGGACTTATCGCTACTCTTTCTTAATATTTTCACCAAACTAACATAAATAGACAACATACATCAACTTCTATGAAAACGTCTTACGTTTCAAGATTATTTTATTTAATATCAACTACTTCTACCAAAGACCACTTCCTTCATCTTAACTGCCATTTTCATCTTTGATATAAAAAGTCAACAGACAAAAAAAAAGTCAATCAATTTCTCAACTGCTCAACAATATTCAAAAGACTTTTTTTCGTCTGGGCACCTGAACTTTTGGAATAATCCCAAACAGGCATCTGGTGAACTTTTTATAACAAGTAGGCACCTGTGATGAAAAATTGGCACCTGAACTTTTATTTTCTCTTTTTTCAGATTTTCGCAAATTTTAAAATCCTTAACCCAAGGGCAAGTTAATCATATTGAAAATATGATATCTTAGTGGGAAAATATACAGAAAAATTCAGGTGTCAATCCGAAAAAAGATTTTAGACGCCAAATTTTCAGGACAAAGTTCAGGTGCCACTTCAGAAAGTCTTTCATCTTAATTAATAGCTTCCATTTTCTTTTCTTTTTTTATATTTGTCATTGCTATGATTGGAATTGTGGGCATGATTAGCTAATTTTGCTTCTTTCTTTAATCATATGAAATGGGTAAAAATTCTAACATTGACAACCACTTAAATAAATCGATCTTAAAATCACAAACAATTTATAATACAAGCAGTAACAAACAATTTAAAATATGGGACATAAGAAACATGACTAAATCCATCTAAAAGCCTTGAATTATTAACTTTCTGCAATAGGGCAAAACTGGAATTGAATGCATACCTTCAAAGGGAATCGTATGACGCAAATGAGACCTTAATCCTCTATACCTTATCTTTTTTGCTAAGACATGAGCAATAACCAAACAACACTTCCTAGAATGTCCAAGTCCAAGCTTTTTGGCCAAGACATGAGCAATAACCGGAATTGACTAGGCCACGATTGAACATGAGGGCTAATGTCAAACGGCTCACTAGTGATGAGGTGGTGATGGTGAGGGTGGAGGGGAGGGAAGAAAGGCATGAAGAAGAAGATGATGAAAGGATTTTGGATTGTGGTGGTAGTAGTGATGGGGTATAAGGTTGAAGATGATGTTTTTAATGGGGTTGAGTTAAATATTTGAGGTTGGGTTAGTTTATAATTAGGTTGAGTTAGTTTAAAGTGTGGTGTGACTATTTTACCCTCTATCTAAAATTTTAAAATATGAGAAATTCATAAAAATGTGAAAAACGAAACTTTAGGTGCCAATTTTTTGATCCAGGTTCCTACTTGTTATAAAAAGTTCATCAGGTGGCTATTTGAGATTTTTTTTTCATAGTTCGAGTGCCACATGAAAAAAAACCTATTCAAAATAGCATTATAATAAAGATATGGGTATTAATTATATATTCCGTTAACATTATTAGGAATTCCCAAATACTCCCAAATACTAGTGTTTTTTAGAAATTCCCAAAAATTTGTAAGGGGGCAAAATAAATAATATTTCACGCCTAAAAAACATAATTTGAATACTATTTACCCACACAGCTAATGGGCTGAGAAAATTGGAAGGAGCAGGAGGGATGAGCACAACTACTATAGTTGCTGAAAGCGTTTGGAAAGATATCGAATCCACCCATTCAGGTCCTTTTCCTCCATTCTCCATTCTCCACTTTCTTACTTTTCTTTTCCCAAATCTCTCTACTCGTTCTTGTTGCTTACCATTTTCTTGTTGCCCATTTTCATCAGTCACCGATCATCACCTCTCATTGTTAGTATCTTTAACTATTTATTTCTTTTACTTTTTTCATCTTTCTTGCTTTCTTCAGATCACTATTGATGTAGGTGTGTGTGTGTGTGTGTTTTAGATTACATTTTCTGTTCGGAAAGAATTTTGAAAGAGCAACAAGAATAATTGATCAGAATGGAGTTAAGAAGATCTGTGGCAAACCAAGTGGCCGCTCTATTTTTCAGGTTCTTTCTTTTTTATTTCCAACAAGTGTGACAATTTGTCTTTTCATAATTAGTGTGGATTTGGTTTGTTGATGTAGGTGGTCGGAGAATCGAAAAGGAAAGAGGAATATCTGTGTTTCCCACAACACTATTGTGCTTGTTATTCCTTCTTCTATGACATTGTAAACAGAGGGGAACAACTTTGTGTAAGGTTTACATGTTTTCTTGCTGTTTAAGGCTTCTGTTTTTGTTAAGTGTTTCCCCTTCACATTTGTTTCTGTTTGAATCTCAGTGTAAGCATCAATTGGCTGCAAGACTAGCCGAGTGTTTAGAGGCTTGCATCCATGTTGAGGTACCTGATGAAGAACTGGCTTTATTACTTTCCAAGCTCTAAGTTCCAATTGGAGAATTGATGCATAAACGTCGTCAAGGGCAGAACTTGTATCTTGGTTCTTAGCGTGTAGCCATTGGATTTTGCAATAAAATACTTGTACAATCAGAACTATTTTGATTGTAGGAGCTTGTTATCATCTTTTTTGTACCAAAAGACGGTGATGCCAATGAGCATGAAAATATGAACCTTGTAGAGGTTTTCTGGTTGCCATGACTAGTCCAACATAAATTTACTAATTTAGCATACTATTCTTCTGTAATGTGAGCCCAAGTTCATTTCATTTCTGTGTAATTTGTACGTGCTATGGTGAAACTATTCAATATCAGCATCAATTATGATACATCAAATGCTATACTTTGGATGACGACTTCATTAACTTCCAAGATGGTATGATCATAAAAAACAGAGGAACGTTCATGGATTACCCGTAGGGAGAGTTTAAATGGCAGGGCAGTTGAGGTAGCAGCTAATATAGCATTCATATGATGCATTGCAGATTTGCAGGTTCAGAAGAAAGCAACATTAACATTACCAAAGTTTTAACTATGTGGTACAAAAACAGAAGCAAAACTTCTTAGCAAGAACTTAAAGTTGACAGTAGCATAATACTAATCCTTAATCTAAATGTTGCATTGGCTGCATTGCCCTTCAATTTCCTACGCGCTATCTCGTCCCCCACATA
The DNA here is from genome assembly GCA_003412495.2 of Echium plantagineum. Classification (NCBI taxonomy): domain Eukaryota; kingdom Viridiplantae; phylum Streptophyta; class Magnoliopsida; order Boraginales; family Boraginaceae; genus Echium; species Echium plantagineum. Next base: position 10,657,332 of record CM016564.1, on the reverse strand, counting down.
TACAAAACTGCCAATGGTGTGCAGGCTTCCTCACTTAGGGAAATGAGGGTTCAACAAGCCAGCAATCTCAAGAAACCCAACACTCTCCCTCCCAGCGAATATTTTCTTCAGCTTTTCATCACAGATTATGATCTTCTTATTTGCAGGATCCTGTAACAGAAATAGGTGCTACTACGTTAGAAACAGGCAGAACTGAAGGGATGAACAACTTAAAAGAGGCAAATTGATGGCTTCGCATAAGAAATACAATTGGGTCAAGTGAAAAAGTGCACCCGGCAACCTACAACATATAATAACTTAATAAAATTATGGTTGCCTGTAGCAACACAAATACATGAGTAGGCGCTTGGATGTTAGCGATACAAACACAGAAGTAGATCCAGCGACGAACATATCGATTGATGAAGTATAGAAATTCCATCCTCACACTACTTACTACACTTTGGCATCCAGCATTCATAAACAGAGCAGTAACCACATCCCATTGTTTTCTACATCACTCACTAATGTGTTTAATGTTTATCAGCTTTTTACTAGTAGTATGACTATAACATATACATATTCAATTTTCTACTTGCAAGGAAGTGAGTTTACGAGCTGATTTCAGTATCATACAAATTGTCAATTTAGCAAAAGTCCTTGAACAAGCAAAAAAGAAAACACATATAATGAATCCCAGAGGCCAAAGTAAAAATTAAAAAAACCTGAAGGTTTTGTCCTTTGATGTAAGCCCAGATCTCCTTAAGGGCTTGAGTGCGAGGAATCTCGGGGACCCCACCGAGAAAGTCCTGCATTTCTGGGGAGACTCGGCGCGGCTTCATAATCCCTCTGGGCTCACGAATCTTCTTGGTCTCGGCTGGCTTGGAGGCAGTGGCTAAAGTCAAGAGCCTCAAGCTGCGCGGCTTGACTTCAGAGTGAGGAGCCAGAGGGAGTGCATAGGGCTTACTCAAGGACACACTCAATATTCCTATTCCGAAAGATAATGCCATTTTTAAACCAAAACGAAGATTATTTGCTACAAAAATCAATTCACAGACGAGATAATAAGTAGATAAGAAGAGGAAATGGAGAACGCCGAACCCTGTGCGTGTTTTTATCCCTTTCATGTTTCTTGACTGTAATGCCCTTTATCAAAGCCCACCAAATCCATACAATCCCTATAACGATCAAATCAAATGGGCCAATGCCCATCTAATAATATCATTGCTACTATTACAATTCAATAATAGATAAACAATTATTTGTGGTAATTGACCATGTAAGTAAATAATCATGAATTTAACAGCAACTTTGCTATGAAAACTCAAAGTGTACAGTTTATTACTTTAACTTTTCTAATCCATCAAATATGAATCAACATCAATGATATTTATAGGAGTAACATATAACATTAGTCATCACTCACATGATTTATAAAAGAGGTTATTAATATAAGTGATTCGTCAAGTAGCTTATCAAGATATGTAACTCACTAGATGACTCATCCGTAGCTTATCAAGCTAGAATATATCTCATTATTAAAACCATCCTGGTAAATCCAAAGGAATAAAATTCGAATGAAGGAAAAGGAATAGGATTCTAAATAATAAGCACATGTTGCCCATTAAAAAATCTTGACAAGAAAAAACCACGAGGCCAAAAATCTTAACAAAGGAAAAAATAGTATAACTGTAATCTAAGGGTAATTCCCCCTCATCAAAACTTCATCAAGTTCATTGTTTATACAGATGTCATCCGATCCAGGAGACTAGCTTCCTGATAGATTGTTGTTGGTAAAGACTTTGTGAATAAATCGGCATAATTTACACAAGATTGTATCTTCTAGATACTTATCTCTTTATGAGAATAAGAGGGTTTTGGTGAAATATACTATTCGATCTCCTTTGATACAATCTTCCTTTATTTATGAGATACATGCTATATTATCTTCAAGGATGATGGTTGGTAGTTCGGTAACAGATTATAATTTATTTCTTATGTCTATTCCATTTCTACACAATTCCAATTATGTATTCAAATATTCCCATTTTTATCGTTACTTAGCCTGTATTTCAAGTATTTTAGAACATATTCTCAGTACATAAAAATACAAGTTTGTACGTCGAAAAGATCTTGTAATAATTTTTATATTTTCGTTTTTTAAATACATACTAGAGGCCCAAGTGGCTAACTAGTAATACGTTAGGCTTCAATCCATACTAAAAGATACGGTTCACTATACTTTTCGTTCATTAATGGTTCATTAATCATAAAAAATGTATATTGTATCTATTTAAATTATATTTTCTTCTTCTTTTGGTATATTTTAGGTAATACGTACCATTATGTCCAAAAAAATTCATTAATATCAATCATCTAAGCTTATTTTTTCGTTTTAGATAATTTGTACCAACTTGTTTAGCAGATTTTGGTACACAAACGATATCGGTCTATAATATCATTTTGATATATTTCTTTTAAATATTTTAGGTTGGACCATCTTATAATGATATATTTTAGTAATGAGTATCATCTTTAAATTGAAATTAATTATATATATTGATTAATGAGCCTTAATGAACGGTATTATTAATGAATCGTAGCCGTTCTCACATCCATATACTATAGTTTGTTTGCGAATAACAATGGAAGTAATGTTTGATACTTCGTGAATGGCTTCTGATATCACTCACGTTTGGCATTTGCCCGATGAATTAACATACTAATTGACGGAATGACCTGATGGGTACTTTTTGAAACATGCATGATCAAATGGAGCATTTCAAAACATATATAATCAGCTGGTGAATGATTTAAAACATGTATAATCAAACGGGTTATTAGTACTTTTTGAAATTAAAGTTATGAGTAGCATGAATGACGATGGTGCAACTACGTAAGAGCTGGAAAGTTTATGATCTAGTTGTATTTATGAATTAAGAAAGCAATACATTACTGAAATGGTAAGAGTATAAGTTAGAGGTTGTGAAGTAATGTGAGTGAAATTAGTAGTCCGAGTACTCCCAATCTCCCATCCCATTCCCATGTGACCCTTAAAAAACTTTATTCAGAAAAAGGACCATTTGCAATATTATGCATATCGGCGACTTTGACCTTCTAACGTCTCTGTGTTTCACTCTCACTTCTTTGTCTTATCTCCATATCTGCACAAATATATTTTCTATATCCTTAAATGATTGATATATTTTGATTTTTATAATCAACAAAACACAATTTAAAAAGTAAATATTTTTTATTTTACATACGAAAAAATTATAAAAAGTTAATATTTCAAATATATATACTGAGACGAATCTAACAAGGTACCACATGACCAGGGGCATAACTAGGGGGACTAGGGGGGAGGGGTTACTGGGAAAATGAAGGAGGGGGTGGGGGTGGGAGTGGGGTGTGAGGAAGAATGAGGGGTTAATTTGCAAATTATAGTTTTGTTATTATTAAAAAGTGCCCAAAAAAATAATAAGTGTGTTATTTCAAATTTGCCCTTCTTTTAGAATGAAATTTAATTTTGAATTTGACATTTTAGGGGGTAAAGAAGGATAGTTTGGACCCTGTTTTGAAAATAATCAAAGTTTAGGAGGCCCCCACAAGCGTGTGGATACTTTAGGGGGTCAAAAGAAAATAAGCCAAAGTATTATAATGCAATTTAAAATTTTGGTTATAATAGAGGGTGCAACATGAAAATAAGTCAATCTGGTAGCAACAATTGGAAGAAACGCATGCATTATGAGTTTCCATAATAAATGTTGATATAGATATAGTAACGCTTTAAGCATATGAGAGTTTTATCACTAAACCAGATCGATCACCATTAAGATCAATAAATCAAATTTTATTGCTCCAATTGACGCTTTAACAACTTCATAATTTGCCAATGTCCACGTCTCAACCAATGCTCAAACTTACTGTGTTGCTCTCCTTCCTATTATATGGATTTTCAATCTATATATAATTTTTACTTGATCTCTCAAATTTAATTTTCAATAAGCTTAAGTTTTCGATTATAATTGAATCGATTTTCCCTTCATCCTCAAACGATGCTAATTATACGCGTCAGCACGCATTATCTGATCATGGCTAGCTTCAATACTATGCAAGAGGAGAGTCTTTATTGTTGATTAGAACCAAAATAACAATAACTAATAAACCACCAAACTACTAAGTACTAATTACTAAACCCCCATATTATATTACATATATATACGTCTAGTTTATCCTTCAGGCCTTCCATCCCCCAAACTTCTTCTTCCCATTTCTTTAATCAGATCAATTCAAATTACGTAGCCGCTAGTTTCTTTAAAATGGATCCACCCCTTGCTGTTTTGCTTGCCTTGATGTGCATTTTATTAGCTAGCGTTGGCGGCCAAGCTCCGGCTAACTCACCAGCTCAATCAACTGCAACTACCCCTAAATCATCTCAGGATACTAGCACCTATCCACATTCTCCTACCTCAGCACCCCCACCAACAACCGCTACTACACCATCTTCATCTATTAAGACTCCTTCAAATGTGGTCGCTCCAACTTCATCACCAACATCAACTACTCCACCATCTTCATCTCCATCCTCAACTATTAAGACACCTTCACCTGTGGCTGCGCCATCTTCCTCTCCACCACCAACCGATAAGACTCCTTCAAATGCGCTCACTCCAAGTTCACCACCAACATCAACTACTCCACCATCTTCATCTCCGTTGTCAACTGTTAAGACACCTTCACCTGTGGCCACACCTTCTTCGTCTCCACCATCAACTGTTAAGACACCTTCACCAGTGGCCACACCATCTTCGTCTCCACCATCAACTGTTAAGACACCTTCACCAGTGGCCACACCATCTTCTTCTCCATCGTCAACTGTTAAGACACCTTCACCAGTGGCCACACCATCTTCTTCTCCATCGTCAACTGTTAAGACACCTTCACCAGTGGCCACACCTTCTTCTTCTCCATCGTCAACTGTTAAGACATCTTCACCTGTGGCCACACCTTCTTCATCTCCACCATCAACTGTTAGGACACCTTCACCAGTGGCCACACCTTCTTCTTCTCCATCGTCAACTGTTAAGACACCTTCACCTGTGGCCACACCATCTTCTTCTCCATCGTCAACTGTTAAGACACCTTCACCTGAGGCCACACCTTCTTCTTCTCCATCATCAACTGTTAAGACACCTTCACCAGTGGCCACACCATCTTCTTCTCCATCATCAGCTGTCAAGACACCTTCCCCTGTGGCCACACCAGCAAACACTCCACCATCTTCATCTCTATCTCCAACAACTAATAATATGCATGCACCCATGGTCACACCTGCATTACCACCAACAACAAGTATTTCACCATCACCTGTGGCCTTAACAGTTTCACCACCACACGTTGCTACTCCACCACTTAGCTCATCACCTCTAGCTTCCACGCCACCTGTGGTTCCTTCACCAGCACCAACTACTCCCCTTTCTCCACCACCACCAAGTCCTTCACCTACTCCCGAAGTCCCTCCACCAACACCACTTGCTTCTCCTCCAGTTGAGGTCCCGGCTCCTGCTCCAACAACCCCATCACCATCGCCCTCAACATTACTGAGTCCTCCAATTCCGCCTACCAATGCTCCTGCCCCGGCTTTCGATACTCTGGCACCCAGTCCACTTGCAACTGATGACACCACGGTTTGACATTTATTTTTATTTTCTTAATTTTGAAAATATATTTTAATAAACGAGGTGTCAACGTTAGGTGATTAATTATGCCACACTCTAATATTTAGTTAAAGAAATAAACATTATCGAAATGTTAATGACATATTAAAATAAAGTGTCTGAGAATATGCTTATTTTTCCATTGAGATGAACATACAAGTAAATATGTGAAGAGTAAAAGGCAACATGAGTTAATGAATTAAATGATGAGATTCGTAAACAACAATTTATATATATATATTAGGAAGCAAAACAGTAGTTGTTTGATAATTGGCATCTCTAATTTTGTAAACAGAGTGGAGGAAGGAATTTCAAGGCAATGAAGAAGAAGATGATGTTGATGTGGAGCCTGGCCACTTTTGTCATTACATCCTATACGTTCATGTAGAACCTTTTACAATAATATCACAAACTATGCATATAATAATAATAATAATATTTGTATTTTACTATAATCACTCATGCATCGTTCTCGATTCAAAATAGTGTTTGTTATTCAATTCTTTCTTGTTGAAATATTATTATTCATATTGGATGAGATTTATATATAAGAGTCATTTTGTTGGACCAAATTTTTTTATTAACGTCTTATACTATCATGCATACAGCATATACTCCCTATTTACTATTTAGTCCCTACCATTTAATTACTAGTTTGTGAATAAACATGTGAATGATTGCACAACAATATAAAGTATATATAGTTTAACTTGCTACTAAATTGTTTTTTAGTATCACAATGCTAAATGACAATTTTGTAAATTCATCCTTCCAAATACATACATTTAGCTGACTAATAAATAAAGACGAAACCCGGCCTCATTATTATCCTTGAACAGTTTCTTCCCCAAACAAAAACCATGTTTCTTTTCTCCACATTAAACTCAAAACAGAAACCGCAATTTCCGACATTGCACAAGTTGGAAATATCGATCAATTTTGTGAAGATAACTATTGGGAGATATCCAAATCTTACATGGAATATCAATTCCAATGACAGAACCATGTTCCACATTGTTGTTTTAAGAGAAAGAGAGGATTTGATTTTGGATTTTCGAACATTATATCTGTACGCTTAGGCTCAAAAACTCTTAAAAATTATAAAATCGTTTTAATTTTGACTTTAAACGTTAGAAATTAACAGACCCGTTAACATAGAGATCATTTTCGCACCCGTAAAAATACAATGTACACCTATTTACTAGGACCATTTCAGCAATTATCGATGGTAGAATAGATAGCAGCAGGCAGCAGGGTGTGGGTAATGTTAAGTTTCTTTGTATGTGGCACATCCTTAATAAATGCCCAATTCTATTTATTACGTTCCTTGTTGCCGACAGTTTTTGGTCTAAGCCCTAAGGAAGGTCTTGTTAATATCCAATTCATTTGTGCATTATATATTATATATCAATTTATGTTACTCCAATCCTATGTTTGGTGCGTGTAGTAGCAGATCCGTTATTGATCTCCTCTGTTACCTTCTTACAGCTTTCTATATATACATGCACCATTGCTTGCTACTTGCTTCTGAGCTACTAGTAGTTATAGGGACATATTTAGCTGATGCTTTCGAATCTTCATTTATTTGTTTTTCATATTTTTCTCATTCAGCTCCCCAACTCTATAGTTATTCAATTATTAATTAAATACTATGATATTCAAATCACGAATCACCTTAAGTCAAAGTTGTGCCGTATAGATGCCAATTACAACACTAAAATTAGTTAATTTTAACCATACAAAAATCTTCATTAATACTCCCTCCCTCCTTAAATCATTGCTACATTTTAACTTTACATTGTCAAACTTTAAAAACATTGATCAATAATTCTCATTAACCAATAATAAATAATATAGTTATATGATATCTTGTTAAATACGTTTTTTTGAACTATAAACTTTATTATAATTTTTTTCATATATAAAATAAAAAATATTTATATTTGAAATCGTGTTTTGTTAACCATAAAGAATCAAAATGTACCAATCATTTAAGGACGGATGAAATAATACCTTACCAACTACTCCATATCACACATATAATTCACCCCATTCTTTGGGCTAATTGAATTGGTGGTAGAAAGAAAGAAAGGAAGGGGTGAATGCTACCATGTTAATTAACCATTAAGCACTGTAAGTCGTTGACCATAACTAACGAACAAAATATAATTAGTATTACAAAAATACAAGTTGATGCATACCTTTGTCAACTCAATTAATGCTCCCATCTCACTTAATTAATATTTTATCTAACATTTACTCCATAATTTCAAATCAACTACTCTCTCTTATTTTTCTTAACCTATTGTTTAGAATGTGGGTACTCAAATTTCAGAAACTTTTACTATTAATATTAATTAGTTGATAAGAAATAATATAATCATGTTGGATCTTGTTAGATTCGTATCAATCTATATTTTTGATATATCAACTTTTCTTAACTTTTACATGTGTAGAATTAGAGATATTTTCGTTTTAAATCGTATCTCGTTGACAGTAAGAATTCAGAAAACTATCTTAAAAATTAAAAAAAACAAAGGGAGTAAAACCGTTGCATCGGTAGCTACTTCCAGCTTCCAACGCCCTAACATAATAATATAAATACTATAAAATTGTTTGAAGGATAACATAATAATATAAATACTAGTATAAAATTGTGTTTGATATATATGGTAAGGTAGCATCATATTTCTACCCCCTCGCTTCTATTCCTTTTCTTTTTGTACTCATCTTTCGGTAGAACTTTGGAGAAGAAAAGCCACCATTTTTTGTGATTTTTTTTCTCTTCCTTATTTCATTTGTTTTAATTTTGTGTCTTCAATAAACATAATGTTACATCATGTTAATCTAACATTATTTACTTCTTTTGTTTCTCTTCGATATTCTTCCTTTGACTATTACGATATAGATCAGGTCGTTCCTCGGTGTTTACTTCAAGCTGAAGAGGTATTTTCTCGATATGGGTTGTTTCTGGCACGTGCAAGCTGTCTTTATGATACGCGGGCTTCGATCACTTCATCCTATCTCGGTTTTTCGAGAAGTTCTTTTAGAGCCTTGGAGGCTGGCGCTTGTTTCTTTCTTTACATGAATACTTGGTCAGACATATTGTAATTTTTTGCGGTAGATTTATCGTTTTGGTGTTTGTATTTTCTTGTTAGCCGTTTTGTGGCTGGTTTTGGTGGCCGGTTGTGGCCGTTTTCAGTGGCCTTTCCGGGTGACCGTTTTGTGGCCTTTCGATTTTGTTGTTCGGGTTACTTTTTTTTTTTTTTTTGTGAGCTAACTGGAGGTCAAATTTCAGTTCACAAGGAGGGATGATTTCGTTGGTCACTTTGATCCGTCTCTTGAGATCAGTGGGATTTGGGAAGTTGTCGCTCCCCCGCCCTTTGTTGGCATTTATGCCCAATTTTGGTTTTGACTATACTTTTTAATGTTTATCATTTTTAATGATATTATATCGTTTGACTAAAAAAAGGTAGCTTCACATTTATAGTTATAATATACTAACACTTATGGCATGATAATAGTAGATTTGATAAATATTAAGTTATTACTAACTAATATGGAAATATCATGTCCTCTCAGTTCATTTTTAATATTATCGATTAGTTGTCTTGATAGATGGAAGGATGAAATCGTCATTTTAATGATCTTCATGCACCCCTATTAAGAAAAATACTAAATAAAGGTAAATTATGGGATATGTATTAACTGATCCCAAAACTATAGATTGTGTGTTAACTAACCATTTTCAACATAGGATTGTTTTTTAAAAGAATCAAACTCACGTCCTTAAAGAAAAGATGAGACGTACTCAACACTCTAGCTTTTTACAGGTTGAGATATGCCCCAAACACATCTTAATAGATGAATTAGTTAGGTAAGTTAGTTACTTATTTTTAATGTTCCATTCAAATTTAGAATTTTGATTATTGACTTTTATTTTTTGAACTCAAATATACACAAATTAAGTTTGGACGAATTGAGGTTAGAAAGTTTGTTGAATTTGAATATTGTAAAAAAAAAATTACTGTAACAACGACTGTGAAGATAAATTCCTAACATTTGGGGGGAGGGCCGAAATTTGTTGTTGTGAAAATTCTTTTGTTTAATAGGAGTAAATAAGAATGTGATAAATGCGGCGATTGAGTATGTAGTCTGGATCCTTTCACCTAGAAAATAAAGGTACTCGAACTACAAAAGGACCACTCCAATTGACTCGTCATTGTACAACCCACTTGATTTTTTTTTTCTTTTTAACGCATAAGTAAATTTAATTCAAGCTAATAATTTATGATAAATGTGTATACGAATATCAAAATTTGTTTTAAAAGGAGCTCGTTAAACTTATATAGAGTTTTTTAAAAAAAAAGTTAAACCCACCGAGAGACTTACGTGTTACTAATAAATAAAAATAATACAAAGTCTTACGAGTGTAATCGCAGCACAGTGAATACATGCATATCTCAAAAGAAATAAAATTACTTTATATAATGGGGTCCATGATTTTGGAAATACCCATTTTAGGAGGTGGGGTGTTATAACAACATCCCAACCTGCCCCGGAATAAACCGAGTCAGAGGGAGTCCCACCCCATTCCCGTGATCAAACGCTAAAAAACACCCGAAAGGTCAAAATAAAAACCCCTAAAACAGATAATAAATGTGCTCCTAAATAATATAATATGAACACGCTCAACAAAACTATAATTAATCGCAGGACGACGATCTCGTTAAGTCTGAACTATGATCCTCCTATCCTCAGATGCTACTTGCCAGATGTCCCCTCCATATAATAAATGTACAACCCACTTGAAGTTGATGCTTAAATAACACATAAGAGGGAGAGGGATGGCCTATATTTTGTATCATAGTACTTGAATATTATTATTAATTGATGATAAAAAAATTTACATATAAAACAACGTCAGTTATTTTAAATGATAATTTAATAAATAAATTCTTACTTCATTCAAATCTTATTCCTACATATTAGAGTTATTAAAAGAGTACATATTTTATCTTTTTATAATAAGCGACGTTAAAAGAGTACATATTGATTATAAATGTTGAGAGCTTTGTATTAGTAATATGCATAAATGAGTGAATTACTCCTTGATTGCAGAGTTGAACCTCAATTATAAATGATCTCGACTTTTAAATTTCATTGACTACCATTTGGTTCGATTTTTAATGGTGTTACAAAAAATTAGAGCGTTATAGAATGTGAAGAACCAAAGGTTGGAAACTTTGAATAAATAAGTCCGAAATGATATACGTAATATAGATTTAAAGTGAATTACATGTTGGAATGGCATTGGATAAAAACAAAATGGAGGTTTGGGTTGATTGAAACAATAAATTGAAGGGCGAATAAAATTTTGAAGCTAAAGCTTGGTTTGAGATTGATTTATAAGTGTAGACAATCTCTTGTAATGTTGAAGAATATATGGTTTTCCTGAAGATTGGTATGTATAGAATAATACATAAGTTAATAATTTATGTTGAAGATAGGAATATATGATATAAATAAAATGAAGTAAGTAGTTGGTAAATTATGTTGGGGTGAAGAGTAAGACTAATAATGAGACTAATAATAGCTTTGGTCTATTTTCATCTCTTTGTATTCTCTAATAACTAATTCATAACTCAATTACACACTTGAACTAGTCACTACTACTCCTAATTCCTAATTCCTAATTCCTAAAAGATAAAAACTTGGAATAAAGGAAAAGGAGAATTCTTGGTCTATTAAAGATACAACACTACATCCACAAAAGCTGCCCATTTGATTTTACTTGTTGAATCTTATGCATTTTTAATAAGCTCATGTATATGTATTTCTCATATATTTTTGTAAACAGAATGAGAATGATGAATTGAATATAGAGTAGTATAAAAGTGAGTTACTACTATAGCGTAGGCAACACACTATTCTTTCTCATATGAAAATGCATAATAAAACACACACACAGACACACACACGAACGATGTCTCCTCAAGTGTTTGGGAGTAATGATGATACCATGGGCACGCCAATGTCGAATGTCGAATGTCTAATACGGACTAATAGTATATTTTACTCATTCCAACAACCACTCTCCATGCATTCCATTCCAGTCAAACCTTCACCTTAACTTTTCAACTTACACTTTAAAGTTGTTTACAGCTGCCTTTGATGCTATTCATTATTCAACACATTCTCGAATAATCCCACACCATCTGCTTCATTCATTATTAAATACTGATATTCCAAACAATTAGTTTACAAAACCTTATGTAAAAACAATTCATGGTAAAAACAATAATTGATTTAAAACAACAGATGCTTGCCTTACCATCTTCCTTAAACATCTAACTTTCCCTAAGGAGTAATCCCATACTCCCTTTAACTCAATCAACAAAAATACAAACAGACAACAAATGTCAACCAAGACATACAATAATTCCTCACTCTATAACACTATTTTAACACCACCCTCCTACACCCTACAGATTAGAAGGTAAACTAAAACTTAACCTCCTTGTACTACTAGTCTCTACGGAAATTCAGCCCAACCCTTTGTCGGATTCATATCAATATAATCTCAATCTACCTACACCTTTCTTCTGCCAATGTCAACACCACCTAATTACTACTTGCAGGACCTATGTGTTAGTCGTCGGCCTACAGATTTCAACACCACTCAACTCACCAATAATCATGACTCAGTCCACAGTGCAGCAACCTTCGCGCTATGACCTGCAACATAATTGGGTCCTTTAGTTCCGCCTTCTTCATGGATTTGACATGTTTCACCAATGGAACCCGATCTTAGGTCTGCAGGTGGAATGAAACAATCCATAGATAGGCCGGGAATATTGAACCCCACCTCTTCGATTGTCCAAGCTTCTTCCATTCTCGTCTTCGTATGGCTCATTGCTGTTTCTCCAAATCGAAAGAGGGTTACCACCGATCTCCCTGAGTGAGCAATCATGATTCCTTCAACAGGGCGATAATCGTCTAAGAAAGAGTTGATTGTGGTCTCCCAATAAACGGCATCACCCCCACTTGTTTGAATGCGTGTAAGGTGTGAATCCTCCATGTGAACAATAAGTCCAGTTCTTTGACTGAAGTAGCCAAACAAGACATGCCTTATGATCTCTGCTGGCCCTTCACTCCTGGCTTTCAATGTTTGAGGGTCTGCAGATAGCTTGAGAATGAAGCATTCCTCCCCATTGATCCTTTTCTCTCCAATGCATTTAGCATCAGCAAACACTGCGGCAGTGGTCCTTGGATCAAGACCCTGAAGATATGTAATCGAAAGTAGTGATGATGATGATGATGATGATGGAGAAAATCATACAGAAACTGAATAAATTGGCAACCTGAAGTGCACGTCGAAGGGGCCGTGGAGGACCCTTTGCAGAGTGAGAGCCAAGCCAGGGGGTATGCCTCCAAACAAGTTTGCCATTGCAGCCAGCATGCAGTTTGCTTCCTCCAACTGACAATTCAACATACCACATATCAGGATTCATTTGCCAGAGGACAAATCCCCCAGACTCTGCAGCTGAAGCAGAATTCCTGTTTTTGAGCACCCTGGACGCCGATTCGAACTCAGAAGCCAACATCTTCAACTTCCCCACGGCATATGCATTCTTCACAGAGTTTTGCAGATTTATCCCTCCAGAAGCTGCAGTATACTGCTGCAATATGTATTGTGCCGATGACGTTTCCTGTACAAAAATACACAAAACATACTTTAATAAGAGGCCAACTAAGTAATATAAAAACACGATTGAATCAACATTTAACTCACAATGGGGGTGTTTTTGATGCATATGTGAGGGAGAGGATCAGCAGCAGTAACGTGCACCGGAGCTAAGGGTGCACCCATGACGCCGAGCAGAAGCCTCATATCAGTGCTCCTATATGTGGAAGCCATTGAAGGAGTTCTGGTAAGCTGCTCTTTAACCCACTTCCCAATTCCAGCTCCGACCCGTTTGGAAGCTCCGATCTCGGCATCTTCCGAATCCGGATCCGGACCTGGGCCCTCCATGACCGGCCTCAAACTGCCTGATCTTTCTATCAAGGACTCCTGAGAGCTCGTCTTGCGGCGGAGGAAGGCGCTGATAGGAGAGTTGCTCCGAGCAGGACTGTGGCAGCGTGAGCCGGGCTTGTTTCTTAACCTAGCCGGAGATAAACCTCGTACGACATCAGAAAAGAAGCCTTGTTTTTTGTCCATTTAGAGGGATAAATAGCAAAATGTGGAGTTAGAGAAGAGAGAGATATAGGGAAGGAGGAAGATTGTAAGAGAAGAAAGGAGAGTATGTAATGTAAAAGCAAAAGGAATGGGAGGAATTAGTTTAGTGTGAAAGCAGAAAGTGACTTTTTGAGAGGGAGAAGAGGGAAAAAGCTCCAACCTCACTCTCTGCAACTCACTACTCACTACTCTAGTGGACTGCTTTTTCACACATACCAAAACATTATATACTTTGCTTTATTCAATTATTTATCATCAATAATCACTCAATTTACTTCCCACACAAATAACCTATTTTTCAACTTTTAATTTATTCGTTTAACCATGTAACATAATAACATATACATTTCAATTCAAAATACTTGTTTTTAATACATATCGAATTAAATATTTGAGATTCAATTACTTATTAATATATTACGAAAAAATTAATATTTTGAAAGTTCTTTGAATAATGAATCTAACTACCTCCTTCCCAAATTCTAATTCTCATTTTGTTTTTTACTATCACCTAAACACGACTTTGAACGTATATAAATTTAGTTATGCAAGGGTAAAATTATAAAAATTACTCCCTCCGTCCCTAAAAGATTGTCACATTTTGACTTTTGGTGGTCAACAAAACACAATTTAAAATATAAATATATATTATTCTACATGTGAAAAAAATTATAAGAAGTTAATATTTCAAAAATATATATTGAGACGAATCTAACAAGGCCCCACAAAACTATATTATTTCTTATCGTTTGATGGGAATTCGTGATCAAATTTTGTAATGTTTGACTAACAAAAGTCAAAATGTGACAATCTTTTAGGGACGGAGGGAGTAATATTTAAAACATATATGGTGAAATAAAAATAATAAGATCTTACATGACTATACTATTTGTTATCAACTAATGAGATGAGAATCCATGGTCAATATTTTCAAAGTTTGACCCCTTCCTTACAATTTGGTAATGAAGGAGTACATAAAGTGTTCCATTCCATCACCTATGTGGGGTTAATTTTTAATCGGCAAATGGCCGGAACCATCACCCATGTTTATAGGATGTTTCCAGTCAATCACCTGTGTTTTAAAGTGTTCCATTCCATCACCTATGTTTAAAAACTAGTCCCACTTAGTCACTCCGTTAACATTTCCGTTGAAGCTCCGTTAAATTGGTCACGTATATGGCACATGACATTTAGGGGAGGGCATTTTAGTAATTTCAAATGCTACAATGTTTAGAATGCATCACCCATGTTTATAGGATGTTTCCAGTCGATCACTTGTGTTTTAAAGTGTCCCACTCCATCACATGTGTTTTAAAGTATTCCATTTCATCACTTATATTAAATATTATTATATATATATATTAAATTATATCTTAAATATATATATGATATATAATATGTGTACATATAATTATATATTAACGATAATTAACTATAATTAAATATAATTATATATTAACTATATCATATATATTTAATATTTGTCATATGTATTTAGTATATATAATTATATTTAATATCTATATATTTAATATCTAATCATACTATTTAATATATATAACTATATGTATATACATAATATATATATATAATATATATATAAACACAATTATACCTAATATGATTCAATGTATAAATTATAACATATATATTTAATATTGACAATTGTATTTAATATATATAATTGTATTTAATATGTAATTATATATAAGCGTGATCAAGTGAGCTTCATTTTAAAATATATGTGATGAAATGGAACACTTTAAGACATAGGTGATTCACTGGAAACATTTAGCAAACATAAATGAGGTGATGGAATGGATAACAAACATAGTAGAATGTGAAATTCCTAAAATGCCCCTGCAAAAAGTCACATGCAAGTCACATGACATATTTAACGGTTCGTTAACGTAAAGGGTGATGGACTGGAAACTTTTGAAACATAGGTGATGGAATGGAACACTTTAAAACACAGGTGATTGACTGGAAACATTCAGCAAACATAGGTGATTGATGCGGCCATTAACCCATTTTTAATTTATAAGTTTAGTTATTATCAAAAAGTGTCCAAAAAACTAACAAACTTATTATTCCAAGTTCTTGTTTTCACATTAGTTCATGGGTTAATATTGCTTTTTAGGGGGCAAAATGTGACAAACCATAGTATAAGGTGCAATTTGAGGGTTACGATAGTATTTAGAGTATAATTTAAAACTTCCGTTGTAGTTCAGGGTACAAAATGAAAATAAGCCACTAAAAAAATGGAGGTAGTATTTCTCAATAGAAGTTAAAATACGAAGCACACACATGTAATCAAAATCTGAAGTTAATTCTCGATGTCCGAATCAACTTAGGTAGTTAAGTTTGAAGGAGTATCTTTGTGATTAGACGAGGAGGAATTGTTGGATAGTTGCAAGGGATTCCCTCGAATTTGCGTGTTGATTTCCGAATATGATGAGTTGAGTTCATGAGTTGTGAATTGTGATGGATTCGAATTCAAATTCTAAACGAAGCTTAAATTCTTCTTCTTCTTCTTCTTCAAATGGGAAGAGCAAGAAGCATAAGAGCAATCAGAAAACCCTAGGAATGGCATGGGGTCCCAATTCTCGATCTTCTTCGCGTTCATCTTCCCGAACCTCCCCTTTCTCCAACGTCGGAAGGTTTTTATTTAATTTCTGACTATTCAACTTACTAATTCATATATTATGTGCTCTTATTCTCTCAATCAAACTTCCAGACTTGGATTAATTTGACCTTTTTGTATATCTATATATGTAAGGTTGTATAGTGATTCCTTTGGTAATATATGTGTAGTTACATGGCTGTAAAGAATGAGAAGCTTCACCAACAGTTTGATGCGGAGGCATCAACTTCTTCTCACGGTGCTTCTGGCCGTGGAAACCCCATATTTCAAGGGGTGTCTATTTTCGTTGATGGATATACTACTCCTTCAAGTCAGGTTGCACCATGTTTTCAAACTAAATCACCATCTCTGTATTACTTTTGATGTGTCCTCTTGCTTTTTCGCTTCCGTAAACTTGGACTACAAAACAATTGTTGCTTTATCAGATTTTTTTTATTGGTTTACAGGAGCTACGAAGGTACATGCTTAAGCATGGAGGACGTTTTGAGAACTATTTTTCAAGGCACCATGTAACTCACATAATATGCAGTAATCTCCCTGATAGTAAAATAAAAAATTTAAGGTCTCCACTTCAACATATATATATTTACATCTTTATATACACACATTACCATAAATAGGTGATTTTTGGTGTTTGTTAGCAGGCACTAATGTTGGTTTTGTAACAGATCTTTCAGTCGTGGACTCCCCGTCGTTAAGCCTACATGGATACTAGATTCTGTTGCTGCGGGCAGACTACTAAATTGTATGTCATTTTCATTTTTCAATCTATTTGGATTTCAGAACCTTGGGATCCTCTCTTTAGTTTGTAAAAATGCAGTTTTCATAATCTGAATGAAAGCGCTCGCACTTCCAAAGAACGATTTCCCCCCTATAATTACACTGCACGCAAGGAAAGAGGAAATGGCCGGTCCCATCAGAAGGCCTAAGTATGATGTTCCTTTCCTAAAAATGTGCATTGGGTGTGCCTTGAGATTAAATAGTGAAAACATGAACTTATATGTTTCTAAATCTGTGATTCAAATAAGCTCTTGCTTGGTATATTCTCCTCACAAGTAAAATTGTCTGTTTGTAGGGGTTACATATCAGCTTGATCAGCTTGCTGGAGATGCTCCTAGTCAACCAAAATTGTCATCATTCTTTACTGTTAGTAGTCACACGGTCTCTGACATTGGTGCAACATGTACCTCCAACACAGGAATATCAGATGTGCGAAATTTATTGATACAAGGTGGAGAGCTAGAATGTGCCCATTTACCTGAAGGCTCTGGAGCTTCAGAACACGTCAAGCAGTGTGCTTCGGAGCATGATTTCTCCGAGCATCTTAACTTTTCCGGAATGGTACATGGGGAATCCACTTCCAGTGGAGGAGGCCACAGTAAAGTGGATGAGGCTGAGATAAGTCTTATTGCTACTGAGTTCGGTAACGTTACTGAGTCTCTGCAACACACAGTTACATGCAACGAATCATCATCAGTGCAGAACGATTCCATAGACGACCGGAATTTGGATCCGCTATGCTCAAAAGCTGTTGAGCCTTCAAGCCACCATCAATCAATGTTCGCTGATCCTAATTTTGTGGAGAACTATTTCAAGGTATGTATACTTGTCAGACATCTTTTATGCGTAATAGACTTCAAGAAGTGAATGACATAATCAATCTATTTCTTAATACCTTATTTTGCTGGCATGTCATCTTGAGATCTCCTACTCAATTGTTTTTTTTCTACTGCTGCACATTGTACATTATGTCTGGCATGCCGTTTTGAACATTTAATTAGTGGCACGAACTTATTTCATCATCAATATAGTGTTGTTTTGAACATATATGCTGCAAAATTATATAATAGAAGCGACACCCTTGACTTTAGTAACTGAAAAATAAGCTCTGACATTTTCAGAGTTCTAGGCTGCATTTCATCGGCACTTGGAGGACTCGCTATCGAAAGCGTTTTTCCACCTCATCTGATGGATTTACATCCAAGAGTCTCACTGGTGGTACCGCATCTCAGAAGACTACTGTAATTCATGTGGACATGGTGATTTCATATCTCAAGTAGTTTAGTAATGCTTAAAATGGTATTAGCGTTTCATGCTTTCCACATATTGGTCTTATGAATTGTTTAAAAAATTCGAATATGATACAAGCATAATGCTCAAGAGCTCTACACTGTTAATGATTGAATGTTGTTCTGTTGTTCACAGGATTGCTTTTTCGTATCAGTTGTCATCAGAAACCATCCTGAATTACGGAACAAACCAGTGGCTGTTTGTCATTCGGATAATCCTCGCGGAACTGCTGAAATTTCATCAGCAAATTATCCTGCCCGAGATTATGGTTTTTGAATCATTCAATTTTAATTTTCTGGTCACTATTTTCACCATGATGACTGTATTAGTAACTTTTCTTTCAAACTATTTAAGGGGTGAAAGCGGGGATGTTTGTGGGGGAGGCCAAGGCACGATGCCCTCACCTGATCATTTTGCCTTACAATTTTGAAGCCTATGAGGAGGTATTCAAATATTTCATAATGGCAGTTGACATATACCTAAGAAAACTATGCATTCTTACAATTTTGTGTTGTTTTTGTCCTATTGGTGCGTGTTGTATGCAGGTGGCTGACCAATTCTACAACATCTTGCATAAACACTGCAAAAAAGTGCAGGTTCACCAGTTTCTCTACCTTCTTGGGTCCAGGTTTTGGACTTTTGTTATACAGATTTGACATGGTGAGTGTTCACGGATTTAGGCTGTCAGCTGTGATGAAGCTTTTCTGGATGTCACGGATTCACCAGTGGATGATTTTCAGCTTTTAGCCTCAATTCTCAGAAAAGAAATTGTAGATGCAATAGGCTGCACAGCAAGTGTGGGCATGTCAGGAAACATGCTCATTGCTCGTCTTGCTACACGAGTTGCAAAACCAGATGGGCAATGTTATATCCCTACGGAGAAGGTATATACTACACTTGATGTCTCGTACTTCTCATTTCATATCAGGAAAAAAGAAATCATTTGAGGATTAGATGCTTGCTTGATGAGGAGGGATATTCTTTACAGACAACGTAAGAACCCCTCTCTAGTGCTTTTAGATGAACATATTAGGCATAGCATCATAATCATACAAATATGGTTCGATGCTGATACCGTGATACCTAGGAGGAAGTTATGTGTCTAAGACCATGACTAGTATGGTCGTATTCCAAAGCACCATCCCGTCCCTTACATTTATTACTGGGGAGTATGATAGAGCTTTAATAAGTTATCATATTCAGCCACAATAATGTCATATACATGATTCATTTGCAGTCACTATCCTCAAAGTTGTTAAATTGGTGGAAATTTACTTTGTTCGTTTTCCCAGAGAAACAAGGTGCAAATAATTTTAAAATCTATGTTGTTTCCTGTGTATTGTTTTTACTCCCATGACCTTTAAGATCGTCTATGGATCCATTCACTATCTAGAATATGTCTGAAATACTTGTTTGTGGTTCAGGTTGATGAATTTTTGCATGAGCTCCCAGTCAAGGTTCTTCCAGGAATCGGTCATGTGCTGGAAGAAAAGCTGAAAAGCAGAGAAATTACAACATGTGGGCAGTTGCGAGTCATTTCTAAGGTCTGGTCAGTCTGGCTGTGTTACATGCCAATATTTTGTTAACTATCTTGATCTTACTTATTTTGATATCAAGGTTCTCTTGTTCATCCTGATGGCTTTCAATTATTAATTTATATTTCACAGACGTGCTTGCGAACTTTACTTGCACCTGTATTATCATTTAGAATATGGACTTCGAGAAATGCATTTCCTAAATTAGTTTCGACTTTATCTCCTCTCTTCTATGTGAGGTGTGTCAACTGCATGAATCTTAGTTTTATTGACTTTATCTCAGCTATAAATGTAAACCCAGCGACACCATCAATTTTTTAATGTGTATGTTACCGTTTTAGAAATTAAAGCTTCTGTAGGAAGTTCTAAACAATTTAAACTAGTTGCTTTAAAGCTGCCAGCAATTTTATCACATTGTCGCATATTTGAATTTTGTGGTCCAGGAATCTCTTCAGAAAGATTTTGGTTTGAAGACAGGTGATATGTTGTGGAATTATAGCCGAGGTATCGATAACCGGCCGGTTGGAATGATGCAGGTATGTGTTCCGTTAATATGCTAAATTAGCCACTTGGTTATCTCTCTCTCTCTCTCTCTCTCTCTCTCTCTCTCTCTCTCACACACACACACACATTGGAGATGGAGGATGATTTGTATTGCACACATGTAATCGCGACATAATTTGTTATTAACCATTGCAGGAAACCAAATCAGTTGGTGCTGAGGTTAATTGGGGTGTAAGGTTCAACGACATAAAGGATGTCAGTACTTTATTATCTGGTTACCTTATTTCGCGAATAAACACTTGTATGAAGTTTCAAACTCAGATTACTTATCTGTTATCAGGCTCAAACTTTTTTGGTGAAACTCTCCAAGGAGGTTGCACTGCGTCTGCAAGGATGTGGGGCACAAGGGCGTTCTTTTGCACTAAAGGTCTTCAGATTTGGATTTTGTACATCAATTTGGTTCTTTTTTATTATCAAATCAGAATTTCAGTATATTTTTTATTCTTTATGCCTTCAATGATTGGCATGTGTAGATCAAGAAAAGGAAAGCTGATGCTCAGGAGCCTATAAAATATATGGGCTGTGGAGAGTGTGAAAACATGAGTCATTCACTTACGGTGTGCAATATCTCTGATCTGTTGAAGTATTTACTTGATACATAGCTGAGCAGCAGTCGATCCTAATGCTTCACTATGTCTATAGATCCCAGAGGCTACTGATAATCCTGATGTACTTCAGAGGATAGCAAACCAGCTCTTCGCTTCGTTCAATATGGGTAATGCGTCATATCTGAACTCTGCATTGCTCCCCTATAATTATGATTTCTGAAGGACTTATATAAACTAGTATAGTTGTCAAGGAATGAGGTTCCTTGTTTGCATTTGTTTTTTTACATTTTTTGCATGCTTTGCTGTTCAGTTTTATGGTTAGAAGTTGTCAGCTCTTTCTCAATGTCTGAGATGGGTGGGACTTCTTCGCTCCGCTTAGCCTTATCCCCCTCTAGGAGTATTTTAGTGATAGGTTCTATAGGAACTAGGCGATCCTAGTTGGTCAAATTTTATTACTCTGTCACTGTTGTAAATACATATGAGTGCATTTATTGAATATATGTCGTTGTGTAAGTATGCAGTAGTAATAAGATAAACCATAGTTCTCCATCCATGCTCCGTAAGGGGAAATGGTTCTTCAGCCATCTTGTCCATTTGTTTCTCTTTTTGATTTCTGTTAATATGTTCTTCCCATCCTTTCAGCCATAAGATTGTAAACAATTTCTTACCTGATCAATGTCAATAGAATGTTGAGCGTGTCGGCCCTCGGCTCTCTCTTTTTCATATAGAGTAGTGACTTTACTTGTGGCATTCAGATGTGAAAGATATCAGAGGGATGGGATTACAGGTTTCAAAACTTAAAGAAGCAGAGAGTGCCAAACAAGGTATGACTTTAATTTTCTGTAACTGACAGTTACCACTCAGTGATGCCCCAAAGAATTCCTTGTCATGTTTGCATTCCCAATATATTGTGAATTTCTGGTGTTGTTATGTAGATATGTACTAATTATTAGCTGTTTTGTATTTGTTTTCTACTTATAAACATTTTGTGGGGTTCCTTGTTTCTCTGAAGGCTCTGAGAGGAGTTGTATCCGTTCATGGATCCTTGCCTCCTCAGCTAAAACCAGAGACCAACCTAGTATTGGTCTTTCTGACGAGACAACTAACGCAGGTATTGGCAGATGGTATACATTGTATTTGTTGTACATTGTCTAGATCTCATAGATTCTTCTATGCAAATCTTTAATTAACTATTGTTTTAGCAGTCAAATAGCATATGTTAATTTGTAATATGAAGCCTTGGTGAATCTGAAATTATTGATGTTATGCTATATACTCATATTAGAGAAGGATGTTATGCTATATACTGAAGGTATTCAGGTTTTGGTTTCAAATGGTCTCTTGAAAATATTGATGGCTTGTTAGTTGAATTCAGGCAGGGCATCTAATCGAAGAGAATCTGCCTTCTACAACGGTGAATCAAGCACAGGAACAGGTGCAAGTCAACCCCCTATGCATGAGTTGGATGTTGGTGTGCTAGAATGTCTTCCTTCTGAAGTACTTGCAGAAATTAATGACGTGTATGGAGGAGAGCTGTTAAGTTTCATTAGCCAGAGCAAAAAGAAAAATGGTTGCTCGTTTGAAAGCAACAATAAAAATTGTAGTGTCATAGGTAACTTTTTTAATTTGTCTTGGGTATTGGAATGATATTACATAGTACTTTGGGAACAAGTTTCTTTTGTGTATTGGGGATTGGGATGATATTACCTATTACTTGCTGAGAGTTCCTTCTTTGTTTAGGCATGACAAGTGACAAAGACAAGCCTTGTAGTTTTTATGCGCCACCTGAGGGTGAGGTATCCTTCTCCTCTTAATTTGTCATTATCTGTGCATGATAAAATATTTAAAAAATGCACATGTTATATTTCTTATTACCTTGCACATTACTATGTAGTCCTGTCTTACTAAGTTCCAGATTATTAGAGCTTTCTTTAATTTCAAATTTTGTTTTGGATGACCTTATATTAGGTGAATGGTGGACATATCAGACTTAACTTCCTTTGAATACTATAATTCTCTAGTTTTTCTTAGATAGAGGAGGCTTTTGACAGAGATATACATGTTGGTGATTTAGTGAATAAAAAGGCAGATGAAGAAAAAGAGAAGGTTTTCCATTCATTTACTGGTTCTAAAGATTGTTGTAGTAAGAGACATGATAAATGTTCTTTTCTTTGGATAGGGAGGTTTATCTGCCAGGAATAAAATCAAGTTGGGTCCCTCTTTTGACGAAGGAATGTCAACAATGAGCCCATGTGCAGTTAATGGGATTACCAGCTTTATGCCCTCCTCCTTGAGTCAAGTAGATACCTCAGTGCTGCAAGAATTGCCTAAAGATTTGAGAACAGACATACTTGATCTTCTACCTGCTCACAGGATTCCAGATGCCGAAGTAGGTGTTCCTGTGAATGTTGAAAATAAGACTCTAAGTGGTTACTCAACTCCAGGGGACAATCTATGGGTTGGGAGCCCGCCACGTTGGATTGACAAGTTCAAAGCAAACAGCTGCGTGATTTTGAACATGTTTGTGGAATTTTATTTCAAAGCCGGACCAGACTGTCAATTGTCACGAATGTTGCAGCTGGCTCTGTCTGACAATCGTTTTGCTTTGAAGGAGACCACTGATGCATGGGATTCTGATGCCAGCAGCTTCTGTGAATTATTGGTGCAGTATGCTAATAGAAAAATGGAAACCGATATTGAAGAGATATATGTATGCATGCGAATCTTAAAGAGGTACGCATTCTGAGTAAAGAGCATTTGTTGTGTCTAAAAGCTATCGAATCAACAACCTTCTTTACGGAAACAGGTTATCTTCAAGGTCCAAGTTCTTCGCCCAAATATACGACATGTTTGTCCCACATCTTCAGGTTGGTCAGTTGGTGTGCCTTTTTTTCCCTGGCTTGTACTTGCGGTGTAATCGTACGACTATTGCTGTTTTATACGTATTCTTGTACTTGCATAATACTTAGGCATCAGTTGGTGAAACATATGGTGGCAATCTCCTAATCACCTCTGCATGAGCAGCTTCAACATTGGGAGGTAAGTTGCTGCAGGTGTGAAACTTGTTTCTTTGTTTTTCATCTAGCAGCCATTCCCCTCGAATTTGAAGCACATTGCTACAGTATCATGAAGTGACAAGTGTAAGGGGTTGCAGGGGGGACGGCAGGAGAAGATTAGAGGAGACACGGGGGAAGGAAGAAAAAGAAGGGTGTAGCAGAAAGGAAGGAAAGCAGAGGAGACTAGGAGATTAGCATAGACTAGATAATCATTTCATTCATAAATCTTTTGTGGCCTCATACATTGTATTTATAGGAAACCGAAATGCTAAATGTAAATTGTAAATAACAACTTAATGGAATATGGTAACTAATTTATGTTTTAATAGAAACGGTATATTTTTAGGACCAAAGATGGTGCAAAAAGGTGTATAAAATACGATAGTAAATTAGTAATAAGTTCACCAGCAAGGTATAATTGACAAAAGCATCGCCATTAAAAAGGAAACCAACTTAGGACATTTTCTGAATTTGTATATTTTATGTGTCTGATGAAGTTGAACAATAGCTAAAGGGGACAAGGTTACTGAATACTTGGTCGTGAAGTGATCAACTGTCGAATTTAGTAAGTTGATTAATAGGAGCGAGAACAATAGAAAAGATATAGCTATTTCGAAGGATACTTATATATTTTTGCAAGAAGGTGCTCCGGATTTTAAAACTCTACAAGTTCACATCATTGTTAGACAATATTTCTTGACTGCTAAGGGTGAAAAAAAATGGACATGTGAACCTTCAACTCGAGCAGAAAAATGAGCATCTCGCAAACTACACAAACTCATCGACACAATTTTGATTGCAATTTCAGGTGCAATGTCACAGAAGATTACTACACTCGGAGTTTTTCTTCATATGTTTCAGCCAGGGGTTCATAATTC
Organism: Echium plantagineum; assembly: GCA_003412495.2. NCBI lineage: Eukaryota > Viridiplantae > Streptophyta > Magnoliopsida > Boraginales > Boraginaceae > Echium > Echium plantagineum. Next base: position 10,632,099 of record CM016564.1, on the reverse strand, counting down.
ATTCAAATACATGATGAAAACTCAAGATAATGGAAATTGGTGAGAGGATACCCCATAGCCACAAACAAGAGAGAAGTCGTGCAAGGAAAATTAAGAGACTGCCGCAGGAAACGTAGGTTCTAGGACTCATATCTCCTCTTCTTCAAAAGGATCTCTCTCTGGGTAGTCACCAACCTGAAATTTCATGAAGCAAGAGAAGTTATAAACTAGGCTGTAATATTCAGCAATCCTGTGATGATTATCGATTCTTCATCTCTATATGTTAGTGACTTAAGTGAAAATAAAATACTGTATTTGTTTCAGAAACAGATGTTTATGCAACCCACTATGCACTAAAAATTATGTACAAGACGGTGTAAGTTATTTGTCACAAACCTTAACTTTATCAGGTCTGACCATGGCACCATGAAGTGGAGGGCACTCAAAGTATCGCTTTCCTTTCACACTATACAAGCATTACATCAAGGAAATATGTATCACGATTAAACCCTATAAATCTGAATATCTAGGTGACCTCTGGGTGGTGTGTTCACGCAACATTTGTCATAAGAAATCACTTACATGCCATCATGTTTGCCCAGAGGTTCATCATACTGAACTCCAATCCAGAATCCAGGGGGAAGTGTTTCAACCTGACCAACAAATTTAATGATGCCTCTCTTCTCACCAGGTTCAACTTGACATCTATCTCCTACCTAATTATTGAAGGGAATTATATGATTACCACAGAAATCAACATACACCAAGAAAGAGATGTTTAAAAGAAAATTCTGGGAGAGCCTTGACACACATCAAATGATACTGGGCAAGGAATGCAAAATTTTAGCTCAAAATAATAATAGCGAGGCACTAGCTCACTATCCCTACCAAGTACGTTGTATAAACAACATTTTGACTGATTGAGAATAAGCACAAACAAAGGGGCTACACAAATCTGTAAAGCTATGAAATATATTAATCTAACAATTAACAAAGACCAAACAGGATGTCCGGGGGAATGAATAGGCAAAATTTCAAAGCATTGGGGCAACCAACCTTGACATTTGCACACAGATCTTTCATGCAATCCTCTGAAATCTGCTTCTAGTGATTGGACATCATAACAACTCAACATAAATCACTGGTTAAAAAAGTAGAAGTACTAACAAATATGCAAGACCTTGGACACACTCAGTCACTCATGGTCTAATTTAACATCATAAACCAACTCAAATACTATTGAGATAAATACTTACTTTAGAATCTGAAGCAGAAGGATTCTGACTAACCAACTTTTCCTTAAACTTTCTGAATGTACCTGTCCAAATAAATACTCAGTGACTTGAAGATGCCTGTAGATGTGCAATAAACATGAAAGACTTCATTCAAAACAGAAAAACAATCTACGTAACTAAGATGAATAACCATAAACTTTAGAGGAAGTCAAGTAAGCAGTAACAGAGGAAGGTCAATAATGCCAGTATTTGGTCCTCCAACAGAAGTTATATCTAATCAATCATTATGTATAAACATATAGAACATAATTCACCATGCCAATCATTGTGTAAAACATGTTTCAAAAAAAATTAGATGAACGCCATTCAAATGATTAAGAAGACGTCCGAGAATTGAAGTGAACTCAGGCCCCCAAAAAATACAATAATATATACTGCATTTTCTGAAGCCTTAAGTAAAAACAACATTCTTTCCTTGTTGAGTAGTAAGTTACTATAGGTAATCGATGCAAATGAGAAGCACATAGCAAAGCAAGAGCATAAACAAAACTTGACAAAATCTTTTACCATCACGTTTAGCAAAGGCTTCATCAGAAATAGTGTATTTCTCCACCAATGAGGTGTCCTCCAGCCAACCTCCTGATGTTATGGAGGATGGATCTAGGTCAATTACATGAAGCCGATAACTAGACGAAAAAATAAAATGTGGTGAGATTGCATTAGCAATAAATGTGAAGGAATAAACATCTTCCAAACACAAGTAGTATGTATACTCTAAGATTCCAAGTAAAGAGACATGTAGCAAGTAGATGAGCAGAGAGTAAAATAACCCGTCGTGAGGGGAATAAAAACCGAAGGGCCTTAAGTCTTGAGTAAGATCGGCAAGTTTAGCATTGGTGTGATCATATAGCTGGAGGCTCATAGAGTCGACAGAAGTACCGCATTTCTTCCACAACTTATCCTTTATAGCCTCTACAGACATCTAGCAACAAAAGGAGACTTGATTATGCATTTTTATATCCTAATTAGAATTAGAATTGGAAATGAGAAATGTGATACCTGGAGAGAAAGACGAACATCAGCTGAGAATGATTTGATGTTTGAATGGGTGACTCGTATAAGAACGGAGTCATCTCCTTGAATCTGTAAGCTTGAAGACATTAAATCAACTCCTCCAAATATCGATTTCTTCTTACTGCCAATTAAATTCAAGTCGAAAAATGAGATGAAAACAAAAACAAAAACAAAAAATCGATATAAGATGTGATTAATGAGGTCCCTCACTTGCTAATAAGAGTTGTTTATTAACAAGTGATGAGAATGGTAGAATTGCAAATTGAATCCTTCCTATCAATAAAACCTCACTGCTTCAACTTGCTGCTTCGGCCGTCCGGAAAAGGACAAATCTTTTTTATTAAACCTCACTTTTGCGTTTTATTTTGGCTTATTCTCATTTTGCCTCATATACTATCGTTTTCGTTTCAAATTGCCCCTGTACGTTTAAGATTACCTCCTGGACCCCCTTTTTTCTATTTTAAAAGATGAAATGACTTTGGTACCCCTGCCACTATTACAAAGTTCAAGGGGCAATATTAACATATTTTAAAGAGTAAATGGCTTCATCGGTCACTCACGTTTGTTAAAAAACACTAGTCGATCACCCTAGTATGACTTTGTATACTTTCGATCACTCATGTTAGGTATTATGTATACTTTTGGTCACCCACACGCTTTTTTGGTACAACTCTTGATTTTTCGAAATTTTTAACATTTTGGTAAGGATATTTTAATCATTCTCTCATAATTTTGTCATGGAAATGTAGAGTGCAATGGAAGTTAATGAAAGTTAGTTGATATAAGTTAAAAAATTATGAGAAAATGACTAAAATAGCCTTACAAAAATGTTAAAAATTTCGAAAAATCAAGAGTTGTACCAAAAAAATGTGTGAGTGACCAAAAGTACACATAATACCCAACATGAGTGATCGAAAGTATACAAAGTCATACTAGGGTGATCGACTAGTGTTTTTTAACAAACGTGGGTGATCGATGAAGCCATTTACTCTATTTTAAATAATTAAAATTAAACCCCAACTCTTTCTTCTTCAACACACCCCACTCCCACCACCAACCCCTACTCCCAAAAAATTAAAGACATAAGGAACTGTAAAATCCTTGCACTCCAAAGAAGCAACTCTGCGACCTATTTTAAAACGAATTGGTGCTCACATATTAAGTAAATGTGAAGGATTGCCAATAGCCTTTCAATGGCTAGATTGTTGATGGCGAGGGAGAGATCAGAAGCATCCTGGCTAGAAATTTTGGAGAATTTTATGGGTGATAATAACAGAGATGATGATTGGTCAGAAATTTTAGCTTTTAGTTATTATTTATTACCCACAAATGTCCAACCTTGTTTTCTAACTTTTGGACTTTTTTCAAATGAATATCATACTCTTGTATTTGAGTTGATCAATCTTTGGTTAGTAGAAAAGTTCATACATGAAGAGGCTGATGGCTTACGCTATTTAAACTGCTTGGTTTCTCGGAACTTGATTGAGATCGTTTGTAAAGGTTGTGGTGGAAAAATTCAAATCTGCAAGATTCATACTATGCTTCATTATCTATGTGCGAAGCTCTCAAGGGACAATGACTTCTTTCATTTGCCGAATGTTTTAGGCTCTTATTCTGGCCAACAAGTGTGTAGATTGGCGATACATGATCAATCAAATGGAAGTCGTGTTGATGTGAAGCAATACTGTTTGAAATGTCGAACCTTGCTCTGGCTTGATAGGGGCCCTACATTCAACAAAGGGCTGATAAAAAAAATCTTGGGAATCTCAAATATTTGCGGTTTCTGATCCTGAAATTTCACATGTTGGAATCTAGTTTGCCTGATGAAATCGGAAGTTTATGTCAGCTATGTCATCTTCGGTTAACAGGGTACGCTGACTGTGCATTACCGGGGTGGGGGTGAGGTGGGTTGAAGAAGAATGAGTTGGGGTTTAATTTTAATTATTTAAAATATATTAATATTGCCCCTTATACTTTGTAATAGTGACATGGGTACTATAGTCATTTTATCTTTTAAAACTGGGAAGAAGGAGTCCAGGGGCAATATGGAACGATTAATAGTACAGGGGGCAATCTGAAACGAAAACGATACTATATGGGGCAAAATGTGAATAAGCCTTTTATTTTTCTAATTTTTAAGTTTCAGGAGAAACAAAATTATATAGGCTTATTTTTCGTATCGCCCTTCAACTGTAGGGAAATTTTCATATTGTATCCCATACTTTAGGCCTTAAATTGCCTATTATAGTATCTAGGGTGAAATGACATAAATATCTTTACTAAAATGTTAAAATTTTCGAAAAATCACGAATTATATCAAAAAAATGCGTGAGTGATCAAAAGTATACACAATACCTAACATGAGTGATTGAAAGTATACAAAGTCATACCAGAGTGATCGACTAGTATTTTTTAACAAACGTGAGTGATCGGTTCTTATCATTTTGAACCGAAATCGGTTCGGTTTTTGTCGGTTACAGTTTTTTCGGTTTGGGTCAGTTTCGGTTTTTTCGCACAGTATTTAACAATAATTATAAAAGTTGGAATCATAGCATAAATCATTATGAATATAATTGAACAATATGATTCACACATTTGATTGGTAAATTAGACCAATTAATATCCAATTCATAACTAATTTATTAAAAATGTTTTAAATATGTATTCAAGCCTATAAAATTGTCATGGTGATGACATGTTCACCTATCTTCTTCAAACAACCAACTCTTTTTGTGATTTCCCCAATGAAGCAAATCGGGTCTGAGTCACACCCATACGAGGGGAGATAGCACACTTCATAAACTAAGAAGGCGCCATCTTAAAACCAATTGGTGATAAGTGGAGTAGCTCCCTAGTTTGTTAAGTGATGAACTATCTCTTTTATTTCCAATGTGGGACTTTCACATGTGACAATTTGGGCTCATTTGGAGCAATCTTAACACTCCCCCCTCACATGTGAATCTTAAAACCAATTGGTGATAAGTGGAGTAGCTCCCTAGTTTGTTAAGTGATGAACTATCTCCTTTATTTCCAATGTGGGACTTTCATATGTGACAATTTGGGCTCATTTGGAGCAATCTTAACACTCCCCCCTCACATGTGAAGTCCTTTTGAAATCACTGGTATTTTTTTTCCCGGTATATACGGCCCTACGGCCCAATTTTTGTTTTAATAAGCCCATTAGGCTTTTTTTTTAACACATCATATAGTCAAAGTTTTAGTACTAACGATTTCTTCTTCTTTTTTGTTCGTTTTTTTTAACAAAATAGTGAATCACCCACTTACGTACTATTTACATTAACTAATTTACTTAGACTATTTGCAATAGCCTTCTCAAATTATCTTGACCTTCAATGTTGGTTAGACATTGTTGGTTTATCCATTCACCATGAATGGATCCACAATGGAAAGCATTTCAAGAACTTCTAAGCTTGAAATTTCTACCACCATATCATTCACGATGAATGATTAGAATTTAAAAAATATATATATATATGTATATATAGCCTTCTTAAATTCATTCTCATATCAAATATAGAATGAAAAGGGTGTTAATTGATCTAAAAAACTCTCCATCAAATTGTCCTAATTTGTTAATGAACAAAAAATCGATTTCTAGCACGAAACGGAAGCTAGGTAAATGATAAAGTACCTGAATGTTAAGATTGCTCCAAATGAGCCCAAATTGTCACATGTGAAAGTCCCACATTGGAAATAAAGGAGCGAGTTTATCACTTAATAAACTAAGGAGCAACTCCACTCCTCTCGGGTCAATATATAAGATCTTGGGCTACTCCATCTATTGCCAATTGGTTTTAGAGTAGAACCCAATAGATTCTTATCATGGTATCAGAGCCCATGGTTAAGTGACCTGAGTATTCAATTAAAGAAACTGGGCCTTATATGCCGGGAAGAAAATACCCCGTGCTTTGAAATATGCCGGAGAAGAAAAATACCTCCGTGCTTTGATTAAAAAAAAAGGGACTTCACATGTGAGGGGGAGTGTTAAGATTGCTCCAAATGAGCCCAAATTGTCACATGTGAAAGTTCCACATTGGAAATAAAGGAGAGAGTTCATCACTTAATACCCGACTTATCACCAATTGGTTTTAAGATGGTGCCTTCTTGGGTTATGAAATGTGATCTCTCCTTATATGGGTTATGAAATTTTACAATGAATAACAAGAAAGCCTTTATAATTCAACAAACAATGAGAGAACGATATACTGGCGGGGTCCCGGTAGCTGGCGACTCGTAGATCGGCGACAGTGGCGGCGCGTAAGGAATCGTCGGAGGAGAAGGTGTTGAGGAAGACGTCATATAGTAAGGTGGAGAGGAGCCTGGAGGAACAGAGCTTGTTGCCCAAATGGAAGGAAAGCGAACGGGAGAGTGAAGAGTGTCTTGTTTGTTTTCTTATTGTGGAGAATAAGTAGCTTGCTAGAGCTGACATCATAGTTTGTCTTGTTTGTTTTCTTAAAATTTATATTATTCCAAGATTATCATTTTACTAACAAACATTGTGTTAGTTCAGGAGGACAATATTAGAATTTAAGGAAGAAAATAAAATAAATTGTTGTATAAGGGGTTCTTTGAAACTTAGAAAAGTATTATGAAATAATTTGAAGGTTTCGTTATGGTCGAAGAGGCAATACAAAAATAAGCCGGATGAATATTTGTAATATTGAAAAATATTTGTATAATTTAGTTATAAAAGTTTGGTAGTAAGTTTGAGTGAAGGAGAAAAAACATAGGGAGTACATAAAAGTAAGGCTTATTTTCATTTTGCACTTTCTACTATCATCAAAATTTTAAAGTGCACCTTAATACTATCCTAAGTCTCAAATTGTACCTTATACTACGATTCATCTCATTTTGCAGCCTAAAAGGACAATTTAGAATGAGTTAATTGAATAGCCTAGTGAAAAAGACTCTTGTTAGTGGCCAGAAGTCCTGGTATCACATATATTAAACTTTTGAGGCACTTTTTAGAAATAACTGAACTTATAAATCAAAATTAACCCCACTCGTGCATCTTCATCTTCAACCCAATAATCAAAAGTGATCAACCCCATATTCGAATGACTCAGCATTCACCCGCCCCTCCCGTCTTCAGTTATTCCACCACCCATTTCCGCCGCCAAGATGGCATCTTTCGTCATCGTCTCCGACTAGCTGCAACTCGAAACAGCCGCCTCATCCCCAAATCCCAATCAATTTCCCAATTTTACTATCAAGAATCAGAATAATAACCTCATATTGCAATTTGGATTAAATCCCAAAAAATTTAATCCATTTGGTGAAAAGGGCACTCACCATTTTCAACAAAAGGGGATTAATTTGGTTGTTGAAGCCCCATCATCACCTGGTGATATTGCTACACTACCACCATCACCACCTCCAGCCGTTGTGAAGGAGCTATGGCAAGGGGCTACGATGAAGCCAAAATTTGTAAAGACAAATATTGCCCAAAAATTATGAAATGTTTAATTCCAAGTTGCCCTTGTTTTTACATTAGTTTAGGGTCTAAATTTGCGTTTTAGGGTGCAAAATGAAAAAAATAAAGTATAGAGTGCAAATGAAGATTTAGGAAAGTATTAGGGTATAGTTTGAAATTTCAACGGTAGTAGATGGTACAACATGAAAATAAGCCTAAAAGTAATAGTGTATAAGGAATTTATGGATATTATTACATAAGCAGGCTCCTTTGTTCTCCACCTTCCAATATCCAAAGCTCTCTTGAGATGGCTGCTGCTCAAATTCTGACTTGTCTTTCAACTTCCATAGCTGGTGAGGGATTATTTAGTATTATTATTATTCAATTGTATTTTGACTATTGAATGATTGTTGCAGATGTTAACGTCCCTTTTACAAAGCCAGCAAGAGTAGCCTCAGTTGTCCGGTTGAATTCCAGCAGAATTGGGAGTTTATTTGCCACTGGAACCCCTCTTGGTATATCACTACTCTTTTTCAGCTCTCTACTTAAATCTCTACTTATTCCGATGATTTTATTAAATGGTTTAGTTACCGCAATGCTTGCTAAGTGGTTGTTAGTTTCCTTGTAAAGTGATGCAGAAAGCTTGTTGTTACTCATCTAGCAGATCCGCGTCCATCTCTGTGAAATGTGAGCAGAGTAGCAATAAGGAGGCTAACGGTGTGGATGTATGGTTAGGAAGGCTAGCAATGATTGGGTTTGCAGCCGCCATTAGTGTTGAAATAGCAACAGGAAAAGGTCTTCTAGAGGTATCAACTACTCCATAAAACAGATCCTTTGCATTAAGATAACTTGAAACCTAAAACTTATCACTTATGGCCTTATGGGACAGACAACTAATCTCAGAATTTCATGTCAGATGGTATTTGTTTATAAAATTCTTACAAGAATTTGTCCGAATAATTTATTCTGCTATTGTAGATCTTGCTCCCAAGGAAGAAGAAAATTTACAAACTACTCCTAATTTTTTGTTTTGTTAATTGTTATTGTGGTGTATTGAACTCTCTTCATACACTTGTTTATGTGGCTGTATCTACAAACACCTCTATTACATCTATGGATTACAGCTGATCAATTACAATCAAGATAAAATCCAAGCAAACTAACCCGACAAATTTTAACAAACTCAATAACTTATTAAACTCTTCGACTCAGTTCGGATGCTTAATCTGCTTGTTTGAAATTTAATCTTTCATCCTCCTACGTCGCATTTTGAAAAATATCAGGAGTGGGGTCAATGTGTTAATAGGTCGGTTTTGACTGATATCTTTCATTTTATTTTGGTTGTGCAGAACTTTGGGCTCACATCTCCTCTACCAACAGTAGCTTTAGCAGTAACAGCATTGGTGGGTGTTCTAACGGCGATTTTCATATTCCAATCTGCCTCCAAGACTTGAACCAGTTTTTTTATGTTTCTATGACGCCGAGCTATGCCGAATCAATTGATTGTCAGTAGTTGTTTATTTCATTCATCATTGTGTATGTATTATCTAATTATACACAACAAACTTCCACTTGCATGTGAAATGTCTGAAGACCAATATATCAAAATCTTTAAAAAACCGACTCCATTTCATATTTTCTGCAAAGTAAACTAGTGAAAATAGTGGAAAATTTTCAGAAACAGTAATGTTTCTATGACACCGAGCTATGCCGAGTACCATTAGCGATGTCAAAAAAAATATTGTAAGATCAATATATAATAATTTTTCCGTAACGACGAGTCAATAATATTAATAATCCATTGAACAATAATGGCTTGACACATTGCTAATCGGCAACCGAAGAACCCGTAGCACCCATTGAGGGGTGCTCATTATATTCATGGCTTCGAAAAAAAGATAATTTGGGCAAAGTAGCCCCCATTGAAGGCTTTTTTTAACTTGGAGTACCCTTCATTTTTTTTTTTCGCAAAATCGTAGCACCCCCTTCTTTAGAATTGACTATTTGCCCTTACTACGAAAACCTAAAATTTTCCTCACCATCTTCTCTTCTTCTTTCTTCCTTATCTCTTATTTTTTCCTCCTCTATTCTTCCACTATTTATATACTCCAACTCTTTTATAACATTGTTCGATTGGTCTTCATGATGATCACACCATTATGAGTGGAAGTGTTCGTTTGTCCTCTTATTTAATTTTGCATAAAACCATCTCCAATGGGAGACATTTGAGAGATATTTGAGATGAGTATGTGCTCCATTAGGAAATAATTGGAAGGATGAAGTTTGTGTCCAATTTTGAAAGATTATTGAATAATATCGGAAGTTTTTATGACAAGTGGGGCAGGGGGTGGGGAAAAGTGGGAGAGAGAGAAGGGGAGAGTGATGGTAATCCCACATGGGTTGGGTGAGTTGTCACATTTTCATTGGTAAACTAGATATTAGTTTTATTTTGATGTTAAATTATTCATATGAAAATTATTATTACATAGGTTACCTACCACACCTGAACTTGCAAGAAAAACCAAAAAGACAATACAAACTAAATGTATCTTTTGCCGGCACGACCAAGAAATGATTGATCATCTCTTCAGATCATGCCCTTTCATCAAGCCTTTATGGGCATCATTCACATCCTACAACTTCCACGCCCCACACACCAACATCACAAACATTCTTGCAAGAAGCCTAAGTATTATACCAAAAAAACAATCCACCCTCCAACTTACCCAAATAAATATATTAATATGCAATATTTGGACAATATGGAATTATAGAGATAATATTATTTTCAATAATATTAATTTCCATCTACCTCAGTTAATAGCCCAACGAAATCGAACAATTCAAAAATGGAATCACAATCTGCACCCGATCCTTATTCGATCACAAACACCTCAAACCAAATATAGAAACACTGTTCACTTCATCTTATTGCAAAGCCCCACACCACAAATACTGATACATTACACAAATTATATGTCTACACCACTATTTCAGCACAACATACCTATCATCAATTATCCTACCGAAACGAAACATATTCTATTACAAACCATAATCCTTACTATACTATTAATCCCACTATACCATAAAACAGTAACTCCACAAACATTAACTTTTCTGTTTGATATTACATTATCGCAGGTTTTAAACGAGTCACTACGTCAGATCATGGAAAGCACAGGTTGGAGCAGCTTTTTGACAGGCCAGCTACCTACATGCCGTATCATCCTTAAGACAACCAGTTTTGCAGCTCCGCCAACACAAAATAAGTGCTTTAACGTTAAAAAATCTGATATAACTAGCACTGTAGGGTTCGATAGCTCTATGGTTAGTGTTTGAGTTTGTATTAGAGCTATCAAATTTATTTTATGAACTATGTAATTATTTACATATGTTAATATATAAGTGAATTATCAAAAAAAAAAAAATGATATTTTGACATATAAATTAATTTTTTCTTTAAATTTTTAGATCAATATTTTAAAATTTTCAATATCTATTACTCCCTCCATCCCCAAATGATAGGGACATTTACTTTTTCACAGTCTTCGAGATACGACTTAAAATGTAAATATCTTTTATTCTGTCAATAAAAAAATTATAAGTAGTATATATTTTGAAAATGTATATTGAGACGAATCTAACAACATTTCATATGATTATATTATTTTGTATTGATTATTAAAAGTTAATGGTCAAAATTTATAAATTTTGACCAAAAAAGTCAATATGTCCCTATCAATTAGGGATGGAGGGAGTATTAAAAACTAGGTTTGTTTGACTTGGACAACAACTTATTTTCATAATTTTCTCTCTTTTTCTCCATTTTTAAAATGTTTTGCTACTTTCTCCAACTCTTAAATGGATCCAAACCAAAATTATAATTATCCTTCAAATTATAATTTGTGTAAGTTTGTTTTGTCTTTTTTAATAATATCATGTATTCTTGGTGATTTTAATAATGTTATTGTATAATTTAATATAAAAATATCAAACACTATTATTTAACAATAACAAATAACAAAAATATATAAAATATTATTAGTTAGTTTTAAAAATAAACAAATATTTATATATAAAAATATAATTAATAATAAAAATTATAAAATTATAAAATTATAATAATATAAATAAGAAGAGAGAGAGAATGAATATATAGTGGGGTATATGTTCATGATGTGAAAGGAAGAGAAAATTATGTGGAAGTGAGAGAAAATGGAATAACTTTATGAAATATCTCCTATTGTAGAGTGTGGAGATATTTGAAAGATAATTGAGGATATTTGATGATGTGGAGAAGGAATAAAGTGATGTGGTATGAAATATTGGGGAGATCAATTATCTCCTACTGGAAATGGTCTAATGCTCTTGTGCATGTGACCTAGTTGACCGATTCTCTTAATTGTTTGGTACATTTTACTAAAGATAATTGTATGATTCATGACCGCACCATAAAGGTATTGATTCTAATGAAATTCATTTTCATGATAAAGACTCCATTGATGAATTATGCTAGTTCGAAAAAGGGGTTAACACTCACTTTTAGTCTCTAGAACTCCGAAAAATAAAATTCATTGTTTTATATATAATCAACTAGAATATGTTAAACTATTATATAAAAAAAAGAATATGTTAAACGACCGAGACAAAATATTTTCGAGCGACATTGAACTCCACGGATAAAAACCTCAATTTAATTTATGAATGATGATAGTTTTCCGAAGGGGTGAATAATACCCCCTTTTGGTCTTCTGAACGCCATAAAATTGAATCTTAAGTTTTTGCATCTAATCAACTAAAGAGTGTTAAAGGAATGAGAGATGAAAATTATTGGCTCGAATGAATTTATTTTCATTGTAAAATGCTCAATTGATGAATTATGCTAGTTCGACAAAGGGGTTATGTTAGTAGACACTTTTTGTCTCCCGAACTCCAACAAATGAATTTAAAGTTTTTGCATCTAATCAACTAGAATATGTTAAAGGTCCGAGAGACAAAAATGTTGGCTCGAAAGGAATTGAATGGTTGTTTTTCTAACTAATTTTAACATAATGGTTATAACTATGTTAGGGTTGTATTATTTTACCAGTCATAAATAAATTAGGCAAGAATTTTGCCAATTCAAGTCATGAAATTACATATATGTTGTGTTTGGTAGTCAGAATAGATTTTTGATAATGTAATGAAGTTGCAAGAAAAAGAAAAAAAAAAGCTCGCAAGAAATACACATGAGAAAAGAATTGTTTTGGGTCATTCCATTACTTTGTTTGGTTTGTTGTAGCAATAGAAGAGTTTATTTTCCATACTACTTCCGCTTTTTAACATCTTGTTTAGATTAGAATTCATGTGATTCTTTATCATAGTCTTTACTATTTTCAATGTGTTTTTCATTATATTTCTTATTTTGTCTTTAATAAATGTAGCAGGCTTTTTTTAACCAATCGACATCATAAAAGTAAGGAAATCCGGTAGTGCTGTTAAAAGATCGGGTAATTCGTAACCCGCTCGTTACTCGACTCGAAAAACCCGGGTTCGTTACCAGCTCGTATCCTTATCGAGCGATATTCGAATCGAAAAACCCGGGTCCGCTCGATTGCCCGCATGTTTATTTTTTATATTGATTTATATGTAATCTACATCTACACTATATGTAATTGGGGAAGGGGAATTAGTTATTCTTTGAGTGAAACCCCATGTTCTTTTTTAGCCAATAAGCAAGTGACACATATATATTTAAATTGCATACTAACTCCCATTCAGTTTTTTTTTTTTGAAAATTTGCAAAGGCCTATTATTATTATTTTATACATTAAATTATTTAAGGATTTTTATTAAAAATAAAATAGTTGCCTATATATAATGTATATTTATTTAATCATTTTTATCATACACATATTTTAAATTTCACAAGAAATATTTATCATCATATAATCATGTAAAAATTAATGTAACAATATATATTTTAATATAATAACCGAACTCGCACAGGTTGAACTGTGCACAAACATCTAGTATATGTTATTTTTTAAGCATATTGAATATCAAATGACCAATATAAAATTAGTATTGAAAGAATTCTCAGATTTGCATTTAACAATTAAATATGTTTGAAGAGAACCCCAAAAATATAAATTTTAAATAGAAATTTGGGGATAACCCGGAACCCGCTCATCGCCCGGCTAAAAAAACCCGGGTCGGTACCCGCTCGTGTCCTTATCGAGCGATACGAGGGTAATACAATCGCTACCCGCCTCGTTATAACCGGGTAATTACCCGGCTCGATAAAATAAAAATCCGGCCGGGTAACCCGTTACCCGCTAGAACCCGGTTCGTTAACAACACTAACTACCGGGGAGGGAAATCTACATTACAACGCGATAGAGACATTCATAAATATTTGGACTCTCGTCAGGTCTTGAAGCCATGACCTCCATTGAGGAGGCATAGGTCGATAACCACTAGCTAAGCTAGTAGGCTTTTATTGACTTCCCAACTTTCAAGACATTAGCTTTGAGCTCATCTTAATATTAACTCTAATTAAATGGGAGTATAAGAGCATTATTTTTCATATACTTAATAAAGTAGATTGTTGGCAAGTTAAGGCTTTTTTGCATCTAGCCACTCGAACTAAGACTATCTTTGCAAATAGCCACCTGAAGTGTTTTTTTTTACAAATAGCCACCTGAGCACCTGAACTTTCGACTTTTGGCTTTTAAACATTTTTTTGAAGGTTTTTTAATAATTCTATAAGGACAAATTAGTCAAGCCACATTACAAACTAACAACCCACATAAACTAACCAAGTCCACAAACTCAACCTTAAATTCTAAACCCAACCCTATTAAATATTTATTTGAAACATTTATTAAACACCTTTTCACATTCTTCTTCACCAACTATCCTTTCATCTTCACCAACTTCAACAACCACCACCAACCCTCCCCACCAACCTCTACCAACCCCATTTCAAACTACAAAATCACCAATATCATATACTTCCACCAAGTCATCTTCTTCCTTGCTTTCTTCTTCAAATCACAACAACCACCACCAACAAGGAGGGGGTCGGGTCAAAATCGGGCATGGAGGGGGGTGGGGGCACGAAATCGAGCAGGGAAGGGGTAGGAGGTCAAAATCGAGCAGGGAAAGGGGTTGGGGGTTCGAAATCGGGATAAGAAGGGGGTGGAGAGGTTGAAATCGGGAATTGGGGGTGGTGGGAGGTCGAAATCGGGAATGGATGGAGTGGTGTGGGTGGTGGTTTTGTGTGACTAAAGAAGAATGGTGGTGGTTGGTGATGAAGAAAGTGGTGGTTTTATAGATTGAGCGTGGGTAGTGGTTGGTGAAGAAGAAATGTGATGATTTTGTATATTGAAGGTTGGTGGTGGTGGAGGAGAGGGTGATGGTGGTGATTGAAGGTTGGTGTAGAAGAAAAGGAATGGTTAGTGAAGATGAAGAGATGGGTAAATTTGAAATTTCATTGGTTGATAAGTATATATAGTTACATGAGCATTATTCCCATATTAATATTATTAGTCATTTGAGCACAGTCTCATCTGGTCAAGGATTGTTACGATGAATTATAATTTACATGATGAATTATTATAAAGGTAGAAAATAAAAAGATGATGGTATGTGACACTTATTTGTAAAAAAAATCATTAAACATATTTGTCTAAATAAATAAAATATATATAATATTATAAAAAAAGTATTTGACAATTTTATTATATAAAAATAAATATTTATTTATAAAAAATATCATTACTAAACGTACATATTATGTTTATATATAGTCAATATAAATATATTTATATATAGTGAATAACATGGTAGTTATTTTTAATATAAAATGGACACGTGTCAAAATAGAATCGCGGCACATGTATAGCCTAGATAATCTTCTAGGCTTCACCAAATATTTTAGCCATTCCCACTTTATGTATAGTATAGATTATTGCATGAGAGCTGAACCTTGATCCATTTTGAATGTTGACTTCCTATTTCATAATCGATTCAAGTAACTATTCATTTTTGCGAAAAAAGAAAAAGAAAATTATGTACAATCTTAGTTTTAACTATAAAATTCGAAGTGAAAAGAACCTTAAATAGCGAATATCAAATACGAACTTAATAAATCAACATCGAATATTGAATACGAGCGAATACGAGTCGAATATCATAATTAAGTTATAGCACCTGAACTTTTCATCAATTATTGATGCCAAAATGTTTTTTTTCAGGTGCTCATGTGGCTATTTGCAAAAAAAAAATCTACAGGTGGTTATGTGCAAATATAGTAGTAGTTCAGGTGGCTAGATGCAAAAAACAACGGGTAAATGACACTGAGGTCCCCCAGTTTTTACTTAAATATCAGATAGGTCCCTGAGTTTTTGGAATTGCGACTTCAGGTCCTTAAGTTTAAATTTAATTATCAAACAGGTCCTTTAACATGTATTCAATATCTTATTGACTATAATGCACTTATATTTACACCTCAATATTTTCATATCATTTTTATCTCATTAAACAATTCACTTTCGTTTCTAAAATATTTAGATTAATAAATGATATAAAATATAATTTTAATTCGGGAAAAAATTGGAAAAAATTATTTTGGTTATTTTAAATATAAATTCGGGTTTTTAGATGTCATTGTAACGATGAGCACGTCGATTAAGAATGAATAATATTTTACTTTTATATCTTTAATCAATGAATAAAACAACAATATAATGAATGTATTGAGATAAAAAAACTCTTTTGATATATTTCTCATTAAATAGGGCACAAAGAGAAAATACAATCGAACGTTACAATGAAATCCTAATGTGATAAATAAATTTATTCATCTATGAAGCTTTCTTAAATCATTTAGTAAATATTAAATTAACTTAAAAAATGTTGTTTTATTTTTTCAAGAAAGATATTTTATTTTGTTGATTTGTATTATTTATAAATTTTAATATTTTCTCAAATAAAGTCAATAGTTTTCCTGAGCTAAAAATAAATTAAAAATATTGAAGTATAAATATTAGGGCATTATAGCCAATATGATATTTGATTATATGTTATAGGACCTATCTGACAATTAAGTTAAAACTCAGGGACCTAAAGTGGTAATTCGAAAAACTGAGGGACCTATCTGACATTAAGGTAAAAACTGAGGGACTCAATGTCATTCACCCAAAAAACAACGGAGGATGTGTATGATACTCCCTCCGTCCCTAAATAGTGGAGCTATTTTGACTTTTTGAGTCAAATTTTGGCCAGAAATTATTGTTACTCAATAAAAAATAATATAGTCATATTGAATCTTGTTAGATTAGTTTTAATATGAATTTTTGAAATATCAATTTTTTACACTTTTTATGCATGCAAAATTAAAGATATTTACTGGGAGACCGTGAAAAAAATAAATGACTCCATCAAAAAGGGATGGAGGGAGTACTAAAAATAAAGTAATATCAATAAATTAAATATTTAATATATTAATAAATTATATTAATATTTTGAGTCAACTATATATTTTCAAATAATAATTATTAATTTCAAAATTATGTTGTAATATTATATTTATTTGAAGTAATACTATAATTAAATTGATTTTGAATGAGTATTACATTATAATTAATTTTAGTATAATATTGTTAGAGAAGTATATTAATTTAAATACATATTTAAATAAAATGAAAGCAATTAGCATTAAAATATTAAATATGTATATTATATATATATTGATTAAATGATTAAGTTAAAAAGTTAGATATACAATATTAATATATTTAATAAAAAACTTAATGATTATATAATATGTAACTATTTAATAATATACGTATCGAACGGAGCCTACCCGCCCCCGGTTTTGGCTATCTATTAACTTATCTAATTCTTTACTTCCTATTATTATTATTAGCAATGATTAACGTAATCAGTAAATATATATTTCTTATTCTATCATATATATACTGCATGTATGCTGATACGTATTACTTCTTTATATGAGTATATGGATATACATTACATTCAAAAACTTCTTATTATTATTGGCAATAAATCAATAATGATTAATAAAATTAAAAGCACGAATCACCACTACTTATAAAAGGTAGAATATAACAGACGATCTAAAGTTAATTTAAGTGGCACAAATTCAATTTGAATTACTGTGTATTCAGAAAGCTAAGAAACTAGTCCATCGTCAAGTTTGAGTTTTGTCATTTTTGAGTCAATTTCCGGTAGTGTTGAAATCAATAATGGTAAGTAACAAAATCAGTGATGCTTTCTCTCTAATAATTATTGGATAATTTGATGTTATGATTACTGTAACACAAATATGTAAGACTACACGTCTTGATCACAAGGATAGTAGATTTTAGGAGTGAAATTATTATTATTTTATCCTTATTTGAAAATTTTGCAAAAATTTTAGTTGGAGATAAAATGATAATTTACTCTTAAAAACACTATTTTAATTTGCTAAAATAAAAGAAAACTCAAATGTTAGTTTAACAAGTTATTACAGTCTACTTTATTTGTGTTTTCAGAATATCATTTTGAAAGTTGCAACTAGGATGATGGTTTTAATCATGGTTACGGCTCCTCGTACTTACCATGCCGAAGAAGAAGTGTTTCAAGCTACTGTGGCACAAGATGGATCTGGCAATTACAAAACAATAAGTGAAGCTGTTGCAGCTGCACCAAACTATAGTCCAACAAGGTAACTTTTATCATTGTTGTTCTATCTAGGGTTCGAAGGGATACAGTTTAAATTGAAAAATTGAATCTGTGGTTTTTTTCGGTTTTAAAATCGTCCGATTCTTTTTCGGTTTTTTTTTTAAATACGACCTGATCGGATTGGCTTCGGTTTTCACAACCGAAAACCAGTATAAAAAGCCAAAACCGGTCCCATCCAAGTTTAATTCGATTTTTTTTACATTCTTCATAATTTATATTGAAAATGATGTCTTTTTCGAATTTAGAATTTAGAGTTTTTATATTATTTTCTTGAATTTTGAACATTTCACATTAGTACTCTATCATGTATTTGAATTACTATAAATTTATCAAGATAAATTCAAAATTCACCTTAAGATCTTATTCATTAATCTATTAAAAATTAATCAACAAATTCTACAAAAAAAAATGGACACTCAAACAAGGAAAAAAAGTTGGCCCATAAAAGTATGCCCGATCCGTAAACCGAACCGGTGTATTCGGACGGCCGATTTAAAATAAAAAATAAAAAACTGATATGTACTATATATGTAGGATAGGTTTTTTCCTTTTCGAAAAAATCGGTAAAACCGGTCCAACCGCACCTTTAATTCTACCACTTAAATGCAACGCTTTATAAGAATTACATGTCGATGTATGTCATCAACATCCCTAAACTCCTTAATGAAAAATGCAAGTTTTTACATGTGATAGCTTTGATAATTTTACTTGTATTTGGAAAAATGCTTATAGGTACGCTATCAAAATAAAGGGTGGAGTATATGAAGAGACTGTGGTCGTCGGAAAAGAGAAACAAAACATTGCTTTTATAGGAGATGGTGCTGATAAGACTATAATCAATGGGAACAAATATGTTTGTCCTGGAATCACATTATATGACTCGCCTACTGTTGGTATGGATTTTGTAATAATCGTTTTGAAATATGAGTGAGTGAAAGGTGTCCAAGATAAAATATAATTAAGTGACGATTGGTCTATTCTACCATAAAAATAATGACAATATCCGTTAAATATGTATGCATGCATGTAAGTTTGTTTTTGTTTTTCTGTTGGAAGATAGATATATGTAGATTGAATTTAATATTATTATTATTATTGTATTTTGATTTGTTATTGAATTATAATTAGTAGTAATTGTTTATATTTTATAATTATAGTTATCAGGGGAGATCACTTCATTGGGAAGTATATAACCTTTAACAATTCAGCTGGACCTGAAGTACAACAAGCGGTTGCCTTGAGAGTTGCAGCAAACTATACAGCTTTTTATAAGTGCGACTTTAATGGATACCAAGATACCTTATATGTGGATCACGGATACCAATTCTACAGGGAATGCAACATATATGGCTTCACTGATTTTATATTTGGATGTGCTGCTGTGGTATTTCAGCAATGCAATATCCTCGTCCATAATCGAGCCGAAGGTGAAACTGTTATTACTGCTCAAGGAAAAGAGAGTACATATTATGAACCATCTGGAATGTCAATCCAAGGGTACGATTTTGAAAGATACGTAAAATAGCAAGTAAGCTCCTTTGAAAGATATTGGCAATAACTAAAGTTTGTGTTTGTTTACAGGTGCCACATTCAAGGGGCTCAAGACCTGGACTCGAATTCGACCAAAAAGACCTTTCTTGGAAGGCCGTGGAAAGACAGTTCTAGCGTTGTATTCATGGAATCTATATTGGAAAACATAATAGATCCGTTGGGATGGGAACTATTTCCCTACCAACCACCCACTCCAACTATGTTCCTCGGCGAATACAAGAATTATGGGAATGGTTCTGTTACTGATGGGAGGGTGAATTGGGCAAAACCAATCATCACTCCCCTTGAAGCTCAACAATTCACTGCTAGAATATTGATAAAGGGAGATCTCTGGTTAAATGCTACAGGAATTCCTTTTAGTCTCGATTTGGCTTGAAATAACATCAACAATTATGTATATTGATAAGAGAAATAATGAATTTAAGGTAATCAAATCAAAATCGGAAAGAACAACATATGAGAAATGAATTGTTTTCAACCATTTGATTCATTACATTATTTGGTATGTTATAGCAATAGTAAAAATTATCTTACATATTTAATATATGATAATAAAAATAAAATAACATCAACAAATATTATTTAATATATTAAGTGACACAAATTCAAGTTGAATTACTGTGTATTCAGAAAACTAAAAAACTAGTCCATCGTCAAGCTTGAGTTTTGTCATTTTTGAGTCAATTTTCAGTGGTGTTGAAATCAATAATGGTAAGTAAAAAAAGTCAATGATGCTTTCTCTCTAATTATTGGATAAATTAATGTTATGATTTCCGTAACACAAATATGTAAGACTACACATCCTGATCTATTATACACACTCACAAAGATAGTAGATTTTAGAAGTGAACTTATTATTATTTTATCCTTATTTGAAAATTTAGTAAGAAATTTTTTAATTGAAGATAAAATAATAATTTACTCCTAAAAATGCTATTTTGATTTGTGTATAGTAGGGGTGTGGAGGAAAATTGAAACCGAGCCGAACCGAACCGGAATAAAAAAGAACCGATTTTGTTAAAACCGATCGAAACCGAACCGACGCGGTTCGCCTTGTGGGAGAACCGATAAAAACCGAACTGAACCGATGACTAATTTTATGTAGAAAAAATTAGTTTAGTAAAGGATAATTGGTGAGAGGATTCAACATTGTTTATTGTTAGTATGATATAATAATTGATAAGTGAATATGTTTTAAGCTAATAATTGATAAGTGAATATGGATACATATATATATTTAAAAATTGGTACCGTGTGACAAATGTGTGTACAAATTTTGAAATTAGTTTTAAAAAGAGCTCGTTAAACTTATATAGAGTAGATATATCTTTGAAACTTAATGTAGGTCCAAAACACGAGGCCCAGAACCGGCCCAGAACCGAAACCAAACCGGAACCGGCCTGGAACCGATATGAACCAAACCGTTTAGAACCGAACCAATTTCGGTTCTATCTGGCGTAGAACCGATGATATTGGTTCGGTTTTTATTTTTGTCCAAAACTGAACTGAACCAAACCGTGCACACCCCTAGTGTATAGTCAATAGTAGCGTTGCCCCTAAAGGTGATAGCACTATCAATAATACTCGCATGCTTGCTTTTTAATTTGCTAAAATAAAAGAAAACTCAAAGTTAGTTTAACAAGTTATTACATTCTACTTTTTGTTTTCAGAATATCATTTTAAAAGTTGGAATTATGTTAGGCTAATGGGTGATGAGTCTATAAGCCCGCATAATAAATTAGGGTTAGTTATATTCACCTATAAATATAGGTGTTCTCTATATTGTTTGGACAAGAACAACAATTACATCAATAAAATATCTCCCTTCATATTTCTACATGGTATCCGAGTCTATCGATTCTTGAGGCCTAAATACATATTCCGCTGCCCTACCGGTGAGGTTTCTACTATGTAATACTCATCGGCGGGATTTTGTTGATCTTTTTCAATTTTATTTTTATAATATTTCTTGAAATTTTTTTATTGAAAACTTTTAATTATTGTTGCAAACTTATGGAAATTTAGACAAATTACCATGAGTTTGACTGTTTGAGAGAGTAATATAAGATTATGGAGAATGGGACTATCCCAATGAAAAAAAGAGAAAAAAAGAGAAATCGATTTATTCTACTTCGAGTTGAAGTGGAATTTTGAACAGATCTGACATGTTCGAAAAGGATAGCGTTCCTAACAGTTATTGATTGCCGAATTACGCATTGTCTGGCGAGTCCTATACACAGAGATCTGACGGTTTCGAAAAGGATGATGTTCCTTGAAGTTAATGATTGACGATACGCATTATCTGGCGATTCCGATATGCATTGTCTGGCGAGTCCAATACGCATTGATCATGGATCCGGCTTGATTCAAATTTACGTTTTCATTTTTCTTATTACTATTGTTATATTGCAAACTCATGAAAATTCTATAAAAATTACCATGAGTTTGAGGGAGGGTGTTAGGCTAATGGGTGAAGAGCCTATAAGCCCGCATAATAAATTAGGGTTAGTTATATTCACCTATAAATATAGGTGTTCTCTATATTGTATGAACAAGAACAATTATTATCATCAATAATATATCTCCCTCTATTAGGATAATGGTTTTAGTCATGGTTACGACTCCTCGTACTTACAATGCCGAAGAAGTGTTTCAAGCCACTGTGGCATAAGATGGATCGGGCAATTACAAAACAGTAAGTGAAGTTGTTGCAGCTGCACCAAACTATAGTCCAACAAGGTAACTTTTATCATTGTCGTTCTATCTAGTCTCTAGGGGTTCGAATGGATACGGTTTAAACTGAAAAACTGAACCGGTGGTTTTTTTGGTTTTAAAACCGTCCAATTCTGTTTCGGTTTTCTTTTTAAATACGACTTAATCGGATTGGTTTCGGTTTTCACAACTGAAAACCAGTATAAAAAAACCAAAATCGGTCACACCAAGTTTATTTCTTTTTTTATCTTTCTCGAATTTAGAATTTAGAGTTTTTATATTATTTTTTTGAATTTTGAACATTTCACATTTGAATTCTAAATTAGTGTCTACTAGTTTAGTACTCTATCATGTATTTGAATTACTATAAATTTACCAAGATAAATTCAAAATTCACCTTAAGATCTAATTAAATATATTAAAAATTAATCAACAAATTCTACCAAAAAAATGGACACACAAACAAGGAAAAAAACTATTTCATGATAAATTCTAGTAAAGTATATTTGTCATTATAAACTATTTGAACTTTAACACATGAAATGAAAAAACAAGTTTCACACGATTTGATTTTGGTTTCTTCACTATAAGAATTGGACACTTGAGATTCTGGTCACAGTGGTTGCTCACACTTCCAAGAAATGCCCTCTGGATTCAACCTCTCCGCCAGTCGACAAATCACATGCCTCGGACAATTTCGTTCAAGGCACTGCCTCAATATCAAGATCTGCCTCTATAACTGGCTTCAGCTCCTCCGTCAATTTTGATGTATCCCGATTATCTCGGATAAAAAATGCCTCTGCAAAATAATGGGGAGGGTTCACAAGGGACCTTTTAGTTAATGATTCTAATATATCTAATAATTCGAATTCCAAAACTGTAGTATAAAAAAAGATTATAGTATATTCTATCATGCATAATAAGACATGGTAGTGATCCAGCCCTGAAAGCCTCTTATTCACATAAAATCAATGACACATGTTAGTAAATGGAGATACCCTGCTCATTTCTTGAAGCTCGCATAGTTATGTCCCCGAACGGTCGTCTGGGATGCCAAGAAAGCAAAATGCTCCTTGGTGTCCATCGAAGGCTTCGGAATCCAACTCCTGTTTGTGTCCCAAAGCGAGCCCTAAGCTTCGGGGTCCAAGTCCTGACCTCAACTCAGCAGCCTCATCACCAAATATTTTTCTATCTTTGGAAGCCATTCTTAAGCGAATGGTTTTAAGTTGAATAAAGGGTCGAATGGAAGTGGGAGCTACATAAATAGAGTAGGGGGATGGTCGGTTATTACTGGTGATATTAAGGGTAGTTAAGGGGTAATTTGAATTTGATTTTTGAAATTATTAATTAGGGGATTTGAACACTAGACCTTGGGGGATTTTTGATTTTTTGTTGGCATTCGACTTCCACTTCCATTCGACCTTTTATTCAAAAATCAAATTCAAATTAGCCCTTAACTACCCTTAATATCACCAGTAATAACCGACCATCCTCCTACTCTATTTATGTAGCTCCTACTTCCATTCGACCCTTTATTCAAAAACTTAAAACCGTTCTCTCAAGATTGGTATAGAAAAATATTTGGTGATGAGGCTGATGAGTTGAGGTCAGGACTTGGACCCCGAAGCTTAGGGCCTCGCTTTGGGACACAAACAGGAGTTGGAGGCCGAAGCCTTCGATGGACACCAAGGAGCATTTTGCTTTCTTGGCATCCCAGACGATCGTTCGGGAACATAACTATGCGAGCTTCAAGAAATGAGCATGGTATTGTTGGGATTTTATACATGTTTTGCATATCAAATTATACAAAAACGTATAAACGATCGAATACAAAGTTCTAAAATTCACATTTAACTATGAGTTTGTGTGTATACCTCTTGAAGCGTGTTTGAGTTGCACAGCGGAAGAGCAACCAGCGTTCCTCTCTCTAGTTAGTCCACACCAATGCTAGTTTGATTCCTTCCTTGAAGCAACTAGAGCTTAAGTGTATTTGACAAAGAATGAATCAAGAAAGAAACGATTTTCTACTCTTGATGTTATTCTTGTTTTGGCCGAATAGAGAAGGAATAGAGAGTATTATTTCTTTTCAATTGTCTTACAAGTGAAAAGATGATAGTGAGAAGGTTGATATTTTGTTTACCATCAAATGGTGTTTATATAGTGGTGCTATAAACAAAAATCTTCCTTTCAATTATTCACCATTTATTACAATAATAAGTGTGTGATGAATTTGCGGTTTAATCACATTAAACCCAAAGATTCATCATTTATTTCAATAATAAGTGTGTGATGAATTTGCGGTTTAATCACATTAAACCCAAAGACGTAACGCCTCCACAATTAAGCACCAATTAATACAATATTAATTGTGTTTGAATTCAAAGTCAAACAAGCCAATTGAATTCCCCTTGATTCTTTGACATTTACACTTTTAACCCGGAAGTTTTAATCATATTGAAAATCAAGTGCATTGTATGTGTGTGACCTTCTAGGATCGAAATGACATTAGCCATATGTTAATAAAATATCAACCAAGTATTTTACTAACATATAAATCATGAGCGGGCCCTAGTAAAACCATCATGACCCCTAATGCATTTCGAATTCATTCCCAGCACGTATATTATTGTCAAACATAATATACGTATGAACTTAGCTTTAAATAAGTAATCACTACGAACAATCAAATTGTTCAACGGGCACTTATTATGACGTGTCAAACACCTCATAATTCTAACACTCCCACTTGCCCTTGGACGATTACTTGTAAAATGATTCTTTCGCATCGTGATTCTCACAGTCAAGCTATGGTAAGATATGTGTCACCACACTCTTGCACCTGTACTGTCTCGGATACATAGAATTAATGTGATACCCAGTACTGCTACTGGAGATGGCCATCTTAATCACCATTAATCTACCGAGATTTTATGAATCAATCGACATAACCGATTTGTGCGAATCCCCTCTGATGTACAACAATGTACCAACATGTTCCAAGTATGCCCAACATATGTCTTTATAGCCTCCCTTCTACAGGAGACGTTTGACACAGTCAAAGCACGCAAGTCTCATGCTAATGCATTCCCGCCATACAGGTCTAAGAATCAACATTTAACATAAGTTCGATGAGAAGTACTTAGGACACAGATATGTTATCTTCTAAGTTTTCTCATGGCGGTCGAATCCAGTATCATAGCTTGGACTAGTTCCAAGATATATACCCATGTGCATGACTAGAGTACATTTACTCCCTTTCTTGTCTAAGAAACGTGACCAAGACAATCATGTACATACTGATCATTACAATGTTCGATTCCAATCAGTGAACATTTGAACAGGGACAAGTTATCCCCTTGCTTCTAGGCTTAGTAGAGGGTCTCTCATTTGGGATCCTCAACCCCAAAGACCTCTCTAGAAGACATGGACAACAATGAAATCAAAATAAAGATATATGTATGAAAAGATAGTCAAACTATAAACATACATATATTTGAATCAATTATTCAACATAGTCTTATTAGGACTTCACTATGACAAAATACAAAAATATAGCTCCCACTAAACCTAACACCATCCAAGCATATATCTAAGTCTAACACTTGATACATGCTTATCATGTTTGCCGTGAGGCAACGGTTTGGTCAATGGGTCAACTATGTTATTGTCTGTATATACTCACATCTTCTCGTTTCGTGATATCACGAATAATGTGATACTTTCTAAGCACATGCTTGGAGCGGTGATGTGACCTTGGTTCCTCGGCATGAGCAATTGCACTAGTGTTATCACAATATAACACTACCGGCTTGTCAATGCTAGGCAAAACACCAAGTTCACTCACAAACTTCTTAATCCAGCATGCTTCCTTTGCAGCATCTGATGCTGCAACATATTTAGCTTCCATTGTAGTATCTACCACAGTGTCTTTCTTGTTACAGCACAAAGACACTGCGCCACCATTTATGCGAAACACATAACCAGACTGAGATCTAGAATCATCTTTGTCGGTTCGGAAGTTCGCATCGGTATAGCCTACAACCTGTAACTCATTATCTCCCCCATAGACAAGACACATGTCTTTAGTATTTCTCAAATACTTAAGAACGGCCTTTACGGCCTTCCAGTGCTCTTGTCCTGGACACGATTGATAATGACTTGTTACACTCAAAGCGTAAGAAACGTCAGGTCGTGTACAAAGCATGGCATACATGATAGATCCTATGGCTGAGGCATAAGGGATCTTGTTCATCTTCTCTATTTCGATGCTGTCTGTGGGACTGTCAGCACGACTAATAGAAATGCCATGTCTCATAGGGAGATTACCTTTCTTGGAATTTTCCATATGGAATCTAAGTAATACCTTATCAATATAAGTGTTTTGACTCAGTCCAATGAGTCTCTTAGATCGTTCCCTATGGATCTTAATTCCAAGAATGTACTGAGCCTCTCCTAGGTCTTTCATAGAGAAACATTTGCACAACCATGCCTTGACTGATTCAAGCATGGGTATGTCGTTTCCTATGAGAAGAATGTCGTCTACATATAGCACGACAAATGCAATGTTGCTCCCACTAACCTTCTTGTATACACAAGAATCTTCTTCACATCGAATGAATCCAAACTCTTTGATTGATTCATTGAAGCGAAGATTCCAACTCCTAGATGCTTGCTTCAGACCATAAATAGATCTTTGAAGTTTGCATACTTTCTTAGGCTCTTTCGAGCTTGTGAATCCAGGAGGTTGTGTCATGTACACATCCTCTTCTAGTTTCCCGTTAAGGAAAGCTGTCTTCACATCCATTTGCCAAATTTCATAATCATAGTATGCGGCAATGGCTAAGATAATCCGAATGGATTTAAACTTAATGACTGGAGAAAAAGTTTCATCTACCATGAATTTGTTTGAAACCTTTAGCTACTAGTCGAGCCTTATAAACATGGACATTTCCATCTTTATCAAGCTTTCGTTTAAATACCCATTTGCATTCGATGGGTCTATCACCCCTCGGCAAATCAATCAATGTCCATACTTCATTATGGTACATTGAGTCCATCTCGGATTGCATGGCTAGGAGCCATTCATCAGCATCAGGTTGTTTCATGGCTTCCTCACAAGTTGAGGGTTCCCCGCTTTCAATCAGGAAAAATTCCCCATACCATCTATCGGGTTCCTGACGGGATCTTTCGGATCTCCGAGGGATGTTTTGAGTATCAGCAGGCTCGTCTACGGTTTCCCGTGGATCGAGTTGAACCTCTTCTTCATAAGAAGGGTCCACCTCTTGAGGTGATTCAGCTAAGGTACTAGTACCTGCTACATCACCCTCTTGAACAATTTCAAGAGTCTCATTACTCTTATATCTCTTTGTAATGTATTCTTTCTCAAGGAAAGTTCCATTACGAGCCACGAAAATCTTATTTTCGGGTTTGAGATAAAAGTAATATCCCTTGGTTTCCTTAGGATAACCAATGAAGTAACACTTGTCGGATTTAGGTCCAAGCTTATCTTTGTTAACTTTCTTAACATAGGCCTCGGATCCCCAAATCCTCAAGTACCCTAGTTTGGGAAGAGTCCCAAACCACATCTCATGTGGGGTCTTAGGTGCTGATTTGGTTGGACATTTGTTTAGTGTGGAAGCGGCAGTTTCCAATGCATAACCCCAAAAACTAGTTGGGAGTTCTGATGTGCTCATCATTGATCGAACCATATCTAATAAGGTTCGATTTCTCCTTTCGGAGACACCATTGTGTTGTGGTGTACCAGCAGGTGTGAGTTGTGATACAATACCACATTCTCTTAGGTGTTGCAAGAAGTCATGGCTCAAGTATTCTCCTCCCCTGTCGGAGCGAAGAATCTTGATTGTCCTGCCGAGTTGGTTTTCTACTTCTTTCTGAAATTCTTTGAACTTTTCAAAGGCTTCACTCTTATGTTTCAACAGATATACGTAACCGTATCTGCTGAAGTCATCGGTGAAGGTAATGAAGTATAGAAAACCTCCTCTAGCAGGCGTGTTCATTGGGCCACATATATCAGTATGTATGATTCCCAATAAATTACTTGCCCTTTCACTCGTACCAGTGAAAGGTGACTTGGTCATCTTGCCTAAAAGACATGACTCACATTTGTCATAAGATTCAAAACCAGATGACGTAAGAATTCCATTGTCATGGAGCTCTTTAATGCGTTTGTCACTTATATGACCGAGTCTGTAATGCCATAGGTATGTCGGGTTCAAGTCATCAAGCTTGTTCCTTGTCATGCTAATGTTATAGCATTAATACATGATGGCAGAGTAGCAGTGGTCGAACCACTCTTCTCGTCTGCCAGGTACTTCTTGCAGTTTCTCTTCCAATGGTCAACTATCTCATAGTAATGAAACTTGTCATCCTTTTTGGCATCCTTCTTGGATGCCTTCTGAGTAGGAGCCGTTGCACGAGGGGCAACCCTTTGTCTTGCCTTTGACACTTTTCTTCTTCTTGAACTGTTTCTTGTTCTGAATAGTCAAAACAGAAGAAGAAGAAGTGTCTCTAGCCTTCCTGATGTTTTGTTCAGCATTGTTGATTATACCATGCAGCTCAGACAACGTCTTGTCATATTGATGCATGTTGTAGTTCAACACAAAATCACTGAACGAATCAGGCAGCGACCTAAGAATGATATCTACAGACATCTCATTAGAGACGGGTGCCCCCAACGAGCCTAGTCTTTCGACTAAGCCCATCATCTTGATGACATGGGGACTTGATGGCTGTCCATTGCCTAGCTTACAGTCAACGAGAGCACAAACAGATTCGTATCTCTCATTGCGTGCCTCCTGCTGGAACAAGTTTTCCAGCCGGCGGTACATATCGTAAGCGTTGACCTTTTCGAATTGAATCTGAAGATTCGATTCCATGTTGGCCGACATTAAGCATTGGACATCTATAGAATCATTCATGTGCTGTTTATAGACATAAAACTCCTCCTCATCAGTGGGAGGGACGTTAGGAAGCATGCTGGTGAGCACGTAGTCTGTTCTCTCAGACTTGAGAACAATTCTCAAGTTGCGAGCCCAGTCATGGAAATTGGTGCCGTTAAGTTTGCATTTCTCCAAAGCGGAGCGGAGAGACTTAGAGTTCTTAGCGTTTGTAGACATGATAACTACGGCGAAAAAATGCAAATGAATAACTCAGATAAGCATGTCATAGCGATAATTCAAAATATCTAAATATTTGAACTCATACAATGTGTTCACAATCCTACTAAAACACACAATGTATCCGAGAACTCAGATAATTAATAATCGAACGGCAGCGCGCAACATTTCGACTACCAATCATGTGAGTAGGTGAATGATCACCATTTATGCCGGGCATAATTCTCGGTGTCACCAAAAATCTTACAAGATTGCATTGGTGACAACTTTTGCCAACAGGCCCAAATCTGATTATGGGAATCACTGTTCAAGTAACCTGAGCCTACTGACGAAAGTCAGAATGAACAATCGAAGCCCGATTCTGAATCGGAAATCATTCGATTATTCCATCGGGATCAAGTCATAGGACATGTCATGTCTGCCAATCTGGCAGGTCCATGCATACGTATGTCTTATTCCGACTTTAGGGTCAGGTATGGCAAATTACTTGACTTAAGGTAGGATTAGTTATAAATATATAATCATGATCATACATGCATATACATTCACTCAAGCAAGAATATATATCATATGAGCATGAAAATTAAGAATTATAACGCAAATAAATGGGATTAGTGATATGATCTAAAAACCGAAAAGAAAACTAGACTTAATTCTAAACTAAGTCTTCAGTCCTCCTTCAGTTCCTTCGGTGGCTTCGTCTTCTATTGATTACAATCACACGTGGTGATAAATAATTGACACGCAGGTCAATGTAATAAATAATAAAATAAAAGTGACACAAGTCGTCATAAAATAGCACGCAGGCTATATTTCTTTTTGACACAAGTCGTCATATAAAAGACAGTACGCAGACTGTATTTCAAAAACCAGATCATATCACTTATCCCAACATTCATTCACAATGAAAATAAAACATCCAATATATCAAAATATATATAATACATGAATTAAGTCAATTAAAACATGTAAGGATGTCAAATAAGGTACACACAATTATAACACATATATGTAATAAATTGTACATCAAATGTAACAACCAAATCAATAACTCATAGGTTTTACATAATTAATTAAGGCCTTTAATTTTAATTAATAAGCATTTAATATTATTTATAACCAATATAAATAAAATTAACAACTAATCATATTAGTGCTATTAATTAAAATATTGTAACATTAAAATCTAATCAAATTATCATACAAGTTATAATAATTTAATTAATTTTCTTCTGACAATCAAAAGTCAAAATACTAGAATAGCCAAAATATTCACAATAATTAATAAAACAAAATCCAAAACAATTTTAGGACCATTTTAATTATGTGAACAGTCGTGAACAGTGTTTCGTGAACAGTGAAATCGGAATCACTGTTCATCCGAAAAACACTGTTCATCCGAATAGTGTTCCGAACTTTTCGGATGAACACATGGCTATTCAAAAATCATTTTCGAGCACTTAATAAATCCAAATAAATCCAGAAAAATTACAGTAGACTCGAAAATCATTCTAGTATTTGATTTATATTTTTTCAGAATTTTAGAAAAATATATACAGCCGTTAAAACACTGTTCAACCGAATGGTATATCAAATCCGTTCGGGTGAACATATGACTGTTCAAATGTCAATTTCGAGCACTTAAGAAATCCAAAAAATTCCAGAAAAATTTCAGTAAACTCGAAATTGACTCTAATATTTTATTTATATTTTTCCAGAATTTTATAAAAATATATACAGCCTTTAAAACTGTTCAAACGAAGGGTATATCAAATCCGTTCGAATGAACATATGGCTGTTTCAAACATTTATTTCGAGCACTTAACAAATCGAAACAATTCCAGAAAAATTACAGTAAACTCGAAATTCAATGTACTGTTTGAATCATATTTTTCCAGAATTCTATAAAAATATATACAGCACTTAAAACTGTTCAAACGAAAGGTATATCAAATCCGTTCGGATGAACATATGGCTGTTTCAAACATTTATTTCGAGCACTTAACAAATCGAAACAATTCCAGAAAAATTACAGTGGTCTCGAAATTTTGTCTACTGTTCGAAACATATTTTTACAGAATTTTAGAAAAATATTTACAGGCCTTAACAATTACATAATTGCACAATACACATAATGCACAACAACCTTAATTGATGATATCAAAACATACACATATGATATTATAATTCATGAAATCAAATTTCAAGACATTTAAAGTGAATTAGAACATATGTACCGGGCTCTGATACCACTGTTGGGATTTTATACATGTTTTGCATATCAAATTATACAAAAACGTATAAACGATCGAATACAAAGTTCTAAAATTCACATTTAACTATGAGTTTGTGTGTATACCTCTTGAAGCGTGTTTGAGTTGCACAGCGGAAGAGCAACCAGCGTTCCTCTCTCTAGTTAGTCCACACCAATGCTAGTTTGATTCCTTCCTTGAAGCAACTAGAGCTTAAGTGTATTTGACAAAGAATGAATCAAGAAAGAAACGATTTTCTACTCTTGATGTTATTCTTGTTTTGGCCGAATAGAGAAGGAATAGGGAGTATTATTTCTTTTCAATTGTCTTACAAGTGAAAAGATGATAGTGAGAAGGTTGATATTTTGTTTACCATCAAATGGTGTTTATATAGTGGTGCTATAAACAAAAATCTTCCTTTCAATTATTCACCATTTATTACAATAATAAGTGTGTGATGAATTTGCGGTTTAATCACATTAAACCCAAAGATTCATCATTTATTTCAATAATAAGTGTGTGATGAATTTGCGGTTTAATCACATTAAACCCAAAGACGTAACGCCTCCACAATTAAGCACCAATTAATACAATATTAATTGTGTTTGAATTCAAAGTCAAACAAGCCAATTGAATTCCCCTTGATTCTTTGACATTTACACTTTTAACCCGGAAGTTTTAATCATATTGAAAATCAAGTGCATTGTATGTGTGTGACCTTCTAGGATCGAAATGACATTAGCCATATGTTAATAAAATATCAACCAAGTATTTTACTAACATATAAATCATGAGCGGGCCCTAGTAAAACCATCATGACCCCTAATGCATTTCGAATTCATTCCCAGCACGTATATTATTGTCAAACATAATATACGTATGAACTTAGCTTTAAATAAGTAATCACTACGAACAATCAAATTGTTCAACGGGCACTTATTATGACGTGTCAAACACCTCATAATTCTAACAGGTATCTCCACTTACTAACTTGTGTCATTGATTTTATATGAAGAAGAGGCTTTCAGGCTGGATCACTACCATGTCTATTATGCATGGTAGAATATACTATAATCTTTTTTATACTACCGTCTTAGAATCATTAACTAAAAGGTCCCTTGTGAACCCTCTCCATTATTTTGCATAGGCATTCTTAATCCGAGAAAATCGGGATACGTCAAAGTTGACGGAGGAGCTGAAGCCAATTATAGAGGCAGATCTTGAGCCAGATATTGGGGCAGTGCCTTCAACGAAACTATCCGAGGAATGTAATTTGTCGAGTGACGGAGAGGTTGAATCCAAAGGGCATTTCTTGGAAGTGTGAGCAACCACTGTGCCCAGAATCTCAAGTGTCCAGTTCTTATAGTGAAGAAACCAAAATCAAATGGTGGGAACTAGCAATTTAGCTACTAGTATTTCATTGCATGTACTGTGTGTGGAACTTCTTTTTTCATTTCATGTGTTGAAGTTCAAATGTTGTAATGGTACTTAATATTGATTAGAAATGTTGTTTTACTCTTATACCATAAGAAGTTATCTCCTAATAGATATATGGTGATTATTTCTAAAATCAAAAGAATTAAGTTTCCTACATGTACTAGTACATTATGGCAAGTGATGGACTGATGGCGGTAGTAAAAATGAACTTCTCAAGATTCTGTGAGTGTCGGAGCCTGGTACCCGATGACCCAAGTACTAGTATAATAGTATATAAGCAATTTCCTTATCAACGATAATGGTAAATGCCAAATCAAATATTTGACCGTAATCATCTACAAAATGTACCTCAAGGCCTTCCTTCACATTAGGTACAAGCTCATCATAATCTCTTCTGTTCGCTGATGGAAATATGATAGTCTTCACATCACTCCGCCTTACTGCAATTGTCTTCTCTTTAACCTAATTATGAGGAACCACAAAGCAGTTATACATCTCCAAGTTGTCCAGTAACATGAAGAGCTCATATCCCATCTCCTTGCTCAATCAGAGTAGTCTTAATATAATGTGTTGAACCACCCATGGGTGTCCAGGCAAGACCCATGACAACTCCAACTGGAGCATGATCATATATACGCTCCACATGGAAAACAGGCTTCCCAACGAAGTTAGTTAGGTTTGAAGCATCAACCAACACCTTCTTCCACGGTTTTGGTCTCCTCACTTTCTTGGACCTTCTCGATTTCAACAGTATGCTGCCAGGAGAATTAACAAGACTGAGATCAGTTTAATTACATTCCCAAAATAACATTGTTGTTTTAAAAAAGTGCTTTAGCTACCCTTCTTGAAAGTGAAAGCTTAATAGTAACGACCAGACTTCAGATATTGATGAACTGGAATACAATTAACCACATAATGTATTATCATCGATAAAGTTGATGAAACTTCAAAAGGAAAAATAGGGGTTGGGAACCTCTTCTGTCAGAGGAGGCTTATTTTTGCTGTCATCTTCACCAGATTGATCATCAACAAGAATCCCTTCTTTCTCATTAGATGCATCACCAGCAACAGTATGTTCTCCTTGAACTACAGAAGATAGTTCCTCGACTTCTGCTCCTCGCTGGACAAGTTGCAGAGCGATCTGCAACGAGTTTAAAACAAATAAGTTCATTTCATAAAATTACATAGAGATAATGGGAAATTGTGAATATCTGAATCAAGCAGCATAGCTTGGAACGTCAGAAGAAATCACAATAAAATACAAAACGATATGAACAGACCTTCCGGTAAATCTTCTCAATCTGCTTCTGCAAATTGCGGACACCTGCTTCTCTGCAGTAATTCTCTATCAAAGAAAGAAGAGTGGCATCGGAGACATCAACCTGTAATATATTAACATTTTCAAGTTCAGTACCTAAGAGCAAAATACACTATACTTTCAAACAAGCAGTACTGCAAGATTAGACTAAACTACTCAAAAGGCCAGGCTTTTCATGAAAATACCTTATAAGAACAATAAGCAAGGAAAAAGAAACTAATTACACATATATGTAATTATCTCCCCTAGTATTATAATGAGTCCATATGGCATGCTATCTATTGGACCTAGGGATCATGGATTTATTACAAGTAGTCTTCGCAATATGCATTTTTTCGTCTGTTATAGGACCTAAGCATACGGATGTTTGTTGCCAATGAAAGGGAGGGAGAAGAGAGGACACCCACAGAGAGAGAGAGAGAGATACCTGATCAGGTCTTATTCCACATGCTTCACGGGTGGTTTTCTCCAAGTAGTCTTGGCCTCTTGGGCAATATGCATTTTCTCGTCAGTTATATAACCAGCAAGTGAGATCACCTCCATTCTGTCTAAAAGAGGACCTGGTATCATTTCCACAACATTTGCAGTACAAACAAACAGAACCTGCATAAACAAAAAGGGTTGGCAATCCAGGTTCTACAAGTGAATACGTGATGATTCATTGATGGCTTCCATTAAAAATTAGCAAACAATTGAATATATAGGCTGGAGATAAACGTAGGGCTCAAGCATGCCTGACCATAACCACTATAACAGTATAGAAAGAAAATGAAGGCATGTCTAACTTGTTTGCATAAATTTACCCATGCAAATTATTCGTCAGTATCTTTAGCTATGGTGTCTGACAGAAATCTGAAGGGCAACAGTTTGTAAGAAGTATACGTTGACATGGTACCCAGATTCTAGGCTAACAGGACCCAAAACTTCTGGGCTTCCGATTAGCCAATAGTTGTCTAGTAAGTCTGAAAACAAAACAGAGCCTGTTATTTGTGCAATGGCATATGTTGTATAGGATCTTGTAAATTGTAATACATCTGAACTATAAATGGATGGCAAAAGGGCATACGATTGTGCAACTCCTCCACACAGTTCCATTTATTATTTTTATACTCCACATCCATAAATTTCCAGCCTTATTAGCCATACAGTTTCTGTATTTACTTAGAAAATGATGCATCTGAAAGAGTTGAAAGCGGGACGATCATAAGGGCACTTATAGGACTCAAAGGAAGACTAACCTTGGACAAATCAATTAACACATCATCAAGATAGTGATCCTGAAAATTTGCATTCTGCTCTGGGTCAAGGAGCTCCAACATAGCACTTGCAGGATCCCCTGCGTATCCTCTTCCTAACTGTCACAAAGTATCTCAAATGAGACAGACAACTAGTGTGTCACGTTGAGTAAGAACACCGAGCTATGGCACAGTATGAAACTCCAAATCCATTCATACTGATAACTAAAAAATTCGTTAGTAAAGTGGAACTGGAGAAGTTGGTCAATACCTTGTCAATTTCATCGATCAGAACAAGAGGGTTTGCTGTTTCCACACTTTTTAAACATTGCACCATCTTTCCCGGGATAGCACCTATGTATGTTCGACGATGCCCCTGGAGTTCGGTCCAGAGTCAGAAGAGGATACCCAATGTACAGTTTAAGCCATCTTACTAACATGTAAACTACCTTGATTTCTGCAACATCTGATAAACCTCCAACAGAAAACCTGTAGAACTTACAGTTCAGAGCTCGTGCAATTGAGCGGCCAATACTCGTCTTTCCCACGCCGGGTGGGCTAGAAAGACAAATTATCTTTCCTGTAAATAATTTGTAACAAACAAAGGAGCATAAATTCTATGCTGTATGTATTTTCCGAAAATAAGGTAGCTCATGGCTCATGCTGATGAAGAGGCCAAGAAAAGTCAAGAAAAAAAATACACAAACCCAACAAACCCTTTGGCTATTTGAGAACATCAGCCCACACACTACAAGGCCGCCCAAACCTTTCTCATTAGCTTATAACTGGCATCTTATAAGTGGATGTGGATCTTAAAAGTTGCCAATTTATTCAAGCTATGCTCTCTTTTGCTACAAGTTTCGATCACAAAAACTTAAAAGGGTGTAAATATGAAAACTTCCATATAAGGGCACAGCGCAGATAATATATATGTAAGCTACGTCATCCTTTTGCTCCATGTCTCGATAACAAGAACTTAAAAAAGTATAAATATATAAAGTGCCATATAAGTACATATTGCAGAGTAATATAACAAATAATTTACCATGGCAAATGCAATTCCATATTTTTCATTAGAAAACACAAGTTAAAAAAGAAAAAGCTATGTTTAGGAGATATACAAACCTTGTGATGTTCCTCTTAGCTTTCCCACAGCTATAAATTCCAGAATTCTCTCCTTAACATCTTTCAGTCCATAATGATCTTCATCAAGAATCTTATGTGCTCGCTCGGATTACATCAAGATTCTCATCACTACATTAAAAAGTCAGGTGCATTATTAGTCCATCATTGTGCAGAAATGAAACGGAACCTTGCAATGTTTCCATAATTTACTTATAGGAAAGAAACAAAAAAATCAGTTAGACCAAAGTCACTCAACCATTGACCCCATAGCCATTGCAAAGAATCAAAAGATAAGACCTCGATCGCAAGTGAACAACTTGTAGATACGTGAGTTAGGGGAGACCGACACAGTCAACTCAGTTCAGACATCATTACACGTACGTGTTTTAGTTACAATTTTTAACATTGAGGGGCTTGACCGCATACAACATAACATGGAAAAAGACATGGAGCCGAGAGCAATCATTTCGTAAGGCAGTTATTGCATGCTGTATATGAGTATTTTATGGCCAATCCATCCTACTACTTTGAACATGATCTCGCCAAAGTGAACTTGTTTTCAAGACATCTCGTATGCCTGATATTACTTCAACTGAAGTGGCTTTGATAACATCGTCGTCCTTCTTATATGGTTGATCCTGCATTATTACATAAAAGTAAATCCAGGTGACTTCGATCTAATCAACAGATAACTTTCATCATGTAATGGTAATTGGTAAATAAACAAGAAGTGGCACATGCCTTAAGGTGATCAATCTTAACAGTAAGAGGCTCTTCATCATCTACCTGCAACATAATTTGTATTATTGCCGCATGTGTTTAGACATATTCGCAAAATGTTTGATACTACTTCCTCCAGTGAATAAATCACCACAATATTTTGAGATATGGCCATAGTCACATAACAATAATAAGTGGAAGTAAAGAATTGAAAAACAAACTTACCATTTCCGTTATCCGAAAGAAGTATATGTCGGAAGGGGGGTCTCAAGGGGAGAAAGAAATGTGTAGTTACAAACTTGAGGAAAACATAGTGGCACCAACTAACCTGAGCAAGAGTACCAACATCATGAAGCCGCTTTAACAAGTCTTTCCCTTTGACATGGTAAGAATAATGATCGAAAGTACAACAATGTAAATTAGTGAATATAAAAATTGTAAACGAAATAAAACTAGAATAAACTTATCTGTTTAAGCTGCGCCGTGGTATGGAAGCCACTGACTTGAAAGCTTTATCGACACGACCTCGGTGGTAATCGTAAATGTCGAAAGCTCCCCAATTTTAACACAACAGCTGCGAGACACGTCCACTCGTGGCTCACAACTTTGGAACTCACAATAATTCTTTACCCAAGAATAGATGAGGAAGGCTTGATGGTTTCTAGTTTTTTTCGTGTGTAAAATGTGTGGCCAAGTGTTTCTATTTATAGCTGAACACAATAACTTATATAGCTGTTGTAGCTAGAGAATACCGACGCGTATTTAATGGGTCAATAAGTCAAAAGTTATGGTTATATTTGGCTAAGTCAAAAGCTATGGTTGCATTTGACTAAGTCAAAATTATAGTAACCATTGTTTGCTGAATAACAGAATTAAGAGGAGGAACATTTATGAGAATAAATTGGTTAAATAATGGGTTTGACTAACCTTCATTTGACTTGATCAAAAACCGTTAGTTTAGGTTAATAACAAACGATTGGCTTTATCAGCCTTAATTCCAATAATCCCCACAAAAGGCGCAGAAAAACAATGTACCCTTAAGGCTCTATAAATTTTCATGATGTTGAGTTGCTAGTCCTCGACTTTAAATAATTTCTGTTGGGCCATCCATTATTCTTACACCAGTTAGGGGAAGGATAAAAGGAGTGAAAATTCCTCATTCGAATACTAAGTTTATAACAACAAGTCAACAATGTCAATGTGTTGAAGATCAATGGATATAAATATATTGGAACTAGAAAACGAAATAGAATCTGATACAAATAATAAGCAACACATGTAGCTTCACAAACACTGGCATATAGAATCCAGGAAATAATGGTCTGTGAGGCAATGTTAATGCTCTTTTTAGTGATCAAAAGGTCCTGCGTTCGAAACTGACATCATCTCTAATTTACAAAAAATAAAAAAAGAATTACATTGTCACCACCTCAACAAGGTAATCAAGTATAGTACTCGTAAACATTATGCAGATATCAGATAATCCAAATTGCCAAATAAACATTCAATAAATTACAGTAAATATTAAAAATCAAGGTATAA
Organism: Echium plantagineum; assembly: GCA_003412495.2. Taxonomy (NCBI): domain Eukaryota; kingdom Viridiplantae; phylum Streptophyta; class Magnoliopsida; order Boraginales; family Boraginaceae; genus Echium; species Echium plantagineum. Next base: position 10,592,612 of record CM016564.1, on the reverse strand, counting down.
CATCTTCTGTAGAGTATCTTCATAAAGTGATGGACAATTCATAAGTCTTCTTCTCTAAAACTTTTTTTTATTATCTCGAATGTCTTAGTACGTTTTTTCCCGTCTTCAATTAGGCTATGCGTACATGATTTTCTTTTCGTCATCCTTTATCTTCAAAATGATTTAAATCATTAATTAATAAGAAATTCAATAGTAGGTTATATTAATTTGACTACAAGGCGTATAATTAAGTAGCCAATTATAAGCCCTAAAACAACTACTAAGATCGAAAAAAAAGAATTCGAGAAAAAATTCAAGAAAAGAGAAAAAAACCGATAAAAAATTAAAAAGAAATCGAAAAAATAGAAGAAGAAATAGAAAAAATATCGAAAAAGAAACTGAAAAAAGAAATCGATAAAAAATGAGAAAAAAGATCGAAAAAAGAAATTGAGAAAAAATCGGCAAAGAGATCGAAAAAATAAATCGAAAAGGAAATAAAAAAAAATCGAAAAAAGAAATCGAGAAATATCAAAAAAGAAATTGAAAAATATCAGGAGTGGGGTCAATGTGTTAATAAGAGTTAAATTGGATGCTTATGAGAGGAAAAAAATGTATTTTGACATAAATAGCCTTCAAAAATATGATGGAGTGACCCGAATGAGTGACTTTTCTAACATTATTGATCTAACTGGCATTTCTTATAAATGAGTGATCTAATTGGGTCTTTTTTTTCGAAACGCTAGTGATGTCAGAAGTCATTTGCCTAGGGATTTGATTTTAATTATGCGAAATATGTCCTCTATACTTTGGAATAATATTAGGATATAATAGCCATTTTGACCTTTAATGTTGAAAAAATGTGATTAGGGGGCAGCCTGAAGAAAAACAAGCCTGAAAAAACGTGATAGTTTAAGGACCACATAAAAAATAAGTCGATAGTACAGGGACAAACGTTCAAACTGGAAGCAGTTGACGAGTTGGGTACATTGTGATTAGATTATTTCCCAAGTAAAAAAAACCTATTTTTTGGTGGTTGCCATTTCCCTTCCTTTCTCTATCTAACTATCTTGTTGTTAAGTAGTAGTCCAGTTATTATCTCTAATCTCTCTGGTATTTTGGACGAAATGGCAATGGAGAGAGCGTTGACCATTCGCTCCCTCTCCACCACATCAGCGGTAGCCTCAACATTGATGTTCTCCAGGTCAGCACACAGACTAGCTGCTCGTTTGACCAATATACCCTCCAGACGACACCGTGCACTCTCCAGCCCCTTCCGCAACCACTTCCGTCGTCTTCCAATCTACTCTTCGCCGCCTTCTCTTCATCGGAAAAGACATTTTTGCCCCCTCTCCATCCGAGCAATTGCTACCTCCTCTGCTCAGCCATCCCCATCCCCATCCCCTCAAGGTGATTATTATTATTATTATTATTATTATTTATCTTTCTCGTTTAGTTTTATTTTCATTTGATTAATTGGTGTATGATATAGAGCTACTTGGGGCGGATGATGAGGTGGCTGAAAAGTACGGATTCGAGAAAGTGTGTTCGGAGTGTATAGAGGAATGCAAATCCAAAGGTGTGCTGTACAAGCACAAGAAGACTGGTGCAGAAATCATGTCCCTCTCAAATGATGACGAGAATAAGTGCTTTGGTATTGTTTTGCGGACTCCCCCGTAAGTCTGTCTTTTTTTAATCCTAACTTCACTACTTTTAGTCTAGACCCTAAGGAATATGCTATTATTGATGTTGATGCTTATGCTGAATTGCTGATGCAGGAAAGACTCAACTGGTATCCCTCACATATTGGAGCATAGTGTCTTGTGCGGTTCCAGAAAATATCCTCTCAAGGAACCATTCGTAGAATTAATGAAGGGGAGCTTGAACACATTTCTCAACGCCTTCACATATCCCGATAGGACGTGCTACCCTGTGGCTTCCACCAATACAAAGGTCCCAACTCATATTTTTAGCCTGTTATTTCAATTCTCTGTCACTCATCTGCTCCTGCGCTTCTCAACAGGACTTCTATAATTTGGTTGATGTCTACCTTGATGCTGTCTTCTTTCCCAAGTGTGTCGAGGATTTCAAGACATTCCAACAAGAAGGTTGGCATTATGAGCTAAATGACCCGTCCGAGGAAATAACTTATAAAGGTTATTACTTTTTCTTAATAAGTATAAAATCATTATGTCTTTGCTATTCCCATGGCTCTTCATCTTTGTGTCAGTGATTCCTGCTTCACTTGACTAACTAAATGTATTTGGACTTTTCTTGTCAGGCGTTGTCTTCAATGAGATGAAAGGTGTTTACTCTCAGCCTGATAACATATTAGGCCGAACTTCACAAAAGGTAAGCTTATCTTTACAACTACCTGTTTCAGGGTCAGTTATTGAGGATGACATTTAGCTGCTATTACTCACGTTTGGTTGTTTAATAGTATACTATTTAGTTTTCTGTGTATACGTCTGTGGAACTCCTCGCCAATGTTGCAGGCTTTGTTTCCTGATAATACTTATGGAGTTGATAGTGGTGGTGACCCTGAAGTCATTCCAAAACTTACTTTTGATGAATTCAAGGTATGACTGGTATGTTCATGTTGTTGTGGTACTCAGTTTTAAGCTTGATGGCAGGTAGCGTAACTTCCATATCCATGAAATTAATTTTATGGCTATCCTTTCAACATTACATATACCTGAAGTTAAGTGATATTGCAATTAATTTTCAAATTAACAAGATCAATATGCTATTTTCCACATTCCGTAACCTCTCAAAGCTTTCTGGATATTTCTGCTTTACATAGTTTTTTCTGTATACTTGAGTTACAGATTCTATGAATGTCAACGTAATTTGAACTACTTCTCACTGTCTGTGGTTTGGGTTCCCTTGAAAATTGTGATTCAGTTATAAGTGTTAACTTCCACTTCCAAATTTTTGAATGTTGTGCCGTCTTACATTTGTTCTGTAGGAATTTCACCAAACGTATTACCACCCCAGCAATGCTAGGATATGGTTTTATGGAGATGACGATCCAAATGAGCGGTTGCGGATATTAAGTGGTGTGCCTTCTACTATATATTGTTTCAAAATTATTAAACTAAAGTGAGACAGTTCACCTTTTTTTTTCTGCTAATGTTGAACGATTATGACTATATATATGTGAAAATTCCTATTTAGAAGCGCATTCATCACCATTGACCTTTTCCTAAAGCTATATTTAGTTTTGTGTAATAAAAGCTTATCCTGGCCCAAATCTTTATCCCACTTTTAGTGAACAAAGTTGGTGATTGCCTGAGAGGGAAAAGGAAATTTGAACAGGGACTACTATTTTGTTCTTTGGTAACAGTTTTTCTTGTTTCATATATCTTCATCTTAGTTCTTGCAAGTTTAAGTATCACACTTTCTTATCTCTTTTTGCAGAATATCTAGACATGTTTGATGCTAGTTCAGCTCCCAATGAATCAAGAATCAAACCACAAAAGCTATTTCGAGAGCCTGTCCGGATTGTTGAAAAGTATCCTGCAGCAGATGGAGATGACTTGGAAAAGAAGCACATGGTGTGCTTAAATTGGCTGCTATCTGAGAATCCTCTAGACCTGGAAACGGAGCTGGCTTTGGGCTTTCTAGATCATCTGTTGTTGGGAACTCCTGCATCTCCTTTGAGGAAAATATTGCTGGAAAGTGGCTATGGAGATGCAATTGTTGGAGGTGGGATTGATGATGATCTTCTACAGCCACAGTTTAGCATTGGATTGAAGGGTGTAAGGGAAGATAACATCAACAAAATAGAAGAACTGGTCATGAAAACTCTTAAACAGTTAGCAGAGGAAGGTTTCGATTCAGATGCAGTAGAAGCATCTATGAATACGATCGAGTTTTCTCTTCGAGAAAACAATACTGGCTCATTTCCTCGTGGCTTGGCCTTGATGCTACGCTCTATTGTGAGTATTATACTTGCTATCTCATTCGCTTTAATGGACATCAACATGCCCCCAATGGCTACTGGATTGACCCAAGATCGAAGTGCAAATAACTAGCTACTACTTCACAAAACATAAGAAGCATAGGCAGTGTCATGAATTATTTGATTTATTTCATTATATGCAAGTGCCAGAGAATTTACAATCTATGACTCCATATAACATGGAAATATATTCGTTTTAATCTGTATATGATCTTTATAATTAACTTCCATATGGTTACATGAATCACAATGATTCAGTTTCTTTTGGTGTTGTAGGGAAAATGGATCTATGATATGGATCCCTTCCAACCATTGAAATACCAGAGACCTTTGACAACTTTGAAAGCTAAAATTGCTGAAGAAGGATCAATAGCTGTGTTTGGTCCATTGATAGAGAAATACATCTTAAATAACCCTCACCTTGTGACTATAGAAATGCAGGTTGTTTACCCTTATCTTGACAGTCTTGTATTTCACCAATTCTTGTGGGACCCTACCAGACTACCAGATGTTGATTAATTTACTTTTGTAGCCTGACCCAGAGAAAGCTTCCCATGATGAAAAATCTGAGAGGGAATTTTTAAATAAAGTTAAAGAAAGCATGACTCAGGAAGATCTTGCAGAACTGGCCCGTGCAACACATGAGCTGCGGCTAAAGCAAGAAACTCCAGATCCCCCAGAGGCTCTGAAAACTGTGCCAACCTTGTCTCTTCAAGATATTCCCAAGAAACCGGTACATGTACCAACTGAGGTAAGTATATACTTTGACCTTCACAACGAAATTCCTCTATCTTCTATATTTTAATATTAAATCAACTGCTGTAATCTGTTCATTGTAGGTTGGAAATATTAATGGCGTAAAAGTTTTACAGCATGATCTCTTCACCAATGATGTTCTTTATGCTGAAGTTGTATTTAATATGGAATCCCTGAAGCAAGATTTACTTCCTTTGGTGCCGCTTTTCTGGTGAGTTGCCAAAATAAAAACAAATCTATTATTAAAATATAGAGATTAAATTTCATGCTTTTGTCCAGTTATTTTACAAAATATGAATATAGAGAGGACTGGAAGTGGCTTTCGGTACCCTTCTCCCATGCCTCCCAATCGCACTTGTGCCTGAGGAATCTATCTTATTACGTTATGCAGAAGGAGTTCATATAATACATTATATAAGGTTGTTTGTTCCCGAGTTTTCATCTCTTTGAGAAATATAATGAGCACTAAGAGCACTCACATCAGTTTCCCAATAATTTTCCTATAATACACTTGTAACCGTCAATTTTCTATTTTTGACATCAGGTTTTTATATATCTGCTTTATCAGCTTCCTTATTATTCACTCAAACTTCAAAAGTTAATATTTTCAAATATATCAATATTTTTAAATTTTCAGCAACTATATTTTTTTTAAAAGACATACTGATTTAAATAAGTTGTGATTAAATTTCATTATCTTTTTTTTTGAAATTTAGGTGAATCCAAAAAAAAGTCACTATCAAATTAAGTAAGTTTTATAGCATTAATTTTTTAAGCATAAATTAATTAATAATAATATGATAAAAAAAAGAGGAAAAGAATGGAGACAAAATATAATAAAGACAATACTGGTTTGAGGGAAATGTAAAATAACCGCCCAATACACTGTGTGAATATATTCACCATTTTGCATTGTGTGAATAATATTTTTGGGAGTTAGTGTATTATAGGTGAGCTGATAAAGTACATTTTTTGATGTTATTAATTTTTTCACTCCCTAAAATAACTTTTGAGGCAACTCATGTGAGTGCTCTAAGTGACTATCACCTATTACAATGAAAGTTGAGTTGACCTTAGTCTCCTTATGAGGAGAATTGCCTGGAGGACCATGGAAATAACTTTTTTGCAACTGAAGTCACAAGCATGTCTCGCCAATCGTATTATTTTGACACTAATTGGGGATAGCTCACGTCCGTCAATTCGGAAGTATCATTAAGGATGTTTTTCCATCTTTCATTTAGTTATTGCATCCTGCATTTAGATCTTTGCATAACTGCACTTGAGATTGTCTCCAAGGATATCAAAAAATTTATTATCCATCATGTTATTGCTTAACAGTCAATCCCTACTGGAAATGGGAACAAAGGACATGGATTTTGTACAGTTGAACCAGTTGATTGGGAGGAAAACTGGTGGAATTTCGGTTTACCCGTCCACTTCATGTAGGCGTAACCAGACAACTCCTTCTAGCCATATGATTGTACGAGGCAAAGCTATGACTGGACGGACAGAAGATCTATTTAACTTGGTAAAGTTCTGCATGTTATCCTAGAAACAACCGTTGTTCTGTAACTCTTACTCCTATATCACTTTGCTAAATCAGATGATACTGTGTGTCTACTGCTTTTCCTGAACTTTCTGTTTGGAGATTATGAACTCAGATTTCTTATGCTGTAAGATATTTGGATAGATCGTTCACATCAAATGTAATATAACATGGTTTTGGGAACAATAGCTATCCCATCATAAGTCTTATCTGAGTGTATTTTTTTAACATTTAAGAGGTTTCACTACTGCAATTTGTATTTCGGCACTGCTATGAAGTTTAATACTTATGTTAATGAGTTGTTAATTAAAGTTTAAGAAGCTCCCTTATATATAGTTTTAATAAAAAAAAAGGCATGCATTAACAAGTATTTTGTTAATTTTCCACATTATCAAGCAAATTTGCTTGGTACAGGTTCCATATTAGGTGGTTGATGACTAATAACCATAGTCATGCCATAAAACAAAAAGACATGCACTAACAAGTATCGGTTCATATTGCTATTGCTTCTGGACTATTTGAAAGATAACTAGTGATTAGGAAACCTTAAGAGGATATGTTAGGAAGGAACAAAACTTACGAAGGTTTTATAAGATAATAAAATGCCCCACATGTTTTCTATGATGGATGAATATACACTAGACTCTCAGAAATACAAAACTTTTCACTGACTGCTATGTTTGACTTGCTCCATTGAAGGTAAATTGCATTCTTCAGGACGTCGAGCTTACTGACCAGAAGCGTTTCAAGCAGTTTGTTTCTCAAAGCAGAGCCAGAATGGAGGTAATTCTTTGAATTCTCATGCTGTCAGCTTTTTGGAAGAAACATATTTCTAGTGCCTTAAGTTCCTGGTTTCCTTTAATCATTCCTTTTCAGAACCGATTAAGAGGCAGTGGTCATGGTGTTGCAGCTGCTAGAATGGATGCAAAGCTTAATGTTGCTGGGTGGATATCTGAACAAATGGGAGGTGTCAGGTGTGTTATTTAGTTTTACTGCATGTTGATTAAATAGTTTTCTAATTTTCTTTGTTGTTAATTTACTATTTAAATAGCCACGTTATAATACTCGAATGACTGTGAGTAGATCTTTCTTTATGAATTCTTTCATAAACATTAATTTTATATTGTTTGTCAATGTTTTATTGACTCTACATCGTATGAAATATGAACGCTTATATATGTGTACCAGATTTTAATGATAGTATTTTTTTTCTTTTTTTCTTGGGGGGGGAGGGGGGGAATGATACGCAAGCTTTGAGAACATATCTTGTGGAGATGCTAAATATAATGTGTCCAACAAGAAGTGACAAATGCAAACTGATTGTGTGGTTTGAATGATTTAATATGTTATTCTTTGGCACGTTGCAGTTACCTTGAATATCTACGAGGTCTAGAGGAGAAAGTAGATAAGGAATGGCCTCAGATAGCCTCATCTTTGGAGGAGATCCGTCGGTCATTATTCTCAAAAAATGGATGCCTAATTAACCTTACTGCTGATGGGAAAAATCTATTGCAAGCAGAGAAACATGTGAACAGATTTCTTGATAGGCTTCCCAGCTCTTCGCCAGTTGAACGTGTTAATTGGAATGCTTTGCTTTCTAGGACAAATGAAGCTATTGTCGTGCCTACACAGGTGAGGAATCATCTTGCCAATTTTTTCAACTCTGCAGTTGGATTTTCTAATGCATTTGTGCTGTATGTGTAGGTCAACTATGTAGGAAAAGCAGCTAACCTCTATGAGGGAGGTTATAGTCTTAGTGGGAGCGCTTATGTCATTTCTAGATATATCAGCAATACTTGGTTGTGGGATCGGGTAAGAGTTAGTGGTGGAGCTTATGGAGGCTTTTGCGACTTTGATACACATTCGGGTATGATTCTCTCTGGTTTCTTCTCATGTCAAACTGGTTATTCCCGTCTTTTTAAATGTTGAAATTTCTTGTTCAGGTGTGTTCTCATTTCTGTCCTATCGAGACCCCAATTTGTTAAAGACGCTTGATGTGTATGATGGAACATGCAAATTTCTAAGAGAACTTGAAATGGATGATGATACACTTACTAAGGCAATAATTGGAACAATTGGGGATGTTGATGGTTATCAACTACCTGATGCAAAAGGTTATAGCAGGTAAACCAAAATCCACTTGTTTACTCATAGATTCATCCTTAATCTGATTAAAATAGTGGATTGATTCATATGCCTCACAATAAAGAGTGTAGTTAACCTGACGTTGACCGGCTTCTGACCATTAGTAATCGTTTATGTCACACATATTTTGGATTCCTGATATCTGTTCAATTATCTTTTGTTATTTCTAGAAGGTGATATTGATGAGTTCTTCTGTTCTCTTAACATAATTATTGAAGTATTATTGATTAGGTGGTGATTAATATGATGCTGATACCAGTACTTCCTGCAATTGTTTTTTTTATCTCTCACTAGTTTCTCATATATATCATAATTTTTGTGCACTCCTGAAAACTGTTCAACGGTATACAGTTGTCTGTCTGAAGAGATGTTCTGATTCTGGACTCTTTTTTTTTGTTTTTGAAATGAAGAGCAATTCTGATAATGATCTTCACTCTAGTTTTTTTCCTCTTTTGACATCTTGCTTGCCTTTATGCAGATCTCACGAAATAGGGTAGTACACCATGCGTGTTAGCTAAAATTTCATTTTGTTCGTTCTAGTTTCATGTTATCTTGCTTCTTACCTTGGTTCTTGTTAGGGCCTGGAAATCTGAATTGAAGGAGTCTTGCAGTATATCTACCAATTGAGTTTTCATTTGATCTTACTTCTTAAACCCTTCAATTACTTAGCCTAATACATTTATAAAGCTAGAACTGATGTCTTTCTACTGCTATTTCAGTTTAATGAGATACTTGCTTGGAGTAACTGACGAGGAAAGAGAAATTCGACGTGAAGAAATACTCTCGACAAGGTAATCTACCAGTTTATAAACAGTCACATTTCCTGTTCTTATTTGAAGTTTTATGTTTCTTTAAGAGTGATTTAGACTCGTTAATTGCAATTGCATTACAACCTAAACTTTGTGAGCTCATCCATCCTGTCTATTCCTACAGCTTGAAAGATTTCAAGGAATTTGCAGACTTCTTGGAAATCGTCAAAGATAAAGGTGTTGTAGTGGCAGTTGCGTCTCCAGACGATGTTGCTGCTGCAAACAAGGAGCGGTCCGACTTTTTTCAAGTCAAAAAAGCATTATAGGTTTTTAGTACATTGATTGACTCGCATACATGAAGGGGGTGAAAATATGAGTCTGTAGTGGATATGTGTCATTGCAACTCTTGAGTCCTCGCTTTAGGTGAAAGTGCATGTTCTCTAAGTTGTTGCTGGCCATCAGACGGCCCAACAGTTTCTATTTAGATGTTGGGACTGCATTTTACTTGATGTTAGTAGAGATAGATGATATTTAGTTATACACTTGATACATGTTGAATAGAATTTTTGGGCCACTTCCATTCTGATACTTTGTTGATGCCTTTTGGTGTTAGGCAATTCAAGTTCAATTACACAGTTGAATTGTGTTTAAATTAGATGAAACGTGTATGATTTGGTCGAGTTTGAACCAACACGTCGGGACTAGAAAGAGCAGAGGACAAAGAACAGACATGATGAAAGGCGGGAAAATATAAGCACATCATTGTTACGTAAAAATATGCACAATTGTTTACATATTTTTACATGCCTTGGGAGGTCGGGAGATACTTGGATTAACAAAGGGAATTACTTTTTTGACTTGTACATGTCAACTAATACGGTTAAAGAGTCGAATTCGAGATTGTCAAGATAGTTGATTTATCGAATTAATGGAGTAAGAAGGCGGCCTATGCTCGATCCTAATCCGATGACCGAGCTAACTTTAGTTGACTTCTTACTCTACACGACAATGTATTCTTAGCCTATAGTATTTTATAATAACAAGTATTCTACGTGGTTGTTACATAATTTGTCAAACAATTAATATCAACAATTCTTAGTTAGTATACTAAAAAATGAATCGCGTGGGAGTACGCATTTCGTCTGATACCTGGCGCGCGTGAACATCAACAATCCTTGGTCTTTGCCTCCAAATAATGCCACGTATCAATTAACATGTCCAAGTCATCAATTTGTGTGAGGTTGCCCATATGCCGCCTCTAAGTTTTCCCTTTGATTCTAGCATTATATTAGTTGTGTGAATTACTTTTTCTTTTCTTTTTTGTTAAAATTGCTGCTTATGCCACAAAACATGAGTAATTAGTTACGCAATTAGCCCAACATTCTGGGATATGTATATTGTAAGTTACTATGATTTTTCATAGAATAATTGTGCATTTTTCTTTCTCCAAGTGGTTACTAGGATTTTTTCATTATTAAGTAAAATTAATTAAAACATGTCACAACAAAACAAAGCCAACTTTGGTCAACGGTTGCAGATTGGTCCAAAATTTAACTAAGGCGTTAATTTTTAACGCCACAATGGTGATTGTAGTTCACTCCTAAGCTAATTCTATTATTACCGTTTTAACTTGTTAACAACGTTTGTAACTCACCAGGTGCGTAAGCCATTAACATTGAACATCGTTTTTAAGTTTTGGACCAATCTGCAACCGTTGGCCTATATCCTGGACTGATTTGCAACTTTTATACTTTCGGGAACCAAAAGACAACCTGAACCCACTTTCGGAGACCATTTCAGCAATTTGCTCCCACTCTTAACTATATTTTGCGATTTCCGATGCCTATAAATGCATCGATGATATAAAAATATTATTACCTATCAGTTAATACCTACTGCAATATCATATTTTGCTATAAGATTCAGAGTTTATCATTCCTAGACCGGGGCATTGCCCGAACGTAATATTGGCCCGGCAATTGCTGGGCCCCGCTAACTAGTAACTAATTAGCATGTAACAAGTAATAAATTTAATTAAGCTGTAACAATATAAATAAAACATTAAATTGAATATAAATTAACATTAATCAAAGTAAATTGAAATGATTAACTAAGTATCATATAACGAATTTTACTAAAAATAATTCTAGCATATGTACTACCGAGTCGGCTAGCTGAGCCAGGTACCTAGGTCGCGGCTCGGTTCATTTTGTTATGAGCCGAGCCAAACTGAGCCAAACGAGCTGCTCGATTTATCTTCGACTCATGCACAATTCTACTTGTGGATGACCTCTATTGAGAAATATTATTTGTTACACCATCTTCAACGAGTATACAATATTTGAAAATTTTTGCTAAAAAACCAAAGTCAATTAAATATTCAACAAAATAACCACTTCCATATTTTCTTTGCCTAAATAACCACTCCCTCTTGAAATTACTAAACTACCCTTATTTAATTTATTAAATGTTTTTCTTTCCTAAGTCCAAAACTCTATTCAACTAAAACAAGCCTTGTCTCCCTCCCTCACCAAGCCTCTCACTCTCTAAAAACCATATCCACCACCTCATCATCACCTTCTCCAGCCGCCATCTCCTCCTCTAGGCACCTCCTCTATCGTCGACATCGACAAGTGTTTTTTACGTGTTTTTTAGTATTTTGTAATCTAATATGAATTCCGATTGTTTCTAGTGTATTGTGATGTTTTTTAATGTTCACAAGTGTTCTTTAGTGTTTAAAAGTGTTCATTTGTGTGAATTATTTACTTGAAACGTTTGATTGTGCTTCCCTTAGCTAGTTTCGAAATACACCAAAATACTTCGAGTATTTTGAAAGTGTATAAACTCTATTATATTCGAACACCAAACTGAATAAACATCAAAGAAGCTGAAAGTTACTAAATTAAATAAAATTCGAACATTCATCCACAAATTCGAACATAATTCGTCACAAAAGAAGTGAATAGTGAAATACTAACAAATGCAACATAAACTACTTGTTCATCACCCAATAAACTAGATGATTTATAGGGCCACCATCTATTGATGACACATCACCCCTTGTCACCAACCAATGTACTGTTGGTATTGTATATGCAACCTCTCCCATTTATTCAACAATTCCACTAACGTGTAGTCTATGATTCTCAAGACTAAGGTGGCCATGGACCTCATTAAGACAACCAACTTTCGCCCTATTGTTCAGCTTCACCTTAACCATACTTTCGTAATAAATAAACACACAATAATTAATAAAATCATACCTGATGTATATCGCTATTTGTAAGTGTATGCATGTAAGCAATGATGATTATGATATTTTTTTTAGGTGTTTATGAGTGTCTATTGAAGTTTTCAAGTAACTATGAGTGTTAAGCGCGTCACAATCAACATGAACAACCAACAATGACATAAAAAACAAAAATTGAAACTTATACCATGAAAGAATAATATACGAATTCCACAGAAGTATAAACACCAACATAATCATTCACCAGAGGTTAAAGCCATCTCAAATTACTAAACTCAAATGTATGAATATAAAACGTAAAAACATATAAATATTCAATAGACAAAATTCCACAACCTAGCAAGTCTTTCTAAGATTTTCTCATAAGAAACCTCATACAGTCAAGTTCATATCTCCATTTAATGCATCAGTACAGTTACGAGCAGCAACCATGTTCACAATTTATGTAGCAGCTTTAATCGCAACAATGAATGGTGCTCCAACACGAAAATAGAGAATAATGTTGGATACAATGAAGAAAAATGCATAATTATAGAAAACTAAAACACAAAAATCAGATAAATACAAAAGATTAACCCAAAAAATGCCTAAATACAAAAACGAAAAAAGACTTATCTTATCTTGATTTATATTGAAAAAGCTTCAATTTTTATGTTATGAAGAAGGTATGATGGTTTGATTTTAGAGAGAATTTTAAAATGGTTAAGATTTCAGGGAGAGATGGAGAATGACTTGAAAATTGAAACTTGAGGAATAAGAAAAATAGTTGTGCCACTTCATATTTTGGTGTAAGACAAAGGGGTAAGTTAGTACTTCCGGATGGAGTTTGGTTATTTAGGCAAAGAAAAACCAAAGATGATTATTTTGTTGTTGATTTGAGTGTTACGGTCAGGGGCAGATCCCCTATTGTTCAAGGTGGTTCAGTTGAACCACCAAGAATTCTTGTAGCTCAATTGGTAAGTTTATGTAGTATCATGTAAGAGGTCTTGGGTTCTATTCCCACAAATACATAGTTATGTCATGTTTTTTAAATGGCCAGACTTCTACATCTTTTTATGAATTATTAACTACTCATTACTCAACTTCAATAGATATTATAATCTTTTTTAAATATAAATTGTAAGTCTCTCCTTCTCAATTTAAATAACCTTTTCTTAAAAGTTATAATGCATTAATTCTTCAAGACTATAACATTGAATATTATATTAAATTCATTTTCATGAAGCAAAAAAATATATTTTAATTAAATACTTATCTTCATTTTATGGAAAATGCAATTCTTTTAACTTTTTGATTGGGATTGATGTCCCTTATTATCTTCGTTTGCTCGCAAGACCAAAAAAATCTATAGACCAACCCTTGTAAGATTGATAATAATTGAGTTTCGAAAACTTGAAATAAAATTTCCACTATTGTATTATTAGTTCAAACATTAATTAAATTGTTAAAAAATTATGCCTATTTTGAACCACCACTTCGATCGAGCTAGATCCGCCCCTGGTTACGGTTGTTTCTTACTCAACGCACGACATAGAAGCCATAGTCAAAGAAGCAGATAATGAAAAGTGGATGATAGTGGGTTTTTATGTTCACCATATGTAACCATGATCTGTGTTGCTAGATTCATCAATCATCTCGACATTTTCGTCATCAAAGAACAACCAATGATTGTAGCTTTTCACGAGACTGACATAATGTCCATGATTGGGTCTTCTCCCAACATGAACTACCACTGAAAATAAAGAAGGGAACACAACTCGGTAAGATAGCTTCTTATAATTGCCCAACTGCTCAATGTACTGGAATCGCTTTAAATGGATGACAAGGATATGAGGTGGCTTTTTCATTTTCATTGCTAGGCCTCCTGCAAGCCGCAAATCTCAAACAAAGACAATTATAGCTATCTGACAAAAAATTTAGTGATGGTGGTGGGAGGGTTTGATGAAAAAGATGAAGAGGGTGGGGGTTTGATGAAGAAGATGAAGTGGTGGGATTTATTTTTAATTTAACAAGTTTTGTTATTTGTGAATTATGCCCCAAAAATTTAGTATATGTGGTATCCCGATTTTGCCTTTATTTTAAAATGAAATTCCATCATATTTGGCTGAAAAATCGATTTAAGGGTGCAAAATGAAAAAAAATAAAATTTAAGATGCAATTTGAGACTTAGAAAAGTATTAGGGTGCAATTTAAAAATTCACCAATAGTTGAGGGTGCAAAATGAAAATAAGCCTTTAAAATTTCAGAATAGTACATGGTGCAACATGAAATAAGCCTTAATACTATATTATTAAAGTTTTAGGTGTATAGTAACAAAATCCTAATAGTGAATTATTTTGAGATTTGATTGATATTTGATTCCATAGACTAATAATTCGATATCATATAATCTTTCTCCAGTAGTTAACATCTCTATTATTAAACCATTATCTACTAAAATAATCCGATGTCATTTTAGCAAATCAAAATAAAAAGAGACATGAAGGGCAAATCAATCTGTTTTGGCTATTGATTTTGGGGTCCATTCCCAGAGGCAAAATCTGTGTTTGTCCTGGGTCGGTCTACAAAAAGAAGAAGAAGTCCCTAAATACTCAGCATCAGATCATTCTCCCAAACCCAAAGGTACCCCCCCCCCCCCCCCCCCAACCCTCCCTCTTTGTATAAATCTCTATGTTTTTGTTGACTCTTTTTTGTGTAACTTTACAATTCGATTAACAGAATGTTGCATTCAATTACTTTAGCTTTCCTAGGGTTAGATGTTCAGGTTGTGTATGCCTTGAATTCAATTTCTATTTTTCTGAATTTTGTTAGTAAGCTAGCTGATTCAGTTGTGCCTGAGTTTCATGGATTTACCAATATGATGAAGCAAAATACAGTATGGGTGACTTACAAATAAAATCCAACCCATCTTCTTTACTCATTTAATACCCTATGATTTTAATCTATCATAGAATTGATTTTATGCGATGTTCTTTGGCCTAACACCAGCTTTGGTAACACTCACATTCCGACTTTCATAAAATATTTTTCATTTGCTATATGTTGTTTGTGTTTAGTGTTTACATTTCCTATATTCCTGTTTGCTTCGAATTTATCACTTACACTCCCTGCTGGTGTACATCAACACCAATTGAACTGACCAAACCGAAAAATATGTTTCCTTAGAGGTTGTTTTAATAAAGATGTACTCCCTCCGTCCCTAAAAGATTGTCATATTTTGACTTTTGGTGGTCAACAAAACACGATTTAAAACATAAATATCTATTATTCTACATACGAAAAAATTATAAAAAGTTAATATTTCAAAAATATATATTGAGATGAATCTAACAAGGTCCCACAAGACTATATTATTTCTTAACATTTAATGGGAATTCATGATCAAATTTTGTAATGTTTGACTAACAAAAATCAAAATGTGACGATCTTTTAGGGACGGAGGGAGTATCATCTATCTTCACGTATTTATTTTCTAATTTTTTTGTCACTTTCTTATTTCCGTGCAACTGCTAATAGCCAGGTGCTACCTAAATTTTGTCTGAAACCGTTATGGCCAATTCTAGCACGTCTACATTAACACTGTGGGCGGAATCAGAATGTGGATTGAAGCGCATGCCCAACTCTCACATGAGTTCTCCTCAAGTTCCTTCACCACTCATCCATGTCACGTCACATGGTCCTGTAGCTATTCTGTGGGACATAGAAAATTGTCCTGTTCCAAGTGATGTTCGCCCAGAGGATGTTGCTATAAACATCAGAATGGCTCTACGAGTCCATCCAGTCATTAACGGGGCTGTCACTTTGTTTTCAGCATATGGGGACTTTAATGCCTTTCCTCGTCGGTTAAGGGAAGGCTGCCAGAGAACTGGTGTCAAACTCATAGATGTACCCAATGGAAGGAAGGATGCGGCTGACAAGGCAATATTAGTTGATATGTTTCTTTTTGCACTTGATAATCGACCTCCTTCCTCAATTATGTTGATTTCTGGGGATGTTGACTTTGCTCCTGCACTTCATATCCTTGGTCAGAGGGGATATAATGTAATACTAGTCATCCCTTCTGGAGTGGGTGTCTCATCGGCTCTGAGTAATGCAGGTCAATTTGTGTGGGACTGGCATAGTGTAGCACGTGGGGAAGGCTTTGTACCCTCTGCCAAGGCTTTAGGACCCCCTCATGGATGTGGAGGTCTAACAGAACTTTCAGGCATTACCAGGGAATGTCAATCCAACGACATCTCGAACAATCAGATTGATGAGGAAGCAATAGTATACAAAGGGCTATCGCAGAGCTTCTGTACTAGCCGAGATTTTTCAATGATCTCAGTGTCTTTATCTGAACGAAATAGTACATCAATTTCCATGCCATGTCATTCTTCATCAAGACCAGACAATCTTTCATCTGTTGTGAATGGAGTATCAGTCGGAAGTCCTGCTTTATGTGATCACAATGACGTAATGTGGGTACAGCCTGGAGATTTAAAAGGCTTGAAGGGTCAATTGGTCAAGTTGCTTGAGTTATTTGGTGGTTGTCTACTTCTGACTCGTCTTCCTGCAGAATATCAAAAACTTTTCGGAAGGCCTCTTTACATTTCAGAATATGGTGCATTTAAACTCGTCAATCTTTTAAAGAAAATGACTGATGCAATGGCTGTAGAGGGAAAAGGCCAGAGGAAGTTTGTCTACCTTCTTAAATCTAGAACTAAGTCAACTTCTCCTATAATTTTGTTGAGGAGAGAAGAGAAAGGGAAAGGGTCTCAGGAAGAGACGACTGATAACATGGTAGGAGCTGCCTCTTCAGAGGAGTTCTCAGAAGATGAAAGGGTGGTTGTCGAAGAAGGGAAGGATTGTTCTAGTCTTGACCGATCTTTAACTTTGAATCGGAGTCTTGACAAGTTCAAGTATGAACTTCAAGAGATTTTTGTGAGTTATAGTTGTCGAATTTCTTTGGGCTCTTTTGAAGCTGTCTATCAGCAAAAATATAAGAAGCCTCTGAAATATGAGAACTTTGGTGTGACTGATGTGGAGGAACTATTAGGAAAGGTGAATGATGTAGTGATAGTAGTGGAAGACGCAGCAACCAAAAGGAAGTTTCTGGTTGCTGTTGTCGGCTAGATATGATGGTTGGCACTTGACACTCAACTAGTCAGGATTCTTGTATGTTGGAGGTATGCTTCTCATCGACCTAGACTATTGCATTTTTGCATCTCACTCACGGTTTTTACGAAATGGTACAAAGATGCTTAAAGTCTATTTTGTTTATTTTCCTAACTCGTCCTGTATGTTCATATGACAAGCTCATGAAATAGTCTGTGCCGTGATGGCTTGAACTTAACCGAAGCATTGATGTTTTTGTACAGTCACTTCCTTTTAATAAAAGCTAAAAGATATGGCAGGCAGGAGGCAGTGCCCTCTCTATTTCGTTCATCCCTTTAGTCTCCCCAGATTGTTCTCCCCGTGTTTTTCCTGTCATAGAACCTGATTATGTGAATTTGTTATTGCGGATTATTGAACATGATTAACAGGAGAATTCTTTATTCCATGAGATGGTAATTTTCTAATCTTGTGAATGTCATCTTGTTCGTATAAGTTCTCTTTGTTTCTGGATGTTAAATCAATCGACACTCCAGCATATCATGGTTAATTCATTAGTCCTTATCACCTAAGAGATGATATATGACAAAGTTATCACCAAATAGTGGCACATTATCGCCATATAGAAACTTTTTGATGATGATACCAATATATGTATATATATGTGCATTGAATGTCGTTTCCATTGTAAAAGCATCTGTTTTCGAATTATGTAAATGACTATATGTTAAGCAGCAAATCAGGATCTAAGTAACATATACAATTTCACTTAGTGAAGATATTTACAAGTTCCTTATTACTCAAATATAATTAGTGATGGGTAGGTTCCTAAAACCTTTTCGAATATAGGCGGCAGGAATTGTCAATAGCCAAAAATGGCATGTAACTTCTATTTATTTACTGAAGCAGGGACTACTTACTCCTATTTTAGTTATGATTGAAAAGGGTAAAATAAGAATGTGATTTTGGTGAAACTTACAAAATCATAATAAGGTAGTCATGTGATATTATTTTTAATTGTCACTTGTGCAATAATAACGATTGTGTGGTAAGTAGTTGTAGAAGATGTAAAAAACTGAGAGAGTCATGAGTCATGACATGCATAAACATAAACTCTTACCAATATTTGGACTACGTACGTCTCCGAATTGATGTAAAGAGTGCATTTCTTATTGGAAAACTGCATGATGAAGTATACATTGAACAACCTCTAGGATTTGAAGACCTAGACTACCCATATCACTAGGAACGGATGCAGAAAATAATGTAAGAGATAACAAAATTGTTAAAATATACAATTATTAAAAAAATTAAAAAGCCAATACAAAAAAATACGATACGAATATTAAAAAATTCAAATTACAATTGACCACGACGTTTTGTCATACTTTGAAACCTCTGTATGATAGCTTCATTTGACACATAATTAAATATTTATTTTTCAATATAAACTACCAAGTTATCGTTCATCCATTCATCACACATTCGGTTGCGAAGATGACTTTTTACAATATTCATGATCATTCAAAACTACAATTGTGTCACATACAAGAAAGAAAACTCAAATTGATCAACGCAAGTCACAAAATCGTTTCTTTTGAAAAATATATGCATATAAATCTAAAATAAAACTTTTCTACTTATTCAAAACAACAAATTTTATCAGAATTTGACACAAAACATTAGCATTGTTGAAAATTGTGATATGGTGTGGAAATCAACAACTTACCCATAAGTGGCCATAACACTTAGGTTTAAAGGTTTGAGAAGACGGCTCAATAATATATAGATGACAGACAATGTTAATATTGCTATATTATCTAATTCAAACTAATCTATACTATATAGTGATATTTTAGATTATTAAGAGTATAGCAGTAATTGTCATATAAAAGATAAAATAGTAACTATAGACTAGGGGTAAAATAATAATTTTATATGTCAGAATCTAGAGGAGCACTTGCTACCTTTTGCTTCTCTATACATTCGTCCCCGCATATCACGTCTACAAACTGAAAAAGGCTCTTTACAAGCCCCTAGAGCTTGGTATGACAAACTCATCAATTATCTTGACTCAAATGAATACAAAAGAGGTAATGTTGACAACACTTGTTTTTCCAAGTTAGTTAGTAGTGACATCATCGTGGTTCAAATATATGTTAGATGACATCGTTTTTGGAGCTACAAATGAAAATGAAAGATTATACAAGAAATTTTTTTAAGTTATGACTTCAAAGTTTGAAATGAGTATGAGCGGAGAACACACATTCGGACTTCAAGTTAAACAAACAAGCAAAGGCATTTATATCTCTCAAACTAAGGATACTAAAGAACTTTTGAAGAAATGGAACGTGGAGAACTCCAATGAAATCAATACACCAATGAAAACCGGATGTGCTCTTGATAAAAATGAAGATGGAAAAGGGTCAGTGAAAAGTTGTCTAGGAAAATGATTGGAAGTCTTTTATACTACTTAACAACAGTCGACCAATAATCATGTTTCCAGTTGGAGCATGTGCTCAATTTCAATCAAGCCGAATCGATATGATATGTTTTAAATTTTTTTTATTTGATTTAAATTTTGACATTTTAAATCATGTATTAATCGTTTTGGTTTTGGGTTTTCTTTTTAATAACCGCAATAAGACGAACCATACGATAATTTAATAAATATATAATAACATGGTTAAAATTAAAAAATTATAATTAAATGTTCCTAAATAATTTTTAAAAATTTAACCTAGCAGCTTGCATTACGTCCATAAGTTGGGCAGATTCATACTATTATTACATTGTATACGTAATAGACTCTAATTATTTAATTTCCTATTTCTCAAAATATATTCACAAGTTTTATTATCCACGTTGAACTTTTGATTTCTTTTTATTATTACCTGATGTAAGAATTAAATAATATTTGTGACTTTCTCTAAGTCTAAATAAGTAGTTTGTTTTTCGAATTAGTGAGATTATAGGTATATTTTTATGTTGCATACTTAATAATTTAATCGTTTGAAATCGTCTCAATCAAATTGCAAAACCGCATGATTTCGACTTTAAAAAGGTTAGTTTTAATTTTCACTTTTAAAAAAATCGCTAATATCGAATCGGGTAGAAAGTAGGAGAAAAGCCGCCCACACCAAATCATGTACACCGTTAGTATTAGTAACCATTTATTATAAATTTAATAAACTCACCGTTATACACTACATTATCACCGTTTATAACTCATAATTGTTTGATATGATAGCTTTTTTTAATTTTCTTTTATTCATTTTTGGTTTTGACTTTTCAAATCATGCATTAATCAATTTAATTTTGGTTTTAATTTTTAGTGAACCGCAATAACAGAACCGAACTGCCTTTAAATAAAAATATATTTAAATATCTATAAAATAATTAAAGTTAAAATTATATTAAAAGTCACTAAATAAAGTAAAGAAAGCTAACCTAACTAGATGCGTGGACTATATATGGGTCAAATAACCGATCCATATTTTATATTATTATAGAGTATATATTATGTAGTATACATTACTATACTAGTTTATTAATAGTTAATAGCAGCATACTATAACATTCTTTATATTATACTCCTTTCTTCAATTAACAGTATATTATTAGTCGAGTACTAATCTTTTTTCCCTTTTTATTGGTGCCCCACTTGTAAAGATTTACGAACTTTAACAAAACATCCAATGCGTATTTATATACTTGTATAATTAATATGTGGTTAAAGTATAGTGATTTTTATTAACGTTAAATATGTTTAGTTAATTATTGATTTTTTTATTATGGAGTATAACTAGTTTTAATGAAGAAGAATAAGAATAATGGAGTGCAAGAAAATTAATGTGTTTGTTTGTGTGTGTGCATGCTTGTTACAATCCAACATTTATATTTTGTCTTTTTTATTTATTTATAATGTTTTAGTCTGATTGTTCATGTTGAAATTTTGAATATTTTTTTTATTACTACTTGACGTGATGTCGTGATATAAGAATTAAGTAAATATCAAAATATCACCCGTCTTTGTGAAATATGAAAATATCAAAATATCACCCGCCTTTGTGAAATATCAAATTTGTCCCTCCCTTCATCTTCACCAACCATCCTCTTTCTTCTTCACCAACCACATCACCACCAACCTTCAATATACAAAACCATTACCTTTCTTATTCACTAACCACCACCCATCTTCAATTCAGAAAACTACCACTTTTCTTCTTCACCAACCAGCACATTTCTTTTTTAAACATAAAACCACCACCACCACCCCTTTCCCGATTTCGACCCACCCCCATCCCTGCCCGATTTCGACCCCCCACCCCTTTCCGATTTTGAGCCCCCCGCTCCCTTCCCAATTTCGAGCCCCCATCCCCTCCCTTTCAAGATTTCGAGCCCCTACACCCCCTTCCCTTCTAGGGGTTAAATATGTGATAGAAGTTCACTTGGTGAAGTTTCACTGAATCATAATAACAGATAAGAAATTTTTGTAAGAGACAAGAAGGTCAGTGGGAGCTAGACTTCAAAATTTTGTATGTAGTTGATATACTGTTCATGAGATACATAAAGCTCATGATTATAGAAGTATGCTAGATCTTCTATAAATAATCTTAGGATAAGACTTGGGAATCCCATGAGTCATGACATCTGTTTATCGAGCATCCCACTCCTTGAGATAAACAAGAAGTTGTGAGTAAACGGATTATTATGTTAAGACATAAAGTTGCTCATAATGTCATGAAAGGCTATAACTAAAGAGCAATGCATTGGCTTCCAATTGTGAAGTCATGTAGATTGCTTAACAACAGAACACGAGTTAAAACAATTAATATAATCATTATTAAGAGAATGAGTTTGGCAATGCATCTAGTGTTAGAATTGACATGTGAGTTATCAGATAACTCTAACATTCCAAGTATAAACTAGAAAACCTATATTATACTCTAAATAATGATGAGAATCCATCATGAACATGTTATTAGCGAGTAAGAAGCATGCAAGTTATGTCTGACATAACATGAACTTCGATAATGATTCCTAGTAAAAAAATTAACTCTCTAACATGAAAGTCATATATTGTATATATATCTTCCATGGTTGATTGACCGATGTTGTTTTTAGTGGGAGCCATTTGTGATGACATAGAAGTCGTTATAAGATAACGAGTTTCATAGTGATGAAAACCATGTTTATTAGAAGCATGGAATTGTGTTCCTACTATAAGTAATTTACACAAGATTCCATAAACAATTCAAGTTTTTTCAAGAGAGGTCTTTGGAGTTGATGACTAAAACAAGAAATCCTCTGATAAGACTAGAAAAACAAAGGATAGCTTGTCCCTGATTAGGTTTCAATAATTGGAATCGAACACCAAATTGATTAGTATGTGATTGATTGTATTGATCACATTTCTTGGATCAAAAGGGAGTAATTCGTACTCTAGTCAATCACATGGGTATATGGCATTGAAATAATGTTTTTCAAAACATTGTACTGGACTTGACCGCCATGAGAACTTAGAAGATAATATATCAGTGTCCTAAGTAGATTCTCATAAAACTTATGTTAAATGACGATTCTTAGACCTACAAGCTAGGATTTCATCTTGCATGAGTAATATGCTTTGACCCTGTCAAACGTCTCCGGTAAAACGGGGATCATAACGGCATGTGTCGGATATAGCATAAATGTAGTGATGAAAGGCCTATGCGTTGTGAGGGGTTCATACAACCAGATATATAACGGATTTCTGGCCTCTTGGAGAATCTAAGGTGATCCCAAATAGTCTGGGAATCACAACTTGATTCAAGCATCCAAGTAAAGAACAGATGCAAAGGTTTGATGACACTAATCTTATCGTAGCTTGACTGTTAGAAATCGGGTCACGAAGAAATCGTATGTACAATGGATTGTTTTTTTTTGTTTGTAAATTAGCGATAGATGTGAGTTTCGAACCACGGACCTTCTAGTCACTAGTGAGAGCCTTTTCCACTAGGCTATTCGATTAACTCTACAATGGATTGTTAAATGTAACAAAACATTAGTACAACTAATCGTCCAAGGGCAAGTGGGAGTGTTGGAAATATAAGATTATTGTAATCTCATAAAGTGTGCATATTGAACAATTAGATTGTCTCAAAAGATTAGTACATTTAAAATATTAAGTTCAAAAGAATAATATATTAAATTATTTGATATTTAATATATTAATTGGGATTACTTAATTGATAGTAGGAGTTATGATGGTTTACTAGGAGCCGACTCAAAATTTATGTAATAATAATATTCGGTTAAATATTATATTACATTGCTACTTTTAATTAAGCCCAAGAGGTCACACACGACAACGAACCGAATATAACAATAATAAGATTATTATTTAGAACAACCGGGAAAGGTGTGTCATTGTCGGGAGAGAGAAATATTATCGTGCGAGATTTTATCACGATAAAATTCCACATAATAATAAGGTGGTTTGATTAAACCATAATGATGATATTGATGAGCGTCATTATGTTCATCATAAGATGACTTGACCAATATTAATAATTATAATGGGATTCAATGGATTGATTAAGCCATAATGATGAAATTGATGAGCGTCATTATGTTCATCATTATGTGGCTTGACCAATATTAATAATCATAATGAGATTGAATGAATTGATTAAGCCATAATGACAAAATTGATGAGCGTCATTATGTTCATCATAAAGGTGGCTTAACCAATATTAATAATCATTCAACGGAATTAAATTTACCATTATGTTTTGTCAAATAAAACCACCATTTAATTATTAGTGAATATGATTCATGCTAATATAAATAGACATAAGAGAAACCAAATGTTTTCACCCATCCTCATGGTAATGTACATGAGTCTCAAAGAAGAAAATAGTTTTCTTCTTCATTTTTCTTTCCTCCAAAACACACCTATAATGTTCTAGTGGAACGACGGTTGATTCGGAGCATTCGTTGGTGTGCACTACATCTTTGAGGTGCTAGATTTCAAGCACTTAGGAGGAGGACTTCTCATTCCGTTGCATTTCCTTAAAGGTACAAAATACTAAACTCTCTCGAATTATTGTCATATATATCGTAGGATCTTGATTTAGGGAAACGAACGTTATGACGTTCGTTAGAATATATTCTAAATCCGATGAGGTATGACCAATCCGAAATAAGTATTACCTAATTTTTCACTAAAAGTGTTTACTAAGTCCTACATTTTTTATTTGCAATACTCAACTTTATTTTTGTAATTAAAAATATGATATGAAAAATTGTAAACAATTTATGAAAAAGTGAACCTCTATTATTGGTAAGTTTTAATTATAACTTATTTATATTACTAACATCTTAGCAAAAAAAATAAACAAATATTAACTTCAATTACAATTATTTTAGAACAAACTAACTATATGTGAAAATAATTATTGACTGTAATTTTTCTTGCTAATATTATGATTTTAAGGTAGTTGAGACTTGAGATTCATACAAGTATTTACAAATACATGCGCTGACGCTTGTACATGATTTTTTTTATGACTTCATTCGATAATAGTCAGCATTCGTTCGAGTTTAGGCTTTAGTGAAATTTTGATATTTATAAATCTTAGATTATCAATTATGATAGATAAGTATCATGTATTTTAATAACATGGGGGCACATTATCATTCATTTGCATGTATAATATTTATCAAAATATGATATAATTTTTTATTAATTAAAAATTGATGTAAACATTTTGAAAATACGGACGGATCTAGTTGTATCGATCAACCAATTTTGATAATATCGGCGGACATTCATGATGAGAATAATGGTGGATGATATCCATATAATTCGGATTATTAAAAGGCTTAAATTCCGACAGGTCCCTGAACTTTGCTTATCTGGTCAATTTGGCCCCTGAACTTTAAAAATAGGTCTACTTGCCCCTTGAACTATCCTAACTGGTCATTTTGGCCATTTTCACCTTAAAATGAAGGGTAACATAGGCATACAACAATAATAGGCATTACGAGTCAATTTATAATAGACAAAGTAATAAAAAAAATTAAAAAAAAAAATTAAAAAGTAACATAAAATTAATATTAAATTATTAAATAATAATAAACCCCCACCCACCCCACCCTAAAACCGTTCACCATTGATAGAACCTGCACGAGAAGACCACCCTAGCCCCAACCCCGTTCACCATTGACGAGGCCTTCACGAGAAGACAATCGGGCTGGGCTGCACGAGAAGAAGCTCGAGCTGGTGGAGGAAGGGGGAGGTCGAGATCGGATATGGGGGGAGGGGGAGATCAGGACCTGTAAATCGATGAAAATGGACGGAGATCGAGCAGGGGTGGGGCTATTTCAGGGAGGGGTTGTGGACGATGAAGATGGAGGGGACGAGGGAAGGAAAAAGCGGTTGCCGGAGATGAGGGATGGGGGTTGGGGACGACGGGGGAGGGGGATTATTTTTTTTAATAATTCTATTTTCTTTTAAAAGAGCCCTAATATTTTTTTTTTTATTAAAAGTGACCTCAAAATGTCTATTATATACTAAATTCTTATTTTGTCCTTCATGAATAGCCATATGAATATCAACAATACTAATACTAATAATAATAATAATAATAATAATACTAACAGTACTAGTAATAATGTTAATAATATTATTAACAAAATGAATAATGTACTAATAATTATAAAATACAATAATAATTTTTAAGAGTAAATAATTTATTAAAATTATTATTACCCAATTAACAAATAATTTTAATAAATAATGAAAATAATATTTCCAATCAACGTTTGAATACTCTGACTTTTGCTTATATCTTTGAAAATGTTGTAGTAGCACATAATATATCCATTCAAAGATCAATTACTTTGACTCTTGCTTATTATCTTTTAGAATCTTGAGTGTTTCACCTTGTGAACACTATCAAATCATAATATTAATTGGAAAAATAAATAATATTTGTCATAGTAGAAATTGATAACAATAATAAGAATGACATTTTTTTGTCATGGTGTAGTAGTTAATAAAGTTAATAATAATAATGGTGAAGTAAGTAATAATAGTGATAATAATCATAAGAAGAATAATATAATTACAAACACAATATTTGTAACAAATACTATCTCCGTCCCTAAATGTCATGGATCTAGGTTTACAAGTGATCCTATCGGAGCTAAGCATGGATGACTTGGATTACTATCGTCCAGACACAAGGGGCTGACAGACACTTTGGTTTGCCTGGTGGAGATTGTCCTCTTGGGGAGCGTCTTACGCTTCCGTACATATCGGTCCTCACTCATGTCCGATGGATGAACAATAGGATCCGTCATACCTGAAAGTCTAGTCTTGGGAAACATAGACACTCCGATGTTTAAGTCAGTAAGGTAAGAGGAACGGCGGATATTTAGAAGTAAATAATTGTAGGATTAAGTTACCTCATTAATGACTAATGATGATGAATTCATGAAGCTACAAAAATTTCAAGATAATTGACACCCACGTGAAGTCATTTAATACTGTTTGCGCCTCAGGCGTTCTTGAGGTATTCAAATAAGGGCCATACGAGGTACCTCATAGAAGCTTGTAAGGTCGGACAGTTTTGTGGAATGCACTGCCTCAATATGTGCCTCTATTACGGGCTTCAGCTTCTCCTTCACCTTTGACGTATCCCAATTTGCTTGGGTCAAGGATGCATTTGTAAAATAATGGGGACGGTTCACATAGCTTTCCAAAATGAATCAACGAAAGATCAAAATGTCATTATCATACCAAGCAAATTGGGATACGTGAAAGGTGAGGGAGGAGCTGAAGCGGGATATAGATGCATATATGGAGGCTGCGTTCCACGAACCTGTTCGAGCTTACAAGCCTCTATGAGGTAAATTCTTTTATGTAACCTCGTATGACCTTATTTGAATACCTCAAGAACGTATGAGGCATAAACAGTATTAGTTGACTTCACGTGGGTGCCAATTATCTTGACATTTTTGTAGCTTGATAGAATAGTACATGCCAACTTTGGATCTAAAATATTGCTTGTTGAAATCTTTATATTGGAATTTGGATGCTCCAGTAAGGGAAGAGGAACGTCGGATAAGTATATTCAGATGTAAATAATTGTACGGTCTAGGATTAAGTTACTTGATTAATGATTAATGATGATGTATTTATAGGTAAAGGAGAAAGACTAAGAAGGAATGTTGTACCTCCCCTCCTGGATCAACATGTGTCCGGTGAAGATCATAATAAGAAAAGCCTATGGGCCGTTCGTACTACTTTTCCATACTGGACCATTGCAATAATATCTATAAATGAGAACACGCAAAAAGATTGTGCACAACTGAAATTGAAAGGGGAATTTGAATAGAACTGCATCTCGAGGGAATATGGAAAAGGTATGAATGATTATGAATGAAGTTTGGGAATATGTTATTGAAGCCATTAAGGATATATAGTCAATAGTCCTCTCCAAGATGAGTCGAGCCCAACTAATACTCGTTCCACTTTAATTGTTGCATTTTAAAATAAATCATTGTCTTTTAGGAGTATTTTTTAGAAACTCAATGTTTACAATTTTATTTTTTATTTTTTATCCTATATTATTTTTTGTTTTTGTGATTATTATGTATCTATATTATGTGTAACAATAGTCTTGATGATCCTTAATAAAATATTTTTAGGCTAGATGATCATTTGTCTTTTATTTTTTTAGTAACTCAATGTTCTTTACAATTTTACTTTTTTATTTTTTGTCCTATATTATTATTTGTTTTTTGAGATTATTATGTATTTATATTATGTACTCCCTCCGTCCCTAAAAGATTGTCACATTTTGACTTTTGTTAGTCAAACATTACAAAATTTGATCATAAATTCCCATTAAACGATAAGAAATAATATAGTCTTGTGGGACCTTGTTAGATTCGTCTCAATATATATTTTTGAAATATTAACTTTTTATAAATTTTTCGCATGTAAAATAATAGATATTTATGTTTTAAATCGTATTTTGTTGACCACCAAAAATCAAAATGTGACAATCTTTTAGGGACGGATGGAGTATAACAATAGTCTTCATGATCCTTAATAAAATATTTTTAGGCAAGATGATCATATATTTTAAAAAAGTGAATGACTTGTTTTCTCAACTCCATCCCCAATCGAGCCACGGGATCGGATCAACTCGACTTAATGAGCTTTTAACGAATTAATATGCTCGAGCTATTCGAGTTGGACTTGCTAATTGAAGACGAAGGTGAACTTAGTGCACGAGTCACCTTGATTACTAATATACCCCTATAATGAATTCAACTAAATAATAATGAATTTTGAAGATGGATATTTTATCATGAAGAAAATAATTATTTAGTCATAACAAAATAAATTTATTTAATTATAACAAAAGACATATTTGAATGACTCTAATATTTTATCTATTACCAAAAAAATTTATGAAAAAAAAAATTTCAATGTCACAATTAAAGTTACAAATTAAATAAAAATAAATGTTTATATAATCTCCATAAACGATCAAAGATGAAACTATTAAAAATAAAATATAACTAAAATCATCTAGATAATGTAATTTAAAATCCCCCCCAGTATCCCAGGACCATCACTTCTCGTTCTTTTTTATCTAGGCTGAAAAATAAGTTTTCCATTTTGTGATTACGAAGAATCTGACTTGCCACCTTAATTTATATGGAATATGTATATTCGAATTCGAACATCTATATATATTATTAATTTATATGAAAATATGAATATACGAATTCGAATAGTGTTATAAAAATTGGAATTTAAACCTAATCATAGTTTATTATGCGGACTTATGGGCTCATCACCCATTAGCCTAACATATATTAATACTAATTGTATTTTTATCTTAGCAACTTAAAATACAAATATTGATATTGTAGTGTTACAATTTAATTGAAGATAAAATATGTTAGCTCTTGTAAGAATCGAACTTCTTATGTTATTATAAGTGTATGTCAATATACAATTTAGAAAAAAGAATATTTAATATTTCCTCTGTTTCAAGTACAGTACTTGTTTAGTAAAAAAGTACTTTATTAAAGGCTAAAAGGAAAACATGAGTATAAAAGTAAATTGAATTCCGTAAACAATTAACTATTATGAAAAAATAAATTTTTCTAAACAATCGATTATTCAAAACGGAGGGAGTATATAAGTAAATATTTTGTTTATGTTATGTAAACTAGAGACTATTCAGAGATTTTTAATGGTGTGTATTGATTTTGAAATGATTCATTATCATTTACCAATAGATAAGTAGTGGATTTTAAACATTCTGATTCTGATGCAACCGAAAAAGAAGAAGAAAAGAAAGAGACAAAAACTGTTTGAACAACAAGAACACTAGAGAATAAGACAGAGAATCAGCTTTGGGATCAACATTGATTAATTGTCATGAGAATAATGATAGTGGTGTCATACATTTTATACACACTCAAGCAAATAGAATGCTTCCACGTGTGTACTATCTCCTACTAAAAACAAAACAATCCTTATCCTATGAGAAGCAATCCTGGCCGTAGATTATAAGGACAAGAAATTGGACAAGGATCGAGCCCTCCTTCCATCTATTCATTAACACAATTATTTTAATATGTTATCACCCCCCTTCAAGCTGAAGCTGCTGGGACAAAGCTCAGCTTGGACAAAAGGAAGTGAAAAACACCAGTGGTCAATAATTTTGTGAATAGATCTGCTAGTTGCAATTTACTCGCAATATACTTTGGAGAGACAAAGGCATCCTTATAAGCTTCCCTCACCACATGACAATCCAACTCAATGTGTTTAGTGCGTTCATGAAACACAGGATTTTGAGTAATGTGGATTGCTGATTGATTGTCACACCAAAGAGGAACAGGAAGAGGGAGTGGTAGTTTCAATTCTGTAAATAGATAACTCAACCACTTGATTTCACAGACTGCAGCAGCCAGCAGCCATTGCTCTATACTCAGCTTCTGCTGAGGATCTTGAAACAGTTTGTTGCTTCTTGGATTTCCAACTGATCAGAGAGGTGCCTAACATCACTGCATATCCTGTGACTGATCTTCTAGTGATCTTGCATCTAGCCCAGTCTGCATCAGAGTAAGCTTGTAGATTGAGAGATAAGCTGCTAGAGTAGAACATCCCATGATGTGTGGTTCCTACAAGATATTTGATCACATGCAGAGCTCCCTGCCAGTGATTAATTGAAGGTTGTTTGACAAATTCACTCAAATGATGGACAGCATGAGTGACATCTGGTCTTGTGAAATCCAAATAAAGCAATCTTCCTATAAGCCTCCTATATTTTCCAGGATCTTCAAGCAAAGGAGAATTCTCATCATATGGTTGCCAGTCACTTTGCAGTGGAGTAGCTACTCTTCTACAGTCCTTCATTCTATGATCCTGGATTATATCATTGATGTACTTAGTTTGTGAGAGGAACATTCCATCAGATCCTCTGGCAAGTTGGATCCCTAGGAAATATTTTGCTATTCCTAAATCTTTGATGGTGAACTCTTGATGTAGGAAAGCTTTTACTGCCTCTATGTCTTGTAGTGAAGGTCCTGCAATCAATATATCATCTACATACACAATTAGTGTCATAAAAATACTAGGAGTAGCCATGATAAAAAGGCAGTGATCATGATCAGATTGTTTGAAGCCATAAGATAGCAATTTTTGAGTAAATTCCAGGTTCCATTGTCTGGAAGCCTGTTTCAGCCCATACAGAGACTTGATTAACTTGCAGACCTGTCCAGGTTTTGCTCTTTTATATCCATCAGGCACCTCCATATAAACTTCTTCATCAAGATGTCCATGCAGAAATGCATTATTTACATCTAGTTGGTGCAAGTGCCATTGTTTAGAAGCTGCCAGAGCCAGAATCAACCTAACTGTTACAGTTTTGGCAACAGGTGAGAAACATTCAGAGTAATCAATTCCCTCTACTTGATTGTACCCCTTTGCAACCAATCTGGCTTTAAATTTCTCAACATTCCCATCAGGCTTACACTTCACCCTATAAACCCACCTGCATCCTATTGGAATCTTTCCTTCTGGTAAATCAACAACCTGCCATGTTTGACTAGCTTCAAGGGCATCTAATTCTGTCTTCATAGCATTTATCCAATCAATATTCAAGCATGCTTGTTTATATGAATGTGGCTCAAGAATCTTAGAGACATTAGCAACATAAGCAACATGATTTACAGAATAGTTAGGATAGAAATTATCATCAGTAATAGAGGAAGTAATGTAATCATTTAACCAAGAGGGAGGTTGTCTAATTCTGGTAGTCATCCTAGATGGATGCAAATTAGAGGGAGATGGTGCAATATCAGCAGAGGAAGAAGTAGAAGAAGCACTTTGATCAATATTAGAGCTAGGCAAAATATTCTGTTCATGATCAGTTGAAATCTCTATATCATTGCTATTTTCAGTTTGAAATCCATCATTTAATTGTGTGAGATCCACAGCATCTTCCTTGTCAGTAGGGGAACTGGATATAGAATTAGGAAGGGTGCAATCTATGGGAACAAGGGGAAGAACATTGCTAGATGTGTCAACAACATCCTTAAAATTGGCCATCTTATAGGGAAAAACAGCTTCATTGAAGCTAACATCCCTGGAAATAATGACAGATTTAGTATGAAGATCATACAATCTATATCCCTTTTGATTAGGAGGATATCCAATGAATACACAAGGGTGAGCTCTAGGTTGGAATTTTGTTTTGTTAGGGACAGTGCAGGAGGCAAAACACAAACATCCAAACACTTTGAATGTATTTATGTCAAAAGGGGTGGAGTTTAACAGCTCATACGGAGTTTTTCATCCCAAAACAGCACTGGGAAGTCTGTTAATGACATAGGTAGCTGTCAATACAGAATCTCCCCAGAATTGTGATGGCAGACCAGATTGATACATCATAGCTCTAGCTATTTGCATCAAATACTGGTGTTTTCTCTCCACCCTCCCATTCTGTTGGGGAGAGTAAACACAACTCTTTTGATGGATAATCCCTAAGCTGGACATTAAGGTAGCAAATTCATGATTTATAAACTCACTACCATTGTCAGTTCTGATAGTTTTAACTCTTTTATCATATTGATTTTCTATCAATTTACAGAAGTGTTTGATGATATCAGTGGTTTGAGTTTTAGAGGAAATCATGAAAGTCCAGACACTTCTACTATGATCCTCAACAATGGTGACAAAAGATTTAGCACCCTGTCTGTTAGGAAGTTTGTAAGGTCCCCACAAATCAACATGAATTAACTGAAATAGCTCCATAGATTGAGATTTACTAACAGAGAAACTCAACCTGTGTTGCTTAGCAATAGGGCAGACAATGCAAGTATCTAAATTAACATTCTCATTCATAACCAGACCAGGTACATGCTTCAAAGTTTCAAGGGAACAATGTCCCAGCCTAAAGTGCCACAGAGTGTGATCACAGGCAGTCTTATTTATGCTATTAACAACAGGTGCATGCACCACAGATGATCTAGAAACGAAATCAGCATGGAATTTTATAACTGAAGAAGAAAAGGACTCTATATCCAGAATATAAAGTCCTCCTTTCTCTTTGCCAATGGCTAGGGCCTTCTGAGTGCCTGCATCTCTGCTGATCTTACTTACAGACATTAAGTTATACTTGAAAGAGGGCAAGTATAAACAATTATTTAATATTATGCCATTATTTAGAATGATATTTCCAGCTGATTTAACTTTCTTAAAGGTGTTGTCAGGCAATTTAACAGTGGTATTAAGTTTAGCTTCTTTTATGGATGAGAATAAAGTAATATCTCCACAAACATGCACAGATGCACCACTATCAATGATCCATGAGCCAAAACATATTGAAGCAGACTTAGTATTGAGTTGAATATTACCTATGAACTCATCAAAATCTGCAAAATTGATGCTTTCCTGTCCGCTTTCGCCCATAAATTCCAGGGGTGTGTTCATCAGCTGACCTTCTGCAATATTCACACTGTTCACATCATTCTTCTTCATTCCATTTCCCTTAGATCCAGGCCACCACTCAGGAAAGCCCACTAACTTGAAGCATCCTGACCTTATGTGACCTACTTTGCCACAATGATCACATTTGAGGTGTGATTTGTCCTCTTTTCTCTTATAGCTTCCTCTGACATCTGTTTGTTTTCCTTTATAGTCTGCATAAGCTAGCACATTATGTTTAATGTCAGTGTGACTCTGTGACCTAGCTTGCATCACAACATTATCTGCCAAATCCATTGCACTGCTGTGACTGTTTCTTCTATCCTCCATTTCAGTCACCATAGAATAAGCTTTAATCACAGTAGGCAATGGTTCCATAACTAAAACCTGATTTCTTATTCCATCATACTCATCTCTTAAACCCATTAAGAACTGCATCAATCTTTCTTGTCCTGTAGGTGTTCCAGGAGCTATCATAGCCAGTTCATGCCAGTACCTTTTGATTTTGTTGTAGTATTTTGCTACAGAATCACTTCCTTGTTTTGTGGTATACATGCTTCTTCTTAGGTCGAAAATTCTGTGTCCACTGCTCCTTCCAAACTGCTCCTCTATCTCCTCCCAGAGCAATTTTGCATCCTCAGTAAACACAAAACTATTTCCTACCTCTTCAGTCAAAGCATTCAGAATCCAAGAGATCAGTGTGCAATTCACTTTTCTCCAATGTTTGAATCTTGGGTCATTTTCTTCAGGTGTTTTCACCTCTCCATTGATGAGACCAAATTTGTCTCTGGAAATTAAGGCTGTCCTCATGGCTCGACTCCAGCTGACATAATTTCTTTCATTCAGTTTTTCAGAAACAATAACTAAGTTTGAATGATCCGAAGAGTGTAGATACAACGGATCATCATTTCCAATTTGAACTGATTGTGCTTCATTTCGAGCACTTTCAGCTTGGTTTTGATTGTTGCTTTCGGTTGCCATTGATGAACCTACAGCTCTGATACCATTTTAAACATTCTGATTCTGATGCAACCGAAAAAGAAGAAGAAAAGAAAGAGACAAAAAAACTGTTTGAACAACAAGAACACTAGAGAATAAGACAGAGAATCAGCTTTGGAATCAACATGATTAATTGTCATGAGAATAATGATAGTGGTGTCATACATTTTATACACACTCAAGCAAATAGAATGCTTCCACGTGTGAACTATCTCCTACTAAAAACAAAACAATCCTTATCCTATGAGAAGCAATCCTGGCCGTAGATCATAAGGACAAGAAATTGGACAAGGATCGAGCCCTCCTTCCATCTATTCATTAACACAATTATTTTAATATGTTATCAGATCAATTATGATTTCGTTTTTGAACTTGTCTCAAGTCCAAACACCAAATGCTTCTAATGATTCTTTGCTTTCATTCGAGTAGGTCTGATTTTATAATTAGAGCTTCTTTTTGGATGTTTGCCACTCTTTAGGTAATTCTTTGAGTTATTTATGTTCGTTTTTTAATGCTTATAATTCTTGTTTCTTTGTATTCTTGTTATCATTTTGATGATTAGTGTTATATGAGTGAGTGATAAATTAAAATTTGAATTTTGTAGTTACCCAATCGAGCCTTCTTCCTTCAAAGCTTGTTCGGTCCAAGTAGAACCTGCAAAACAAAGGAGAGGCGTAACCCCCGATTACACTTCGTCGCCCAACATTAGTATAATGTGTGATAGGCATGTGAATCTCCATTCAAAGAGTTACCACATTCAAAGAGTTACCAAAATACGAAGTTGAACCTATTAGAACATAGCTTATTTTTATTTTGGACCCTGAACTATGATAAAAAAAATTAAATTGGATACTAATACTATCTTAAGCTTCATATTGGACTCTATACTATGATTTGTCTCATTTTACCCCCTAAAACACCAAATATGATGTAATTTCGTTTTAAAATAAGGGCAAAATCAAAATATGGAGAATTTAGATTGAATCTCATACGTTGTATTTTGAGGCCCTTTTATAAGGCGAAGAAGGTGGTCTTCTTTATACTCTTAGCAATATGAGATAAATACACAAGTAGGATTTAAGGACCTGTCTTATACTACTTGGTTAGTTTAACCATCTAAAGTCGTCATCTTTGGGAGGCCATATCTCCCTCAGTATTTATCCGATTGGCTTGATATTGATGTCGGTGTAAATATCTCCGTGCATAGATTACAAATATCTATAACTTAACTCGGGTTCATACAGGTTTCTGACCCGAAATGTAGAGCGAACGAGCTGGGTTTGTACCCATATTTTAAGGATCCATCAGTGAGTCTAATGAATGGTTTCTAAAATTAAATGTAAGGTTGGAAAAAATGGTATCACTATTTTCTGTTAAATTTCGTTATTATGTAACAAAAATCAATCTTTTATGGGTTCGCTACATTCTTTGGAGGTTATAATTTTCTGGGTATTTGTTTGTTTTTCCGACTAGCTCTAGTGATTATGGTGTTGGCTGGTTATTGGGATATACTGTAGTTTCTAAGTTGGTGTTTGGATAAATGAAAGAAAGATGTGAGCTTTTTCACTTCTAAAAGGAGTTGTATATTGCTTAGTGTCTCAGTTTAGTTGAGATTTATTGTTTTTGTATGTTTTCAATTTTCGACTTGAAAATATAGTTTACGTGGACTAATAGCTTGTCGAATTTTCATTATTCCTTGTTGAATGTTTCTTGTTTAATTTTCAGGTGCATAAATGTATTCGGTTGACATAAAAAGTGAGGAAGGTAGTGAGTTTCAGCCAAGGATCAATCAGCCAATGGGAGTGTTAAGTGTATGTGAGGGAGAAAGTGAACACGGTTCAATAGTTGACAGAAAACCGAGTTTGACAGCAAAGGTGTAACTTTTGTTGCTTACGTTCAGTAATTTGAACCGCTACTGAACATGATCCATATTAGCTCGCAGCCAAAGCTTTGGTGTGGTATATGACATTAAAGTCGTCCTATTTGCATTCACCTCAAGGGAGGAAAAGAGTTGAGTACATGAAACAACATGGTGAGGAACTGAGCCTTATGTTAGAGCCAAAGGAAGGAAGTTTGAGAAACTCAAAGCACAATCACTACCACATTGCCTCACTACATAACAAGGATATTTTTGAATTGATTATAAAAATAGACACTCTTACTTGATTAAACTCATATCTTTCACGACCTTTTGGCTAAGATCAAGGTAGTATATGTTACTTTTCTCGGCCTTTTGGTTAAGAAGGTAGTATATCTTATTTTCAGTTTATTCCCTCGATGTTTTTAATTTATCTTTCTAGCTTTTTTCATATTCAACCTCCTCCTGCTCTTCCTCCCCTCCTCCTCCTTCTCTTGTTCCTCCTCCTCCTCAAGACAAACAAAAACGAAATAGTATCTGATATTCAATTTTAAAAGAGAGAGAGACCATTAAAGTTATTTGGTATCTCTTGGGCGTGAAAATACTACCCTTCACACCCCGTAAAATGTAGTCTAATATTACGATTAACATTAAATAATACAAACATGATACCACAAAATTCAGAGGTCTCAAGGTTTTCTTTTAGCTAATAAAAAAAAATACAATTTCCCCAACTCATCGTCAGTTTGTTTTACTATAGTCAAATTAACAAAGTTAGCGACCTTAATTACACACAACTAGAAATTGGTAAATAAACTTGGAAAGTTAAAAATACATGCACAACTATACCAACAAAAACGTCTTTTAGTATATGTGAGCAGACACGCTCGGGATATTCGACTCGAAAAAGCTTGATTCGTATTCGATTCGGGAAAACAAATGTAGAGCCGAGCATGCATGTTCAATATGTGGCTAATATTCGGTTCGATCCGGCTCGAATTCCAAAACGACTGAGACGAATCAAGCCTTCAGATATTCGACTCGATTCGGCTCGTTCACAGGTACTCATGTCAGAAGTCATTTGACCCAATCCGGTTTCGGTGCATCAAGGTATTCTTTGATGAACGTTCATTAATGTACCCACTTAAAGGCTTCAGGTGGGTACTGTATCCACCTGAAACTTCATCATTGGTACAAGAAACAAATGAAATTAGTAAATATCTATATGATTTGCAAATTGACCCACAAATATATAAACAATTGTAGTGTGACCCTTACTTATATAGATAATTGTAACGTAACCCTTAATTTATGAGATATTATGTTCAAATCTACTGATGAAACTGATGCATGTAACTATTAATGCACCCAATTTTTTATTTTGACGCGTATAACAGATCAGCCTGGGGTGTTATATGCACACCCAAATAGTGACCCAATAAGCTTGATTGAAGGCAAGCTTGATTGAAGGCAGTTAGTGGAGCAGGTGATGAGATAGCACTGCGGTCTTGAGGTCTTATTCCTCCATCCCTCCCTCCCTCCCTCCATCCATCTTTGACACAAAAATGGAGGAATCTTTCTTGCTTATGCTATCAAATCTGGTGAACCTCCACAACAACCTTGACCCAAACAGCAGCGACGCCTCCTCCTCCTCCTCCTCCCCTACTTCTCTCCTGACGTCCACATCAGCAGCCCCTCTCCTCTTTTTCACCATCGCCTCCATCCTCTCCTACATCTCGGCCAAGTCAACTAAACACGGCGCGTCCTCTCCTCCCAAAGGCGACCCGGAGTTCTCGGTATCGGCCTTCCGGGCTCTTTCGACGGAGCACATCTGGGCAATGGAGGCCCCGGCCAGGGACGCACAGTGGCGTTTGCTCTACGGGATCTCGTACCCGGTGTTCACGACTGTGGTTGATAAGCTGAAACCATACATCGCTCAGTCGCAGCTCTCTCTGCCCTCCGATTACGCGGTCTCCATGGTCCTCTCCAGGCTCTCCCACGGCTTCTCCTCCCAAACCCTCGCCGCCCGCTACTCCCTCGAGCCCTACCTCATCTCCAAGATCACCAACATGGTCACTCGACTTCTCGCCACCAAACTCTACCCTGAGTTTATCAAGATCCCCGTCAGCAGACGCCGTCTCACAGAAACAACCCTCGGCTTCCAGGACTCCACCCAGCTCCCCAACATGTGTGGTGCCATTGACTCCTCTGCTATCAAGCTCCACAAGCTGCCTTATGATGTCATTAACCCTTCCATGTATTATTGTAAATATGGCTTCCCATCTATCTTACTTCAGGTTGTTGCTGATCATAAGAAGATATTCTGGGATGTCTGTGTCAAGTCCCCCGGAGGCTACGACGATGCAACACATTTCCGGGACAGTTTGCTTTACAATAGATTGATCTCTGGTGATATTGTATGGGATAAAGGGCTTAATATCAGGGGGGAGTATGTGAGGCCCTATATAGTTGGGGATTCGGGTTATCCTTTGTTGTCATTTTTACTTACCCCCTTCTCACATAACAGGAGCGGGACTCCAGCACAGAACGCATTTGATGAGGCGTTGATGAGGGGGAGGAAGGCTGTCGAGGAAGCCGTCGGGTTGTTGAAGGGGAGATGGAAGATTCTTCAGGACTTGAATGTTGGTTTGAATCATGCACCTCAAACAATTGTAGCATGTTGTGTGTTGCATAATTTGTGTCAGATAGCAAGAGAGCCTGAGCCGGATCCGTGGAAGGAGCCTGAGGAAAATGGGCACCCTCCTAGAGTGTTGGAGAACGAGAAGTCATCTAACTATTCTGGAGAAGATGCGAGGCAGGCCTTGGCAGATGATTTATATCAACGGTTTTCTTCAAGATGAGAACAAATTCTGCAGATGTAAGGAATAAGGATTAATTTATCTTGTAGTATTCTAACTTGCTAGAGTTGTGGATAGTTTGCCTCTGACTCTGTTTCAATTGTTTAGTTAATGTCTATCAATCATGTTCAGCTTGCTTCTGTGACATCTATATTAGATGGTGAGTATACTTGCTAAACTATGTCATATATCGATCTATCTCGAACATGTACTTCAAAACTGTGTAGAAATTCAAACAGGGATGCTGATTGGCTTCCCCCCTGCCCATCTTTTGTATCATCAGGTGTTCTAGGTCCCTTTACGGGCTGTGAAGACTGAGAAAGTAGTGCACGGCCAATAGAGTTGAGGAGCGCTGCTGCTGAGATCTGCTCCAGCCTATAGACCACATTTTATGGACTTAATTCAGTTGTCAGATACACAAAACTTGATTGTTGTACATCTCAAGTAAATAGATTAGTTTCTGCGGCAAAGAATGAGTTCTCATACTTAGTACTGCGTCATTTCTTGTGCTAACGATGTTTGATCGAGCTCAAAGTGGATTCCTCATGCGCTAATACTTTTATGTCATACTCTTAAAGTTTTATTCGCGTCTTTCCCTTACTTGCACTTGCAATAACATTTAAGACACTGCTCTTTTTCAGACCAATAGCCAGTTTTTGAAATAGTTTTAAGTAACAATCATGTTAATATCTTTGAGAGTGTCAAAACTCATACGCTACTATATCATTTGTTATAAATAATTAGTTGTAAGTAAAGAAATACTGACATTTGTCAGGAACCATACACGCATTATAATGAAGCTGAGAGGCAGCTGTTGGATAGGAAATAAAAAGGATAATCAATCTAACACAAGAGAAACCCTTCAATGTATCCAGACTCTGCCATAACATAGTCACTGAACATGTAGCTAAAAATCATGCATTGCTCCACTTGGCAACCCTCTTTGAGGCGATGCAAATCCATATTCCCAGTCTGAACAAATTACATCGCATAAACGATCTCACCGCTGCTATCAATGTCAAGATCAGGATCACTCTCCAGGTCATCATCCATGTCATCGTCTATGTCAAGGCTACCAGTAAGATATTGATTTAGACTATTGGTCCCTGCAGCTGGAATAGTGGCCTCAGTGATTATCTGCATTATCTCATCAATGCTCTGCGGGGGTTGCTCTGGCACATCAAACTGATTCTTCGTTGTATTTTCATCCACGAGGTCAGCTGGTAGGTTTCTCTGAAACCACTCATGGTTACGTATCTCCGGAATTGTTATCCTCTATTTGATACAACAAATACATGTATTTTTATATAAGAAAAATATGATTATAGAAGAGCTTAAACCAGGAGACGTTACAATATCGTAAATGCAAATAAAAGGAGGTTCTTGTTGACCTTGGCAGGATCAGCTACAAATATTCTTGAAATCAGATGACGACATTCTGGTGAGATATGCACATAATCTGGAATAGAATACTGAACGTTCAGAATTCTCTGCACCAAATGAACAATTCTTGGAGGTTACTTGCTCAAACGATATACCATCACACATAAATATTACTAAAAACAGTTAAAACGTACATGAATCGTCTTCCGGAAGTTCTTAGGCTCTTCAGGGTCCTCAAAAGGATATGCACCCACCAGCATCACATACAGTGTAACTCCACATGACCACACATCAGCGATCTATATCATGAATATGTACTGATTCAAAAGTTAGAATTACAAGACATAAAGGACTAAAAACCGCATGTCAATTAGAAGAAATAAATTACATAATTATTAGAACAAAATTGGAAGAATATCACCGACTTGCCTTGCCATCATATTCTTTCTTAAGTAAAACTTCAGGTGCAATATATGCCGGTGTACCAACAGTCGACTTTGGTTGAGAATGGAGTACAGATGACTGCATACATGTAAGGGACAAAATGAGGTTGAGATTCTGGAAAGGAAGTAATCGAGTATTCGAGTAGAAAATTAGAGAATTATGAAGTGAGTACCTTGGAGTATCCAAAATCACAAATTTTTAATCTAGGAGCAGAGCTCCCATCCAGCAAAGTGTTCTCTAGTTTCAGATCTCTGTGGCATACTTGCTAGGAAAAAGATACATTAAAATCTATAGTCATACAGCAAACATAATTCAATTTAAAGAAGGAAGGATCTATTTTGTGGACATACCATGGCATGACAATAGCTGACTCCTGATATGAGTTGCTGAAAGAAAAAACGTGCCTGCAACCAAATATATTTCAGGTAAAGATATAAATCATCAGAGATTTTACATAAAATAAGGATGGATGGTGGGCATAGTCGAGAACCTCATCCTCACTGAAGCGCCCAGCATTGCATATTCGCTCAAACAGCTCTCCCCCGGAGGCATATTCCATCACAATAGCCAAATGAGTGGGCGTTAATATGACCTACACTCGGAAGAATTTCGGGATCTCGTTTTTGGTGAATTCCTCGAGAAACCAGCAATCTTTAGGATCAAGTAATGAAAGAGAATGACAAAGACGCTATTACCTCTTTAAATCTAACAATATTAGGATGCCTCAATGATCGGTGGTTTATGATCTCTCTCTGCACATTTTCATCAATCTATATATTGGGAAAGTGAACCAAAAAAACATAATCGTGCGGGGATTAGATGCCTTGTCACATTCTGTATAACAAGTTTACATATACACGAATATTACGCAGATTTATGAATGAAATAGTCGATAGTTATATACCTTGTCACCTCGCTCGATATACTTAACAGCAACGAGCTCATTAGTCTGCCTATCGCGCATCAACCTGGCCACTCCAAAATTTCCAGAACCAATGTCCTTGACCAGCTCATACCTATCACTATCGTGCATTATAGGCATATCCATGCCTGCACCCGCCACTGATGTGACTGCTATTCGATCCATCGTTAAATAAACCTTCTCGGCTCAGATCATTCAATCATACATGCAAATCTGCGGAGATAAAGATATAATTATATAAAAGATGAATCACGAAGGAAAAAAAAGTAGCAAACAAGTGGTTCGAGAACGTCACGTGTGGGGAGATGAATCACGGAGAAAGATCTGAGAGAGATAGAGACAGGGTGCGTATGTGTACAGCTACCTCATCATTTTGCCCGTGAAACCTTTTACTTGTTACCAGCCGACCAACATCATCATCATCATCAATTTCACATTAGAGGAAGATACATGCATAGAATGTCTAATACAATGTGACAACCACAAAATGAAGATCAACCATATAAGATCAAAAATAACAAAGCTCAATAAATCTCTTTTCACGTTTAAGTTCGGTTTTTAGGCTATTTCGATGAGGATCATGGTATCTCTTCTCACCATGTGTATGAGATAAATGGATCCATTTATTCCTTGCAGTAATGATTCCTCTAATATTACGACCTTTACCACAATGATGTTACCGATAAATCAAATTATTACACACAGTCGGTTTCACTTGACTGTTTCCAATTCTGTTGAATTGTGCCTTGAATAGTATTTGAACTCCCATTGCTTGCTTGAAAGAAATGCTTTTCTATTGGAGCTTAGAAACAATAATTTAAAAGATTCCGATATACAGCTAGACCAACCAGATACCCCAATATGGTCTGCAAGTTCAAATAACATATTTTCAATTAATTTAGCCTATAAACCTTATTGATCTATA
This sequence comes from Echium plantagineum, assembly GCA_003412495.2. Classification (NCBI taxonomy): domain Eukaryota; kingdom Viridiplantae; phylum Streptophyta; class Magnoliopsida; order Boraginales; family Boraginaceae; genus Echium; species Echium plantagineum. Next base: position 10,549,740 of record CM016564.1, on the reverse strand, counting down.
GCCAAGCCTCAACAACATCCATTTGGGGACAGCGACACAAATTTGTTTTAAAAAGCTATCAATCACTTTTTTTGTGGAGCATGGACGGACCTATTAAGAAATTAGGATATGCACGTGCATACCCTAACAAAAAATGAAATTGATCTAGTGGTAAATATTTTATCTATTGAAACTGTAAATTCCTCAACTTCTCTGGAAGAGCCACCCTTATCAAATCCGTATTTCTTGCTACCTTAGTCTATCGTATGGGTATCTACAAATTCCCTCTTAACATCCTTCATGAAATTGATAAGATTGTTGCCATCTTCTTATGGAGTGGTACGCAAGGCACAAGATTCACTGGATTAACTGAGAGTTCCTGCACTTGGGAAAATCCAAAGGAGGACTCGGATTCAAGCACCTTCATCACTTTAAAGTTTCATTTCTTGCTAGAAACAGTTGGAAGCTCATTAATAATCCTAACCTCCCTCTTACTAAACTTCTTAAATCTAAATACTTCCCTAACTTTGAACCGTCCTACATTACTTCTAAACACAATTCCTCTTGGACCCGGAAAGGTATGGCCTCAGGTATTTCTTGCATTGGCCATTATTCTTCTTAGAAAGTTGGCATGGAGCTTCTATCAATCTTTGGAATGACTTCTGGGTTCCTATCCGAAATTCCAAGAGATCTTTCCACCCATCCCTCACATCCCTGAATATTCTTCCTCCTGATAGTTGTCATCTTTAACCACGTCTGCGACTTGATTATCAGTGGGAATCTCTAGTACCAACCTCTCATCAATCACCTCTTTCCACCTAACCTAGCCAAAAATATTCTCCTCATCACCCCCTCTACCAATAATGACTCAAGGGTGTGGTCTGATGACCACTTCCATTCCAAAGACCTCTACTCCAAAATTAGAGCAGACCATCTCAAGGAGATTCCCTTCCCTTCCAATCATCACCTCATACCTAGTGGAACTTGGAAAAAACTCTACAACACCCTATTCCCTGAAAAGATCCATCACATTCTCTGGAGACTTTTACTTAACAGACTTCCCACCAAAGACCTCATCTCTTCCAAAACCAACAACCAAATTTGCCTTGATTGCCCCCTTTGTAATCAGGCACCCGAGAACTCTCTTCATCTCTTCTCTGAGTGTCCCTTTTCTAAATCTATTTTTAGCTTTTTTAATATCTTCATCTCTCCCACTGACCCCATTGGCCTTACGATTTCTCGTTGTTTAATGAGCAAATGGACCAAAGCTAACATTAAAGACATTCTTAAATTCGGAAGTATTATTTGGGTCATCTGGCTTACTAGGAATGATTGCCACTTCAACGAGGTTCATCCCGACCACTCCAAGAGCTTCGAACTTGCCCATTCTTTCGTAAAAGAATGGCACAAAGGATACTTGAATAAAAACAGTCGTAACCGAAGCAACAGCCCACATCTACCGGACATGTTGATGACTAAGAGATCTTCTCACTCCTCTTTCAAAGATAGCACCATCATTTCAACAACAACAACTGCCTAAGAAGTTGCCGAAAAAGAGACAAAAAATCCCCCTCGGAGTCACAACTGAGTTTGCTCCTAAATGGTTCATCTCAACGACCATTTATGGAAATCACTCACTCATTGAAGGATCTAACCTTTTCAAGGACGATACTAGCGGAAATCTTAATCAGAAGAGCATTGGCGCTGGAATTCTTTCATCCATTCTCATCGCTAAAAGTATCAACAATCACAACATTTTCATTGTCACTGACAGCTTTTTTTCGCAGATTTGGTGCAAGTTCTTTCACATCTTTCAACAGGACAAAGAGTTAGACCTTTTACTCAGCAGTGATACTAGAAAGTGTTGTAATATTTTTTGGAAGCCTATCAGCGATGGATGCCTTCAATCTCTTAAGCATATTGTTGTAGAAGACTTTAATTCTATGACCAATGTATCTCTTTTGGATTCTGATTGTAATGGCTTCTCTAGCCGAAACACTTGTTAATTTTATGCAATGGTTTACCTATCAAAAAAAAAACTTCCTATTCCATAACTCGTTAACTTTTTGGTGAATATTTTTTCGAGTAAGACCCTTATTATAAATTTTTTCGTAAAGTGAATTTCTTTCCTTGGACATGCAACCCCATATACGTAGGTGTTTCTTTGGCACTGAACTATATTAAGATCTTGTGTGTTGAATTTCATGTTTAGTAATTTTGTTTTGGTTATCTTCTGCCAATCCTAGCGTTAATAACAGTTGGACTAACAACGGTTAAGAATATGTGATTTACCTTTTCTGAATATTTTAGTCATATTTAATAACTTAAACCCCTATTACAACCTTAAGGGAATCGACGAGATGTTGTAACTTCTAATGATTATATCAAGTGTCAATCAAGATGAATAGAGCATGTATACTTAATCAGTTGAAGTTGGAAAATATTCTTCAGTTGTCACCAAGTTTAATTTGAATTAGTTCGAAACTATGATAAAAATAAAGGGGATAATTTTGAGTGAAATAAAATAGGGGGGCCGAAATAAATAAGAAATAGAATGAGTTTTTTCTTAGGAGATAACAAAATTATGTTATCAGGGAGATAACACAAATGTTGGCCGTTGGATCAGGGTGGTTATGGCTTTTTTTGATCTTGTGGTTGATATCTAATGAGGGCGTTTTTGGCATTAATATTTTGAATAAATTAACCGAAATTGTTGCTTCACTCTCTCCTGATAGTGTGTGAAGTACACTCTCCCATTTTAAAATATGGCAATGGGCGGTTATATATTGTCTTAATTAGCGGTTATTTAATGGAATATGCAAGTAACTCCTATTTTTTCTCCACATTGATTGATGATTGTATTCGATTGGATTGTTTGTTTCCTTTTTTTGCTCCAACAATTTAGTCTGACACGTTGTTTCTTAATGTCATTCTTAAATTAAAGCGGGTGAAATGACGATATGTAATTATTGATACGGATATTTTTAAAGATTTCTATAATAACATAGATTCCATAAGAATGATATTAGTGGAATGTCAGGATTGTTATAGAATTCCATGACATGAAACATTATGTTCATGACTTATTGTTAGGACGAGAATCCTAATTTCAATAAATGACTTTAATCAATTTGCCAAAGATGTAGCCAAGATAGTTTTTATCTTTTATTTTGTTATTTGTCAGAATAAAGTATAAATATTCCCTCCTATTTTCTCGATATTTAGATAAATGACGGTATTTAATTATTAATACGGATATTTTTAAAGATTTCTATAATAACATAGATTCCATAAGTATGGTAATAGTGGAATGTCAGGATTGTTATCGATTAAAGCTGTATATTGAATTCATTAAGATTCCTTTGTGATTGCATTCTGAATTTATTAAGTCAATTTTTCGATTGCATTCTAAATTCATTACGTCAATTTTCTGATTACATTCTGAATTCATTAACTTTATTTTCTGATTGCATTCTGAATTCATTAACTTTACATTGTGATTGCATTCTGAATTCAATACGGTTGCTTTGTGATTGCATTCTGAATTGTCATTACATTTTATTACTTCGAAAGAATGCAATGCTAAACAATTAGTATTACATTTTATGTCTTCGAAAGAATGTCATGCTAATGCATTGTCATTACATTCAATGTCATTCTAATTGATAGGTATCACATTTTTTTAGCTTGAGGACAATGGCATGCTCGTAAATTGTCATTACATTTTGTTTCTTGGGAATAATGTAATGATAATTAATTGTCATTACATTTTATTACTTCGCACACAATGTCATGCTAATGCATTGTCATTACATTTTATTACTGCAGAACAATGTCATTCTAATTGATAGGTATTACATTTTTTTAGCTTGAGGTCAATGTCATGCTCGTAAATTGTCATTACATTTTATTTCTTGGAGAGAATGCAATGCTAATTAATTGTCATTACATTTTATTACTTCGAATACAATGTCAGACCATATATGAAATCCCAAACAAGAACTTCTATTATCAGACCATATATAAAAAAAATAGTACTACTATTACACAAGATCTACACCATTTACACAGAATCAGACCATATATGAAATCCCAAACAAGAACTCGCGGTAGTTGAAGAATTATCATGGTCGTTGGATTCTCTTTTTAACATATATAATGCAATGTGAGTGCTTGTTGATAGGCGCGTGGGGCATGCAATTTTCGAAATGAAAAATTGATTCCTCTTCCTTTAAAGCCCTCGTTTAATCTGAGCCACATGATTAAATATACATAGAAAAAGAAAATCCAACGGCCATGATTATTTATACCCATGATAAGTTCCTACTTCACCACAAGAACCTGATAATTCGACATGCCAATAATAATATATTAGTTCATAATTTTATCAACAAGCACTCACATTGCATTATATATGTTAAATAGAATGACATATATCTTATTTTCATTAATCACATAAAATTTTAAGTCATAATTCAGTAAACATCAGTTCTATTGCATTGTACATGTCACACAGAATGCAATAGAACTCAAATGCATTTAAACAGCAGTTATATTGGATTATTCATGGAAGACAACATCCCATTGATCTCAATTACATTACACAGTATTTCTAATGCATTTTTTAGTCAACATGGGATGCCATCGATCTCATAAGCATTTAAACAACACGGAGATTGGATTATACATGCCACCCAAAAAATGCTATACATCTCAGACAAATGCATTCCATGTTACATTGGATTATTTAAGGTAGACAAAATCTCATATATATCAGTGACATTAAACAGTTTTTATAATGCATTTTTAATGTAACATGGAATGCCATAGATCTCGAACACATTTTAACAACATTGAAAATGGATTATACATGCCACCCACAAATGGTATACATCTCAAACACATTAAACATTAACTCTATTGATTTATATATGCACGACAGACTGCCATAATGTAAGAAATGCATTTAAACAACTGTGCCAGTGGATTATACATGATTGATAAAATGCCATAGATCTTTGAATTAATAGTATTATTTCTATTGCATTATATTAATGTAATTTCACATTCAAAAATTCAACTACTCAAACTTCAAATACAAACAGAACAATAACTGGAAATACACAAAAAGTCATCATTTTTAATTAAATTTACATTCCATTTTGTTCAATTCAAATTTACCCACTTTTTTTAATTCCACAAATTAGAGACTACAGTAACCACGACTACATAAATCCACAAGTTTCGAGCATTTTACAGATAACATCGACTACCTCCTTCAAAATTTTTGGTACTACATTGTTGAAAGAGTTAGAAAACAATTATCAATGGTTAATTTTGTTGTAAAGATATGATTTTTATGCTAATGGTTACGCCGGTAGTCAAAAGTTCCAATTTTTATTACTTGTTTGCCTAAACAACCGCCAATTTCAACAATCAGAGTAGCAAAGTCCCTAATTAATAACCTTATTGCATTATTCTGCTTAAAAACCAAAAAACACAACTATAGAATTAGTAATAACAACATAGTATACCTGCTTGCGCAACTCTTGACGATGATGCCATTAGATTAACTTTAGTGTCAACGCTCTTTGTCTCTTTGAAAAGCTTAATGCTAGTGTTTCTAATGTCTTTAATGGAGAGTTTATGGTGTTCCTTGCTGAATTCAGTCGTTTGGCTGGTTTATTTCGGGTAGGGCAACTATATCGGCATGAATAATGCAATGATTTGGTTAGAATCAATTTTCCCATAAATTTTGCAGGGGGGCGATGAAAGCTGGGGGGGGGGGGGGCAGGAGAATGTATTTTGTGTTTGGGCGCGTGTGAAAATGGGTGAGGAAATATTAATTGCAGGGGGAGCGATGAAAGCTGGTGATTTCCATGAATTTCGGCTCAATTAAATGCAACGAGCAAATATTAATTGCTGATCTCCATTAATTTCGCGTGTAATAGCGCGTGTCAATTATTGGGAGGAGGGAAATGAAATTTTGATTGTAATAATTGGTAGTAAAAGACATCTTTAACCTTTGTTATTTGGGAGATAACACTATAGTGTTATCTCCTAAGTGAAACTCAAATAGAATAGCAAACAATGTTCTAAAAATATGTTAGAACTGAAAGTTGGAGGGCTTCATCTCATGACCTCTACCTTTTAATGAAATGATTTAACCAACTAAGCTACACTTTCACTTGGATTACTTATACTTTTATTATATACTCCCTCCGTCTTTTTTTAACTTGGTGTTTAGCAATAACTTACTTTTTTAAGGTTATGGAAAGTATTATTATTTTGTCCTCATTTTGTAGGAGTTAATAAAGTTGTGCTCAAAAGCCAACTACTTTATTGGGATAAAATAAGAAAGGTGGTCTAAAAGGCACATTGAAAACTTAAATACCATGTTAAAAAAATACAAGAACTCAGAAGGACTATATCACAAAAATTCAAAAAATTACATATAGAATAAATGATACCGAAAAACCTAGAAACGACCTGTACACCACCCCTAAGTCCGCCCATGATTTGAATAACCAAAATTGACAAATAGGTGGTACAATAAGTTTGATATTAATCTATATTAGGATGGATGGGGTAATCCTATATCAACAAATTCCACCCATATAGTTGAGTATATTGTGTCCATAAACTTAGAAGAGAGTCTCAACCAACCATACCCCATCACCTTATCCTGCAGATATCCCTTCTCTTCTTTACAAAGTGCCACCTGTCCACTCATCTACCCCGACCTCTCTATATCCCTTCAAAATTGATTGAATTATTTTGCTGATTTCAGACAGGTAAACTCTATTAATCTTTTAGCAGCATGCTTTGATAATCTTATAGCAGCATGCATAAATTAACAAGTTGTTTTTGTTTTGCATATGTTTGTTGGTAAAAGAGAAAGATGGCAAGTGCTATGTACTCGGCAACAATAAGTGCAGCAACAATTGTTAAGACAAGTCATGAGAAGAGGAACAAAGTGAAGTACATTAGTGGTTTGAACACCTTCGGAGGACTCAAGGCTAACAGCAACAATAATGTTGTCTCATTAGGTCTTCCAGCTTGCACACAGCAATCCTTCGCCAAGATCGTCAGCTCTTTGAGATCAACAGGCAAAGGAGGAAGGAGTGATGGAGCCACCTGCAATGCAGCTGCTGAGATATTCAGGATCGCGGCTATCATGCCAGGCCTCGTTCTTGTTGGCGTTGCAGTTGGTTTCGTCCTTCTCCGCCTTGAAGCCTCTATAGAGGAAGCAGAGTGAAACAGGAATCCTTTTTCAACTTCCATTGTCTTTAATGTTCCAATCAAAATTCATACTTATATGATTTATTAGTATTGTCCATGAATGATTTATTAGTATTGTCCATGAAATATTAAAAGTGTTGATCACAAGTCCTGATTCAAATGCTTGCTCGATTCAGTCCACGTTTGGGATATCAACATTTGCATACATTTGAGATGGCATTTTTACATAAATGAAAATGTTAACTCGAATCAATTTAGTTTAGTAATAAATGTATTTTTTGTTTTAATCAAATTAATTTAGTTTATACTTACACAGTCTATAAATGATCGAACATTAATCTAGTTTGTCCACTAGCTTCCGTTCCACATCAACGTTGGCTATCACCGGAACTATCACCACATGATCATCATGAGGTAGTTCAATTCCCACCAACTCATCATTCGAAAAATGAAATAGGCTCCCTAATCATATTTTGTACTTGATGAGACTTCTGGTGTGAAGATTAGTGATGTGACCTATCAAAATATTCAAGGAACATCAGCAACAAAAATTGCAATGGAATTTGATTGCAGCCCTAGCACACCATGTACTGGAATCAAATTGCAAGATGTTAATGGAACAACTGGTGGGGTTATCAGTCCAGTTAATTGCCTTTAAACCCCGTTCTGATTATATGTTGATATTATATTATTCGTTGTAGTTCGAATTTGTTACGATCAATTCTTTGAGGGAGTGTTTTCTAACCCCTCTTTGTAACACATTGTGAATAAAAATAAAGACATTATACGTATGATGTGTGTGAATTATATATATCTTGAGTTATAAATATAATCAATCTCGAAGTCAAGGCATGTGCGTCGACGAAGAATATGCCCATTGTATTTCATATGTCCGTTGTTCTCTGTTACCTTATTCGAAACAAAAATCTCAAAGATTTCCTCGTGTAGATAGATAGAACTCTTATTCACAATCATGCGTCGCGAGTGATAACTTGATTGTTCCCGGAAGTTTAATCAAATCGCTCGATTAATTGATCTTTAGGCAAGAAATAAAAAAAATCTCCATCAGTTTCAACACTTATCACCATATTAGTCTTCGACTCAGACCTCTCAGGCTATTATTTATCACAATAACAATATAATCGTTGGTTAATTTCCAATAAAAAACATCATCCAATTTTACACATTAACAATTCTTATAATTGCTTTGTAATATTCTCAATTTATTGCTTGATTTGGTCCAATTTTAATGAACTTGCAGTTGCAATAATTATTGTATATGAGTTACGTTGTATCCTTTGATGTTTTAGTTCTCATTTTACCTTTAATGAAAAATCACCATAGGAAGCAAGCTAATCTAAAACAATTGTTCAACGAATAAACTTATCTAAAAAACTGTCCACGAAGTAATTCAAAAGTTCGGTTCGTCATTCCAAAATTTTCAATATTTTAGGGGCCTTCTCATCTTTTTTTGATAAACAAGTGCATTGAATCACATTCGTGCATCATAATAATTTTAATTCTAAAATAAAGAAATATTATATATAACCAAAGAATTATGTAATTATTCTACAATGAGTGGTTATTTATTAAGGATATATACAATGACGGTGTTGAAAAGTTTTAATTATTGAGTCTCTACAATGGAGTGCTGAAAAAGTGATTAAAATGATGTCGATTAATAGGGTGTTGAAAAGATTCAACATGTTGAAACATAGGCAAATGAAGCCCACATACATTACTTTTTTATTTGGATCACATTCTAATATTTGATGTTAAATATTTCATATCAAATTATTTAAAAAAAAAACTCAATTATATCAATAATTCATCATTTTTTATAATCTACAAATAGAGATTCTTTTTACTTAATTTCGATATTAAAAAAAATAACATTAATTAAGATAATAACGAATTGGAAGAGTGTTGAATTTTATTAAACAAAATCATTGTAAGGTGCAAAAGTTGATTGTGTGTTGAATTATTAGATGGAAGATAGAGAAGATGATGTGGAGTGCTGGAAAATGAAAATGAAAGTGTTGAAAAATGAAAACATTGTACATAGGCTAAGTTGGTTATAAAAAAGTAGACATGTGCCAAAAAATTAGTAATTGTTTGTAAGGTTGATTACTCATTAAATAGTAGACATGTGTTAACAAAATATAATGTTATGAATAATCTAAATGATCTTCTAGGCTTGAGTAGATAATTCTAGACTTTCTACATTATATACAGTATAGATTATCTATCTTTTCAATTTAATTATATATACTCAAAATCCCTAAAGTTAAATCTGATTTGGTTACCATATCTAATATATTATCTTATTCTATAATAATGTTTAAATACTCTCGAAAAATCCTATATGTATGTGCAAGGGCAAGTCATGCAACAGATGGCTACACTTCAACTTCATTATATCGCTTTCCATAAATTTTTCAGAGAATAATATATAGATGAAGGATTATTATTAGCATGGACACTACCCCTTGTTCGTCGTCGTCGTCATCATCATCATGGTGTTGTTGTTGTTATAATGAGATACCATGGGATGTAATTCCTGCAATCCTGTGCCGTTTGCCGGTAGCGAATCTTGTACGTTTTTGGTGCGTTACAAAATCATGGCGTAATTTAATAGACGAAGATTTCAGCAAGCAGCATCTCAGTCACTCTAACAAATCGAATGCATACATGAAGCTCATGATATTTATTAATAACAGGACGAGGCTCTTCTCTATCGACCTCGGTGTCGTTCAACAGCAACACCTAATCAAGGACGGATGCATAGAGGAGCAAGAGATAGCAAGTGTTCCTCTAGATTTTGACCTATGAATTACAATTTTACCAAGAATTCCTTTGTTACCCAAAGAAAGTGATGGGTACCCAGAAATTCTCAAAAGGTTGTTATTTATAAACCATTTTCTTCCTTCACATTTACATTTACATTACTTACTTCATAAAATTAACTATGTCATATATAACTTGAAGATATCATGCAAAGGAAATAACTTTCAACATCAATTGATGGTTCACTCCAAAAGAACTGCACATGAGGTTCAACTACAACACATCGTTGCCAATTTGAACTCCCTCGAAAAGGTATATTATCATATAATAAAATAAATATGCCGAATTACATAAATAACATGTTCAACCTAAGATAAAGCGAAAATTATACTGGTTCAAGGCAACAGTCATTGATATCGTCAATCAAACAAAGCCATGGACGTATGACTCTTGTAAAATGTGCACAAAGTCAACACTTAAAACATTAGATGGAATACAATGCAATGAATGTGGAAACAAAAACATTGAAGAGATTCCAAAGTCACCAATTTAACAATTACTATTATTTAAATCATAACTATATACTTATATACAAAAGATAACTATGTTTAAACAACAGATATTGCCTCAAGCTAGAGGCTACCAATGGCAACCACTCAGCATCTCTTGTACTTTTTGGCGAAGCAGCTACTATGTTCATTGGATGTCCAGTCATGGAATTTGTTGACACAATAAACAAGGTATGTAAAAGACTAAAATTCAAAGGTTCAATGTTATAAAAATAAATATCACACCTATTAAATAACACAATAATTATTTTATAAAAATGCAGGACAAACTTGATGCGGTGCACTACCAACTCCTTGGTTCAACTTGTTTAAGAGAGTACAATTTTTTTTTCAAGAGTGACAATACAAGTATTAAAGATAGCAAACTTTCAACAGTTATAGAAGTAACAGAATTGATGGACGACGAAACAAAAGAAGAAGCCAATATGAATCAGAAGAAAGAAACACCACAAGAAAATAAGGGAAAAAAGAAGACTACACAAAAATGTGGCAATAAAAAGAGAGGTGGTAAAAAATCCATCGTTATAGTGGACAATGACGACGATGAAGACAATAAACCTCTTATTACATTTATACAAAACAAAAGGATAAAAATAGAAAAGCCTTGAATGGTACCATCATTACTTTAAGATGGAACTCTTTGTTAACATTTTGATTTTCAAATAATAAGAATTCCAAAATATTATTTATTTTCATATTATAACTCCGTAATCATGTTTCCAACCCCGCATAAATGTCTTCCTACTATTTTTCTTTTATATACATGTGTCTTGAGAAAAATACTTTCATAAGAAACAAACTACCATACTGTTTCACAAATAAAAGTATTTGTCAAATTCATTAATAAATAAATGAATAAAAAATAGAAAATACGTTAATCATATTTAAACAATAACAAAAATATTCACGTGCAACGCACGTAATTTTATACTAGTTAAATTGTAAAGATAGGTAATAAGTGATGTAAAGCCCCTAAAATTAAATATGGTAACTGAGAAGGCTTGCACGCTTTTGGACGGATGGGCTAGGATGGATGTACTCAATGCACTTTTTTACCCAAAAAAAAGATGAGAAGGCCCCTAAAATATTGGAATTTTTTGAAGAACGAACTGAACTTCTCAATAGATCACATTACTATTTAGACATTATTTTAGATTAGCTTGCATTCTATCATGATTTTTCATTAAGAGTAAACAACCAAGTACTAAAAGTTTGGACACAAGTATTGATGTTTTGGACAAAACCAACACTTCAATATCTCTGAAAGTTCCGTTTTACTTTTACCTTAATGAAAAATCAGGGAATGAGACAAATTGATCTAAAATAATTGTTCAGGGTGCAGATTGACATATTCAGAAGTTCAGTCCCTCATCTGAACAATTGTCAATAGTTTAGGGAGCCCAATGAAATTTAGCCTTATTTTTCGTGCCTAATAACTTTCTTCATCCCTAAATAATAGGTTAATTTATTTGGGTTTTCACGATCACAGAGAAACGACTTAAAATGTATAAATCTTTAATTTTACATGCGTAAAAATTTGATATTTCAATGATTTATAATCAAACGAATCTAACAAAATCTCACATGACTATATTATTTCTTAGTGGCTCGTGAGAACTCATGGCTTAAGCTTTTGAAATTTAACCCGAAAAGTAAAAAATTCCTATCATTGAGGATGGAGGGACTAGTACTTTTGGACCAATCAAATTCAATGTTATATCAAATTAGAATATGATTTATAAAACTATATATAATTGTTTTGTTACTCTAATTACGACAACGCGAGATTTTATATTCAGGTTCCCCTTATATATGTTTACACGTTTACCCTTGTATTAAAAGCCCAACATAAGTCATTCAAGCTAAAGTTGTTCTTAAATAGGTTGGTTTCGTAATTTCGAGTTATTGTGAATATTTTTTCTTGACATCTAGTTAAAATCGATGTAGTTTATTATTTATCAATTTACACTTTACATTATTTTTTATTTCAACAGTCATATTATATTGTAAACTTTTTATAATAATATCACACTCAATCAAAATTTATATAAAAAAATGACATCTCATTTTTTGTTTTAATTTATTAAAATGATGTTATTTGTTTCATACGAAAAGTATACGTTTTTCACATAATACACAAAAAGACATAAGAAATAAATTAAAACATACTAATGTAACATGCATGTTCTATTTATGTTATTACAAAAAGTAATCTATCTTTATCAATTTGTTTCTTATGAAAGTTTATAACTTCACACCATCATTAATAAAATTAATTAATTTTAAAATATTTTCTTTATACAATCTACATCCATCCTTAAACCGTTCCATTTAATTTTCAATATTGAAAATACTTTTTTGTAGGTTTAGTTGATATACACAATTTTTATTTACATCAAATTTTTATATTAATAGTAAAAGTAGGTTGTAACAATACATTTTGATGTACTTTTCACCAAGAATATTACATCTTATAAAAAATAATTAGTTTGAAATTTAAAAGTCATATGAAAATCAAAATTTGATAATTTTTTAGAGATGGAGGAAGTCCAAACAATTTAAAAATAAAAGTATCAAACATTTGTTTTAAATTATATCTTAAAAATATGAATAAAGCTATTAAAACTAAAACTCTTATAATTTTAAATTTTACCCCCATTAAAATTCATCCTGATTTCGTTCCTAATTCTATCAAGAGTTGAACCAGAAACCTCTTGATAGAAGCTCGAGTAAAATGGAAGATATTGAATACTTGGTACAAGCTAAGTTTGATGTTATTAATTTTGTAGCATTAAGATCATTTCTAACCCCTGCAATTAGTGCCATACACTGAAAATTCAAAATAGAATTAGGTTTTTTGGAATTTATATAAAGATGAAATCAAATGTACTACTATTGTGTAACAACTAACAAGGAGTATGAAACATAAATAACACATTTTATAATATGGACAATAAAGTTTTATACCGTCGAGGTATGCTTTATCCCAAATAATTATAGAAGAAAGTAATGTATGAGCTGATGAATAAATTTGTGAGTAACATTAATATGATTAATTTGTTTATGTATAATACAAAAAGTATTCTACTTATTATAACTAATCTTAGGAGTTATAAGAAGAATAAATTTGTACTAATAAACAATTTGATCGTTAAAGAAGAAACTAAACTTATTATTACCAAAAAAATGAAGGCTTTTTCGCAGTTTGCCCCCTGAACTATGACTTTCGTTCCAGATTGCCCCCTATAGTATTTTTCGTTTCAGATTGCCCCCTGATAACATATGAGGCTCGTTTTTTAGGCAAATTAGGAGACTAAATGAAAACCAGTCTCAATTTTAGCGCGTGCAACACACTTCCAATGGCTGGATGAGGGCAAAGGAGTCAATTCAACACCTCTTCACCATTTATACCATATAAAAGCCAATTAAAGTCTTGTTCTTCAATAATTTTAGATTTGTTGCTTCTTCAAAATCGAAAAAGCTGCAATTTTCTTCCTTATTTTCTTCCTCAATTCGTGATTATGCAAATCTACTCCGTGGTTATCGATTGTAGATGATACTGTATCTCCTCTTGTCCGATCTAGTTCGTGAGTTCGAATTTAAAGAAGCTTGAAGGAAGAGTTAGGGATTTGAGTTTGATTTTGGGTTTTTTTGTTTACACTTGTAATGTTTGTAGTATTTGGTAGGGATAATCCATATGATTAGGATTTGGATTGAATGTAATGTTGTTTTCAATTGTAATGAAATTTTCAGATCTGGTGTTTGTTTGGATTGAATGTAATGATGTTGCCCCCTAAACTATGGTCCCTAACGTATGTATTGAACATATGCTCGCCTTCTTCTCTCCAAAATCGAGGAATCTCTTCGGACATAATCAAGTCATACCACCAGTCCAACTCTTTCCGACTCATTTTCCACCTTTCTTGCTTTTCGGGAGCCATTATTGATGGAGATTGATGAAGAAGGTTAAGGTTTTGGTAATGGCGGGGGTTTTCTTGATATGGAAAGTGAAAAGTTTAGTTGCTTTGATTTGTATGAGGAAATAACATTAATTAATTAGATATAAAGTCAAGCAATTCAAAAGGCGCGTCTGAACTTTGGAGGGGCACAAAAGTCTTTTCATTTCTTCTCCTAATTTGCCTAAAAAACGCGCCTCATATGTTATCAGGGGGCAATCTGAAACAAAAAATACTATAGGGGGCAATCTGGAACGAAAGTCATAGTTCAGGGGGCAAACTGCGAAAAAGCCAAAAATGAATATGATCTCTAATCTATTCTTGATCCAAATTATGAATTCAGAATCATTCTTTTTTATTTTATTTTTTAAAAGGATACTCTTTAATTAGGCGATTAGAGTCAAACTAGTGAGAAAAAACATTTGTTTAACTAATTTTCTTGCTAGCAAGAGAGCTCGAACCTGAAACCTCCGATAACGGTAAATGGAGTGCAAAAATGGTGGAGCAGAATTGAATAGTCCTCTGATTTGAATGTGAGCCAATAAATGAACGCCTGTATTAGTAGGAAGCATCATTAATGTGGTTAAACAAAGTGAGCTAGGCAGCAGGCAATAGCAGAAGTGGGTACAGGAGGCGACAGCTAATCAGCTATGACTCGTACAATAAAACTCATTAAATGAGCACATGAGTCATGACTCATGACCATTAATCCACCCCCCACCCCCACCCCCACCCCCACCCGCCCTCCTCTCTCAGCTCACAGTGCCTTGCCCAAACCCACGTCACCATTACAATAATAATAGGTGGGATTACACGTGTGATTATCTCCATCGTCGGCTGTATCTGTCTGGAGATAGCAATGCCTCGGGATCACCACTCCTCAGCCTGCTCGAAGAATACACCCCGAACATGGGGCTGGAGAAGAAGTTCCTCCGCCCCCCGGCTGAGCTGAGTCTTGAGCTGGATTCTGACACTGGGAACCGCCGCCTGAAGAATGGGGATTTCGTTCCTCTGTAGTATCTGAATGAAACTACTCTTGGCCGCTTGTTCCAGAAGCTCACGTTTCCCCCTCCTCCTCCTCCTCCTCCTCTTCGGTACCTCCAAGGTGACGTCGTTGCTGCCTCCAGCACAAGCCTCTCCGATCCCGTATTCCTCTCGAAGCTGAAACTGTAAGACCGTTTCAGCAGGAAATCGCGACGATCAGGAGAGGGCTCTAACTGGGTGATCTCTCCTCCTGCTGCTCTATTGCTTTCTGCTGCCAATGTCTCCAGAACAGTGCTCTCAATGATCACATCGTCCAAGCTAGGCCGAATCCTCGCTGCCATCAGAGGTGTGAAAGGGGACTCTGCCAGGTGTATTCCGGCTCTGCACATCGGACAGTTTGCGTGTGAACGGAGCCAAATGTCAATACAGTCAACGTGGAAGGAGTGGGAGCAGGAAGGGAGCGTGCGGACGTAATCGTCATCTTCGAACTCCAACAAACAAACGGCGCAATCCAGGACGGAGCTCTTCCTATTATAGATTGTGAGTGGGATTGTGCTAATGGCCGATTCTTCAAGTCCGTAAGGGGAGAATAAGTAGAATGCTTCGGTGGAAGGATCGAAGGGGTAAGGAGGTGAGTCCATGTTCCCTGCGGAGGAGGAAGAAGGAGCGTACCTTCTTCGACGTCGTAGGCGCCACCTCAGGTAGTGTCGGTGTATGCTAACAAAGTGGCGGGTGATAAGGCGGGAATATGTGATGAAGACAAACGCCACAGCAATAATAATAACCATTGCTATCAGGGGAGGGCTGAAATCAACAGGAAGTTTCGATGAGGATGAATAGGTAGTTGGAACTTGAAATTGAGATATGGACTTTGGAGCCAGAGAAAGCGATGGTGCCGGTGCCGGGGCCGGAGAAAGTGTTGGTTTTTTCATGATTTAAATTGGGGTGTGATTAATGGTGGTTGTTGGTGGAAGAGATAGTGAATATAGAAGCTTTAATATTGTTAAGTGAAAGCTTTAATGAATGAATTTCGTATGCGTTTATTGTGAGCTGCTGCAGCTGCCTCTGCTACTGCTTTGGTTGACTTTAATTCAAGTTGGGTGGGTGGAGGGGTCAGTCATGGCTCTGTCGAACAGTTTCTTATTTATTGCATGACACGTCATCATTTGCTTCATGGCAAGGAAGGATTGACCTCATTGCATACGTGGCCATCTTTCATTGGCTGCTTCATAGCCTATGGTCAATGGCTATGGAGGCGTTACTTGACTATTCGATGGAGCATGCATTTCTGTGCCAAATCAACTTGCGATATCTCATTTGTATATGTTTTTAGGGTCAACTATTGTATATGATGTGATTATTAGAAGATGAGATTATTACAACTTCGCTTATATTCTTCCGTTTCAGTGTAATGAGGGAAGTATGTTGTTTTCATTATGTCTTCTCCAAAAAAGTATTAGTAGTTTCATCCAAACTAAAATACAAAGCATACTTAACACATAAGATTTTATAAATAAACATATCCTTAGTAGAAGTTGGACTTTGATTTAAAACCAAAATTAATCCAAATAGAAAGATTTCATCAACTGTTTGAACCATCAAATTGTAAGCAGTATCTTCAATATAGTGATGAATACTTGTAAAGATGAAGCATAATTGACAAGAGGTGTATTATGATTATCAAAAAGGTCACATTCTTCTCGCTACTAATACACCTCATTCATTCATTGATTTAGTGATTTGTTCAAGTAGAAAGTATCAATCGTGATATGTTTTCAATTTTTGGTTATTGTGTGGACTCAGGACATGCTTATTCATATAATGAAATCAATTTTTATGTGTGAACTAGTGTGGTTGACCTTTCATCAATTTTTATGTGTGAACTAGTGTGGTTGACCTTTCATCATTGTCATTACATCAAATCTTTGAGTAACTCTATGTAAATATCATGACAAACATTCGTTGCTTATCGATAGTTGTTGGTCTTGTGCTTGCTAGATATAGCGGCGAGGTTTGCATCAGCGGCGACCATTCTTCAAACATGACAATGAGATAAATCACTTAAACACACATGTTATATAGTAAATCAATGTTTAAGTCATCACTAAAATAAGATGTGCGCGTGGTCCAACACCCCTATCATCTTGCAGCTCCGGCCTCCGAAACAATATTGATCTTCCCCTTGTCGGGCGAGACTGCATAAAAATAGGCCGTGTTTCTATCTTTTTAACTCCATAAATTTCTGGATCTTTGGCAAAGGTAAATATCATCCACTTCTCTTAGTTTATCAATATCATTGTTAAGATGCACACCCACATCGAAAGTTGATGTCCTCTCGGTTTAATATATAAAATCTTGGGCTACTCCCTCTATTGCCAATTGGTTTAAGAGTGGAACCCCATAGATTCTTAACAATCCTTTGTTAATATACAAGATCGGCCCTTAAAATTGAGTGTAATTATTCCTTATTCGTTGGGGGAGAGTTCATTTTGTTTCTCGTGAATAGAGTTTGCACATTTGCTAAGGTTTCACGGTTTAAAATGTAGTATATTGATTCCTTTATTTTATCTTATCACTTAAGCCATTCAACTCGTTAATAATAACTCTGAAATTTAATTAGTTGCCTTATGCTATAATGGCTTTACGTATATAAAGTGAAGACAAACATTTGGCATCTTCGTAAGTTAGCAGTGTCTTGTAAGTGAAAACAATGGAGAAACATAATAATGGAGTATAATTTAAAACTATAATTTCTTCGGTTTAATCTTTCTTGCCATCCTGTACGACACGTTGTGTCTCTTACTACAAGCAACAATTACAAAACCAGAGCGGACAAGTTATTTCATAACTTATTGCACAATTCAACCTTTCTCTAGATAATTGACATGGATTAATCATTTACTCCAAAGCAAAGATTATATATATATATATATATATTTGTCAGGGATCATAAGAATAAAGAAAGATAAATCATTTATTCCAAATGCTACCAAGTAATATGCTTCATCTTGATTATTAATCACTTGAGTTTTGTTTGAAGCTGTCCGGAAGAATAATGAAATACAACGAAATAAATCACTTGAGCCATCCTGAACACAAGCTCAAATTCGACTACACAGAACACCCCTTCAAATGTGATGGCTGCAAACAAGTTGGAATTGGCTCACATTACAAATGTTGCAACGAAGAAAATTGCAGCAGCATGTGTGATTATCATCTTCACTTGCACTGTGCAATTCCTTCACCTTCCATCTCGCACCCATTCTACACCAAGTGTCAATTTCAATTTATGTCTCGCCCCCCTGGGAACATCCAGCGCTACTGCAATGCCTGTAAGAGAGATGTTACAGGCTTCGTCTACCATTGCCGATCCTGTGGCTTTGATCTCCATCCATGTTGCGTGAAGCTCCCTATGGTTCTCCATGATGCTCAAGTGAAGCTCTATTTGTGTAAAAAGGTTAGCACGCCTTGTCACCGTTGTGGGAGGAAAGGGAGGAGCTGGACTTACAGGTAAGGATACGGATATTAGAATATAATTTATCTCACTTTGGTTTCTTCTTAGTAGAATGTTAAGGGAAATACAACTAGTAGTAGTGGACATAGTGCTAATAATATATTGTGTACATTTAATTACAGGTCGAACTGCAAAAAGTATAATCTGCATGTTGCTTGTGTGAAGGAGATGTTGGTAGACAATTGGAACGAATTGTACCATGGAATAAAAGAGGATACAATAACAATGAGAGTTCCAAGCCTGAAACGTAGTTTGGAAACTCATCTTCATCATCGGAAAAGTAGGAAGGGGAAAGTGCATAAATGTTGCCAGATGGCCGGGCTGGCGCTCCAGTTCATCATATCAGCAATTCTTGGGGATCCCACAACTCTAATTGCTGCTGTTGTTGCCTCCCTCATGTCTAAATAGGGCATTTATGCACCTCTCTTTCATATTATGTTTCTATGTCAATATTTCATACAATGGACCCTATTGTAGTGGTATAAAGTTTCATTTGGTTTTTCCTCCCTGCACCATGATTTGTCACCTCTGATCTACATTCATCCCTTCAAACAATATCTACTTCATCTCCTCTACCTGATACAGCTTCTCCTTCTCCTTCACCTATTCTTTCGACTCCCTCACCTACTGAAACACATCCAATTCTGCCTACACCATTTTACACAGCAACATCAGCTACACCACCCCCACCTCCTCCTTTAACTCCACTCACTCATGCTCATCATTGTATTGTATCTCCCTACAACTTACCAACACCAATTGTCGCAACTGGCAAACCCAACTCGAGCCATTTATGCATGGTCAACGATTATTTGGCTTACTGCTATGTTGATGGCACCATATGTTGTCCTCCATCGCATATTCCAGTCATACATGGTCCTCGTATCCCGAATCCGGCATGAGTCCAACAGGACCAGTTAATCACCAGCTTGCTTTTCAAGTAGCCGACGACGAGCAACTTGGGCAACTCTACTTCTTAATTCCAAATTCAAAATGGCATAGTCCTTTCACTTTGCAAGACTTGCGTGCAGCTGCCATTATCGCTAGCAGAGTACTCAGAAGTAGTTCGGAGCCAACTCTTCAAAAAACAGATCCCTTACTTTTTTTTGTCACAGATCTCTTGTTTGTTGCAGATTCATAAAAGGAAACAGCCTACCCCGTTGGGGTGAATGGTTTTCAACTTGCTCCAGAGTTCAGACAAAACACTGAAGTGTCAAACTTTAAGGTCGAGTGGATTAGCACGTACAAGGTCATTAACCCCCTTTTTCACTCTTACCTTTTATGTGGTCAATGTTGACTGTTGAGTAGGTTTAGCATCAGTGGGCGTAATTTAATTATTTTGCACACTAAAAGTGTTGAAGATACAACTTCTTCATATTCGACCACGATTCTAGTCGTATTCCCTGATTCCTGGCCACCCTTTGGTCAATATGTTCCAAGTAAACCACAATCAATTTCACCCTTCCAGAACACAATTGATCATTTAACAACAAACATAAGCATCTTGAATCATCAAAGTGGAGTCATTAAGCTAAAAACAGAAATATTTTGCAGTTGGAAAGAAGAGGTTCAGAGATGATTCTTAGAAAAATCAAACTCGGAATAAGAAAATCATCATCATTCAAGATCATAAACTTATTTCAATCAGCCGTAAGCATTCATAAGAATGTACAGACCTCAATAACTAAAACAAATTCATCCGCAACCATAGTTTACATCAGGTGTTGCAACAACTGACCCAAAAGGAACTTCAACCCTCTCTTTCACAAGGCACCGTACTTCACCATCCTCTATTACACGGATCCTTCCAGCTGGACACTCAATTGTTTCCTGATTTTCACTATTCTCTTCCTGCTGTGGCAGCAGGCCCCAAATGTTCACTTGATTTTTATCTCGCCTCCTTAATGTAGGCTCAAAACCGGCCAAACTTAGGACACATATAACTCCAACGATTGTAAATGTAGCCTTTGCCGCTGCACCAAGTAACATTTTTATTCCTCTGAGTGGGCTTTTAGATTCAGTGACAATTTCATTTTTGTCTGGGCTAGTAAGGTCTTTTGAGAATCCTTCCCTCTGACCGTTGTTTATCAACCCATGACGAGGATATTTGCAGGTACCCGTAAAGTGGGAAAGAAATCCACAATCTGCTCCTGGTGATGGAGAAGGTCGGCTTGGATATGGGGGGAGGAGAAGATCGTTGTTGTCGTCCACTGTTTCGCCAACAAAAGCCATGGCCTCATTAATGACTTCTAAATTCTTCCCTTCATACTCCTCAAGTGTCTTGAGCAACTTCTTTTGACTGAATTCTATATCAGCCAGGACAGCTTCTTTCTCGTACCATTGTTGCTGTTGCAAAGCCTGATAATTCCAACATCAGTAAGAAAACCCAGGAATGGGAAACTAATCAACCATCTTAAATACAAAAAAATACAATTTTAGGCCTTATGCTACAGAGGAGTAGATTCATAGTAAAAAATTGATATTATTGACAAACACAGAAATATGGTTCCTAACATCCATATCCTATCATTGCAATCGGCATCATTCCCCCATATCATGTGAACAAAACCCAATAATGAGTTCCAAATATTAACTTTTCTACAAATTCATAACTGAAGATATTAATTCTAATCAAGTTGAATACTCCCTCAGTTTGACAATACAAAAGTACATTGAATTCCGTAAATAATCAACTATTATGAAAAGGTAAATTTTTTCTAAACAATCAAGTATTGTGAAATGGAAGGAGTGTTATTCTACGAAAAAGTGAACCCCATAATGCATAGACCTGTAGGGAAGAAAGCTGAGCTTCAAGTGCTTGAAGCGCATCCCTAATGTCGAAAAGGCTATCAGCACCACCTTCTTCGTCTTCGTCTTCATCTCCTTCAGGATTCAATTTTGATGCGCAATTAATAATTTTTAGCCTCAGCTCTGAGGCTCTAGCCAAGACTAAGCCAATTCTCTCTGATTCCATTCTTCTCTTTCTTTGCCCAAGGGTTTCAAGGGAACCGTTAATTATGTACTATCACTCCACCTTTTATCTTCCTTCTTTTTTACGCTCGTTGCCCCCCTAAACTAACGGACCAACCAAAACGGTGCCCAAATAGTATCTTTTTAAGAATGTATCCCTCGTCGCTAAATGATTATCACATTTTGACTTTTCATGATCAATAGAACAAAAATTGAAACATAAATATCTCTTATTCTACATGCGAAAAAATTATAAAAATTTGATATTTCAAAAATATATATTGAGACGAATTTAACAAGATCCTACAAGACTATATTATTTCTTATCATTTGATAAGAATTCATGATCAAATTTTGTAATGTTTGACCACCAAAAGTCAAAATGTGACAATCTTTTAGGAACGAAGGGAGTACTATTTTGACCCCTATTTTCAAGTGTAATGTTCAAGGAGGAAGTCTTATACAGGGTAAAATAATACTCCCCCATCCCTTTTTGATAGGGCTATTTGCTTTTGCACACACTTTTAGGAAATTTTAAACTTATCTCAAAAAACTAAATTTTCCTCAACTTTTTGTTACTAAATTTGGTCAAAATGAAATCAAAAAAGGGATTTCTATTTTGCGAATGCATCCCTATCAATTAGAGATGGAGGGAGTAATTCAACTTATAAAAATGCTATTTGGGTGTGTGTATAGTTAAGCCCTATCTTTTTGTTTGGGAGGTACATCATACTACACAAACCTTTTAATCTTGTATTACATGTTTGACCAAGAAAGTGTTGGTTGGAGGGGAACCAAACTCATGACCTTGTGCTCACAATTTCACTTACTCCACGAATTTGATCACCCTTACGGACATTAATACTTCAAATTCTACTTCTACTAATTTTGAAGTATGTAATAGTGAGGAAGGTTAGCTATAATAATTTTTTTGATTTGATGCTATGAAATATGAATCAAAGATAAAAAAGAGTAGAAAAATATTATAATATTTATCCAATAATGACATTTAGTGAACTTTAAGTGTTTGTATTATTTTATCTTTATTTATTAAAAAAAAAGTGTTACAATAGTGATGAGTATAACTAATTTGTTATGAAATCGACAACACAAACTAATAACAACGACAAGACCGAAGAGAATAGAGTTGAAGGAGAAGAGGAATGTTACATATTACTTCTCAATACCCTGTTGCAAATATTGTATTAAATCATATCCTGCAGTAGTCCACTTATTGTATGCGTCAGTGCAGATTTTGATCATGAAATTAGCAGCCTCTCTCTCGTTCATTTCAGGATGGAACCTTTTCCGAAGGTTTCCAATAGGATCACCCCTGCTAAAGCATGGTAATCCACTGTCCAACATTAGCAACACGGTGTTGATAATTCCGTCCATATGGCGACGAGCTGCAAGGTAACCCTTGACACACAAGCTACAAATAAAAGAGGGCAAACTAATTAATTCTTGTCAAAAACACAAATTAAATACCTCAACCTCAAATCCATATCAATTTTTACCTTACAAACTGATGCCAAGTTTCACATTTCATTACCCCAGACGGGTCAAGAAGCTGGGTCATTTCATGGCTCAGCTTGAAGTGAGCGCTCTCAAACCTCATATTATTACCAGGAGATGTTTCCAGTATAAAACCAAAGTCAATATGAACAAGTCTCCCAACACTGCCCATATCAACAGAATCATTAGTAAAGTTCAATAATCATTATGGATTTTGTGGAGTGACAAGCTAACTAGGTGAGGAAACCACATCGATCCAGGTGGGACATGAATGCATATGGATGTCATAAAAACTTCTTACTTGTCAAACAGTAGATTCCCGTTATGTCTGTCCTTTGGCTGAAGTAATAAACTTGCAACAGCATAACCAGCACTACTTATGATGAAGTTCTCACGGGCAGCCTCAAAACTTGGAGAACCTACGGCTCCAAAATCCTGTTGGAAAATCTCATACAAACCACCATCATTGGTCTCGCCCATCTGACTTCTGCTCCTTGAATTGGGTACAACCTGCCAAGGCATATATTTCCATTCTTACACTTGATTGGGAATTGTAAACATAAAATTTAACAGTTCTGAGTGGTCCAGGCATGCAATTGGGAAGAGTTAAAGGCGGCGCATACATTTTGCATGCATAAAAAAGATGTTTATCTCATCTCAAAGAACTAAAGAAAGAACGGAACTAAATAACATCCCATGTAGTTTAAAATCATGCATTGTGATACACACCAACAAAATGTAGCATACCATCCTCAGATGTATCTCGAATTGAGTAATTTGGAATTTTATAAGACAACAGTAAATAAACATGTAGGATATTTCAACAGTGACACTGTTAGTACTTCAAGATATTCCACCCAATGCAGTACTTGTGACTTAAGAAAACGTTTTTCATAAACCAACTATCAAATGCCTCGTCATTATAGCATAAGATACATGGAAAACCAACTAAGACTGCTCAGCTTCTCATTTGAACTTGATGGAGATTCTGATATCATGTGGTAATCGATCTGGCTATGCTACTCATTATAGGAGCTAGCATTTCTAGCAATAAGGTTTTCTATCTTTGGAAGTTAATCTATATAGCCTCATTCGAATTGACCTCAAGAGTGGAGGGCAGCCATTATTTTGACTACTTCGTAATATATAAGAAATAGAGGTAGTGTATATGCCAACGCTGATATAGTCCATTATGTCCAAGCGTCGGAGAATATAAAATCTTAAATCTCTGGCTCAAGAGAACATATATTTTTTAAAGAAAATATTACTAAATAAAATTAGTATTGTGATTTCATGACTATCTTTGAGTATGCCCACAATTTGAACATGTAATATACATATGAATACTACAGAACATTCAAAAACTTCTACAAGGTTATATATATCTTATACTAAAAGTGTACAATTGACGAGAAATGAGTCATCATTAGTATTTTACCTCAATGATTCCTCTCTCTGGACCAGTGGGCAAAACTCCATAAGGATAAAGATATAGATTGACTCCGATAGCTTCATATATGTCTTTCAATAGAGAAATTACTTGAAGTGCAAGGACATCTTGCCGACAATCATCTCCTACCTATATGATGGAAGTGAACATTCATGCCGGAAGATGAGAATCAGCCAAGAAAGCAGAAGTATTCAAAACAATGAAGAGAGCAACCGAGCAAGTAAAAAACGAACAAATTCCTTTTCCTAACCACTTATCAGCAATATTTCATGAAAACTGAAGCTTGAGTTATTTGGACAAATGTGAATGCATGATATGATGTAAGCTTATTTGTAAATGTGCTTACATACACAGAGACCGCAGCTGTTTCTTAATTACCTTGAAAATGCAAGCCTGGGGCTTGATGTCATTTAGGTCCCCTTCACGGTCGACTACATTAAATGTGATCATGATTGGAACTTTGGCTGCTGACTGTAAGGGGATTCCACTGTCAACCTGTATTCCCCTAACGAGCTTGGAGGGAGCTGTAGGTAGATAGAGATCATCTCCTTCCACTTGAATTTTCTCCAATTCCCTGTTTAACAGATAGGAAAGGAATGTAGATAAGACTTGTAGCAATGGTATATATAGAGGGTGTTCTTCTCTGCACTTCTTTACAGTCTTATTAATTAAAGAAAAACTGCAGCTCCTTTCCAGGAAAACACTGCTATCCCTTTTTTCAGGGGAAATGTTGTCAACCACCCTCTCATAGCGAGGGTGACGAAATGCATGCATGTAAACTAGGTGGTAACCTCCGTATGCCAGCTCGTCTTTCCTCTTTTGGAAGTGGAAAGAGTACACCAGATATAGAAGTGACTTTATCAAAAAAGTCAAATTCTCTTTCGAAAATGTCGCGGGCCGTGGGATTAAAACCATCTATAATACGTTGTCTCACTGCAGGCAACAACTCCTGGAATGCAATATTCTGTAGAAAGAGAAATACTGAAGTTCAGTAACAATAACATTTTGGAACCAAAAATTGCTATCCACGTACCAAGTTGTAATAAAGTTATCAGAGATAAGTTTTTACAAAGATCCTTCAAAGTTCAATGTATTTCTGATGAGTTACCAGAGATAAGACCATTTCTGAATCAATCAGATAATAATGCTATGCTAATGAAAAATAAATTTATCTGAATTTCAAGGGGCACAAATCTTTTAGCACAACTCCATATATTTTCAGAAGCCGTCAATAATAATAAGGATGATGAAATATCGAAAGAATTTTGTAAGTAATAAGATGGTAATCCAAATTTATGAATAAAGAAATAAAAAGATATAATATACACAGACTACTCACAAAGATATAACTCCAAATAATGAAAGAAAAAACACCTTTGCAGAAGCTGCCTCCTCCCCTGATTCTGAAACACAAGTTTCACCCTGCAATAATGAGCAGCAATATTAACATTGTTTTAAGGTTAATTGACAATCTGAATCTACACAGTACACAGTGAAACTTATAGGAGCAAATAAAATTGTTACCTGCAGATGCCATATTAATATATGAGCAAATATATCACTTCTTTGAGCGGCTCTGAGCAAATAACCTTCTACTAGCTTCTGTAAGTTCAGGTATGTAAACGGAAAGTTATTAGTATAAAGCTAGAACTATATGTTGGGAAAAGAACGGCATTTTACAATATAGTCTTTTTCCATTTCAACCCAACCAATATTGTCTATTGTAAGAAGTATAGCGCAAATAACCTAGTCAAGTCCTATTCGAACTAGCTTGTGCATGTTATACGTGCTAAGCTTAAAATTGTTACCCATGGTATCAGAAATAAGAATGAACCAAAAATAAGTAATTCCACTAATTAAATCTTTTATGTTCAATTTATAGTACCAGATGGTGACCTACTCTCTGATTGGTATAAACACTAGTGAGACCAAAATATGTAAGTTTTTAAATTTTATTATGATACTTTGTTATTTCATTTTGAAAAACTACTTGCTTATTGCCCCAGACAACTTTTCCGGAGATGGATGCAGTTAGATTTGATTCTGTTTCCTGTAACTATAAAAAATTTACGTCCCCCAACTAGCTCTTCTACTTTCAACTTTGCAAACAAGATGCATAGTCCTCCATTAAAATGGTACATTCATTTTCCTCAGATGGACTACTGTGGAAAAAACTGTATGCCAAAACATCGACTACATTTTTCTCTTGAAACGCAAATACAGGTAATCAACAACGTTGCAACCCACAAAACTGATTGACCGAAAAAAGAGCTATAAAAAAAGCAATTGGCAGGTGTAAGCACATCGATTTCAATGTCAATAGAAAGGAGACTAACCTCATCATCGTATCTTAATGACTGTACCAACTGAGGCATGAAGAAAGTCACTCGCTCAGGAGGGTAAGACTCTAAAACCCTTAGTACATAAGCCATGACTCGAGAATGACCTTTATATGCTGGGGTGAGAAACTCCAGAGCCTGTGTGATTGAGCAAGCAGCCCAGTGTGGTAATTGTTGCAACAGTGCAGAATTTTCTTCAATGGATTTTGGAGTGACAAAGTAAGGCAAGGCCTCAGGTATATTACGAATCTCCAATATATGGCTCTACAGAAAAGGCGACACAAACAAAAAAATTATAAAAGAAGTAACGTCTCAATCAACCATAAGTTAATTCAAGAAATTAATTGCAAAATATGATCTTCGTCAAATAGCCACCTCATATGCTCTTATTGCTCCAGCATATTTAATGTGGGATAAGGTTTTTCCACTAATACTTTCCATAAAGATGCATGTCATATAGATAAAAAGATCATTTGACCCAAGCAACTCAAACAAAGAGATTGTACCATCACGTTTGCTAGAGCAATTGAAAACTGAGTCTTATTTGGACTAGGCTATTTTGTGTAGTTCCGTTATAATAGGATTATCAACAGGATTATTATGATATCTGCTTTTATTAGATTATGATTATCAAGGTATTGCTAGTTCAACGTATTAAGTGTTGTTTGTTATGATGAACGTAACTGATATAGTTCTCCATTAGTAATTTACAACACCACATCGCATATTAGAACTTCGATGGAAGAACTTTAAGTGTTTAAATCAGATTCAAACTAGTAAAGATTCTGAGATATCTACATTAACTACTGTGGAAAACCAAGATCGAGAGCATACTTGAACTAGCTGAGTGACTTCAGACTTCAGAATGGAATTAGTAGGAAACCTTGCAGCCAAGCAAAAAGCAATTTGAGGATCTACAGAAAACGCAGTTCTTGCGTACTCAACCCACTTTTCAGAACTAATTTTCGGCCTGGAACCGCTATCTCTGTGGCCATATCCAATTAATTAACCACCAGCCTCAACTAGATGATTGAGGAGTACTCGATGAATAGGCGCAAACTTACTTACTTGGTATTGACAGGTTGTGCCCAAACTTCAAGTCTATCGACTTCATGCTGGCAGAACATCAAAAGGAGCTGTTTTCTCTTCTCCCTTCCAACATCATAGTTCTCCATCTGTCCCCAAATAGGATGATATTGATCCTTCTGCCAGAGACAGGGAGTGAAGATCAGATAGTCATGTACTGTTACAGCCAATAAATTTCTTCGCATATTATTACATCAGGTTTTATTAAATTGATACAAATTTTTGTGGTTAACAAACTGGAAGGTTGACATAGTTTTGTCTCTAAACTAATTTACCTTTTGATATGAAAAAATACATACGAGGGTAGTATTTCAAACATATTTAACAGAGAAATAGTTATATTTTAATTGTTGAGCAGAAAATCTTACCATGATATCAGTTATCTTTCCCTTTGAGTCAATTTGGGCTACGTGACCTCGATCAATCTGAAGATGTTGAACGAATACAGATACACACTGCGCTTCACTTTGTGCAAAATTGCTATTGTCCATATTGTTCCATTGTGGTTCGTGAGAAAACCACCCTAACGAGGCTCTGAAAAGTGATTAAAGAATCATTCATCTCTCCTTAGATCAAACTGAAGAATATAGCAATATGGCAGATGGATTGAAAATCATGACTAGAATATGAGGTTGAAGATAAAGTTAAAATTACATATTTGAACATATGTTGATAACCCAGTAGAGACTTCCAGATTCTAGTTTTAATCTCACAAACCAACTTCTTCTCTGTGACTTCAATATACCATGTCTTTTTGATATTCTTACGAGATGATCCACGTAATTGCTGATAATGAGTTGGACGTACAGAGGTGCAGATGGATATTGATCTAGAATGTTACTTAAAACACTCATTATCCTATTCATTCTGAACTAACAAATAGAATAACATGGTCAACATTATGTGAGTCAATGGGGTGAGTACTATGCAGCATGATGATGATGGTTTCAAAATCACACATGAAAATGAGGATATTTTCATTTCAGTGAATCCCAAGTGGTTACCGATAAACTCTGTCCTCAAGTAGCTGAAGCCCAGTTGTAAAGTTTTGTAAGTTCCCTTGTGATCTGCAGGCACAGAAATTCAGCCCAAGAAGCATTAAAATGAAAAAGGTTCCTGTAGCAGCTGGGTGCTGCGAGTAGTTGTTATAGAATTTTGTTGATCCTTGCACCAGTCGGCAAATCAACAAAAGCTGCTCAACACTATCATGACGAACCACCTACAAGTAACATTGAAAATAAAACTGAGGAAAGCTCTAACAAGAATGTATTTCGTGGAAGTGAAGGATAAACTGAGGAAAGCTGTTAACAAAAGCTCTAACAATTAATCAGCATGGGAAAGAGATCTGGAAAAGGATAAATTTCTAGGACAGGAAACAAGGTTCAGACACTATTTGATAATATTTATAAATCAAACTAATAATTCATTGTCATGATTGAGGCGTTTTGATGGAGGATGGTCTTTTCCTAAGAAAAGAAACTTAAAATCTATTATTCGTCTTAAATGGAGTAGTTGAGTTGAAATCAATATGATAATTCACAAAGAAAATGTAGCTGAGACCTCCAAGAGCCAACCTCAAAACGGTCGATGAAAAATCCCAGCCAAAGTCTGTGAGCCATTATATGTTCAACAGGGTTTTCATCGGGTGAGGCCTCAGGTTCCCCTGGTTCAAGATGAGGCCTCAGTTTGGCAGCTGGTCCCGAACATCTCGCTTCAGAAGCAAAAAGACCTCTTTTAGTGTCCACAGTCCACAACCATGCATCAACGAGCTCAGAGAGGACCATAGAACCCAGCTGGGGAGCAGCAGAGACTAACCATGTCCAGATGAACACGCCAGTTTCCATCGCATCAGGTGTTAATATGTAAGCTGGACACCAGCAAAGTAGGCGAAGGAGTTGTGAAAAGCTTGAAACATTGGCTTTCGAATCAGAACCCTGCACAAGTACCATTTCATCATATTTTTAAGCGGAAATGAATTTCAAATAATATATTGAAGAATAAGAAAAAATGATCTAGGAAAGAATAAATTGGTAGAGGAAGTCGTATCCTTACAAGATTTGAAAGAAGTAAAGCAGTTGCTTGAGAACAAGATTCACGGAATGATGATTTGTCCACTTCCCCACCGTTCTCTGAAGCATTAACAAATTTCTGGAGCAGACGCACAAATTTTGTGATCAAGATATCAATAAAAGACTGTGTTGTCTTACTTGACATCCCAATTTCTGAAGCTGGGAGGTCAAGACCAAGGTCAGATCCATTTGAGATAGCTCTTGGATCAGAACCTCCAAGACTCTCATACAATCTTCTCATTCCAGCAATTTCCCCTGCATGGTTGCACTTTACTGTAGCACTAACTACCCCAGTACCAAGAACCTCCAAGTTGAATGCCTCCGTCAATTTTAAATTTCCACCAGATGCAGCTGCTGCTGCAGCCATAACTGCAGGAATGTTTGCAGTCTTAGTGCCCGTCCAACAATCATTCTTTCCTGTGCCAATTCGTATCTCGGATAATAGAGACACTACATCAGATGATGGCTGTGCTCCTTTCCATGTGTTTGCTTTACAAAGCTTCTCCTAAAGTGAAAGAAAATGTCACAACTATTAATAAAACAAATACAGGAATCCATACAATCAATGGCTTGGACAAATTCGAACCCAAGAACAGGAGCTAAGGATATGTTATTATGCAAGCACAAATTAGTACCATCTCTTTTCTTGCATTTTCTTCGCAATAGATCTAATAATGCATGTAGGGAAATTAGTTCTGGAAATTATATACTGCTCTAATTCATATAACATCTAGTCTTGACGATCCAAATCACCCTCCATGTAGTCTATAATACTATTGTTTACTCTGCCAATTGTCAACCAAGAAAAATCAACTTATTGATCCAAATCACCCTCCATGTCTTGTACTTAAAATGGAAACACAACAACAGAAATCCCTCCAATGGGACACCCATTAGCATAAGAAGTCAGGTACGTCAAGTTCCAGACTTCCAGCTATGAGTGTCCAGGGAAGGGTGGGACCAGTTTACGCATGTAAGTTTGTAATCACGAAGTCCATACATAATAGTCAAGCCTGCAAGTAAACATACCTGAAGAAGGCCCTGAGTTGTGCATGGAGCATAAGAAAGTGATATAATAATCCACTCTCGCACAATCTTTTGGTATAAAGCCCGAATGGTGGCAACCCAAGCAGGGTCGCTCACAAGAGCTGAAGGTGGATCATTATGCACCGAAAATAGCAGGAAATCCAATGAAGCAGAGTTCCACAAGACCTATCACATCATATATCATTGTTGGATATTCACAAGATATTGTGCTCAAAAGAAACCCAAAAACCAGTTGTAATCAATAAATCATTACCTGAGGAAATCGATCCCTGAGCTGAGTTAACAAATTAACTGAGGTATTGCGCACATGCTCATCCCTCTGTGACAAGTTTCTTATGAGAAAACAGGCATGAACAGAAAGAGTGAACTCCCTGTTATCACCTTCAAAGCCACTCTCCGACAAGCAATCCTCCTATATCCAGTTGAAACATAAAACCCAAAAACTAATTATTAAACACCATTTCGGCATCAACAACAATATGAAAGTGGATGGTAAGGGAGTAAGATAATCCAACTGATAGGTGTGGACTCTCCAAAATAATCTTTCTAATATCTAAGGAAGTTGTGCACTGTGCAATCAGATAAACATATCCAAGGAATAATCAATACAAAAATTCCCAGTAATGAAACCGTGGGTGAAAGATATTGCAGCTCCAACATACCAACCATGCCATCGATGTTTCAAATGCCTGGTGAACGATAGCTGTCAAGCATTGGGAGACTGCTGGCATGAGGTTTGGACTTTTTAGGTATTCAAAGACACAACTGAAGGCACTTCGGGAAGCTGTTGAACCAGACCCTCCATTTAAAACACCGCCATTGCTACTAAATCTTATTATCTCTAAAAATGCCACTGCAAGGAGATAGGTTGCCTTAACACCTAAAACAAAAACAAGATGTAAACCAATCTGCCGAGAACCTGATCCTCAAACAGCTAACCATCCTATTGAGATTTCATTTAAAGAGAATAAATAGTTACACAAATGCCAATTTGGTCCACCTGATATTGTGCTCATAGCAGAGACCTCTACACGTCCACCTAAAGCAGCAGATAGAGCAGTTCGCTGGCTAACTGCAACCTTTTTGCTATCAGTTCCTCGTTGACTACCAGGGTTCTGAAGTGCATTTAGCTCCAACTCATCTTCAAGCCACTTGACGGAACTGACAACCTAGAGAAGAGAAATTATCCACCACAGGTGTATATACTATGGTATCTACTAAATACAACTCAGTGTTGCAATTTATTGAATTGCTCGTTAGTAATATCCATATAAGTTTTTAGACGAAACGACATGCTCCATATAACCAAAATATTACATCACATTTTAGTATATTTGTGGATAACTTCCAACATATATTAAAATATATTGTAATCCCCATCCCTCTACTTTCTATAACATTGCCGTATATTCCAGTCTGAAATTAAATTGCTCGAAGATCTGAAATACCAGGTTACAGTGGTAACATATCAGCACCAACATGCCACAACACCTTTGAGTAGACTCCCGCCTAAGCAGGATGGGGGGGGGGGGGGGGGGGGGGGGGGGGGGGGGTGGAGGGCCGAGGGGGTGTCCTATAGTACTCAGCCTTAACCCTGTGAAAACAAAGAGGCCGTTTCCTAACACTGTGATAACACATCTGGCCAAGAAAGTTGTAATTAACCATGTTGCTGTAAAAATTCACGTTACATGCTACAGAAGGGTGGATTCTTATATAAATTAGCGGCCAAAAACATGACGTGCACAAATTGAATGTGGAACTTTTTGTTTACTCACAAGCGGTGGGGTACCATGGGAGATACCCTGAACGGCAGAACTCCACTGAGAACTAAACATGTATGGCCCATTTACTGCCTGAAGTGCATTTGTTCCCATGCTACCCACACTATCGGCCTTTGCAATACACTGGGCTCTCTGCATTGGAGGTGCCAAGCCAAAAAGAGCTATGTAAAACCACAAGTTGCGAAATAACTTCAAAAGTGATGGATCAACTTCAACACTAGGATCAAAATCTGAACACATTTCAGCCACACCAGGCAGTAGAGGCCCAAGAACTTCCGCTCCACTCCTGTAACAATTAAGGTTACTAAGTATGGAAGTCAATTTGCTACTTAGTACTACTACAACGGTCTAGGTCAATATAAGAGCGATTGTACCTCCCACTTTTAGATTCCGCTGCCAATCCTACATCTGAGCACAGTGATAGTAAACGTTGACGATAATCTGAGCGCACTGTGCTGTTGGTTAGACCACTGGCAATGAGAAGGAATCCTGCAGGGA
Source organism: Echium plantagineum (assembly GCA_003412495.2). NCBI lineage: Eukaryota > Viridiplantae > Streptophyta > Magnoliopsida > Boraginales > Boraginaceae > Echium > Echium plantagineum. The sequence goes on along the minus strand of CM016564.1, from coordinate 10,515,954 downwards.
GAGTCTATAATGTAATTGAAAAGGTGGGTCAATTGGGTTCTCCATTTTGTACAAGTTAATACCAAAGCCATATTAATTCTGCCAGATAGATTCAAATCAAGAAACTGGCTCACCTCAACTCTTTCTGTAGTGGCTTCTGGTATTGCCGTAGTTTCTTCAGAGCCAGCACTAGAGAGTTTACTCAAGTAGCTCCGAGTCATCAAAACAACAGCTTCTCGATATGATTTCTCGAAACCTAAGGCTCCCATACGAGAAACAGCATCAAGAAGCTGCAGATAACAATGGTGAGAAATCATGTACCTTTTTGAGGGGTCAGAAAAAGTTTAGGATGCAGCCATTACAATAGGAACAACACGTACTTGAAGTCTCAAAAAGCATGGATTAGACGCGTCTCCCTCTTCTAAACTTTCAATGAACAGTGGCAAAATCATGTCAACCACTTCAGATTTGTTAAGTGAGACTGTCAAATCAGCTAACAAGCTTATAATGTTTAGCTGCATAGGAGGAGCTGCTTGCTTCGCTCTCCCGTCCTGCGACTGTAAAAGAATGGAACTGAGTCATATGTATTGTCTGAAGATGGAAAGTAAACTTTAGCACCCACCTCTTCACCATAATCATTACGTTCACGGATGCTGGAAGCTAATCCCATTATAAAAGTATCCACAGGAGACCTGTCTTTGGTCCATCCAAATTCAATTATTCCACAACATGTCTTCAACAGGCTCTGAAACAGCGTCCCCTGGCTGTTACCCAAAGTATCAGCCTGAACAAACCACAGAACATCATTTTTAAAAATACTGTGTACTCTGTACTCAATAGATACAGCGATAATATCTACCTGAACACATGTTGCCAACACTAGTGGTTTAAAACGAATTAGTAAAATACGTAACAACTGTCCATTACGCGCTAAAGCTGCTTGAGATATCCCAGAAAGCAAGGTGCTGAAGAGCTCCTCGCAGGCTCTCAGTTTCCGCCAAACAGAGACCAGACATGCCTCGGCAGATTCTACCAACAATGCAAGAGATCCGTGCAATAATCTCTTCGTAGACTTCCCATCCAAGTCAAAAGAGGCAAGAATTTTCATTTGTAAAATTGTTGTGGCCTGGTATACAGAAAGCTTGGCATTAATTTTTGCTCTCAGCAGTTGTCCTTGTTGTGACCAGTCACGCTTCCTAGTCTGCCACAAGAAGAACAGTTACATCTCATTCAGTATGAGACCCTAAAATGGGAGAAAATAATGAGTTCACCTTCAGGAATACTATCATTGACTGAAACTGTTCCATTGTGATAACCCTGACTTGTTCCAGAATGTGGGTATCAATAGAAACTTTGTCTAATATGCATCCTATCAATTTAAGCACGACTACTTTTTTGTCAAGGCTCTCCACGGACTCCTCGTCAAAAGCTTGCAAGTGAGCCACCGCCCCAGCATCAGTGAATGCGGCATTTCCAGAGATCAAGTCCATGTTACTCTTCCAAGCACCAGTGAGTGATGATGGAGTACTGTTGTCAGCTGCACCTGCAGGCGTTGAGGCACCAGCCAAGTGATCGATGAGGGTTGAAACCAACTTATTAGCATCAGAAAGTATAATTGGGGGGAAGTTGTGGGCCAAGGCTTGCAAGAAGGCCCTGGCTTGAGTGTTGATGTTGACGGCAGAGCTGACAATCTCCCCAGTGAATCCAGCAATATCAGTAGCAAAATCAGCAGATGAAGTGGTAGCCTTACAAATATAAGTCATATAGTCATTGTAAAAGGAGGCAATCGAGTCCTGGGAGAAGCATTGGGGCCAGAAAGATTGGTAAAAAGAAGAGCGAATGGAGCGATAGAAGGCTAGAACAAGGGATCTGGCGCGATCGTGATCATCCCCCTTGCCTTCGGACTTGCTGAGGAAGCGGGCTACTGCGAGGACTGCGTTCAGCTGAGACCTGGAAACCCTTGGAGATCCCACAAGCAACATCTCGGCCTGAGGACATCTCCCACATATCCACGCTAGCTTATCACCGAATTCACCAGGCTTTTGCGCGATCAGATCACATAGCTCCATCATTGCCTCCATTGATACTAATAATAATCGATTAAATGCTCAAATATTTCATGCAAAATTGAAATAGGGATTAGTGTCTGAATTCCTCGGATAAAAAACATTTAGGTTGTGTTTGTTCATATATGTGTAGTGTAAAAAACAAAGATGAATTGAATGATCAATGAGGAGAGGAGCTCCGCATGATATGCTTACAAAGAACGTGGATCGGATTTGCTGTTAAGTTATGAGAATATACCTATTATGGTATCAAAATTTCCCAAAATAGAATAATTTTATTCAAGTCATCGTTTATTAATGCAATCGATAAGGCCTTAAGGTACGATTATTTTGTAAAATTCATCTAAATATACACCAAAACTTCTATAAATTAATAACGTTGGGATCGACTAAATTTATTAATTTAGAGAATTATTAACTTATCTATAAATTAATAACTTATTAATTTAAAGAGTTTTTGCATGAGATGAATGGTTTTTGCATCAAGATATGTAGGGTTTAATGACATAAGAGTTTAATGATATTATCACTATCATTGTGAACAATATTGATGATGATGATGATGAAGAAGATGAAGATGATATTGTGTCTTTGGAACCTGTTACTCGAAAGGAAGCACTTTTGGCGTCTAGACAAATTTATGTTATGATTCGAAAACACAACCTAGGAACTAATGGATACAAATGAACTCCAATGTGATTTGAACTTTAAGAAAAAATAAAGCACTATAGAGTCATATTTTAGATAAAATGTAATTATATTATTTCAATTTCTAAGGATTATTAATTTAAATTTTCGTGGGACCTTATATTATAAAGAATTTTTTTAAAAAAAGTATTATCTTATTATTTTATCGATTCCGTTAATTTTTTGAACTTGCCCAACTCGGGAACAGACAAATTTATTATCTTAAAGAGATTATTAATTTATAGACGTTATACAGTAGTAGGCTTTTGGTTCCTTCACAATAATGAGCAAATTGCTAAAATGGTCCCGTTAGTGACACCACATTAATTGCACTTGGCCCCAATAGTTATACGGTTGCAGTTATGATCCCCAAAAATGGTCAAATAGTTGCACTTTAGTCCCCACGTTATGTTTTCAGCTAACATTTAACTTCCACGTGGGTTTATGCGTGAAGTATGGGGCAAACAAATACTTTGAAACACTTATAATTACTTTTGGCCCAATTAGTGCCAAAATGAAAATCCCCAACCCCCTCTCGCCAAAAACTGTAATACCCGACCCAAAGTGATGTGATATGTTTGATATTATTTGATTGGTACTACGCATACTATGAAGATGCATCTTCTTTTCGGTAGCCCAACTCATAAGATCTCTAAAGTTATGCGTGCTTGACTTTGGGTAATTCTGGGATATGTGACCCACTGGGAAGTGTCCCGGTGAGCACGTGAGTGAGGACAAAACGTGCTGGAAAGACCCATGGTGGTTTGTGAGGCCAGTCCATCAAATCAAAATAACGTTCCGACTCAGTTTCTGGGGCAGGGCGTTACAAAAACATTTAAGCAGTTAAACATATAATTTGTATACACTTTTAAACTTACTTTTTAATTACTTTTTTTTTTTATCAATTTAAACTTTCGATTTTTTTTTCAAGTTCTTTTTTTGTTTTTTCTATTCTTTTATCGATTTCTTGTTTGATTTTTTCCTCGTTTTTAGATTCGTGAATAACACATCAAAGGCATATCAATATTGCATCAAAATCTTGACGGAAAGTATTTAGTAATTCAACGCCAAATACTAAAGTGTCAGAAAGTCAAAAGTAGCATAAACGTGATCATCGGGGCATAAGGAAAAAGTAACAAAGTGTTCAAAAGTCAAATTGTTATAGAATTTTTGTAGAATTGTTTTGGTAAATTGTTGTAAAATTTGGTTGTAAATTGATATTTGGTAACAAATGGTTGGAAATTGGTTTGTGGTTCATTTTATACCAGACTATTATATAAAGGTGGTACAATTGAATTGTACCTCAACATTAGCTTTAATAACTGATATAAAATCGAAGTTGTTTTACCTCCACGTTTGAATTTAACAGGTATAAAATTATTGTTTAATTATACAACAATATGAATATCTAAATTTAGCAGAAGTAGGAACAATATGAATATCATAAATAACTTCCACTGGCTATAGAAAAAAAAAGGAAACTTAATGCATGGAAATAACAAAAACACTAACAAAAAGAAGAAAAAAAGGGTTTTTGGTAGGGGACATCACCTACTAATTTTCACCTATATCACCACTCTCACCATTTGATCAATCACTTTTCAAGATGTCCTGGTTGATCACTCACTTTTTAAAAAGTGTGTCTTTTGGTCAGTCGATCACTTTTTCGGGTGGTCAACTGCCGGTCAACTCGCGTGGCACCCATGTGTGCCTTTAGTAAGGTTATTTTAGTCTTTTCAAGTCGAATTTGGCCCAAAATGCAATAAAGAAGAAAAAATTAATTGATTGTATGTTTAATATGCAGGATGTATTTGCCATATAACCACAAACAACTTCCATTAGGTATAAGATTGAAAGAAATATATCCCACATATAGGCATCACATGGGATAAGACATAATACTATGAATTCATATTACCTGGTATACTAATCTAACTATTATATCCCATCTGCGCATGTATTCCTGCTATAATATAAAAAAGAAAAAAATTCTATGCATGGATATAACAAAAAAAACTAACGAAAGGAATGCAAAAAAATTGGAAAGAATAAAAAAAGTGCAATGAAAAAGAAACAAATTTTATGGCTACTTTGGTGTCTAGAAAATAAAAAATAATTTTAAAAAAATAAAACAAATAAGGAACCAAAAAATGATATTGCATGTTGAAAAGTGAAGAAAATAAAATGTGAATAAAAGAAATCAACAAAAAATGAAAGGATAGAATGAAATCACTAAAAAGAAGAAAAGGATAAAAAAAAAGTAACGAAAAAGAAGGGAAAAAAACCGAAAAATGGCATGTTAGAAATCTGGAACAAAAATCCTCTTAAATTTCTACCCATCAATAACCATCATACCCTTATGTATTCGTAACCATAGGATTAGAAACCATTAAATATATGAAGATGTAATAATTCAGATTTAAGTTAGGTTCTACTGCTAACCCCTATTAAATAAAAGGTTCTAATGGTGCGTTTGGATTGGGGTGAATCTAGGTGAGGGTAAACATTTAAAATTAACCTAGGTTAGGGGAATGTAGGGGAATGCAGGTGAATGTAGGTGAAACTGTTCTAATTCCTGTTTGGATACAATTACCCTTTACTAGGTAAAACAAAATAATTAATAACTTGAAAAACAACATTATAAAATTATTAACTATTAAACTGACATTTATATCCTTCTCTTTTTTTTTTACACGGAATACCTTGTTTTTGTTTGCAAATTAAATGTTATTGAATAAAAACATTAGCAAAACATAAATATGTTCAAAACATATCAATAATTTTTAACAAAAGAAACATACACATGTTTAACAAAAGATAAAAATAAACAACAAATGTCGTGTACTTAATGATTAGTACACATATAGTACACAAGGTAGTTTATAACAAGGAATGTGTCAATGCTTGTATATGTTGATTTACATACATTACAAACGTGATTTGATAATTAGAAGATTAATTGAAAAAATGATTAACACTGATTATTGCACTAGTAGAAAAAGCTAGACGTACCAACAAACAAATATAATATAGTACACACGGATTGAAATTGAAAAACAAAAAATATGATATTTTTATTATTCAAGCGAGAAAGAAAGAGCAACCAAGAAAAAACTGTTTTTTCAAGCGAAAACAAAGAGTTGGCAAGAATACGCAAGAAAGAAATGAAGCGGCAATTTATATGATGATGGAATTTATTTTTTTAGAGGCAAATAATATTTGGCGGAGAGTAATATTATTGATGGGTAGTTTAGTCTCATCTATTAATAATAAAAAACATTAATTCGTTAACCTAGCATTACCCACCGATTTGAGGGTGAACAATTTGAAGGTGAATGGAGGAGAATGTGTTAACCTACATTAACCTAGATTCACCTACATTAACCTTAAAAAAACAAAAAACTGGTTCCAAACGGGGTGAATGATAAATTTCACCTAGATTCACCTAAGTTCACCCCAATCCAAACGGACCCTAAGAAAAAACTCGAACAACCCTAGCCCCCATATCTCCAATTAAACCACCAAGCATCCGAATCATATCTAGGCTGTAGCTATGAATAAAGCTGAGGCCGATTACTAGCGGTAGAGATCTGCTGTGGGCCTTTAAAAGTACCCTGCCTACTTTCCGGTTTTGTGTTTATCTATTCTACGGTGGGGTCTTTTTGTGGTACGTTAATCTAGAAAATCTTCAGTATTAGTGTTGTTCACCGTTAATAGTTTCGATTAACAATTTCGAATTTTCTGATGCATTGATTTTTTGCCTTGCTCAGTGGTACATTTGAAGGGAAACACAAACGGTATGTGTTTAACTCAGACTATATAATTTACTGATATTATTAATAATAACGATTTTGTATATACGTTTGTGCAGTGAAATGGAAGAGAGGGAGAAATATTTGAAGCACAAGGCCAATTGATTGCAAATGGGGTAAATAGGTTTTACTAACCCATTTTAAGTTAGATTGCAAGAAAAAACTCACGATCAGCCTATATGTGAAGATTCCGATATTTTTGGTTGCATCTATTGTGCTTATTTAGCTATCTACTAGTATTATAAATCTATAATAATTATGATATGAGATTGTATGCTTGTTTGAGATTTGTTTATATATAGCCACATTGGTGGTGGTTAATTATGTACTTGGATTATGTTGTATGATTGATTGTATGTCATGATATCTAAAACTACTTTTAGATGTAATAACCTGATCTGTTATATGCACAACCAAACAGTGCTTGTCGGGAGTAAAATTACAATTATGCCCCCCCTATTTGCAAATGTAGTGATTGAGGAAACTTGACAGAGAGACAAAATGGTAATTTCACTCCCGAAAGTAACACTGTTTGGGTGTGCACATAGTGTAGCCCTGTAATAACTGGTCCTTACATGAGAGTTTGCATGGGGCATTTTTTCATCTTCTTACGTCGTCGAGTGTTACTTATTAGTTTGGCATGGAGATTCATACAGGATAAAATTTTAAGTTAGATTGTGACTATTCGAAGAAAACAGCTTCAAGTGAAATAAGATCTAGGGAGGACCACAATCAAGTACCCTAGTTATAGGTAGCTTTTTGAAAACACAGAATAAAACTCCTCGTAACATATACTCCCTCCGTTTCTTTTTATTTGATTGTTTGAACATTTTTTCTATGTTTCTTTTTATTTGATTGATTACAATTTCAATGCACTTTTTACAATCCCAATGCACCTTTTTATAATTTCAATGCACCTTTTTACAATTCCAATACACATTTTTACAATCCCAATGTAATTTTTCACAATCTCTTAATAAAGTACTTTTTCCCCAAACAATCAAATAAAAAGAAACGGAGGGAGTATTACTCATGTTTTGAGAATGCTTAATGTCATTTTAGTTTCATTTATATTCGTCAACTATGTGTGTAAGTAGTGCGTACCTACTGAATTCAGGTTAAATCCGAATCGTCAAAATTTACACTATGTTTCGTTGCTAGTTTGCTACTCTGTTTACATGCAGAAATGCTTTGTTGGATTCGAGTTTCAGATTTGCAAAATTGTTCTTTCATCTGATATTTTACTGTTGCAGATTAAGTTTTCTCAAAGCTATTCTCTTGTTTTTAGCCTCTCCCATCTTAAAGTCAACTTTTTAAATCTGTTTTGCCTTTCTTTTTGTCTTAAGACTCCTTTTTATCCTTCTTTCTCCCTTATGACTTTATTATTGTTATTTTTTGTTCATCTCTTCTAGTTTTGCTTTATAACTTGAATGATTCGTTTGGATTGGGGTGAATTTAGGTGAATTCAGGTGAAATTTATCATTCACCCCGTTTGGAATCAGTTTTTTTGTTTTTTAAGGTTAATGTAGGTGAATTTAGGTTAATGTAGGTTAACACATTATCCTCCATTCACCCTCAAATCGTTCACCCTGAAATCTTTCTTGCGTATACTTGCGAGAAAATTGCTAAAATGGTCACAGTAAATATGTGCAAGTTGCGTTTGGTCCCAGTTAATATTGGGTCTGCGAAAATGGTCCCAGATATTGTTACAAAAGGTGCATTTTAGTCCCTAAACGTTAGTCTTAGACGGAAAAACGTCATTTTGGGGCAAAAAAAAAGTTTTGTCACAGTTAAAGCCCTAATATGCGATTATAAATAATGTTGGGGCCAAAACTGAATTCAAACATTTAACACATCAATATAATCACGAGAAAGCATGATCTCTCTTACCAGAATGCACCATTAGCAAACATTAGTACAACATACCAGATAGGTGCATAAAACATAGTAAATATATTCCACAAACTTTATTCAAATGAAAAGAATTGAGAGATCTTGTAGTTCTGATGTGTTTATGTGCCCTCATCTACTTATTTTCCAAAACAACGGAGTGCAATTCGTAGAAACTACTGTAAGTTCTTAGATTAGTCTTTTCTAGTCTCCTAAGTTTCGGGAGAATATTGCCTCGTCCTAAAAAAAGCTAGAAGCCCACAAAGAAATATCGATGGTGATAATTTCAGTTTTAGATCAAAACTACAAACAGAAGTTTCAGAGATCCAATTAATACATATGAACTGTAAGCGAATTGTTTATGTTCCAACAGAAAACTGAGTCGATGAAAGTAGGTTCTGAATTCTGAATATCTGATACAATATTTTCAGATAAGTGAAAGGAGGTCAACGACAGGGATCCATGTTAAATTTAAGTTCTTGCAACCCTAAATGATTCACACATTTTGGTTCTTGTATGTTGTATCGATCAAGCCAGACTGCTAAGGATTCACCTAATTTTGGAGGGAATTGATCGGTTAAATGTTTGATTTTCGGATTTTGCCCCAATATTACATATAATCGTGTATTAGGGTGTTAATTGTGATAAAACTTTGTTTTTGCCCTAAAATTACATTTTTTCGTCTAAAACTAACGTTTAGGGACTAAAATGCACCTTTTGTAATAATATCTGGGACCATTTCCGCAGACCCAATATTAACTGGGACCAAACTGCAACTTGCACATATTTACTGGGACCATTTTGGCAATTTTCTCTATACTTGCCAACTCTTTCTTTCCGCTTGAAAAAACAGTTTTTTCTTGGCTGCTCTTTCTTTCTCGCTTGAATAATAAAAAGATCACATTTTTTTGTTTTTCAATTTCAATCCGTGTGTACTATATTTGTTTGTTGAAACGTCTAGCTATTTCTTCTAGTGCAATAATCAGTGTTAATCATTTTTTCAATTAACCATCTAATTATCAAATCACCTTTGTAATGTATGTAAATCAACATATACGAGCATTGGCATATTACTTGTTATAAATCCTTGTGTACTATATGTGTACTAATCATTAAGTACACGATATTTGTTGTTTATGTTTATCTTTTGTTAAACATGTGTATGTTTATTTTGCTAAAGATTATTGATACGTTTATTATATTTTTAAGTATTAAACATATTTATATTTTGCTAATGTTTTTGTTTAATAACATTTAATTTGCAAACAAAAACAAGGTATTCTGTGTAGAAATAAAGATAAGGATATAAATGTCAGTTTAATAGTTAATAATTTTATAATATTGTTTTTCAATTTGCCCCCTATTTTTTTTCAATTTGCCCCCTATTTTTTTCGTTCCGCCTCTTGAAGTATTTTTTTCGGCAAAAAAATGAATTGAGATAAGGGCAAAATCGGAAACACACATACAATTAGATTTTGGGCCAACTTTTCTAATAATTAAAGAAGAGGGTTCACTAACAAATCAAAAAAAATATTTTTATTAATAAAATAATTTTTTAAAACCACCACAATTACTCCACAGTCCACAGTCCACAGTCCACACCATTCATTTTGTTTCTTTATCATGCATCCGAATGTTCAATTTTAAAATAAATTCAACCCAGTTTAGAAATAAGTTCAAAAGACATTGAAGTATTCAATATATTCAAAACTACTCATGATATCGAATTTCTTTAGCATATTTAAAATTATACAAAAATCGTTCTACATTTTCTAAGCAATGCGAGTAAAAAATTGTAAACTTAGAATCATTAGAAGCAAAGTAAGAAAATTCAAAGTTTTGACTAATACTCCCTCCGTCCCTAAAAGATTGTCACATTTTGACTTTTGATAGTCAACAAAACACGATTTAAAACGTAAATATCTATTACTCTACATGCAAAAAATTATAACAAGTTGATATTCCAAAAATATATATTGAGACAAATCTAACAATTGTTATCGTATAATAAGAATATCATAATCAAATTTTGTTAAGTTTGACCAACAAAAGTCAAAATGTGACAATCTTTTAGGGACGGAGGGAGTAATATGTATGAATTTATTCCCAAATTTAATTATAGGGCAAATGGCATCAAAGATCACTGATATTATCTAATATTTCCAATTCGATCACCCTCATTTAAAAGTGCCTATATTGGATCACTGAACTGAATTTTTTTGGTTAAATTTAGTAACTGGGCCGTTTTAAAATATTTGGGGTGCATTTTGTAAGTTTTTAGCAAGGGTAATTTTGTCCCTTCATATTTATAGACATTTAATCCTCGTTTTTTAATCTTTTTTTTTAATTTTTTTAATTTTTTTTTTTAATTTTATTTTTCTAAAAAAATGGGAAAAAAAAGAAAAAAAATTATAAAAAACAAAAATTAAAAAGACTAAAAAAATAGTAAAAAAAAGATTTAAAAAATAAAAATTTTAAAAAAAATAAAAATAAAAATTTAAAAAATTAAAAAAAAAAGTTAAAATTTTTTTTAAAAAAAAGTTTAAAAAAACGAGGATTAAATGTCTATAAATATGAACGGACAAAATTACCCTTGCTAAAAACTTACAAAATGCACCCAAAATCTTTTAAAACGGCCCAGTTACTAAATTTGACCAAAAAAATTCAGTTCAGTGATCCAATATAGGCACTTTTAAATGAGAGTGATCGAATTGGAAATATTAGATAATGTCAGTGATCTTTGATGCCATTTGCCCTTAATTATATGAATGTGTAGATTAGAGGGAGTCCTCCAACCTTGATATGTAAACATTCACGTAATCGGTAGATCATACGAACATGTTGAATTATTATCCAACCTTAATATGTAAGGTAGATCTTTGGCCATTCTGAGAGATCGAATGATTCATATATGGTATGCCATATTGTCATAGTAGGGAAATGTGGGCATAAAATTGTAGTGTTTCTTGATGATTTAGTTAAGGACATAAATGTTATTTTTAATTAATTTTTAGTTATATCATTAAAAATTAAAATAGAAATCATATTATTTTCCAATAAATTAAGATATGTAGTAATTATAATGAAACTATAGTATCATAATATTGTACGGTCCATAGATAGTAGTATATTAATTACGAATTATAATACTGAGATTTATTATTATGATTTTATAATGCCATCATATTCTACTTCAATTAAATTAAGGCGTAATATGAAAATACCAAATCGAATTAAAGTATATGCATTCCCATGAGGTAATTGTTGGACTATGAGTCCGTAAACACCTTGTTTTAATGATGACTGAAACATTGATTTACTATCTAATATGTTTGCTTAAATGATTTATTTCATAGTCATGTTAGAACCATATCTAGCAAGCACAAGACTATTGGCATTCGATATGCGATGAATGCTTGCTGTAATATTTACATAAAGCTACTCAAAGGATAGATGTGGTGACAATAAGTTCATCCACACACCGGTCAAGAGGACCAAGCTTTATTAAAGAAAAGAAAATGAGAATCAACGCACCAAACATATATTGATTTAATTATATTGGCGGTATGTTTCTCATTCATGTTACATGTCTTATGCTTAAGTTATATCTTACACATGAACATGTTGATGCTTATGATGAGGGTGTTTCAACTTTGTCATTATTCTTATACCCCTCATACATAAGGTATTTTGTTATTGTCAAAATGAAGAGTTAGTCGATATGTGATTATCCGACTTTTCTATTTTGATAATAACAAAATACAACTTGGACTAACAATTTCTTAAGTGTGGTGTGAAGAATAGAATCAACCATACACTAGTCATTGAGGACTTGAAGAAGCTTAAAGAAAAGAATGACGACCAAGATAATGAGTCGACATTCACTTGCCACGGAAGAACAACAACAAATGAACACAAGCGATCAAGTGTGGTGATGAAGAAGAAGAATCAACCACACACTAGTCATTGAAGACAAAAAGACGCTTAAAGAAAAGAATGAAGACCAAATTAAGAGTCGATCATTCACCGGTTACGAAGGACAACGAAGAAAGATGCTCAAAGATATTCAAGAGCGATCAAGCTTTCAATCGAACAAGCTACGGATCACAAGCACATACAAATGTAAAATTTAGCCTTCAATCATAGCTTAAAGTCTCTTGAATAATCTTAGTTGAAGCATTATATTTGAGAGATATTTTCCAAATCTTTTTTGACAAAAAGACGATAAGTGTTTTAACGATTTTATGTATGTTTTGTCAAAAGAACTGTTTTGAAAATCTTAATGTTTATAAAACTTGGGTTTGAATACATACTATTAAAGAGGATGAAAAGAGTTTTCCAACACATTTTGAATCGTTTAAATCGGAGCTTTAGCGAAGCAGGAAATTAAGTTTTTAGTTATCAAAATCTGTCATGGAGAGCTGTCATGGTGACCAGAGGTCTTGAAGACTGGCCTCGATACTTGTAGTGGCTGATCAGAAAAGACCGTTTTATAGCCGTTTGAGCTCCAAAACAAGGCTATAAAACACCATTCAACCTCATTTTTCATCCCAAGCCTTCCACACATTTTTCTACATCAATCCAAGGCCAAAATCTCTCATTCAAACACAAAATCTCTCCTAGATTAAGCTTCAAGTTTGATTATCATTATGTACTTTAATCTAGGATTGTGGTTAAGTTTTATATATAGAGATTGTGTTAAAGAAGGAGCATTCAAGATGTTTGTTGAATTGCTCAATAGAGAAAAGCAAGCTTCAAAGTTGATATCTACTCATCAAGGAGTTCATAAAGATTCAAACTTTATATCTACTCATTTTAGGAGTTTTTATTTGTGCTATATAGTATAATTTCATTGTAGCTCATTGAGGGGCATTTTAGATTGGGATAAAAACAATCATCTCTACATTATAAAGAGATTTCCCATTAAGTTAGGATTTGATCTTCATACTAGAGGCTTGAGGGTCCGAGGTGTTGCGAGTCTTACTCAAGCTAGGGATCGGGTAGATTGCCGTAGTGTTGAGACTAGAGCTCAAGCAATAGGACATAGAGTGCTCGAGGTAGTGGAGTTGCATCTCCGACTTGATAGGGAGGAAATCCCAGGGTGATTCCTTGGGTTCTTAGTGGGTACTAAGAGTTTGAAATCGTAGGTTGCGGCTTGGGTTCTTAGCGAGTAGTTAAGAGTTGTACGTTGGTTTGGACTTCACCAACATTCGAAGAAGTACCGACTAGTGGATTCTAGAGAAAGCCTAAAGGTGGGAAGCCTTGGGTCGAGGAGTAGATTAGCGAACCTCGGTACATGCCTTGTCGAGTTTGCATCTCTATCCCTACTATTTACTTTCTCGTCTATATTCGATTATATGCTAGAATTGCTAGATTTCTAATATGTATTAAGTGTGTTGATTGATTTGATTGTGGCGTAATATATCCTAAGTGTTCACACATTCGGTAAAAGAGGTTTATTTGAGGTTTCGATATTAACAGTTTTTATTAATCCGAAAATTGGCTATAATTCCACTATAACCTAATTCACCCCCCCCCCTCTTAGGTTGTCATATAGGCTAACAGTAATGTTATTGGCACAAAACGAAATAATAAATTGTATAGCAAAATAAGGAAAAAAACATTACATATTATTTAGATTGATTAATTTGTGGAATCTAATAACGATAATAAATTATATTACCAACTAATAAGGAGTCAAACACGGAAACAGTTACACACTAATTAATAAACCGCCCCATTAATCAACACATTAATTGCAACCGCCCCATAAATCAGCAAATTAAACGCTCAAGTGCAACACACGCGCGTGTGAAAGAGTGTGAGGCTATTTTTTGCGCCCAAAAATCATATATTTTCTCCTTTCAAATACACTCTCTTTCAATCTCAGCATGAAAAACTGTCAAAATCACTCTGATCCAACGGTCAACAATTGAGTTATCAACTTCTTATCACATAAAAAAACTCTTTCATACCTACCTCCTCCATTTTCCATTTTCTCACTTTTTCATAGTCATCATCTTCCATTTTCTCCACACCTAAAGCACAAAAATGGTAACTTTCCTTTATCGAATGGACAATCATAATGGATATCCTAATAATCTCATTTAGGTATAGATATATATATTTCACTGTAAGTACCTTCTCTATAATTAATATTATTATCATTCATCAAATAAAAAATGCTATCTCTGTTTTCAAAACCATTTTCTTACGATTGTCCACCATCTGCTTTCTTCTCTTACGATTGTCCAAATGAAATAAAAAATGATATCATCTGCTTTCAAATTCATTTTTTTTTATTACAATTTTTCAAACCCAAGCAATGGGAGAAAACCTATTAAGTTTTCACGTCACCAAAGAAGTTCCATCGATCTCAGGAGTCGAATCACTCCACGTTCAGGCGTTCGGTAAGACGATGGTCTTGATCCACTTTTGGGTGATTGAAAACGCTGTGTACTTCAATATTTTTGTAAACAATATTAAAACTAAATAGGTGGAGTGCTTCAGCTCCTGAGATCGATGGAACTTCTTTGGTGACGTGAAAACTAAATAGGTTTTCTCCCATTGCTAGGGTTTGAAAAATTGTAATAAAAAAGAAAATGAATTTGAAAGCAGATGATATCATTTTTTTTATTTCGTTTGGAGAATCGTAAGAGAAGAAATCAGAGGGTGGACAATCGTAATAAAATGGTTTTGAAAGCAGAGGGTAGACAATCGTAAGAAAATGGTTTTGAAACAGAGATATCATTTTTTATTTGATGAATGATAATACTTACAGTAAAATATATATCTATACCTAAATGAGATTATTTGGATATCCATTATGATTGTCCATTTCCATAAAGGAAAGTTACCATTTTTTCTGCTTTGGGTGTGGAGAAAATGGAAGATGGTGGAATATGATGACTATGAAAAGGTGAGAAAATGGAAAATCTCTTTTTTTTAGCTTGCATAATGCATACAATGGGAAGTGTGGTGGCTTCATTTAACACTGCCATTGCCTCTGTTTCGTACATGCAAGTCATCTTCCTTCATCATATTCTTCTGGCTTGTAGCAGAATTTCTTCTTTTCTGCTCTTCTTGTTTTCATTGCGTAATTAAACATTCATTGTTACTTTTGATTTTGGTATATCTATCGTCAAGTTTATTTGCTACAAGGGCTGACCTAAGCCTGCGTCTTTCAGGTGTCGAGCATAGTCCTCGCGGTGCGCCGCTATCTGATGAGTAGAATGCTGGAGTGTGAGCTTGCTAGATGGTGTCGCATGAGACAGGTCAACATTTAGAATAGCAGATTGCTGGGTTTCTTGCGCACAAAAACTGTATTTCATTTTATCTTCCTGCGCAACAACATCGTCCTTAGAGCTTGATGGGTGGAGGATGAGCTGCGTAACTGGTGAAGCTTGCACCTGGTCGACATTTGGGACTTTGAACTCATTTGGTGTTGCATGAACCTGAGGTATAAACTTATTTGGTGTCGCAAGTTGCTGCAGTTCTGAAGCTTTGAAGTTGTTAGCCATTTTTTCATTGTACCCAGATGATCTTAAATTGGAACATAAAACCTTCCTAAATCCTAACCAGAACATTACTCAATACAAAATAAGTTTGCATCACATAATTATAACTACCATTCCAACCCTAAACAGCGCACTACAAACTCGAAATAAAACGCAGAGCATTTTTCCATACATAACTAAATAAGCAGATACTCATCTCAACAAATCTTTACATCAATAATGTTCACAAGAGTAAGATCAGGGTCCAATTTAAAACTTACTTGATAGTTCAGGGTCCAAAATGAAAATAAACCTATAATTTATATGTTTAGAATATGAAATAATTAGTAATTGATGGTTAAAGTATAATTGAAAAAAAAAAAAATCAAAATCTCAATTATTATTTTAGCTTCCCTTATTCTTCATTAACGATTAAGCCTAAATTGATATTTGGCTTTCAATTATCAAATTTAGCTTGGATTGGTTAGTTTCAATTTTCATATATTATCCAAACCCCTTATAATTGGTAGAACATTCCCAAAAATCAAATTGTGGACAATCTACATTGTACAGTTTATACTTCATACTTTATCAACCTGGGCCTCTTTTCCAATCACATAAATGTTAAATCTAGTGTGGCTGGGCTGTCTCACGAGTGGGCTAATCTAGTAGCCACTTTGTACTTGCATTGGAAAGTCAAATGCATGGTAATGACATCTAGCGTTGACCAAAAAACATTTTAGCTCTTGCTCTTGTTTAACTATTTTATTTTTGTTACTGATTAAGCTTTTGGTTCTAGGTTGGACGTGAGAAGCATTCTGTCTTCTTCCTGGTGCAGAAGTTTGTGGACTTACGGACTCTTCGTACAAAGTTGCAGATTATTTCTGCATTTTCACTCGATCATGTTAAGGGGTTCATTTATAGTGAGACTGAGAGCCAACAAGATCTTTATGAGGTATGTCTTTTGGCCTCCTTTTACTAGGAACATGTTCCTGGATTCTGCTTTTGAGTTACCCATCTTACAAGCTCTTTTTAGGTTTGGATATCTAAAGATTTTCTTGGTGTGATCATTTGACCTTCTTACACATGGTGCAGGCATGCAAAGGACTCCCCTCTGTGTATGTCAGCAGAGTAACTCCTGTACCACCAAATGAACGTTCTCATGTGCTTTCAGTGCGAAGTAAAGGCTGTGGTATTACTGCTGGCATGTGGGCTCGTGTGAAGGGTGGAAAGTACAAAGGGGATCTTGCACATGTATGATATCGTTTTTTACTTGCCTAGGCAACTGTAGAGGGATCTGAATTTGTTTATAAGAACCTTCTTTCTTTCTCCCTCGTGTGTTGTACATATTAGGCTTTGATATAAGTAATACAAGGTTGTTTAATCATTTGCATTGTTCTTGTAGCTTGTGGCAATAAATGAGGCAAGAAAGAAAGCTACTGTGAAGTTGATTCCACGGATTGATTTACGAGCTCTTGCGGAAAAATTTGTGAGTTAATCTATCTATTACATACATGTTTTTCTGGATATTTGAATGTGTTGGTCCTCATTGTTTTGCATTTTACATGTTGGGTTCAAAGCTACTAGTTGGTGCCTGCATAGTTTTTCTCGTCATTTAAGACGTGGCTATTGAAGTGCAACTGCTGCGACTTAATCTTCATTTATAAGTATCATTTCTATCTACTCTATATATAATATGGGAAGGGGGAATCAGATGTTATTTGAAGTCCCATGAACTCCTTAATTATAAGAGGATAAATTATTATAATTATGTAGTTATCACAAATATTTTATATAATAACTAGCCATCAATATTATCAAATATATTTATATCCATTTTTAAAAATGGCTTTCCAAAGATTTTATATTATTTTACGCGTGAAATTTAAATTTAGTTAAGATGAATTAAACAATACTACATAGAATTGCTAATTTATTCAGTGATTATTACCATGCACACATATATTTTTGTAATTCACAAATAATGTTTTATCTTTATAAGTTCATGTACAATTTAAACAAAAGTTGTATATTATAAATACGATGAAGAATTCGCACATGCTAGGTTGTGCACAAACATCTAGTTACTTACATTCTATTATCTTGAGATATTACTTCCTTTAAATGATAAATTCCGACTCTTTTACATTTCTCTCTCATTTTTTTAGTATCTTGAGTGCATCTTAAGTTACTATTTCTATTTCCCTTGAACTTCTGAGCTAAACTTGTTGTCTGCATACAGGGTGGAGGAGTCTCCTTGAAAAAAGCTTCTGCATCTGCACCATCTAGACTGATAAGTTCAAGTGAACTAGAGTAATGTGTCAGCTGTACCTTCTTTTTTTTATATTTGTTTTACGGTATATGATTTTTGTTATGCGTTACATTTTTTCAGAGAATTCCGTCCTCTCATTCAAATACGACGGGACCGTGATACTAATATAACATTTGAAGTACTTGACGGGATGATGCTGAAAGATGGTTACCTATATAAGAAGATTCCGTTAGACTCATTGAGTGTCTGGGGTGCAATGCCTACTGAGGACGAGCTTCTGAAGTTTGAGCCCTCAAATAATAATGAATCAATGGATTTGAAGTTTCTTTCTGATCTCTATGGAAATGCCAATATGAAGAAAAAACCAATCATGAAGAATGACAAAGGGGGTGGGAAAGGAGAAGGATCTTCAACTTCTAATGTGGAATATAATTTTGACGTTCATGATCTAGTGTTTTTTGGGCAGGTGTTCTTGCTGTGATTTACTCAATAGAATGGTTTAAATCTCTTTGGCTTATATCCCTTTGCTTTCTCGTTGGCTTAACTGCAGTAAGAAGGACTTCGGGGTCATCATTGGTACGGAAAAAGATGACAACTTCAAGGTATCCAACAATTGTTTATTGAATTTGTCCTGGTACAGGGATGGCTCATTTGAACTTCAATTTTTCAGATTATGAAGGAAGGAATTGAGAAGCCACTTGTTTTGACCTTGCCAGCACGAGAACTGAAGAGCGCTTCATTTGACAGGAAACTCTTCACTGCCCAGGATCGACACATGAAGAAGATATCAATCAGTGATAAAGTCAGGGTCATGTATTAACTAATACACATATATTAGATCACTCAGCTCACACGTCAGCTCACACGTGGCCTTATCGATAGTTGGAGTTAGTTGGAGTTGGTTAGAGTTAGTTAGAGACTTAGAGTGACTAATTATGTAACAATCATTAGGTAGGTTGATTGATCTATATATAGAGATCATCATCATTTATTGTATTCACCAATTTACCAATCAATAAAGATGAAACAAACTTCTCTCTCAAGCTTTCTCTCTCCTGTTAGTTAGTTAGTTACATTTACATCAAACACAATTATTCTTCAAGCTTTCTTCAACATTCAACAATGGCGAATGTTAATAATGGATGGCCCATTAAAGATCTAGGGATAGGTTATTTCCTAGTGAACACCTTTGTTATTTATTAATATAGGTACTTGTGTATGAGAATAACCTTGTATCTGCAAAATACACAGGATAAAGAAGGTGTTGTCAAGCGCATATATAGAGGGATCATCTTTTTATTTAATGAGAGTGAAGAGGAACACAATGGTTACATATGCTTCAAATCTCAAATATGTGAGAAAGTAATATCTACAGGCGCAGCATCTCACGAGGAGGTTCAGAACTCTAGAATATTGTAGTGTTCTAGCTGATCTTGGCATCGTTTTAGATCTCTCTCCTTATGTTTTTGTTGTGGTTCAGGGCAATGAACCAGGGCCCTCTGGATTCGGCAAAGCCCCATCATCCCCCAACTCCCCACTTTCTGCCAAAAAGTCATGGCAGGGGAGAGAAAATAGCAGTTGTTCGTTTTCTTTTCATTCTCTAAGCTGCAATTTTTCGCAACAGGATTTAGATTTTAAGTCCCAACATTTGATTATGCAGTAAATCAAGAGGACAATAATGCAATGTTTTTTGTGGGGCAGTCGGTGAGAATTAAAGTGGACCCTCTAAAGGGTTACCTTTGCCGTGTTTGATCTTGCTTATAGTGTCCACATACTGTCTCAGTTTTTGCAGTGTCCACGGCAGGCTCACTGGGATGCTGCTTTACGAGTGGTAAGATATTTGAAGAATTCCCCAGGTCAGGGAATTTTGCTGCGTTCTGATTCTGACTTGACATTATCTGGCTGGTGTGATTCCGATTGGGCGAGTTGTCCTTTGACTCGTCGATCTCTTACAGGGTGGTTGGTGTTTCTTGGTGGTTCCCCAATCTCCTGGAAAACTAAAAAGCAGAAAACAGTTTCTCTTTCTTCTGCAGAGGCTGAATATAGATCCTTGACGGCAGTTACTTGTGAGATCATATGGGCGAAAGGGTTGCTACAAGTACTTGGTGTTTCTTCTGATGATCCTATACATGTGCATTGTGATAGCCAATCAGCTTTGCATTTGGCACATAATCCGGTTTTTCATGAGAGGACTAAGCATATTGAGGTTGATTGCCATTTTGTTCGCGATGCTATTACTGACAAGATTATTACTGCTTCTCACGTCTCAACTACCTTTCAGTTGGCTGATTTCTTTACCAAGGCTCTTGGGAAACAACGTTTTGAATTTCTTTTGCGCAAGTTGGGCATTTGTGATCTGCGTGCTCCAACTTGAGGGGGGATGTTAGATAATATTGTATATATTAGTATATTTATGTATTAATTACACTAGTAACAATATATTAGTTATTATATTTATATGGGCATGATGCCCTAAGCCCATTAGGTTATTTAGCATGCTCTAGGCTTATTAGGTTATTTAGCCTTCATATTGTACTCTATAAATATTGTATCATTGTGAATAATATAATAGAGGAACAGTTTATTCCTACAATGTTAGATAATATTGTATATATTAGTATATTTATGTATTAATTACACTAGTAACAATATATTAGTTATTATATTTATATGGGCATGATGCCCTAAGCCCATTAGGTTATTTAGCATGCTCTAGGCTTATTAGGTTATTTAGCCTTCATATTGTACTCTATAAATATTGTATCATTGTGAATAATATAATAGAGGAACAGTTTATTCCTACATGGTATCAAGAGCATAGGTTAGAAACCAAATAATTTTTTTTTTTTGAAAATTTGAATTATGGTTACTCCACCAACGGGAAAAGAGACGTCTGGGGGCTCCGGCGGCTCTGGTGGTGGGGCTCATGTGGGTGCTACTATTCACAAATCTGTTCCTGGTATTATCCCGGACCAATTGCAGCCTTTTATCTCATTAGTTAGTAATCCCAACACTTCTTCTGATCGATTCATGGGTAAGTCTACTTGTACTTCATGGATTTTTGATACGGGAGCTACCGTTCATGCCACAGGAACTTTGGGATGTTTGGTTGATCAATATGATGATGTTTCTTGTCCTATTACTTTGCCAGATGGTAGTGTTATTCATTCCACACGTCGTGGTAATGTGATTCTCTCAGACGTATTAATTTTACGGGATGTTTTCTATGTGCCGACCTTGCACTGTAATTTGATATCAGTATCTCAGTTACTTGTTGCCTACTATTGCGATATTGTTTTTACTCATACTCAGTGTTTTGTTCAAGACCGAAATACGAGGACGGTGATTGGAGCAGGTGAACGGAGGGATGGACTCTATTACTACTGTCATTCTGTGGTGGAGCCTTCGGTGTCCCTGTTAGCAGTTCAGACTCATAAATTGGAGCTTTGGCACAGTCGATTAGGCCATCCATCGGTGACAGTGTTGAAAGCTTTACCCTTTATTAGTAATAATGACTCTGTTTTGAATAAATCTTGTGACACTTGTCATCGTGCCAAACAGAGTCGTGCGGTTTTTCCCGATAATTTTAAAAAAGCAACTCGGTGTTTTGAGCTTATACATTGTGACCTTTGGGGTCCCTATAGTACTCCTTCCTCCTCGGGGGCGAAATATTTTTTAACTTTGGTGGACGACTACTCTCGCGCTGTTTGGGTTGTATTACTTACTGATAAAACTGAAGTCCGTAGTATTTTTATTAAATTTCTTGCTATGGTCCGTCGCCAGTTTGGTTTGGATGTTTGTCGGATTCGCAGTGATAATGGAACTGAATTTCTAAGTCTTAAATCTTATTTTGCGGATCAGGGTATATTATTTCAGACATCTTGTGTTGGTACTCCCCAACAAAATGGTCGAGTGGAGCGAAAGCATAGGCATATCTTGAATGTTGCCCGAGCATTGATGTTTCAGGGGCGTCTTTCTGTTGAATTCTGGGGTGAGTGTGTTCTTGGTGCATGTTATTTGATAAATCGCACCCCTTCTCGTATACTTAACTTTCGAACACCTTATGAACTACTTTATGGCGCACCTCCCTCATATGATCATTTGCGCATTTTTGGGTGTCTCTGCTATGCTTTTGATTTGCATTCTCGAAAGGATAAGTTTGCTAGTCGTAGTCGACGATGTATTTTTGTTGGCTATCCCTTTGATAAGAAAGGATGGAAATTATTTGACTTGGAGACACATGATTACTTTGTTTCTCGAGACGTGACTTTTTATGAAGCAGAGTTTCCGGGTGTTGGTGTGTCTGTTGAGAGTGGCTCAGTTTCCGCTACTACCGAACCACGCCTGTTTTTTGGCTTGGACGATGATGACGCTTCGGATCTGGTGGTTTTACCCCAGCCTGGGGTAATTGAAGCC